>CM055122.1:802171456-803371456 GCA_029206835.1 Rana muscosa
TGGTCCGTCTTAGACTTCCTAAGCGCCAGTGACACCCCGTCCTCTGTCCAAACCACATCGCTAGCCAGCAACCCCCCGTGCACCGCTTTGGACGGGCTAACCAACCCCCCTATCTGGAATGCTCAAAGAACGCCAATGAGAAGGCCACCGTGAATAGCAACACCTCATATCTGGACGAGCACAGGCCCTGCAATTGCCCCATGATCCTATCCAATAAAACAACGATACCGGCCACCTGCCGTCCGCTTTCTGCCCCCCTCGACCATATCCCTTGAGTGCCTGATGCACCCAAAAGTCTCTATAAAGTCAGGGCAACCCTGCCATTTAAACACAAAGGCCAAACCTGCCAGCTTCTTATCCAAACAGGACCTGGACACGCGAGCCTCCATGTTCCTGGCCAGAAAATACAGCACCAATAATAATATTAATCGTATCAATATACTATTTTCAAATAGCAACCCACGTGACGCTGCGGTACCTTAAATGGTCAGAGGCCTCAAGCCGACCAGCTGCTCAGAGACGACCACTGACCGCAGTGCCCCTATTATCAAACTCTTCCAGCTACTCCTGTTAGCTGGAATACCCTCTCAGAACCCATACCACCGATAGCTCCTGACCACTTGCTTTTTGAGGAACTTCATTCGTGACATTGCGGTACCTTAAATGGTCATAGGCCTCAAGCCGACCAGCTGCTCAGAGACAACCACTGACCGCAGTGCCCCCATTATCAAACTCTTCCAGCTAAACCCTTGTTAGCTGGAATACCCACTCAGAACCCATACCACCGATAGGTCCTGACCACTTTCTTTTTGAGGAACTTCATTCGTGACATTGCGGTACCTTAAATGGTCATAGGCCTCAAGCCGACCAGCTGCTCAGAGACAACCACTGACCGCAGTGCCCCCATTAACAAACTCTTTCAGCTAAACTCCTGTTAGCTGGAATACCCTCTCAGAACCCATACCACCGATAGGTCCTGACCACTTGCTTTTTGAGGAACTCCATTCTCCCCCAAAGACCAAAACACTCTGGTGCCAACTCTCGGAACCTGTCCCACTGAAAGCGAGATAGCGCATCGGCTATGACATTGTCCACCCCCGGAAGGTGTACCGCATACCCAAACACATTAAGCCGTAATCATCTCAACACCAGATGGCGCAGCAGCCGCACCACAGGGGGGAGGATGCCGACACCTTGTTAATGACCTGCAGCACCCCCAGGTTGTCCCTTTGAAACCGCACCTTTAAGTCTCTGAAACAAACCCCCCACAGTTCCACCGCCAGTACCACCGGGAACAGTTCCAACAGGACCAAGTTCTTGGTGAAACCAGCATCAATCCATGCCTGAGGCCAGGGGCCCGCACTCCACTTTCCCTGAAAGAAAGCCCCAAAACCTGACCCCCCAGCTGCATCCGTGTACAGTTCTAACTCAAAAGTGCTAATTGGACCGGACATCCATAATGCCCTCCCATTGAAGGACTCCAGAAATGAATGCCAAACTTGCAAGTCAGCCTTGTGCTCCCTGCCCAAACTCACAAAATGTGTGGGAGACCGTACCCCAGCCATGCTAGCCGACAGCTGTCGGCAGAACACCCTGCCCATTGGCAGGATGCGGCACGTAAAATTGAGTTTTCCCAGCAGCGACTGCAACACCCTAAGCTGCACATTCCTCAGCCCCACCATAACCCTCAGCTCCCCCTTGAGAGCCTCCAACTTGTCCAATGGTAGGCGGCACTCCATGGCCTCCGAATCCAGGACAATGCCCCAAAATGTGATAGCCGTGCGAGGTCCCTCAGTTTTCTCAGGCGCCAAAGGGATCCCAAACTGCTCTGCAATGTGCTCCAAGGTAGCCAGGAGCACCGCGCAGATCCTGGATGAGGCCGGACCCACACACAGAAAATCGTCCAAGTAGTGAATAATTGAACTCACCCCCGACACATCCCTGCCAACCCATTCCACAAATGAGCTGAACTGTTCAAACAATGCGCACGATATGGAGCATCCCATAGGTAAACACTTATCCACATAGAACGCATTGTCCCAATGACATCCCAGGAGGTGAAAGCTATCAGGGTGAACCGGCAACAATTTAAACGCCGCCTCTATGTCGGCTTTTGCCATCAACGCCCCCTGCCCGTACCGGCGAACCCAGCCCACTGCAGCATCAAAGCAAGTGTAACTGACTGTACATGCTTCCAGATCAATCGCGTCATCGACCGACCCACCCTTCGGAAAAGACAGGTGGTGAATGAGGCGGAACTTGTTGGGCTCCCTCTTGGGGACAACCCCGAGCAGGGAGACCACCAAATTCTCCAAGGGGGGAAGGGAAAGGATCGCCCATGCGGCCTAAAGTAATCTCCTTGAGCAGTTTCTCTGCGACCACAGCAGGCTGCTGCATGGCCGACCGCAAATTGCACGCGATCGGGGGGATAACCTGCAAGGAACATGGAATGTGAAACCCCTCTGAAAACCTCCGATCCAACAATCTGGCCGCCCCCCTGTCCGGATACCTACCGAGAAACAGCCGCATCCTTTCCACCATCACCGGAGTCCTCCCTTTTTGTGCCCAGCGTCTCCGGCACGACCCTCCTGAAAAAACTGACTAGGAGCCCTCGGCGAGGTCATCAACCGCATCCATAAGCTGATGTCCTTATTATCCCACAGCAGATCTGGCCGCACTGCTCTCCTCTGTCTGAACTGTTCATCATATCGGAGTGTCCTATAACACTGGCCATGACGGCGAACGCCTGCAGCCAATTTGCAAACGTCCGTGGGATAAGCCTATATCTCCTCTTCTCCTCATCCTTTCTAGAATCATCTGGCTTAACCCTGTCCAGGTGAAACTTTTCCACTGGTAACAGTGAGAACATCTCCACATACTCACCCGTCCATATCTTCTCCCTCACTTCAGGTTTCAGGTGTGCTCCCAGCGGTGCCTCATAACACACATACACCTCACATTTTGCAGCATCAGCCAACCCAATCATATCCTGCCGTGCCGCCTGTTCCACCGCGCTTTCCATCTGTGTGGCCCCCAAAGCCACGGTAGCCACCCCTGCCGATTTCCCCCACCGCAGTAGTCGACGCAGGTGGAACCGGCGCTACCACCGCAGCCATGGGCCTTGCCGGCGGAACCCACGCCACTGCCGGGCTGACCTGCCCACCAACCCCCCTCTCAAATTGGCTGACCAAGGACTTGATACCCGCAAGAAAACCCCTGCAGCCCATCCAGCCGTGCACCTCCCCCATCAGGGACCGTAACCCCCCCAGCCTGCCCACTACCTGGATCCAGCACCTGCACCGCTAAACCATCACCCGCAGCAGGCCTAACCACCTGGCCACTACCCCCAGTATGGCCCCCAGAATGAGTAAGTAAAAATGACTTACCGGGCTGCCTGGAAGAAATCCCACCAGCCGATCGACTCAACTCCACCGCTGCCACAGACCGTCCGGGTCTCCGATCCTCCCCTGAGCTGCACACTTCCCCCTCCGACAGCACACCAGACTGCTCCTCACCACCAGAAGAAAGCTCACCAGGCGACTTGTCCCTGGAAGCCAAGGGTCCTGCACCCGATCGATCCATCCTCCGCACACCAGACCCGCACACCGATCGTTTAGCTGACTTGCCACCACGCTGTTCCCCAGCACCACCGTCATCTCTCTCTGGCTTCCTCACTCCTGAACCCGCCTGCACCAGCCCATGATGTCCGGCCGAGGGGGGGGGGTGCCTGGACACCGCAGCCCCCGATAACCCACGCTGGGGCCCCGACCCTGCAAGCTCGCCCAGCCTCTCTCCCCACGATACCTGCTGAACCAGACGGACCCGACAGCATCGGCCCCAGGGTCTCCTGGAGCCAATCCTCGCCACGTGTAGCGGCCTCTGCCCGCAGTTGGGCCAGAAGTTTTTTTCACAGACGACATGCTGCTGGTAGCTGAAACTTTCCCCCGCGCTGTGTTAACTCAGAGGGGCGGGGACTCCATTTTATCTAGCCTTCTCCCCTCCCCTCCATATTTCCTTTAGCCAATCATTAATCCCCTCTTATTTCATACCCTGTTCACTCAGTCATACCCAGCCCTTCGCCTATGGCATTCTGTCTTTTTGCTCCGGGCTTTTCTTTTTAGCAAGCTGCACACTTTTTTGATTTATAACTTCAACATCTGTTTCATCAAACCCTTCGCTATTGTTCACAAAATGCTTTAAAGTGGTTGTTAAGCCAACCTAATCTGTATACACCAGGGTTCTCAAACTGGCGGCCCTCCAGCTGTTGCGAAACTACAAGTCCCATCATGTCTCTGCCTGTGGGAGTCATGCTTGTAACTGTCAGCCTTGCAGTTTCGCAACAGCTGGAGGGCCGCCAGTTTGAGACCCCTGGTATACACCATCAGCACTGCCTCCTATTGTAGTATCCCCCTCTGTGTGTGATTTATAAAAATAAATGCTGCAAATACCTAATTTCAATGCAGAGATTGCGATCACATGACTGGCCAGCTTTCTCCTTTCCTTCTCTGAGAGATGCAGTGGGTGGAGCTGAGATTCCTCTGCTGATGTCAGTCTGGAGGAGAGTAGGAGATACCTGGCTGGTCATGTGATCGCAATCTCAGCTCTTAAATTAGGTATTTACAACATTTATATGTAGCGCCCTGCTCCTGATGATCAGGCGCTATGTTAAATTTAGTGGGTGTCTGAGCTGGTAGTTAGCTCAGACTTTGTATGATTAAGGCTAAATTAGCCTCTGTTCTGGCTATGGCTGTGTTTGGAAGGACTTCCCACTGTTTGCCTGTAGATGGCGTTACCACCCCAGACCAATGTTGGAACACAAGCAGGCCAAAGCATATTGGGTGTCTTTCCCCGGGAACAGCTCAGTGGGAGTGGTCTCCCCGCTGAGCATGCTGGGGAAGGGTACTTAAGGGGAAGGCGCCATTTCTCTTCGCCTCGTAGCCCTCCTGGCTCGAGGTATGTGATGCTGGAATTCCAGCCGCGGAGCCATGTTGGCCCGAGGCTGCATCTCTACCAAGTAGGCCCAGTAATCCTGACTGGGGGCTACACTTTGAAGGTGATCCTGTGCTGTCTGTCCTGCAGAAGGAAGCCACTCAGTGTAGGAAACCAGGGGAGGACCTGTCCTGGAGAAGACCAAGTGGAAGGCTGGTGTCTTGAGGAAGGCCTGGTGACCCTATTGGAGAATGCACCGTAGCTAAAGTTACCTTACAGTCTGCCGGGTCGGCTTAAAGGCTCTTAAACTATAAGGCTGGATATCCGGGTACTAAAATCCTGTGGCAGAGGATTATTGAACCGTTCAACTTAATCATCCTAAAGGTCTGTGGCAGAGACTGTTATTTCTTTATTTGTCCTTGCATCATTCCGGCTGCTAGGCCAAGTGAGAGGGGCCTATCCGGGTGAGCAATACCCACTTGAAGGAGAGTGGTGAGTGTGACTTTGAAGCTTAGAAGTTTTCCCCAGTGATCTGCTGTGTGTGCCTGAACCTTCCCCTAACCCTCCATCCCTCTACCTATGCAAGTTTGTTTGGAAATAAAGCCTGAAGAAAAGGATTCATAACTTGTGTGGACATTGAAGTTACTATAGACTCTCATCCCCTAGACAACGAACAGTGAGGTAACGTGCAAGGCCCACAATTAAACCAGCAGCTCCTACGGGGGTGTGCTACATATATTTATAAATCATTCACAGAGGGGGACACTGCAATAGGAGGCAGTGCTGATGGTGTATACAGGTAAGTGTTATTAAAGCAGCAGGAGGGGGAGGGGTGGCTCACACACAGACAGAGAGGGGAGGAGGGAGGAGGACACAGGAGCAGAGAGGAGAGTAGATAGCAGGCTGCTGATGACGAGGCATATAAAATGACCACGGTGTCTGGTCTCAGCAGCCATGATACACCGTGGTCACTTTACAGGGGGGAGGGTAGAAACTGTCAGGATCAGCCAGGTTTTTTAGGTGTTACAGGGGGCCAAATCTCACAGGACAAGCACTGTGTCATATAACATACTTTAAGGCTGGATTCACACCTATGCAGTTTTAGTGCTTTTTGCATTTTGCGGATTTGCACTACAGAACGTGTTCCATAGGAAACCATGGTAAATGGACTGAAGTGCAAATCTGCAAAATGCAAAAAGCACTAAAACTGCATAGGTGTGAATCCAGCCTTCAAGGAGCAAGATCCATTTTTTTTTTTTTTTTTGGGTTAACAAACGCTTTAAGCATTTTTTCCATATACCCTGCATTAAAGGAAACACCCTTTTGCTGACAGTAACGCTTGACCGAGGGTATGAAACATTTGATGAACCAGTCATCAAATAAAGCTTGTGTCATCCATGCTTTGTTATTTGAACGATAATAAACAGGCAGTGTGTGCTTACTAACCTTATTGAATGCACGTACAGTAGGTGCTGTGAACAATAGATGAGGAGAGGCTTTAACTTGAACCCAGCAACATTTCCTCCCAACAACAATGTGACACTGTCTTTAAAAGCCTTAAAACCGGGCATTGTTTTATCTTCTTTGTGCATGTAGGACCTTTCGGGCCTTTTTATCCCCAAAAGGTTCCGTTTCATCCAAATTAAAATACCTGGACAGTAGCCACCTTTTTTAATGATTTTATCAAATTCAACCACAAATTTTTCAGATGCTTCCACATCTGCACTTGCAGCCTCCCCAGTCCCCACCGATACTCCAATTATGGAGGTTGAATCTCCCAAGAAACCTTTGAAATCATTCATGGCTTGCTGTAAATGTTTCAGTTCTTCTCCTTTGTGCACTTTCAAATTCTCAATAAAATACTGCGTGTTTTGCTTTGAATCAATAAAAGACTCATTGGCAATCTTTTTTCTATTTGGTCATCAATCCATACTGCCAGCAATTTCTCCATTTCATGAATGAGGCCTTTCTGTTACCTAGTTATTATGGCTTGATATCCTGTCAATGCTTTTACTGCCTCTTTCACTCTATCCTTATCCTTTAGGATTGTTGAAATGGTAGAATGTGCAAGTTCCAATTCACTTGCTATTCCTTTAACTTTCTTGCCAGCCTCATAGTCCTTAATGATCTTCATTTTCATATCAAGATCAATAGCTTTTCTTTTTTCTGAGTACTGTAGCGGGTACTTACTTTCCCGGGTGCATTTTTTTGAATCTGGCTGTGACATCAGTGCTGTGTTCCCTGCGGTCCACCAGGTGGCGCTGTCACCGTGGCCGGAGGGACGAATATCACTGTGGGCCGAGGTCCTTTTTGTCCTCTCTCGGCGGCGGTATGGTGGGGCGGGGAACTTGTCGTGCTTGCCGGGGGAGGGTATAAAGGGGGCCGGCCATCTTGGTCACGGGGTCTTCGTCCCAAGCACCTTCAGCTTGCGGACGTGGGTTCGTGCTCGTCCTCTAGGAGGCCTCGGCCTAGAGGACCAACGGAGATCGTGTTCCACCCCAGGCACCTTCAGCCCTGGGGTGAGGTACTTGCAAGAAGGTCCGGAGCTCAGTGCCCAACACTGAGTTCCGCGAGGGAAGGGTCCTAAGGCACTTCGGGGATGGAGGCCTGAATCTGAGTAAGACGCAATGGACCGGGGAGAGCTCCTCACTCGAAGACCCGGTGCAGCAGACTGCCGGTGACGGGTGAGTCTCTTGTCGGAGACCGTCCAGAAGGATCCCCTTCCTCTCGTGCGGAGACCATATCCCACTCTCCAGGAGGAGAGTGGAGGAGCGAATTTGTGTCTGGGCCTATTCACACTCACACCTCCTTTCCTGTTCTATCGATCAAGGGAGTCCATGTATGGTGTGTTCTAATAAAGGAGTGTTGGACTTTAATGGTGTGAGGCTCAATTCCTGGCGGACGAAGTTCATGGTGACTCTTGGAGGGAGGATCCGGGTGCACAACACAGACCCGAAGGTAAATGAGACATTGCTGATACCACCGGTATTCTACACGTGGTGGAGGCTAGGCGTAGCCCACCCGCTCTCTCTCTCTCCACCCTACCAGATATCCCTAGACAAGAGACAGTGTGAGCCGCACGGAGAGAGGAGAGGGGCAGGCGCTACACGTGGGGGCTCGGGTCCGGTATTGTGTTGTGCATCACAGTATTGAACAAGTCTGCTGGACGAGTTAACTGAATAGGCCAAAGTGCAGCCCTGCTCGAAGTCGTGGAATTGACCCTAGACAAGGGAAAGGCCCGCGCAGGAAGAGCGGGGAACGGGGGGAGGCCCAGCCGTGTGAGGTACTACACGTGGGGGCTTCTAATTGCACTGCGCCAACAGACACAACCCCCGCCGCTTAGTTCGTGGGCGTGGCTCAACCAAAGAAAGTGAAGAAAGCCCGCTAACTGGAGCAAAGGGGAGGAGTCCAATACGTGAGAGGGCTACACGTGGGACATTGGCGCGAAAACTCTGCAGTGTGCGATGGACCAGCAACAAGTCACCATGTTTGGACATACCTCATGGATTCCAGTTCACCCTGCTACTACCACGATGACTGCTGCTGCTCCGATAACGGATACCGGGATCCGGCTGAAGCCAAGGGGTCGATTCGCCCTGTACTCGTGCATGGACGTAGAGGCCCTGGGTGTAATTTGTCCCGGGTGCTCGGGACTGGTGTGCCACCTGAAGCCCTTCGGACAATGTGAGGCCTGTGGGGAGTTCCTGTTCGAGGTGGATCCGGCAGTAGACAGGCCGAGAACCATCTACCCAGGCCGGGCTTTAGGTAACACTACTCGCAGAGGAGGAATTACTGCTGTAAAAGCCATCCCAGCGCACACTGCAGCGACCGCGGAGGAGGTCGTTAAAAATCAACGGGAGAAATCCGAGGATGCTGACTCGGTCACCACTGTCTCACAGCGTCCGCCACCGAAGTAGAGAACCAGCGCGGTGGCCCCGACCAGCGGTGGTGGCGGACCATCTCGCCAGCTTACGCCAGGCCTAGACGCATCCGTTGACGGGTGTTCCGGACGTCCCGCTTCAAGTAAAGGCCGAGGTAAGCCGGGCAAAGAGACTTGGTGTATGGGCGGAGATGCCGGGAAGGCATGGCCCAGTATGTCCGCGGGAGGTGTTAGCTCTGTCTCTACAACGGGCTACATACCCGCGGAGGAATGTGATACTTTGGATCTGGAGTCGCTCTCTGATGTGGGAGATGACACAGCCATTGACAAACTGTTTGCAGAAAAGGGCTGGGACAAAGTGCCACTAGCTTCGTTCCGAAGGCCTCGAGATTCACCCATGTCCACGGGGGAGAGTACACCCCGGGTGGAGGCACCAGCGCCTGGACAAGGGTCCTGGCCCCAGCCCACCTCTACATCTCCGGTGCCGCCTGCATCAGGTACTGGGGAGCAGAAGTTGATACTACGGGCACCCATGCCCCAACCAGAAGTGGTTAAGGCCCCTCGCCATCCGGACTCTATAGTTCTACCCGGCGAAGGGGACAAAACCACAATGCCTCCGCTGTCAAGGCTTCAGAGACTCTTCGGCCAGAAAGTTGCTGCTGACTACGGGTGGGAATACCCGTACCTTCCCAAGGAGTTACTCTACGAAGTGGAGGTGTACCGAGAGCGCTGGTATAATGACTTTGTGTGGACCCACCTTAAGGTCCCACACGCCCGCAGGTATTTGACATGCTCTCCCAAGACATCTCAGCGGTTCAAAGACTGTAAGGCAGAGTGGATGTTGGGAAGACACATCCATGCAGATAAAGTGTTGATCCGACGCAAAGAAGGGGAAGATGTGGAGTACCATTTGGAGACCATGGACCGGCATTTGAAGCCTCTTGTCCTGCCGCAGCCCCGCTTCTACCTCTGAGGAGAAAGACACTCCATTTGTTTGCTTTGTTTCAAAAGGACCTTGCACCCCCTGAACTTTGCTGTTTGACTTTCTTGTTGGTGCTATCATCAGTGTTTGCCCCGCAAGAGGGGTGCTTGTGTCATTCCAAGGAAGAACTGTTCCAGTTGTTGTTCTTTCCTCTCCGGTGAGAAGTTACAGACTTTGGGGTAGATAGGGCCAGGAATCAAGCAGCAAGAAAAGAAAAGAAAAGATCGTTCAACGGGTGCAGTTACCGCGAGGCTGTCACCAGGTGGCAGTCTTGTGCAACGTTACAAATTGTACACGCTCACACTGGAGGAAAAGATATTTCTCTTCGGAGGAGTTTCTTTTTCTCTCACATACACACATGTGTCAGGGTTTTATTGTTTCTTTTCTCTTCCCTCTGCAGGAGAGCGTCCCGTCAAGATTTTGGAACCTGGGGTGGTTCTTAGTTAGGATGGGAGGGAAAAGTATAATGTTGGAATGTGATTTTATGTTTTAAATGTTGTCTTTCACTCCACTTTTGTTGCAGGGGCTCAGACACAAACTTCGCTGTTAGGATAGCTTCCTGAAAATGTTTTGTTTTTCTAAATTGTTAGTTGGTTTTTGGATTGGGTTATGTTATGTTAGCCGTTGAGGGCGTGATTCACTCCAGACACTGGGGTCCAGTGTCAAAAGACAGGGGGGAATGTGTAGCGGGTACTTACTTTCCCGGGTGCATTTTTTTTAATCTGGCTGTGACATCAGTGCTGTGTTCCCTGCGGTCCACCAGGTGGCGCTGTCACCGTGGCCGGAGGGACGAATATCACTGTGTGCCGAGGTCCTTTTTGTCCTCTCTCGGCGGCGGTATGGTGGGGCGGGGAACTTGTCGTGCTTGCCGGGGGAGGGTATAAAGGGGGCCGGCCATCTTGGTCACGGGGTCTTCGTCCCAAGCACCTTCAGCTTGCTGACGTGGGTGGCCTCGGCCTAGAGGACCAACGGAGATCGTGTTCCACCCCAGGCACCTTCAGCCCTGGGGTGAGGTACTTGCAAGAAGGTCCGGAGCTCAGTGCCCAACACTGAGTTCCGCGAGGGAAGGGTCCTAAGGCACTTCGGGGATGGAGGCCTGAATCTGAGTAAGACGCAATGGACCGGGGAGAGCTCCTCACTCGAAGACCCGGTGCAGCAGACTGCCGGTGACGGGTGAGTCTCTTGTCGGAGACCGTCCAGAAGGATCCCCTTCCTCTCGTGCGGAGACCATATCCCACTCTCCAGGAGGAGAGTGGAGGAGCGAATTTGTGTCTGGGCCTATTCACACTCACACCTCCTTTCCTGTTCTATCGATCAAGGGAGTCCATGTATGGTGTGTTCTAATAAAGGAGTGTTGGACTTTAATGGTGTGAGGCTCAATTCCTGGCGGACGAAGTTCATGGTGATTCTTGGAGGGAGGATCCGGGTGCACAACACAGACCCGAAGGTAAATGAGACATTGCTGATACCACCGGTATTCTACACGTGGTGGAGGCTAGGCGTAGCCCACCCGCTCTCTCTCTCTCCACCCTACCAGATATCCCTAGACAAGAGACAGTGCGAGCCGCACGGAGAGAGGAGAGGGGCAGGCGCTACAGTACTTTCTGCAGGTGCAAGCACGCTTTTTCTTTTATCTAACATGGTGTGGGCAATACCTGTACAGTACAAGCACCCATTACATTACAGTACTGTAAATAAAGACATAAAACAGTACAGTTAAAGTCAAAAGACATAAAATAGTACAGTATAAAGAATGCTGGAATGGACATTAAGGAGAACCGAGTACAGTACAGTACAAACCTGTAAAACAGCAGGCCGGGAGTGAGAACGAGGCTGATGCAAAGTGATAACATGACATCCTGTGCGCGGGTCGGGAGAGCTGGCCGTAAGTCCGAGAGGTCATCCTGCGCAGATCGGTTGAGCTGGTCGTAAATCCGAGCGGTCGTCCTGCTCGGATCAGGAGAGCTGGTCGTAAAATCCGAGCGGTCGTCCTGCGGGGTCAGGAGAGCTGGTCGTAAGTCCGAGCGGTCGTTAAAGCGGAGTTGCAGCCGAAAAAAAAAAAGTCAGCAGCTACTAACAGTGTAGCTGCTGACTTTTAATAAGGACACTTACCTGTCCTACTCGCCCGCGATGTCGGTCCCGCCACGGCGATCAATCGCTGTTGGCAGGTCCCGGCTCCTCCATCCTGAGTAAGGGAAAAAGGCAGTGAAGCAGGTTCCAGACAAAGTAGAGGTACCAGGCTTATCTACTGTCCTTTTTGCTGTAACAACAGTCTCTTCCGAGCACTCCCCCATTTAAGTGTAGGTTAGTCTTCTTGGGGGTGGATGGCCCTTCTCTCTCTTTGCTCCCTAAGAGCCGGGGTCTCAACTGCAATGGGTCCTTCCAATTCTCCCTCTATTAAGTCAGGTGTATTGGGTTCCACTGGTCCAGGGGCATCTAATTTAGGTGCAGAGAGATACAAGGAATTCCTGGGGTCCTCTACTGGAAAAGAGTCCAGAGCATCCTCCCATTCTTCAGTAAGAGTATCAAGTGGTATGAACTCAGCAGCTTAAGAATTTAAAGTGTCCCCAGTGATAACTTCGGATGATGAAGAGGCCATGGTCATGGGTTCAGGTACTTGGGAGGACCATAGCCAATCGAGTTCCAATTCCTCATCTTCACTCAGATCTTGGGCATCCATTTCCCCTGAAAGAGTTGTTTGAGATCTGGTGACAGGTCTAGGGGTGTTAGAGGCTGAAAGGGACTCAGAAGGATCCGAGGTGGGAGGCAAACTAACTGCTTCAGAGAGGGGCCGCAAGTGATTCCTGTGCCATGTCTTCAACGGCCCCACACTCCCTTCTGGTTTTAGTTGATACACTGGCAAACCTGGCAATTCTTTACAGATTACATAGGGCTGTGATCTCCACTGGTCAGCCAGCTTATGCTTCCCTGGAATGCCTAAGTTCCGCAACAGCACCCGGTCTCCTGGCTGTAAGTCGTGAATTCGGACCTTGAGGTCATACCTCCGCTTATTCCTGGCTCCTCTTTGATTGGAAGTCGCCTGGGCCTTCTCATACGCCAGTCTTAAACTCTGTCGCAACCGATCCACATACCCCTTGTGGGAAGCTGCTGAGGTATGATCTATTGAAGTGCCAAAAGCCAAATCTACCGGTAGTCTTGATTCCCTGCCGAACATCAGTCTGTATGGAGAATACCCAGTAGCATCTATTGTATGCATGCACAATGGCGGCCACATGCTTGCCCCAGTGCTGCTTCTTCTCACTACTCAATGTCCCCAGCATATTCAATAATGTCTGATTGAATAGTTCAGGTTGGGCATCCCCTTGTAGGTGGTATGGGCAGGTTCGGGTCTTCTTTATACCAGTGAATCTAGCAGTTTCCGAATCAGTCTGCTTTCGAAATCCCTTCCCTGGTCTTAGTGGAGGCGTTGAGGTAGTCCGTAGTGTACAAAGAACTTTTCCACGAGAACCTTAGCCACTGTGGAGGCCTTCTGGTCTTTGGTTGGGAATGCCTGAGCATATCTAGTGAAATGGTCGGTTATCACCAGAACATTCCCATGTCCACTCAAATCAGGTTCCAGACAAAGAAAATCGTTGCATACCAGATCCAAGGGCCCTTGACCTTGTAGGTGGCCCATTGGGGCAGCTTGATGAGGCAGAGTATTTCTTTGTATGCATCTTGCACATGAGTGACAATATTCCTCCACTTCAACCCGCATACAGGGCCAGTGGAATCTGTTCCTTACGAGTTGAAAGATTCTTTCCAACCCCAGGTGGCCATGATCATCATGCAAAGCAGTCAGAACAGTCTTCCGGGGGTTTCTCTGGCAGAAACAGTTGCCACTTATCCTTCAAATCATCAGAGGGGCCCCTTCGGTAGACCACCCCTTGATGAATTTGAAGCCGGTCCCATTCTCTTCTTAATAGACGAGCCTCCTTTGAGGGGTCCTTCAGAAGCAAGTCTGGGTTTTGGCTTTCCAATGCTTCCAGAGCCAATCTCCCCAGCGGGTCTTCCATTTGATCTCTTCTCAAATCTTTCTTTGAGAGTTTGGGTAGATTCTCTTCTCCAATCTGGGTCACATCACAGTAAAACTTGGGTACTCCAACAACCGAGACTCCTATTTCTTCGGCTCTGGACCCTCCAATTGTCTGGAACTCTGCTCCCTGGCACAAGGCTCGCACTCCCTCTGGGGCCAGCCGAGTCCAGTCTTCCGTAGGATTAGTGGGAGCATGGGACCTTCTGGATAAGGCATCAGCGTCTCATTTTCCAGTCCCAGGTCTGTACTTTAGACTGAAAGTGAATCCTGAGAGAGCTGCTAGCCAACGGTGGCTGGTGGCATCCAGTTTGGCCATAGTTAGGAGGTAGGTGAGCGGTTATTGTATGTCTTTACCACAAACTCAGCTCCATACAGGTAGTCCTTCAGCTTATCCACCACAGCCCATTTCAAGGCCAAGAATTCCAGCTTGTGGGTGGGGTAATTTTTTCGGCTGGGGTCAAACTTCTGCTCACATAACCAACGGGTCTCAGTTGGTCATCATGCTCTTGATACAGCACTCCCCCCAGACCATCATGACTGGCATCCACATGTAGTTCATACGGCTTTCTGGTGTCCGCATAAGCCAAGACGGGGGCAGTGGTCAGGCTCTCCTTCAATCTGGTGAAAGCATCCTCACAGCTCACAGTCCACTGGTCTTCTATAGACTCCCCTGGTTTCCTGGGCCCTGACTCATCTTCTTCTCCTTCGGTCTTCAGGAGTTCATTCAATGGCTTGGCGATTTTTGCAAATCCCTCCACAAACCTTCTGTAGTAGGAGCAAAACCCCAGAAACGACCTGAGCTTAGTCACTGTGGTGGGCCGTGGCTAGGAGGTAACTGCCTCCAACTTCCCTGGATCTGTGGACACTCCTTTGGCAGACACAATGTGCCCCAGGTAGTGGACTGAAGATTGGTAAAACTGGCACTTCTCCAAAGAAAGTTTGAGTCCCTCATCACTGAGTCTCTTCAAGACCTTTTCCAGACTTGCCTCATGCTCTTCTACAGTTTTCCCAAACACAATGATGTCATCCAGGTAAACCAGCACTTTAATAAGGTTCATATCTCCCACCGTCTTTTCCATGAGTCGCTGGAAAGTGGCTGGAGCTCCTGAGAGGCCTTGAGGCATGCGATCGAATTCATAGAACCCCACAGGGGTGATGAATGCTGTATTTTCTCGATCTTCAGGGTGCATTGGAATCTGGTAATACCCGCTCTTCAAGTCCATCACACTGAACCACTTTGCTCCAGATAAACTCTGTAAGGCATCCTCTATTCGTGGAGTGGTGTATTGGTCGGGTATCGTTCTCCTATTGAGGGTGCGATAATCAATACATAGTCTCAATGACCTATTTTTTTTTCTGACCACCACTATTGGAGAGGCGTATGGGCTCCTAGACTCTCGGATGACCCCGGTTCTCTTGAGCTTTGATAGTTGCTCTTGCAGATCTTCCAAATCAGCCAAGGTGACCCGCCAAACTCTTTCCCTGAACGGTCTGTCCTCCTGCAGGCGGATGCTGTGGGTAGCACTTTTTGCACACCCCACATTGAACTCATCCTTGGAGAAGATCTTCCGCCACCTAGTCAACTGGGCTTTGGCCCTCTCTTTCCAAGCCGGTGGTAAAGCCGCATCTTCCAAACAGAGTCTCTCCACAATAGCTCTCTCTCCCTCTTCCTTCTTTAAGTCTGACAAGGCAACCGGGGTGGCAGGGTTCACTTGGCCCAACAGCATTCGGCTGGGATCTTCACAGGTGTGTCGGTGGTGTTCCTGATGCTCACCGACACCCTGCCATTAGCCTTCTTCAGAGCTCTCAATGGGACCACCTCAGGAATTACTTCCAGCCGTTGATGGGTATCCAAAGGATCTGGTTCTAGGACTACGAAGGGACCAGGTTGCTCCCAGGTGAGTTTTACGGTGGCCCTCAGGCAAGTTACCCCGGGCTGTAATATCCTCTCCTTCTTGTCTAACTTCCAGACCTTTCCCACTCCTTCTTCTGGAGCCTTCTGTTCCAACACCAGCCGTTGATAGGCCCGTTGCAACATAGGGTGAATTCTGGCGGTTGAAGCGTCCTGCTCCTGGGCTATAGGGGCCAGTAATCTCCTGACCAGGTCAGTATTAGTCCCTATTATGAGAGAACTTTAGTTGGCTCCTGGCGGGCGAGGACAAACCACCGCCAATGTGTTGAAGACCTCCGCGTCCCCGGCTATTGAGGGGTCGAAGGCCAGTCTTATTGGGAGGTATCCATCATACGGGAAGTTTTGGGTTCCAAGTCCCCATATTTCCAAGTCTTCTAGTTTCTGCAATGGCAAATGTCTCAGATTTTTCTGGTAGAAGTCCCGGTACAGAAGGGTCACTTGAGCTTACGTGTCGAGAATGGCCTTCGTGTAAATCCCTTCCACTTGAATGGGAACCACTGGGGAGGGTCCCACCAGTTTAACAGGAAATTTCCTTGTGGAGGTCTCCTTCCTAGGTTCCATGGGTTTGGCCTTCTGTGATTTCTTCTTCCTTAATCTCTTCCTTGACCTTAAGTCTTGTTGGGCCTGGTATGCATTAATTTCCTGCCAAGGTTTAGGTTTGGACTTAAAGTGAGAAGTATTAAGTTGGTGGGGTGGGGATATGTCCCCCCTTCTTAGCTTCTCTTGTTCTCTGATTCCTTTGGAGCTTGCTGGAACTGATGGGCACCCGGTTGACTCCTTCACCGGGGCCCTCTGGAGTTTTCCGCCGGCTTGCGATATGTGCTTTGGGATCTCTTCGGGCTGGGACACACTCGTCCATAATGTCCAACCCCTCCACAATTAAAGAAAACTTCCTCTTCTCTGTCCTGCTGGAAGACTGGTGTTGGGGCATTCTGAAACACCTCCTTCTTTTGGTCTTCTTTTTTTGTAGTTCCTGAACTTTTAGCCATTAAAGAAGTCAGCATTTCCAACACTTGGGCCATCTGTGACTTTAAGACAGCTACCTCAGAGTTCCGTTCTGTTGCCATAACAGATCCAAACCCCGCTGAGGGAGGGGGGGTGGATTTCTCAGTTGCCTGTTGGTCATTGAGTAAAGCCTCTACATCTCTCACTACACGCATGAGGTCTGGATAGCTTAAGGACATAACTCCTCCGGTAGTCTTTAGATGAAGCCAAACTGGATCAGAGCGCAGTGCTCCCCTCATGACCTGCCGCATCCTGGCTGCATCTATGGCCTGTGGTACCATCCCTTTCTTCGGGACTATCTTGCAGAGCATCTTATTCAACCTTCGGACATATTCAGAAAAACGTTCTCCTGGCTGTTGAAGAGTATGCTAAAACTGGTAGATTAAGTCAGTAACTTTCTCCAACTGGCCAAACTTCTCCTGCAGCATAGTTAAGTAGTCATAGGCAGTACAAGAAGTGTTGCTGAATTTAAGATTCTTCACAGCTTCTGCAGCGGCCCCCTTTAAGCTTTTGTTTATGCACTGTTTCTTTTGGGCTTCCGTCACTTCCCATCCTTCCACAGCCTGCATTGCTTGTTCCATCCACGTATCAAAGTCCTCTTCCCCGAGTAGTACAGGCTGTTTACCTGAAAAAAATCTCAGCTTCCGGTACCCAGTCTCCACACACACCGTGTTACTCTTCTGGCACTTTGTGACAAGGTCCCTTAAAGCGTTAAGGAGTTCGGGGCCTATAGTGGTCAGAGGCGCCGCGGAGATCGTTGTATCTTTTGGCTGCTTTTCCCTAGGGCCCGGTTCGGGGGGTTCTTTCTTAATAGACTTTGCATGTGCTAGGCGGTATGTCTTCTGGTCTATGGACTGTACACTCTGGCCTCTGAAACTCTCAGGTATCTCATCCTTCCATTTACCAATGTGTAAGTATGGGAGGCCCCCTTGTCTGGCCTGAGGTCAATTAACCATGCCCTCTGGCACGGGGACAGTAATTCCATGAGCCTGTCTACTTCGCTCCCCGACCAGTCTTCTCTGGGGAGCTCAACGACTACAGCCATGTCTGGAAAAGCACCAACTGATGCGCACCACTGGGCCACTGTTAGAGGATCCATGCCGATGCTGGCAGGCTTGATTGCAGCGTACAGGATCCTGGACTCGAGCCCCCACGTGTAGCAATACCCACAGTTAAGAGGGCTGCAGGTATAGTTTTGGGCCTGTAACACACTGCTGTCAACCCCCAGGAACTGGCTATAACCTCCCTTGGCACAGCTAGCACAAATGGAAGTGTGAAACCCACTAGGCTATAGGAATCACCACTCCGTAATAAAGCATACACAATAGGTAATATCAAATTACCTGAGCTGATTGCTTCAGCTGGGATAAACAGTACGCCACACACTTGTTTGCTTAAACACAAATACTTTTACTGAATAGAAATATAAGGTTAGACAATGGTACATTTACCTATGCAGGGCCCTGCAATATCAAAAGTCAAGCAAATAACAAGTATTATGTTCTAACAGTCTTATGCGCACTAAATGTCTCTTAATAAACTACGCTTGCGAGCCTTCCCCTCGTGGCCAATGTGGCAGCCAAACAATGTCTCCCTGCTGATTAGTCAGGCCTGACTAATTCACACAGTCAATTCGTTGAGAAGGTTCTTTGCTAGCAATGGTGGTGCACTTTGTAGGTTATTTGTAATCAAATGGTATTAAATTGTTGGTTACTCAGCAAGCAATAAGACAACTTAACTCCGGCTGCACAACACACTGTTTCTCTGGGGTGCAATATAACACTCCGGTAACGGTGGGCCCTGACCAAAGGATACTGGGCCTAAAAGGTAGTCAAAGTATACTGATCAAGTGCTCTCACACCCGACCGGACCAGTCCGTACAACCGACTTCAGTAGTTGGTGCTCCGGAACACAGTCTCACAATACCCATAGTCTCCGATCCTCTCGACCATCCGAGGGAGATTGATGGATGAGACGACTCTGGGTTCTCCAGTGACGATCGGTAAGCTCTCCGGATCCCCTAGGCCCAGGCTCTCCGGCCTAGTCCAAAGCAACAGGCCCCAACGTAGGCTCCACTTGCTAGGAGGGCGGTGTCCGAAGAGATCCGTGTGTTGCTCCTCCCTCCTTAAATAGTCCTTCCCCAGCAGACCTTGCACCGGGTAATGCACTGTGGGTGCCCCGCTGCACACTGGGTATAGTAGTCTTTGTACTCATTTAAAGCGATACCCCGCTACAGTTAAAAAGCTATTGATGTGATAAAAATATCTGTATGCGATAACAAAAGTTTCCAGTGTTTGGATATGCTTATAGTGCTCATGTCAGTAACCTGTGGTTACATGCGTACTGCCATGGCACCTTTTAGCCTCTCATTTGTACTGGCTGCTGTCCAAAGATATACACAAACACCTATAACTATCGGCTTTCCAAACCCACACACACATTACACACCTAGTGCTAATGCACGATACATGTGTTAGTGCACTGCAGGGCCCAGTGACATCAGTGGGCACTCATTATGGTGCACATAACCTGCATGCGCTGGTGTGTGTTGTGCACAAGCGCTGTAGTGCATAACAATGCATTGCTGGGCTTAGTTTTGTTTCTTTTTTTTTTTTTTACTTTTTTTAATTTACATTAATTCAACTTTATGTACAGCAGCTTGTTGCAACGCATTAGTGAGCATTGTAAAGATGTTTTACAATAAAATATATGCCTGTATAATTTTATCACAACACACACCATTGCAGCATACACACAGCTCTGTGAATTGGGTGTTACCACAATACATAGATGTGCAGTCAACCTCCAGATTTTTAGCATAAGCTGCTTATTTACAATCTACCATTTCTTAAATTTTCACTGTTTCACATAGAAGTATATCATAAAATGTTCAAATAATTTATTATTATTTGGAGACAGATTTAGCTTTAAAATTATAATGAAACCTATTAAATCAAAAGCAACATCTTGTTATTTTACCAGTACTGTGCTTCTAGAAAATGTATGTTTTTTTTTTGTTTTTTTTAAGTTGTAAGAGAACAATAAAAAAGTAAAAATGATCTGGCCACCTGAGGTTAAAAATGGAACAGAGATCCTGTCAGCAAAAGGGTTAACAGCCATGTCAGAATCACAATCTAATATGAGCAGCCAAGTGCATTTATATAGGCAGATATTCAGTTTGAATATTGGTTTAAAACCGATCAATTAGGTGAAATTCCTAATGTGTCTTCAACAGTCAAGTCAGAATCATAAATTGATGTGGACAGCCAATATTGTCTCCAGTGGGTTCATCAATATTGAGGCTGCAAAAAATAAGTATGTTGTTGACTAATGTATACACAAGGCAGATTACCTATGTGGTAAAAACCTGCTATCACAGCGTGTAATTGAAAGCTTGGTTACTAAAACATATATTCACATCTTAAGTTAAACAAGCCCATCAAAGAAGGAGTACTCAATGCGCTAAAAAAAAGAATTAGTGCATAACACAGATAGATCATTTACAGTCCATAAACTGAAATTGTTTTTCATATCCACAAGACTGACCAGTTTTCCACAGCAGGCATTAGTAATGAGTCTGAAAACAGGACAGTCTATGATATTGGTCTCTAAACTGTGACCATGATCCTTTGCTTGTCCTTATCTGGCCCTTGGGCCACAAATCCTCCCACTGATACAAGGCACTATCTTCCCACTAACACCAATAATGAGGCACCATTCCTTCCAATGACACCGATAGTGGGGCATCATTCTTCCCACTGACACCAACAACGGGATTTAATTCCTCCCACTGATATTAAGGGTGGAACCTAGTTTCTCCTGCTGACACCATAGGTGGGATACTATATCTCTCACTAATACCAATGACCAGGAACTATTCCTCCCACTGAAACCTCCAATGGACCAATTTTCTTCCCACTGATACCAATGATGGGACACTATTCCTCCCATTGATACCAATGATGGGACACTGTTCCTCCTACTGACCACAGGTGCTATGCATTTTTTACTAACACTCACCATCAAGCCTGAGGAATTGTTTACTCCCACGTTGTTGGGGTATTTTCTCCTCCCACTGTTCACAGTTCTGCCCCCCTAAAGTCAGGAGCACAGTGAACCTTTATTTAAAAAGTTTGGCAACCCCTGGTCTGTGGTATCAACTAGCATCATATAGATGTTACAATGGAATAGGCTTCTTTTTGTATACACCACCCTGACATGTTTTATCAGGTGGCTTCTTAGAGCGTCCAGCTGTACAAGATAATGCTGCATCTCTGTAACCATCATATTCCTTTTACAATTCTTTAACCCCCTGCCTGGGCATGTAGTAGACTTTTCAAAAAGTAAAAAAATATATTAGCTAGAGTAGAAACAACGCTCAACTTCAGTTATGTAACCATATTGCACACGCTACTCTTGCTTGCTCACCAATGCCATATCATTTGGGAGCTTAGATGTACAACACAGGTAAATCATAGCCAACCAGGGCCGGTGCTACCACTAGGTGAACTAGGCAGCCGCCTAGGGGCGCACTGCCACCTAGGGCTCCCGGCCGCTGGTTTCCCTACTCCCTGTCTCCCACGGTCTCCGTGTTATGTAAGTGTTGGGTGCGGTGCTGTATAATGCAGGGTATGCCACCCGGCGCCTCTGCAGTATGTTACATGTACTCAGGCAGGCAGGTGCCCCGTCCAACCGTAGTATCATTAGAGGCGCAGCGCAGCACTGGAGGACATGTCCCGAGTCTTCTGATGGAACAGAAGCAAACACATCCCCTGCCGCTGCGCGCCTCTATGATTAGATCAGTTACCTGTCTGTGTCTCTGGTCTCTTCCAGTACTGCCAGCTCTGCCCATACATGATTCAGTGACTGAGACTCATGACTCGTATCCCGAGTCTAGTCATGTGACCCCTGAGCCTGCCTCCCTGTGACCGTCATTTGTAGAGGCCAGCTCTCCCTCCCGGTGTTCTGTCGCCTGTCCTGTGTGTACAGTGGCAGTGTCACGCACGTGCAGTCATGCTATAGCCGATCGGAGAAGTCAGTGCCTGGTGATTGGTGACCGCTGGAGGCATTGAGGCAGGCTTTGTGCTGAACAGAGTCATCGGATGCAGTCTGCAGAGCAGAGCCCCAGTGAGTGAACTTGAAGTACACTGTATAGTGTGTATAGACTGATCTGTCCTCAGACTCCTTACATGTGTGATGTCATGATCGTACCAAGCACATTGCCTGAATGTAAGGGTCCCTCTCCTCCTCCTCCCCCTCCCTCTTCTCCTCCCTCCCCTCCCTCCCTCCCTCCCTCTCTCCCTCCCTCTCCTCCTCCCCTCCTCCCTCTCCTCCTCCCCCTCTCCTCCCTCTCCCTCCTCCCTCTCCTCCTCCCCTTCTCCCTCCCTCTCCTCCTACCCCTCTCCTCCTCCTCCCCTCCCCCCTCTCCTCCTCCTCCCACTCTCCCCCTCCCCCCTCCTCCTCCTCCCCCTCTCCTTCTCCTCCTCCCCCTCCTGGGTTTGGGGGTGGAGCCAGGGGGCGGAAAAATGAGGTTTCGCCTAGGGTGTCAGAAATTCTTGCACCAGCCCTGTAGCCAACAGTGGTTTGGCCAATTTACATTGCATTCCTTTTTTTCCTACAGCCCAAAGAATAATGTTTAAAACATGGCACAGTTTCTCACATGGTCTTTCAAGGCTACCACTGATGCTCACTATACAAACATATTATTTTAGGCAGTTTTGAATCCTACGTATCATTCATTTGCAAAAACAAAATTTTCACTTTTCAGGAAGTAAGAACACAGACATAAGAGTAAGAGTTATACATTCTAAAGTAAAAGTTCCTAGAGCTTAGAATTTGAGAAATGTCAGTGCCCAAGCAGTAGATAGTCATTGAGTGTTGTGCTGACATCTTCTGGAAGAATATGAGTAATGCAGACATTTGTCCTACAAAACTGTAAGACAAAAGAGATGGTGGGTCTAGCAGTCACAAAAGCTACAAATAGAAATGTTACTCTGGGAGTCTGTAAAGGGAGCAAAGGGGACAAAAATATACTCTACATCAAGGGTGTCAAACTCAATTTCATCGTGGGCCACATCAGCATTATGATTGCCCTCAAAAAGGCCAGTTGTATTTGTAAGATTAGATGTCCAGCACATCCCCTCCCCTTACATTAGATACCAAGAGCCACTACACCATCAGAAGTTGAGTCTCCCACTCTCCCTTACATCACAGTGCACCCCCCTTACCTTATGCTGCTGCTGGGAAGAAGCTGGATTCATTGCTTGAAAGCAGAAAGTAAGGGTCTTGAGGAGGACCAGAGGAGGGCTGGAGCTCTCCGACAGCTGCAAAAGAGGTGTGAAGGCCACATGAAATGGCCTGGAGGGCCGGATTCGGCCCGCGGGCCTTGTGTTTGACACCTGTGCTCTACATCATTCTATTTATGCACATGTCTATATTAAAATGTCGGGACACCTTAACCACTTCAGCCCCGGAAGAATTTACCCCCTTCCTGACCAGAGCATTTTTTTGCGATTCGCCACTGCGTCGCTTTAGCTGACAATTGTGCAGTCGTGCGATGTTGTATCCAAAGAAAATTTACATCCTTTTTTCCCCACAAATAGAGCTTTCTTTTGGTGGTATTTGATCACCTCTGCGGTTTTTATTTTTTTGCGCTATAAACAAAATAAAGAGCGACAATTTAAAAAAATATATATATATTTTTAACTTTTTACGCTAATAAATATCCCCCAAAAATATATTAAAAAAACTTATTTTTTCCTCAGTTTAGGCCGATTTGTATTCTTCTACATATTTTTGGTAAAATCACAATAAGCGTATATTGATTGGTTTGCGCAAAAGTTATAGCGTCTACAAAATAGGGGATAGATTTATGGCATTTTTATTAATATTTTTTTTTTACTTGTAATGGTGGCGATCTGCGATTTTTATCGGGACTGCGACATTATGGCGGACACATCGGACACCTTTGACACTATTTTGGGACCATTGTCATTTATACAGCGATTAGTGCTATAAATAGCCACTGATTACTGTATAAATTACACTGGCAGGGAAGGGGTTAAACACTAGGGGGCGATCAAGGGGTTAAGTGTGTCCTAGGGAGGGATTCTAACTGTGGGGGGATGGGCTACCACTGACATGACAGCGATCACTGCTCCCGATGACAGGGAGCAGTAAATCACTGTCCTGTCACTAGGCAGAACAGGGAAATGCCTTGTTTACATAGGCATCTCCCCGTTCTGTCTCACGATCGCGGGCCTTCGGCGAACATCGAGTTTGCGAGACCCACGGGCACGCTGCAGCGGCATGTAGCGGGCACGCGCACGCACACCCGCACGGCGGCAAATTCAAAGGAACGTACGGGTACACCCATTTGCCTGTACGAGCCATTCTGCCGACGTTAATATGTGTGTTATAAGAAGATGTGCAGCGCTAAGTGTGATATTCCAATCAATGAAGTGATATGGAAAAAATGCTGTGAAAAAGCTAGTATGGATTACTAAAGATATAAAAAAACATGTGTTAGATGAGCTAATCATATATAGCAAGACCACTAATAGGTGAACAATATACACTTGAAATAAATATTTTCACTAAACACCAAAATAATGTAACATAAATGTGGGTAATAATAAAAAATTTAATATTAACCAGATAACATATGCATCAGAAAGGTTAAAAACCCCGAAAAAATAAAACTAAACAAATGTAAGAAATGGTGGTGAAAAAAGTCCAAAAGAGGGAAAACTAAGGCAGAGTCCTAAAATGAACCAAGACTATAAACAAAGAGTCCTTTGTAGACATGTGCGAAAGGAAAAAAATTTGTTTTGTTTCAATTCGTTAATTAATTAATTTAGTTTAGTTGGATTCGTTAAATTCGTTTTCAGAATTCGTTTAGTTTTCGTCCGAATTCGAAAAATCGGTCGCATTCGAAAATATTTCAACCAAATTCGAAAATATTTCTACTGGATTCGATAAGATTTCATCCGCATTCGTTAATATTGCAACCAAATTCGATAATATTTCAACCAGATTCGAAATTATTTCAACCGAATAGAAAAGATTATAATAAAATAGAAAAACAGAATAGACTAGAAAAACAATAGAACAGAATAGAATATATTATATTTTATTCTACTCTGTTCTATTTTTTTCTAGTCTATTCTTTTATATTCTATTCAAATCTTTTCTATTAAAATCGAAATCATTACATACTAAATTAGAATTTTGGAAGATGGTTATATATATATATATATATATATATATATATATATATATATATATACATATATATATATATTTTTCTGACATTCGAATTTCGTATAGAATGAATTCGAATTTGAATAGAAAAGATCAGAATATAAATGGAAAATAGACTAGAAAAACAATAGAACAAATAGAATATAGATACTTTCTATTTCATTTTTATTTATTTTTTGCAGATTACTACAAATCTAGAGTGGGTGACTGGGGACAAAGAGAAGGCTAATTTATTAAATACTTTCTTCAGTTCTGTGTATACAAAGGAGCATGGGGGAGCTCATGTCCAAAATGGGGGTGGTAGTGACAGAGCCCCAAATCCACAATGGCTCAAAAGTGATATGGTCCAGAAATATTTAGATGGAATAAAGGTGGATAAAGCACCTGGACCAGATGGCATACACCCACGGATCCTAAAAGAATTGAGCTCTGTAATTTCAAAGCCATTGTATTTAATTTTTAGGGACTCATTAATGACAGGAATAGTACCACTGGATTGGCGCAGGGCGAACGTGGTGCCTATATTTAAAAAGGGAATTAAGTCTTTACCAAGTAACTATAGACCTGTTAGTTTAACTTCTATAGTTGGGAAAATACTGGAGAGATTAATAAAAGACCACATAGATGAGTTCTTGCTGGAAAAAAACTATTTAAGCAACAGACAGCATGGATTCATGAAAGACAGAAGTTGTCAAACAAACCTGATTTCTTTTTATGAAGAGGTAAGTAAGACCTTGGACAGAGGCGTGGCGGAGGACGTGGTATACTTGGATTTTGCAAAAGCGTTTGATACAGTTCCCCACACACGGCTCATGTGTAAGGTAAAGTCTACAGGATTGGAAATATCAGTTTGTAAATTGATAGAAAACTGGCTAAAAGACAGAATTCAGAGAGTAGTAGTTAATGATTCTTACTCTGAATGGTCCAAGGTTATCAGTGGTGTACCCCAAGGTTCAGTGCTGGGACCCTTACTTTTTAATATGTTTATAAATGATATTGGGTCTGAGATCAAAAGTAACATTTCTGTCTTTGCAGATGACACCAAGCTATGCAGTGGAATGTCCTTACAGGATGTCGCCAATTTACAAGTCGACCTCAATGCTCTGTCTAATTGGGCAACTATGTGGCAGATGAGGTTTAATGTTGATAAATGTAAAGTTATGCACTTGGGGGCTAATAATATGAATGCATCATACATACTAGGGGGAGTACAACTGGGGGGATCCGTAGTGGAGAAGGATCTGGGGGTTTTGGTAGATCAAGCTCAATAATGGCATGCAATGCCAAGCTGCGGTTTCCAAAGCGAGCAAAGTCCTTTCTTGTATTAAGAGAGGTATGGTCTCCAGAGAGAGAGATATCATTTTGCCCCTGTTCAAATCATTAGTAAGACCTCATCTGGAATATGCAGTTCAGTTTTGGGCCCCAGTTCTCAAAAAGGATATTGGGGAACTGGAGAAAGCGCAGAGGAGGGCAACCAAACTGATAAGAGGCATGGAGGAGCTCAGCTATGAGGAGAGATTAGAGGAACTGAATTTTTTCTCTCTTGAGAAGAGGAGATTAAGGGGGGATATGATCAACATGTACAAATATATAAGGGGTCCATATAGTGACCTTTGTGTTCAGTTATTCACTTTACGATCAACACAAAGGACAAGGGGGCACTCTTTGCGTCTAGAGGAAAAGAGATTTCACCTACAAATACGGAAAGGTTTTTTCACACTAAGAGCTGTGAAAATGTGGAATAGACTCCCTGCAGAGGTGGTTCTGGCCAGCTCAGTAGATTGCTTTAAGAAAGGCCTGAATTCTTTCCTAAATGTACATAATATAACTGGGTACTGACATTTATAGGTAAAGTTGATCCGCGGAATATCCGATTGCCTCTCGGGGGATCAGGAAGGAATTTTTTCCCCTGCTGTAGCAAATTGGATCATGCTCTTCTGGTTTTTTTTGCCTTCCTCTGGATCAACTGTGGGTATACTGTAGAATTGGGTATATGGGATTGTACGATATATGTTTATTTATTTTTTTTATTTTTTTTTACGGTTGAACTGGATGGACTTGTGTCTTTTTTCAACCTGACTAACTATGTAACTATGTAACTATTTGTTTCCATAAGATCTCCTGCAGACTATTAGCATCTATTTCATTTTTTTTGCAGATCTCCTGCAGACTATTAGTATCTATTTCATTTTCTCACCAGATCGCCTGCAGACTATTAGCATCTATTTATTTTTTAGCAGATCTCCTGGAGACTATTAACAGCCATTTCACTTCATATTTTTTTTTGCAGATTACTATTTATTTCCATCAGATCTCCTGCAGTATATTAATATCTATTTCATTTTTTTGCAGATTTCCTGCAGACTATTATGCCCCGTACACACGATCGTTTTTAATGTCATTTTTTAAACCGACGTTTTTCTCCTCGTTTTTTTTTCATGTTTCCTCTCAAGCCTGCCTTGCGTACACACCATCATTAAAAAAAACGATCAAGCAAAGCGCAGTGACGTTCAACACGTACGACGGCACTATAAAGGGGAAGTTCCGTTCGAATGACGCCACCCTTTGGGACGCTTTTGCTAATTCCGTGTTTCCGCGTGTTAGTAAAAGTTTGGTGAGAGACGATTCGCGCTTTTCAGTCTTCGTGCTTTGAAGATCGTTTTCGGGAGTTCAGATTGCGCCTGTGGGTTCGTATCTGTTTAGCACTGCTTGTAGTCAGTTCGTATCTGTTTATTCAGTGCGGCCTGCTCTGCACGTTCGTGTTTTTCAGCTTGTTCTTCATAGGCCTTGCTGTTCTTCCGTGCGTTCTTCTAGTACGTTCTGTTCAGCCGACCGTTATCTAGCCATGTTGCGGCTACGTACTCGTCGTAGAGTTCGTGCTGTAGTTGGTGCAGGGGTTCATGCTGTATCCCGACTCCATGCCATGAGCAGGGTCAGGAGGAGTTCATGGACCAAGAATTGGTTGCTCCAGCGGCAGCAATTCTGTCACATGCCTTTGTTGCGGGAGATCAGGGAGAATAATCCTGATGATTTCAGGAATTTTCTCAGGATGTCTGACCCCGTATTTCAGCAGCTGTTGGCTTTGGTGTCCCCCTATATTACCAGGCAGGACACCGTTATGCGGGAAGCCATCAGTGCTGAGCAGAGGCTCATCGCCACGTTGCGATACCTGGCTACTGGGAGAAGCCTGCAGGACCTTAAGTTCTCCACAGGCATATCCCCCCAGGCTCTGGGGATCATTATACCAGAGACTTGTTCTGCCATCCTTCAAGTTTTGCAGGAGGACTATATTAAGGTAAGTGTTCTTCTTCAAAAATTCACATTGTATGGTTTTTATTTTGGGATATTTTTAATTTGCTTTATTTGCAGTCCCTAATTCACATGATTCTTAGCTGCAGGGAATGTCCCCTTTCTCCCCATGTTTTATTATTTAAAGTTTGGTGTTTGAGGCCTACCTGTAAATTTGGCTTACCTAACCTCTCCAGCATGCTATCCTGGGGCCATACCTACCTTGCCTAGTCATTTCCATGTTTTTTATTATATGTTCCATCGTAGTGCTTTACCCAAAACGCACTCTAAATTTTGCCTAGGAATGTTTCATTTTTGTTAACTTCAATACAGAGTGCTACAGCCTTCATGTGTGATATTCCCAACTCATCTTCAACCCTCCCCCCCCCCCCCCCCATAATTTTTTTTTTTTTTTTCTTGCTTCCAATTTTTTATGTTTTTAACAGTTTCTACCAATGTTGGCCATGAATGTGTGTATGAAATCAGCTTGCAATGTTTCTGGCTCCAAGTATTAATTTGTTATTTCTTTAATTCCACAGTTCCCTTCTTCGCCACATGAATGGCAGAATGTGGCTTCCGAGTTTGCCCAGCGATGGAACTTTCCGAACTGTGGAGGAGCCATCGACGGCAAACATGTTCGGGTCGTCCCACCACCCCATTCGGGATCCTTTTATTATAATTATAAGGGGTTCCACAGCGTCGTGATGATGGCAGTGGTGTCGGCCACCTAGGAGTTCCTCTATGTGGACGTTGGCAAGAATGGCAGGATGTCTGATGGAGGAGTTTTTGCCCAGATGGAGTTTGGAGAACGGCTCCTTTTGGATCTGCTGGCCTTGCCACCCGCGGAGCAGAATGTGGAGGGACTACCTTTTGTGTTTGTGGCGGATGAGGCGTTTGGCCTGGGACCCCATTTGATGAGGCCATTCCCGCAACGCACCCTCACCCCTGAGAGGAGGGTTTTCAATTATCGGCTGGCCAGAGCCAGAAGGGTGGTGGAAAATGCGTTTGGGATCATGGCCAGCCGATTTCGCTTCTTCCTTACCTCCATCCACCTTGCCCCATACAAATGGAACCATGTGGTTATGACGTGCTGTGTGCTGCATAATTTCCTAAGGGTGCATTCAACGAGTTATATATCTTTGAGTGGGCCTGAGGCCTCTTTAATCAATGCAGAAACTTTGGTGGCCCTGGAACCTGGCCGTCCTGGCTTGGCCCCCCCAACCGGACGTGAGGTCCGTAACCAATATGTGGACTATTTTATGGGTAGGGGGGCCATTGAAATGCCAGACAATCTCTAATAATTTTAGACCAAAAAAAAAAAACTTTTAAAAAAAGTAAAGATTGGTTTGTCATTTTTATTGTATAATGTTTGATGTTTCTGGTAGGTTTACCTAGTGCATTTGTTTTGCCATGTGGATTAAAAAATCTTTTAATTAGCCTTCATTGTCAGTGTAAACACCAAACATTGATTAGTTCACTCAGCACCACATTTACATAATGAAGCCACAATGATTTGTTATGTAAAAATACCTTTATTTTTTTTGTTTAGGTGGGCAACTTCCATAGAAATGTGGATGTTCCCTTAATTTCAGGTGTATTAAAACGCATGACCAGCCATGCATAAACAAACTATAGTTCTCCAAATTTTGAAAAAGCTAAACATGTGCTAGTCATTAAAGGGTAAAATAACCAAAAAAAAAAAGAAAACTCTGCAAGTAAAACGTTATTTGGTGTAAAAACATTAGACACGCCCAAGCACAGCCATGATATTTTGGAGCCTTTCCTCCACCCGCTTTGTATTTGCCCTGATCTCTCGCAAATCTCCCTTAATTTTTTCGAGGTCACGACAGCAGACCATCAGGTATTGGATCAGGATCTGGGCACTGTGATGTGACAACTTATTGGGGTCTTCGGCCAGAACTGCACCTAAATGTAAAAAGAAATATGTAGGATAGAATATGTAGGCCTACATCTATTTAACATGCATGTGTCTGGTTTCTCTCTGACCTGTGGTGGTGCCACTAGCGTTGCTAGCCAGGTGCGGGGGGGGGCGGGCCGCACCCGGGTGACACCCACCAGAGGGGTGACACCCGTGGGTAGCGCAGCGGCCACACTGACATCGCCCGCCCGCTGCCCTGTGCCTTAGGCTCACGCTGCGGCTGTGTCCCTCAGCGGAGCGGAAGGAAGCCGCCGCCCCCTCTGCCTCCTCTATGTTTACATCCACAGAGGAGGAGGAGGAGCCCGCGCTCGAGAGACACACCGCTGTGTGTATCTGCCGCTCTGTTCTGAGGTCTGAAAGGTAAGGGGGGCATCTTTACTGATGGGGGAGGGGGTGTCTGTACTGCTGGGGTCTGCACAAGAGGGAGTTTGCACCAGGGGGGGGCTGTAACTGAGGGGGGTGTCTGTACTGAGGGGGGTCTGGTACTGAGGGGGGTGTCTGTACTGAGGGGGGTGTCTGTACTGAGGGGGGTCTGGTACTGAGGGGGGTGTCTGTACTGAGGGGGGTATCTGTACTGAGGGGGTGTCTGTACTGAGGGGGGTCTGGTACTGAGGGGGTGTCTGTACTGAGGGGGGGTCTGGTACTGAGGGGGGTGTCTGTACTGAGGGGGGGGGTCTGGAACTGAGGGGGGGTCTGGTACTGAGGGGGGTGTCTGTACTGACCGGGGGGTCTGGTACTGAGGGGGGGTCTGGTACTGAGGGGGGGTCTGTAACTGAGGGGGATCTGTAACTGAGGGGGATCTGTAACTGAGGGGGTGTCTGTTACTGAGGGGGGTATGTTACTGAGGGAGGTGTCTGTACTGAGGGGGGTGTCTGTACTGAGGGGGGATTGGTACTGAGGGGGGTGTCTGTACTGAGGGGGGGGGGGTCTGGTACTGAGGGGGGTGTCTGTACTGAGGGGGGTGTCTGTACTGAGGGGGGGTCTGGTACTGAGGGGGGGGGTCTGTAACTGAGGGGGGGTCTGTAACTGAGGGGGGATCTGTAACTGAGGGGGTGTCTGTTACTGAGGGGGGTCTGTTACTGAGGGGGGTGTCTGTACTGAGGGGGGTGTCTGTATGAGGGGGGTCTGTAACTGAGGGGGTGTCTGTAACTGAGGGGGTCTGCACTGAGGTGGGGGTGTCTGTACTGATGGAGCGGTCTGTACTGAGGTGGGGGTGTCTGTACTTATGGAGCAGTCTGCACTGAGGTGGGGGTGTCTGTACTGAGGGGGAGGTTCATACTGAGGGAGGCGGGTCTATATTGATGGCGGGGAGTCTGTACTTAGTGGAGCGGGTTTGTACTGAGGGAGGGGATCTATACTGTGGGAGGGGGGTCTGTAGTTAGTGGAGGGGGGTCTGTACTGAGGGGGGACTATAGTTGTTGGGGGGTGACACCATTTTTTTTTGCACCGGGTGACACCAACCCTAGTGACGCCACTGGGTGGTGCCACTTTCAACTTCCACAACATCACATTCCTCTCCATCCTGGGGTTCTGGGGGTATTGTTGTAGGTATTGCAATTCTCGTCTCATCTGAGGTAGCTTTTCGAATCCCTAGGGAGATTGAAATAAAAGGAATAGTTTCATTAGTAGCGACTCAATTTTGCTAAAATAAGAAACATGAAAAAAAACTTTTTAATCATTCTTTTGAAGCATGCTCCATTTTAATTTTTAACCCCTGTGCCAACCGGGACAAATGATTGGATACATAGGCCAAAACAGAGCATATACATTTTGTGAACAAATTTGAAACATTGTAACACCCCAAAGTATCTACACTGGATCACCTGTGTGTGACTCCATCAAGCTTTTTGGCTTTAGGCCCACACTTGTACTACTGCGTTCAGATGTTTCATCAGCTGCTGAGCATTCACTCCCTTTAACATTACCATGCATATCGTTTTTCAAAATGAACAAATCTCCTTTGGATTAGCACACCAAAAATAAGTGTGGCCCAAATGTACTCCCCCAAATAAACAAAAAAACATGGGTGTTCACACTGGATGATCCTAAAACATCGTTTGAGGAACTGTACGGAGAAAGAGGTAAAATACGTCCGTTTACTATGCGGACGAACCTAAAAAAGATGGTATCTTTCAGTGTACTATATGAAAGTTAAAAATACACGACAGAATACAAGAAAATAATATGTACCATGGAAACTCAAAAAAAACAACTTACTTTTTAATATAACTTTCTTGATTCTTTTATATTGGTCGGCCTCCCGCAACTTCAGATCTGACCATCGTTTTCTGAGCTGTTCCTTCGTTCTGCACACCCCGAATTTTTGGTGGAGACTTTTGACCACTTTGCCCATAATTCTGGACTTGACCAGATTAGGCCTTTTATACGGACCATGCTTGGCATCATAATCCTCCTTCTTTAAAATGGCGACCATCTCCACCATTTCCTCGAATGACATGTTGGATGCCTTATATCTCCTGGGTCTTGATTTGGGCTCCTCTGTAATTTCATCCTCTGTAGAGGTAATCTCAGCCACCTGTGTCTCCGCCATGTTTTGTTCAGCACTACGAGCGAGAAGGGGCGGGGAAAGTACAATATCGAACGTCAGGGGCGGGGAAAGCGTGCGGAGTTTCACGCATGCGCTGTGTATATAAAGTGAAGATCCATGTCTGGGAAATACGTTCATTTTTCGGGAGAGAGAGTTAGCAACGAACATCGTGACCAAGGTACCTAACAATTTTACTTTTTGAGGTTCATCAGACGAGGAGATTTGTGTGCTCAAAATATGTAGACAATGCTCAGTTGAGGAATGTTGCCTGAAATATATTTTTATTTTGGTTTCTCGCTTTTACAGATATCATGAATACTTTTAAAAACCCAGACTTCATGGGGGAGTTCATCGACAAATGGCAAGAGCTCCCTATATTATGGCAAACCAAAAGTGGAGGAAATAAAAATAAAGACGCCAGGAAAGCAGCACTGGAGAGCCTGTTTGCATTTGTGCAAACAAAGATACCCACAACAACTCTCCAAGATGTCAAAAACAAAATTGGGACCATCAGAGGGACATACAGGACCCAGAGGACTATGGTCCTGAGGTCCCAGAGGTCAGGTGCACCAGCAGATAAGGTTTATAAACCCAGTCTGTGGTACTACAGTAAGCTTGCTTTTCTGGATGACCAGCTGGAAGTGCGGGAATCTCTCTCCACCCTTCCCCCCAGAGGTCAATCCAGCCTTCCTTGTACCCAACCCTCCAGCCTTCCCTGCAGCCAGTCCTCCAGCCTTCCTGTCAACCCTGCTCTGGCTTCCTCTGAGGATCAAGATCAGGGCCTTGAGGAGGCAGATTTGGAGATATGGAGCCAGGTAAAGTTTTGCTATCTATATTTCTATCGTACAAAATTGTAGATTTTAAATAGATGTTAGTATTGTTAAAGGTATGTACACTTCTACCAATAAAGTTTGTGAAGAGCAAGATACAGTAGTGGCCTAATTTTATGTGTCCAAGACAACAAAACCAGGATGCGTAATCAATGAAAAGGACATAACTTTTGGCATTGATTTCAACAATGTCTAGAGGTGAACAATGTCTGTGAATGATGATGTGGCAAAATAAATAATGTCCCTTTCTTTTTTTACAGCCAGAGCAGAGCCAGGAAGAGGGTGATGTTGGGGATCAGGAGGAGGCTGGGCCCAGTGGCACCCAGGAGGAGGCAGGGCCCAGGGGCACCCAGGAGGAGGCTGGGCCCAGTGGCACCCAGGAGGAGGCTGGGCCCAGCACAAGAGCCCAGATGCCTCCCCTGGTAGTTAAACCACGAGGGCCAAGGAGAGGTAGGCAGGTGGAGGAGGAAACCAGGGCCTTCCTCAGAGAGGCAACAGCGGCCCTCAGAGAGGCACCCTCTGTTGAAGAGGGATTTGCCGCAGTCCACGCCCACAAACTAGGGCAAATGGAGTTGCAGCAAAAAATTTACAGTGAGACCCTGCTATTGAAAGTCATCAATAAGGGCGTGCTGGGTGAACTCACTAGGTACACGGACATAACGGAGGTTGTCCCTACTCCTCCACCTCCTCCTCCTACTACTCCTCCTGCCACAACCTCTCCTCCTGATCCCCAGCCTCCAAGGAAGAAACCAACCAAGGCTGTAGAGAAGGCTGGAGAGAAGGCTACAAGGAAGAGAAGAAAATAATGCCTGCTGTAGTACCACAGACTGGGGACATATAGGACTTATCTGCTGTGGCTCCTGACCCCTGGGAGCTCAAGACAAGATTGGGCTCATTTTTTGGGGGGATCTAATCTCTATTTTGGTTTGGACATCTTGTATGGTTGTTGTGGGGTCAAAGGGATGCACAAATGCAAGCAGGCTCTCCAGTGCTGCCTTCCACTTTAATTTGCTAATGTTCTGAAATAAAAAAAAATTGAGTGCCCTTTAAATACTTGACTATGTGATTTGTATTTCAAAAGAGAGCTTGCTAGGAAGCAGGCAGGGACATCTCAAATTATATTATTGTTATTATCAGGGGACACAAACCTCCCTGAGGCCAAATGAGACACATTTGGAAGGTTGTTGTGGTAACTTTACACAAGAATAATTTAAGCCAAAATACTTAAAAAAAGGCCAAAAAAAAATAACCAAAAATAATATAAAATTTAAAGAAAAAAGGAGAATTAACTTATTTTATTATTATTAGTATTATTTAGGAGGGAGGTGCGGCTTATAAATAATATTTTAAAATCATTAGAGCAATTTGGAATTACTTTAGAAACAAGTTTGGCTTAAAACTCTCAATGTCAAAAGAAGAACGGAATGCGCTGCATTAAAACGATGCTATTAATTCCACCGTGACGAATGTGCCATCTCCATTTCCAACATTAGCTTTACCAAAACGAGCGCTCCCGTCTCATAGTTGCTTCTGAGCATGTGCGTTTTTTTTCACGTCGTCAAAGCATACACACTATCGTTTTTCACGTCGTTAAAAAAAACGACATGAAAAACGACGTGAAAAAAGAGAGCATGTCCGGAATTTTTAATGGCCGTTTTTCACGTCGTTAAAAATGCTCTGGAGCCTACACACGATCATTTTTAATGGCCATTTTTAAAAATGGCATTTTTAACGGCATGAAAAACGATCGTGTGTACGGGGCATTAGCATCTATTTCATTTTTCTTTTCTTTTTCTTTTTTTGCATTAGAGCAGCAATTTCCATTATTTCAGCAGATCTTCTGCAGACTATTAACATCTATTTCATTTTTTTTGCAGATTACTATTTATTTCCATCCGATCTCCTGCAGACTATTAGCATTTATATATATTTTTTTGCAGATCTTCTGCAGACTATTAGTATCTATTTAATTTTCTCATCAGATCTGCAGACTATAAGCATCTATTTCATCCTGAAAGCTATTAGCAGCCATTTCCCTGTGTATAGAGATATAAGCAGTGATTATGTCGCTCTTGTTGTCTCTTTCTCAAACCGTCCCTCCATTCATAAATGAAATGGATGCTAATAGTCTGCAGGAGATCTGCTGGAAATAAAGGAAATGGATCGTAATCTGCAAAAAAATAAATAATGAAATATCTATTACTAGACTACAGGAGATGTGCTAAAATAATATGTGGGGTATTAGTGAGTGTGGGGGATGGATGGAGATGCTGAGCTCTAATTGGATGGTGTATGGAGGTGATTGTCTCTCTATAGATGGAGGAGGGGGGGAGGTGATGACATCACACGGTATTTATATATTTATAAAACCATCTTCCGAAATTCGAATTTCGTATAGAATGAATTCAAATTCGAATCGAAAAGATTAGAATAGAATAGAAAATATTGGAAAGAATCAAATAGAAAAACAATAGAACAGAATAGAATAAAATACAATATAAAAAATGTTTTTCTAGTCTATTTTCTATTTATAATCTAATCTTTTCTAATTGGAATTCAAATTCATTCTATAGGAAATTCGAATGTCGGAACATGGTTTTATATATATATATATATATTTATATATATATATATATATATATATATGTATATATATATTTTTTTTTTCTCTGATTTGTTCTATTGTTTTTTTTATGATATTTTTTATGATATTGTTTTCTATTATTTTCGAATATTTTCTATTTGTGAAATTCGAATTTTGGAAAATGGTTATTTATATGTATATATATATATATATATTGTGACAGCAGGAAGGTAAAGTCACCTGGTTGCATCCAGGGGGGTAGATATATTTCTCCCAGATTCAGGCTTTATGCCGACTTATACAACTAGGAAGTTGATGAAGCCCAGCTGAGGCTAGTGGGCTCATGAATGACTCATACCTCTAGGGAGAGTGCTGGGCGTCGTGAGGCAGGGAGTTGATGAGACCAGCTGAAGCCTGTCAGTTCGTTTAAGGCCTCTATAAAAACTCCCAGATTCATTAGGTGTTAGCTCATGCCTGGAAGCAGACCTGTGTGGACTTCCTGGAGAGAGTGAACCCTTGTGCGGTGAGAGAAAGCCTGTGTGGCTATTTGCTTGGACATTTAAAACCAGGGACTTAGGGACTAGGACAGCACTAGGCTGATCCCAGTTGTTAGTTAGGAAACCTGTATGTTTAGTCAGAGGTCAACTTGACCAGGATTTATTTTGGTTATGTTTCTTTTGCTTTGCTGTGTTTTGTCACTGTAAATAGAAAATAAACCGCACCTTTTTTGATTTTGAAAACCACAACCTCCGTTTGCTGGGCCTGTTTTGTGTGGGGAGCCCATCCCGGGGGTCACACACACCCGCTGCCGAGCTAACCCCCTCACAGTTGGTGGAGAACCAGTGGCAGTTTTTTTTAAGCCAGCATGGAGGAGATACTGAAACAGCTGGCTCTAGCAAATGCCAATCAACAGCAGACAAATGCAGGTTTGCAAAGGAGCCTTGCAGCCCAGCAGCAAGCTCATCAACAAGCCCAGCAGCAATCTGAGGCCCGCTTCATAGACCTGTTACAGAAGCAAGAGCAGAGACTACAACAAATGGAAGCAGTAATGCAGCAACGTCCGCAGACCAGTGAGGAAAGCCGTCCCACTAATACCGCGTCCTTTGGGGTGAGTCGTTTATTGACAAAAATGACTGGAGAGGATGATCCAGAGGTATTTTTGACCACATTTGAAAGGACTGCTGAAAGAGAAAAGTGGCCTGAGGAGCAGTGGGCTGGACTGGTGGCTCCTCTGTTAACTGGTGAATCGCAGAAGGCTTACTATGACCTAGAGCCTGACCAAGCAAAAGACTATGTGATGCTAAAAGCTGAAATATTGGCAAGGCTGGGTGTCACCCTGGCTGTCCGGGCTCAGCGTGTGCATAACTGGACTTTCCAGCTTGGAAAACCCCCCAGGTCTCAAATGTATGATCTCATTCACCTGAGCAGGAAGTGGCTACAGCCAGAGACTTTGTCCGCACCAGAGATTGTGGAACGTGTTGTAATGGATCGGTTTTTGAGAGCTCTTCCTACTGCCATCCAAAAGTGGGTAAGCCATGGAGACCCAGAGACGGCCGGTGGTCTTGTGGATTGTGTAGAGAAATACTTGGCTACAGAGAACCTGACGGCCTCTTCCAGAGACTCTCGGACTTTCCACCCTAAGACCAGACCATCCCCAGGGGCGGATAAGAGGATTCCAAGGGGTGAGGGTGGAGAGAGTGAGAGGGTGGGAGCTCTACCCAAAGTTTGGCGAGAACAGCCTGGGAAGTCAGGGGCTCAAGAGGCAGCCAAATGGATTGTTTGCTACCGCTGCCGGCAAGCGGGACATATTGCAGCAAATTGCCCGGTTGTGGAGGAACCCATGCAATGTGACTTTCTGATGGACAGACGTCAGTCGCTGTGTGCGACAGTCGCATGCACTGCCATTCGGGGAACTGAGAAACATTTATGCAAAATGTGTATTAATGGTAGAAATGTTGTGGTATTACTGGATTCAGGTAGCCTTGTGACCCTGATAAAGGCTGAATTAGTTAAAACAGAGGTCTCTGGGAATAGCAAGGTAGCTGTTATTTGTGTGCATGGGGACACCCGAGAGTATCCAGTGACTACAGTGTGTTTCGAGACCCCCAAAGGTACCCTCTCTCATCCAGTGGGGTTAGTATCTCAATTACCGCATGATGCCATTGTGGGAAGGGATTTTCCGAAGTTCTGGGAACTGTGGGATGATCCTGAGCCCCCCACTGGTGCCCCTATGTACCAGGAATGTGATAGCCAGAACTCCTCTGAGAGTGGTGAGGACTCTCCAGAATTTCCCTTGTCAGTATTTGCAGGGGAGACTCAAGAAACTGGAGAGGAGCCCACCTCCTCAGACGAAAACCTACCGTCTGTGGAGTTTTCTGATCTGGAGGTTCACAGGGAAAATTTTGCCACAGAACAGTTAAAAGACCCCGCCCTAATAAAGGCACGGGAAAACGTAGTGGAAATAGATGGCGAGTTAGTGAACCCAGATAATACCTGCACTTACCCATACTTCAGCGTAGAGAAGGACCTACTGTATCGGGTGGCAAAAAGGGCAGAAGAAACCGTTGAGCAGCTTGTGGTGCCCAAACCTTACAGGAAGTTGGTGTTGGAGTTGGCCCATGGGCACATTCTTGGAGGTCATCTGGGGACAGAGAAAACCCGAGAGAGGGTATTACAGAGATTCTATTGGCCTGGGGTGATGAAGGACATAGAAAATTATTGTTCCTCCTGCCCTGTGTGTCAGAGGTCGGCCCCGATGCCACATTTCCGTAGCCCGCTGGTCCCTCTACCCATCATTGAGGTCCCGTTTGAGAGAATCGCAATGGATTTGGTAGGTCCTATAATCAAGTCCGCTAGGGGGCACCAGTACATATTGGTTATAATGGACTATGCCACCCGTTATCCAGAAGCGATCCCTCTCAGAAATACCTCGGCCAAAACCATAGCCAAAGAGCTATCTCTTGTTTTTAGCCGGGTGGGTATTTGTAAAGAACTGCTTACGGACCAAGGTACACCCTTTATGTCCCGGGTTATGAAAGAGCTGTGTAAATTGCTCAAAGTGACGCAATTGCGTACATCTGTGTATCACCCCCAAACCGATGGGCTGGTTGAAAGATTCAACAAAACCCTAAAACAAATGTTGAAGAAAGTGGTGGATAGAGATGGAAAGGATTGGGACTGTCTACTTCCTTATTTGATGTTTGCTATTAGGGAGGTGCCCCAATCCTCTACGGGATTCTCCCCCTTTGAGTTACTGTATGGGAGACACCCAAGAGGGCTGTTGGATATTGCCAAGGAAACTTGGGAAAGTGAGAGTTCTCCCCACAGGAGTGTGATTGAGCATGTCGCCCTGATGCAAGATCGAATTGCACAGGTAATGCCCATCGTGAAGGAACATTTGGCCCAAGCGCAGTTGGCACAGCAGAGAGTGTACAACCGTGGAGCAAAGACCCGTACCTTTTCCCCGGGGGATAGGATATTGGTACTTGTCCCTACGGTTGAAAGTAAATTCCTTGCCAAATGGCAAGGCCCCTACGAGATAATGGAAAAAGTGAGCGAAGTGAATTACAAGGTCAGACAACCAGGAAGGCGAAAGCCCGAACAGATATATCACGTTAATCTGTTGAAAGCCTGGAGGGATAGAGAGTCCCTAGTCGCAGAAACTTGGTCACCAGCTCAAACTGGTTGCGTGATTCCGGAGGTTGGAATAGCAGCCACCTTGTCACAACCCCAACAACAGGAGGTTAAGGAGTTTGTGCTTCGCAACAAGGAGGTGTTCTCTGAGCTGCCGGGACAAACATCTGGGGTAGAGCATGATATTATTACCCCGCCCAGTGAAAGGGTGAAGTTAAAACCCTATCGGATCCCAGAGGCCCGACGGGAGGCAATACGGGAGGAAGTACAGAAAATGCTGAACTTAGGGGTGATAGAGGAGTCCCAAAGTGATTGGTCTAGTCCCATTGTGTTGGTGCCTAAACCGGATGGGAGCTGGCGATTTTGTAACGATTTTCGTCAGTTGAACAAAGTTACAAAATTTGACACCTACCCCATGCCACGTATAGATGAGTTGATCGACCGGCTGGGAACAGCCCGATACATGACGACTCTTGACCTCACAAAAGGGTATTGGCAAATTCCCCTGGCCAAGTCGGCCAAAGAGAAAACCGCATTTGTAACCCCAGACGGGGCGTTCCAATATAAGAGAATGCCGTTCGGGTTACAGAATGCGCCGGCCACATTCCAGCGGAAAATGGACCAGATACTGAGGCCCCATCGGAAGTATGCTGCGGCTTACCTGGATGACGTAATTGTCCATAGCACAGATTGGGCCTCACATCTGCCAAAAGTGCAAGCAGTCCTAGACTCTATCCGGGAAGCGGGGTTTACGGCTAACCCCAAGAAGTGTACCATTGGGCAGGAGGAGGCCAAATATCTTGGGTACACCATTGGCAGGGGAGTAATAAAACCCCAACTCAACAAAGTCGAGGCCATCCAGAGTTGGCCACGTCCCAACAGCAAGAAGCAGGTACGAGCCTTTCTGGGAATCGCGGGTTATTATCGGCGCTTCATTCCCCACTTTGCTTCTAAGGCTGTGCCCCTAACCAACCTGACGAAAGGGAAAGGGTCGGTCATGATTAAATGGACCCCCGAGGCTGAGGCAGCATTCCAATTCTTGAAACAAGCCTTATGTAGCCAGCCAGTGTTGTACTCACCCGACTTCTCTAAAGACTTTGTCGTACAAAGTGATGCGTCAGATGTGGGGTTAGGAGCAGTATTGTCCCAGGTCTGGAACGGGGAAGAGCACCCAGTCATTTACCTCAGCAGGAAGTTGAAGTCCCATGAGGTAAATTACGCCACGGTTGAAAAGGAGTGTTTAGCGGTGAAGTGGGCTCTAGATTCCCTTCGGTACTATCTGCTAGGTAGGCACTTTGACATGGTTACGGATCACGCTCCGTTAAAGTGGATGGCTCAAAACAAGGAGACAAATAGAAGAGTGAATAGGTGGTTCCTGGCCCTACAGGAATTCAACTTCACAGTAAAGCATCGCCCTGGCGTTCAAATGGGGAATGTGGATGCTTTGTCTCGAGTACATGAATGCCTGATTGCTGGTGTTCCAACCCCAAGGTTAAAACAAGAGGGGGGGGTATGTGACAGCAGGAAGGTAAAGTCACCTGGTTGCATCCAGGGGGGTAGATATATTTCTCCCAGATTCAGGCTTTATGCCGACTTATACAACTAGGAAGTTGATGAAGCCCAGCTGAGGCTAGTGGGCTCATGAATGACTCATACCTCTAGGGAGAGTGCTGGGCGTCGTGAGGCAGGGAGTTGATGAGACCAGCTGAAGCCTGTCAGTTCGTTTAAGGCCTCTATAAAAACTCCCAGATTCATTAGGTGTTAGCTCATGCCTGGAAGCAGACCTGTGTGGACTTCCTGGAGAGAGTGAACCCTTGTGCGGTGAGAGAAAGCCTGTGTGGCTATTTGCTTGGACATTTAAAACCAGGGACTTAGGGACTAGGACAGCACTAGGCTGATCCCAGTTGTTAGTTAGGAAACCTGTATGTTTAGTCAGAGGTCAACTTGACCAGGATTTATTTTGGTTATGTTTCTTTTGCTTTGCTGTGTTTTGTCACTGTAAATAGAAAATAAACCGCACCTTTTTTGATTTTGAAAACCACAACCTCCGTTTGCTGGGCCTGTTTTGTGTGGGGAGCCCATCCCGGGGGTCACACACACCCGCTGCCGAGCTAACCCCCTCACAATATATATATATATATATATATATATATATAAAACCATCTTCCAAAATTCGAATTTAGTATAGAATTAATTCAAATTTGAATAGAAATGATTAGAATTAGAAAAGAACACATTAAAAAAATAAGATAATACAATAGAACAGAATAGAAAAAAAATTATATATATTAATATATATATATATATATAAATAACCGTCCATCTTCCAAAATTCGAATTTAGTATAGAATGATTTCGATTACAATAGAAAAAATTTGAATAGAAAAGAATAGACTAGAAAAACAATATAACATAATAAAATTAAATATAATATATTATATGTTTTTCTATTCTGTTCTATTGTTTTTCTAGTCTATTCTTTTCTATTCTTTTCTATTCTATTTTATTCTAATCTTTTCTATTCAAAATCATTCTATACGAAAATCGAATTTCAGAAGATGGTTATTTATATATATAGATCTATATCTATAGATATATAGATATATCTATATATATGTATATCTATATCTATAGATATACATATATATTATATTTTTTATAGGGTTAGGGTGAGGGTTAGGGTTAGGGTTGGGGTTAGGGAGTTAGGGTTAGGGGGTTAGGGTTAGGGATAGAGGTTAGGGTTAGGGGGTTAGGGTTAGAGATAGGGGTTAGGGTTAGGGTTATGGTTAGGGGTAAGGGTTAGGGGGTTAGGGTTAGGGTTAGGGTTATGGTTAGGGTTAGGGGGTTAGGGTTAGAGATAGGGGTTAGGGTTAGAGTTATGGTTAGGGGTAAGGGTTAGGAGGTTAGGGTTAGGGATAGGGTTAGGGTTATGGTTAGGGGTTAGGGTTGTAATTGGGGTTAGGGTTGTGATTGGGGTAAGGGTCAGGGTCGGGGTTCGGGTTAGGCTTAGGGTTAGGGTTTCCCCTTGAAGAATAAGGCTTGGACTCTGATTGGAAAATAATAAATTAATATTTTATACTATTCTGTTCAATTGTTTTTCTAGTCTATTCTTTTCTATTTAAATCTTTTCTATTCTAAATCATTCTATAGGAAATTCGAATTTCGGAAGATGGCTATATATATATATATATATATATATATATATATATATATATTTATATATATATATATCTATGCAATTCTTTTCTATTCTTTTCTATATATATAAAACCATCTTCCGAAATTCGAATTTCGTATAGAATGAATTCAAATTCGAATTGAAAAGATTAGAATAGAATAGAAAATATTGGAAAGAATCGAATAGAAAAACAATAGAACAGAATAGAATAAAATATAATATATACAGGGGGTCCCCGGGTTACGAACCCGTTAGGGACTTTCCTCCTGTTTGTATGTCGGAAATGTTCGTAAGTCGGCCGCGCATGCGCAGACCGGCAATTACGGACATTTCCAATGTTTTCCGATGTTCCGTCGAATGCCGTCCTGCGCATGCACGGCCAATTACGGACATTTCCGACATTTCCCGAGGCTCCGTCTGGCCGCGCATGCGCAGAACAGCCGACGGTCCGCCCAAAATGGCAGAGGGTCCCCACAGCGCCCGGTTTGTAAGTAGGAGAGGTTCGTAAATCGGGTGTTCGTAAGTTGGGTACCCCCTGTATATATTATATTTTATTCTATTCTGTTCTATTGTTTTTCTAGTCTATTTTCTATTTCTATTCTAATCTTTTCTAATTAGAATTCAAATTCATTCTATACGAAATTCGAATGTCGGAACATGGTTTGGTTTTATATATATGTATATATTTTTTTTTCTGATTTGTTCTATTGTTTTTTTTATGATATTTTTTTCTATTAGTTTTGAATATTTTCTATTCAAATTAGATTTAATTCTACATGAAATTCGAATTTCAGAAAATGGTTATAGATATATATATATATATATATATCGATATATCTATATAAATATAGATATATCGAAATATATATATATATATATATATATATATATATATATATATATAATATTTATATATATAACCATCTTGTGAAATTCTAAATTCATTTAGAATGAACTCAAATTCGAATAGAAAAATCTTAGAATAATGGTAATATAAATATATATATATATATATATATATATATATATATATATATATATATATAAAACCATCTTCTGAAATTTAAATTTAGTATAAAAATTTGGATCGAATTCGAATAGAAAATATTAGAATATAAAATAATAGAAAGGAATAGACTATAATAAAATATAATATATATTATTTTAGTTTCCATTGTTTTGAGTTATTTTCCAAGTTATTCTCAAATTCAAATTTATACTATTCGAAATTAGAATTTTAGAAGAAGATCATATTCTTCTAATGTATTTTATTACATTCTATTAAATTCTATTCTGTTCTTTACTATTCTCTTATTTTCATTCTATTGTGTTATTATTTTATATTCTATTTTATTGTATTCTTTTTTAGAAATCGATTTATATATTTTCGATTTCGATTCAAATTTGTTTTCGATTTCTATTCAAATTGTTTTCAAATTCGATTCGAATAGAATTTGTTTTCGAATTCGATTTGAATATCGTCCGTGGTTTTTCGATTCGAAACGTTATTTCGGATTCGGTTAAATTCGTTAGTATTGTAATTCGCTAATTCGGATGCATCCGAATCTCCGAATAATGAAAAATTAAATGTCTAGTCCCAAATGGTGGACATGAATTGAAGTGTTGGTCAGTGTACTTCCATATAATTGCAAAACCAAGATAGTGAAGAAAAAGCCATAGGGGAGGGATCCTTCATCCAAAGTGGTGGACACCCAAAAGTGAGCAAGTAATCTTCTTACCAGAAAGAAAGACCACAACGGCGGTCTCACTAGACACAGGGATTTTCAGGTTTCCCAAAAACCTATGAGGTGTCTCGGACTGTTATGTTCGATGTCACTCGAAAACATAAATAGGATGAACTCTCAGAGTGTAGTATTTAAAATGGATTTAATAAGTTTAAATGAATTGCACTTACAAAAATGAAGCTTTCAATGCACGGTGTATAATGTAACTCATCAGGTGCGGCGTCTCCTCGGGCTTCCTCCGCTTGCTATGTGTCGTGACCATCGACCTCGAAACAGCGTGATGACGTTAGAAACAGCAGCCCACCTTACGCGTTTCTTTACGATAGGACGTCGTCTGGGGATTGGCTGGTGTGTTCGCGTCATCACGCATGTAATTATATAGTCCCGCGGCGCCATCTTTAGTGTGGGCAAACACGAAACAAGGTGATGGAAGGTATGAGTTTCTCCATATTAACTGATGGCACCCAACCATAACGGATAAAATGTAAAGAAAGCCGGAGGGGGAAATTTGTGAGATATGTCTCCGCCAAATAGTGGCGAAGATATAATAACATCACTGTGTATAATATAGATGGGCCACAGCATTGGAACAAGAATTGGATCCCGAGCAGACGCCATATACACCAAAACCCTATACATAAAAGCTATATATAAAAACTGAAAAATATATACCTGTAATAATATGTGATATAGATCATATTGGTACGTGTATATAATATGACATTCAACATTGAAAATGGCATAATTTTTTTTTAAATGAAATAGGATAAAAAAAAATTAAAAACTGTCATGCATTATTTATAAAACAATTAATGCCCCAGTCAACGTTTAGGCCAAAGGGTACATAAGATCTCATGTGAAATATCCATTTAGTTTCAAGTCTGGAGATGGATCTAATTTTGTTAGTACCCCTCCAGTGAGGACGAAGGAGGGGAAAAATGTGAAATCGCGAACTATCACAACCAAATTCCAACTACTTGCATAGATAATATTGGGGGGGGGGGGTCTCAGATCCTCAGAGCATTAGTGTCGTTCTACTGCTATTTTAGTCTGCAGCCGTGCTTACAAACAGAGTCTGACTTTCATCCGAATAGACAAACATGTTCCAAAGTAACCACGTCTTGGAATAACGTTCTTGTTGGTGCCGTGCTGTTAGAATTAGGTCTTTAAATTTATTGATTTGTTCTACCTTAGTCGGAGATTGTGGAGTTTTCCACTTCAGCGGGATGCATGATTTGGCAGCGTCAAGGAGGTGACAAATAATTGATTTTTTGTAGGACTTCACCGGGGCAGCCGAGACATGGAGGAGGAAGAAGGCAGGGTCATCAGGTATTTGTCGGTCTGTGAATTTCTGGGCAACATTTTTGAACTCTGACCAGAATTGTGCTATGGAAGGGCATGTCCAAAAGGCGTGGAGTAATGTACCACGTTCCTCCTGCCACCTCCAGGATCTATCCAAAGTTGCAGGGAAAATTTTATTTAATGACACAGGTGTTCTGTACCACCTGGTTAAGATTTTAAAATTGGTTTCTTGCGTTTTTGTGCAAATGGACGATTTGTATGTAAAATGAAGGATGCGTTGTTTCTGTTGTGGACTGAATGTACAGTTCAAGTCTCGTTCCTATTCAGCAATGCAGCTTAGAGAATAGGAGTCTGGGGGAGTGATCAGTAGATTATACATGATCGAGAGCGTGTGTGGTAATACCCCTTCGGTTGAACATATTTCCTCTAAGGTTGTAAAAGGTTGATCAAAATTTCTCGGGTGGGGGGGGGGCTAAAGAAGTGATTGAGTTGGAAAGCGTTCCAAAACTTCAGACGGAATGCATTTATTAAAATTTTATATATTATATACTGTAGAGCTGTGTTGAAGATATACGCAGGCTACTATTCCTTTCTAAACAAATCCTCTGGCTTTTTGACTAATCCAGTTGCTTCAGCACTTTATGTCACTGAACAAGTATTCGGATTGAAACTTTTGACTTACTTTACGGATCTGCAAACCAGAATGCCAGCACGAGTACCCTTCTCCCATGATAGGTTTTCTTTAGGATATAACTAAAGTCAATTTTTTTTATAGATTTCGACTAAAGTGACGATGAGTTAAAGGGGGGAGATTTACTCTCTTCACATGTCCTGATCACCATTGTCACAGGAATGAAAGTGAGGGTAAATCCACAATTTTGAGTTTCCACCAGAAAAGGGATAGATGGTAAATCCTCCACTCGGGACAACTGCTTTAGAGGGGGTTTCCCTCCCTTTGGAAAGATATCCATCCAACATCCAGTTAAGTCTACAGAAAAGAAGAAGAGAAAGAAAAACTCCATAATGAGGCATGGGGTGGCAAAAAATAAAACTGACAGTGGTTTAGCCCTCCTTTACACTATCTACAATGAAAAAAACGTTTTTCTTTAGGTACACTTTAAATTATGAACATGCATGGGGTTGTCACAAACGTAACCTATCAGATAACAACGCTCACTCTCTACCAGTAAAGATATAGCAGTTGTGTCCCCCTGGTGCTAAGAGTAATACAAACCCTAACTTGACTTGTTTCCATAATGCCTTGCAACAAAAGTAGCAAAAAAGTGCATAAACCACAGGGTAGGCATTCACACATGCATATTGCTAAGGAGCAAAGTTGCAAAGTTAATAGCAACAGAATAACTTTTTCTGGTGTCTGTCTCAACTCAACAACTTCAGATTCCCACAGATAAGAAGTTGTGACAATTTCAGTGTTTGTGTACACGATTGATGCTGTCAAATGCTTATAGGCAGGTGGAGATAAAGGTTGCTCCTTCTTTTGGTGGAGTGTTTTGTGGGTATCCATATTTAAGGTGGGTGGAGCTGGGGTTCTGGGCTTGTTCTAGCCAGGATACAGACAGAAGGAAGGTACTGCTACTGCTGGTCATGTACTCCCTTTCGGGGAAGGGCTGGAAAAAAGTCTTGCTGTTAAAAAAATAAAAAATAAATAGCTAAAAAGGCAAAAAAAAATAAAAAAATTATAATAATTTTTATACTTACCTCTTCCGTGGTGAGGTTCTGTGGTCTCCTCCTGGGAAATGGAGGCGCGCTGCCTTCTGGGACACACAGGACGGTGTGCCCATTCACAAAGAGCCGCGCGACTCGCGCATGCGCAAACCGCGCGACTCGCGCATGCGCAGTAGGAAACGGCCAGTGAAGCGTCAGCCCAGACCCGACAGGGGAGGAGGCTTAAGTAGCCCTCTCAGACTCCTCCCACAAACACAGGCTAGCCTCCGTCCAGCCTTACACATATACAGTCTTTGACTTTGGTAGTTGAACAAAGGTGCTACAAACTCCACTTAGGCAAACAGTGTTTGTGTATCACTCGTGCTCCCCCTGCATGATTGCACTCACCAGCTAAATCTCCCCACTCAAGGGGTAGTGCGCATTCACAAAGATGTATGTATGTATGTATGTAATTTTTTTTCAAAATTGTTGGTCTTTTTTTGTTTATAGCGAAAAAAAAATGCAGTGGGGTGGAGGAAAAAATACAGTGGAACCTCGGATTGCGAGTAACGAGGTTAACGAGCGTTTCGCAATACGAGCACTGTATTTTAAAAAATCGTGACTAGGTTTGTGAGTGTTGTCTTGCAAAACGAGCACGATTCAGGCCAAAGCGGTGTACAGTACCGCTTTTGGCCTGGGTTGGGGGGGTGCCGGAGCCGAGCAGAGCCGAACATTGCCGATCCCAGCTGATCGGCGCCGTTTGGAAATGCACGGAAAGGCCCAAGGACAGCACGGCTGACCTTGGCAAATCTCGAGTAGGAAGTCTTTCCGAGGTTTGCCGAGGTCAGCCAAAGTGTCCTCGGGCCTTTTCGGCCGTTTCCGAGGCTTTCTGGGGCCCCCCGCCTCTGGCTGCATGCGGTATTGCATCCCATTGAAGTTAAAAGGGGGACAAATTATTTTTGTTTCCATTTACTTCAATGGGGAAACTCGCTTTGATATGCGAGTACTTTGGATTACGAGCATTCTCCTGGAACGGATTATGCTCGTAATCCGAGGTTCACTGTACATACATTTTATTTATGTACAATGTTGCATGACCGCGCAATTGTCAGTTAAAGTAACGCAGTGCCATATCGCCAAAAATGGCCTGTTCATGATGGGGGTAAATCCGGAGCTCATAAAGGAACACCTTTTAGCATGCAGTATGCAGGCAAAGGACATGTTCTTGTGACGGTCATAGTTACTAGACATGTGCACACTGAAATATTTCGTTTCGGAATTTCGTTTTCGTCCAAAAAATAAATTTATTTAGTTACTCCCGAAATTCGTTTTTATTTATTTCGTTTTTCGTTAAAAATTGCATTCGTCCGAAAATCTGAATTAATTAAGGTCGAATCTGTCATTGAAGGCTTATGGTGTCTGTCGAATGTTCAAAGAAGATTCGACGGAGCAGTGAAACTGTACGACTCTGCAATCATACATTTCCGGTCGAATGTTCCGCCCACAAGCAGTGATCTTTTCTCTCTATGTCGAATCTTTTCTCTCCTATGTCGAATCTTTTCTCTCTATAATGCCAAATCTTTTCTCTCTATAATGTCAAATCTTTTCTCTCTATAATGTCAAATCTTTCCTCTCCTATGTCGAATCTTTCCTCTCCTATGTCGAATCTTTCCTCTCCTATGTCGAATCTTTTCTCTCCTATGTCGAATCTTTTCTCTCCTATGTCGAATCTTTCCTCTCCTATGTCGAATCTTTCCTCTCCTATGTCGAATCTTTCCTCTCCTATGTCGAATCTTTCCTCTCCTATGTCGAATCTTTCCTCTCCTATGTCGAATCTTTCTCTCCTATGTCGAATCTTTTCTCTCTATAATGTCGAATCTTTTCTCTCCTATGTAGAATAATCTTGGACTAATAGAGTTAAGGTTAGGCACATTCGACCACAGGTTCGATAGACACAGATTGTTATTGTCAGCGTCACGTCGAATCTCCTATCTATATCGAACTGTTGTAGCAACGAAAACGAAAATAAAGCATTTGTTTATGTCGGATCTTTCGGTTTTCGGATTCTGTGCTTTTGTTTTCGTTTGTTAAAACGATAACGAAAATAGCTGAAATTCGGACGAAAATGCATTCGGACGAAAACTAATGCACATGTCTAATAGTTACACAGTGTAACGAAACGTCCCACAATCCGCTTTAGTGCTTTGGTCATATACCGCTTCCTCCTAGTCTGAATATAGATATCAGATATTCCAACCGCTGACAACAACAACGCAAGGCAATTCTCGTTTGGTTGCTGAACAAGAAGTGATTTATTTGAGATGACACACAAATATATATAGCAGGCTTACAATACAAACTGAACCAGAAACCTAATTAACATGAGCTAGTTTACCCAGACTAGGCGACTCAGAGATATGACCTTTTAGGGTAGACTTCACGTCTCCTAGCTCACTGACTATACAATACACATTATCATAAATATCAACACAGAACTCCTTCATACAATAGCAGGGTTAATCAGCACAAACAACAATGGGTGAAATACTCTTAGAAGCCACACTAGTAGACAACAGGAGACCCAGGGCTTTCCAGATCTCATTAATCAGCATTTCTTTCACATACATGTGCTATATGAGTCCCAAGCATGCAGAGACCATCATAGCCTCCTTAATAATGTCCTTTTGCATTACATAACAGAATATCTTCCTAAATGCTTGTAGCTCCCTCAAATACCAGGGCTCATAGTCAGTAGGCAAGAGGCTAGCATTAAGTTACCTCCAAAAGCCTTGGTCCCACACAGAACACAAATAACTGATACGCAGAAAATGATTGACTGAGCTCTATTTTTACTTCATATTGGCTTTACAAAATAACAAATTCAGTAATATAAAGGTTGGATAAAACATTTAGTGCCACATAAAACTTTTGGTAATCAAATAGTACATTTTGCATAGAGATATACTGTAAATCCCAGACCTAAAAGAGGGCCATATGAGGTTGCACGACAGAGGGATTTGGTCTCAAAAGATGAACAGTCCCTCCAAATGAGAGACAGTTGGCAACTATGCATGTTGGTGACCAAGCTATATTGCTAAACAATAATGGAGAAATGTCAGGTCACCACCCTTGCTGTGCTGCCTAGATCTCAGTACTGGCAGGACAAAAGACAGCTCCCAAAGCTGTATAAAACTGTGTATTTTGCTGCTTGGCTGGAGTTCAACCTTAAGCTGGTCATGGGCAGATCTTTTGTCTATCATGACATGCTTTCATAGTTATGTTGAGTGAGCGCCAGTAGCAGCCACAAGCTCTATACCAGCTTAAACACTTTTTTTCTGAACGAACCATATGCTCAAACAACAGAACATTTTTGGTATGCATAAAGAATTCTTTGACAAACATTACTGACTGTTTTTCTTCCAATCTCGCATTATTGTTTTATGTTTTGGCTGCTAACCCATACACTGCCTGCTTATCACAAGAAAGGCAACAGTTGAAAAAATAATAATAATATACAGCGTAGATGCAACACCAACTATGTCTTCATCTTTTTCAGTGGCGCATGGACTAATTTGGGTATGGTATACTGCATAAGTAGGTGTGTTATTAATGTCCCCTAGCTGATTTTCTCTATTTTACTGTAAACTTTTTGTAAATTTTCTTCCAAAACAGGTCCATTTATTTGTGTTACTTCATTCCACTTTTATGACGTTTTATGACTTGGAACCAAGTATAAACTTCCTTTGGTCTAAAATCACACTCTCACTGGTATTTCAGCTTCAAAGTCACAGTTGCCTGGCATCTTCCTGCTCTCACTGTGCTACTCAAATTAATAAGCTGAAGAACAAAATGATATGGAGTGAAAGATTTACTAAGTACGTCACACCTAAACTGTTTGCTGGTGAGAAATTCATTAAAAGACGATTGCTGTGTGTATATATCAGCTCGCCACTTGCATAATGTGTAAAAGTAACACCCCTTTCTTTGCACCATAAACATTTTCTGTAGTTATCTGTTGACGTTTGAAGTTGTTTGAAGACACTGAGAAGAAGAAGCTCAATATGAATGAGACAACAGAAAATTTATTTTGTAGCCTTATTTTGATCAACAAAGATGCGGCAATGCTTTTGGTAAACTCTCAGTTAGCCACAGCTTGCCTGAGACATTGAAGAAAATACAAATGGAGTAATGATCAGAACTTAAGTGGAAGTCCAGTCAAAAATGTTTTTTTTTTTTTAAATATCTTTATTTTTGACATTATTCATTTCTGTATACCTGATTGCCAAGCTTAGAAAGTCTAATTAAAGCCAGACAATCAGCTTATTCCTGTTGTTCAGGGACAACCTTATTTCCCTTTATCTGAATCCTGCATGGGGGCCTCTCACTTCCTGAAAACGTTGTCCTTCTCTTCTACACAGACATGCCTACTGTTCATTCTAACCGCCCCTGTCTTGCCCAGTCCGGATTTTTGACTTCAGATTTACCAAAACCATGTAGTGCAAGGGCCTGCCTGATTGCATACAAATTGAAACTCTTATGGCCGGCATTCTGTGTCTATGCACGCAAATGCTGGACTCAGGAGCGTGCCCGCAAGGTAACCCCCAGGGAGAACGCTTCTCCTAGGGGGTTTACTGATATGAGGAAGAGCCGCGAATGCCGCTAGGGGACCCCAGAAGACGATGATCGGGGCCACACTGTGCAAAACGAACTGCACAGTGGAGGTAAGTATGATATATAGCGATACCTCCAGTTAAGAGGGCTGCCTTGATTGTTTCGGGCCCTGTAGTGCACCGCTGTCAACCCCTGGCAATCGGCTCTAACCTCTTGTGGCGCAGAGGTAAAGGGGATGATAGAATTGCAATCACTCTAATATTCTCTATGACACAGTCCCACAGTAAGGCACACCGTAATGGTATAGAACAGTATATGACACTGACAACCAATATACTTAACTCTAATATTTTACTGTTGGTAAAGGTTAAAATGATAAACAGTATGCAATGTCACATGCAGCGCCCTGCAATATGGATATACTTATTAAAACATCAAAACGTTCAGCAATATGATAGACAGTTTAACAGACACCGCTGCGGCTATCCTCCCTCGTGAGCAAAAATGGCGCCCAGCAATGTCCTATACTACCCAGTCAGGCCTGACTATGATTTGGGTATAGTTCTGTGGAAGAAATCTTCGCTAGCAAAACACTGTGGTGCACTTTCAAGAACAATTGTATCCAAAAAAAAAAATGATGATCGGTAACTTTGTAATGCCAGGGAGACTAATAACTCAGTTCAGCAGATAGTCTCCCCAGAGTGTAACTGCAATCACTGTGATGGCCCTGAATAAAGTTAATGGGCCTAAAGATACTGTGATGTAGCTCTGAGCAGGTGCTCTCTCACCCGACCGGACTAGTCCTTGTCCGTTACTTCCGTTACTATGACTCCCTTCACAATGTCCACGACACCCGGGTCTTCGGTCCTCCTGATGACAGCACTCAGCAACAGGATCAGACGCTCCGCAGGCTCCTCGTTGGAGCGGAAGGCTCTTTGGAAAAGCACAAGGCCCAGGCTTCAGGCCTTGTACACGCAGCAGGTCAGCACAGGGATCCTCTTGCTGGGAGGGCGGTGTCCAAAGAGAAAGAAACTGGGGCCCGCCTCCCCCTTATAAAGTCCACCCCAGCAGTCTTTGCACGGGGCAATGCACCCTGGGTGCCTCAAGGTGTAGCTTCTCGTTATAAAATTGTATATCTGTCTGTGTGCTAAAACACTTTTTCATTGCAGGGCTTTGTACATGTTTATGTATATTGTTTGACTGCTTAACCATTATTTTCAGTAAAGTACCAGGGTTAAGTATATCAGTTGTTGGTGTAATTTACTGTGCAGGAGAACCGGTTAGTGATAGTTACACCATTACTGTTGTGTACTTTTATTGTGGGATTGTGTTGCCAAGAATCACAGGTTACACAATCCCATCATCCCTTACTGACTGTGCCAGAGAAGGGTAGAACCAATTGCCGGGGGTTGACAGTGAGTGTTACAGGGCCCGAAACCAATCAAACCAGCGGCCCTCTTAGCTGGGGGTATCGCTACACGTGGGGGCTCCGAGTCCGGGATTCCTGTACACCACAATCAAGCCTGCAAGAAGTACCGGCATGGATTGTTTAGGAGTGACCCGGTGGTGCGCATCAGTCGGCGCAAAACCAAAGAGGACTGTGGTCATTGAGCTTCCAGGGGAGAACTGGTCCGGAAGCGATGTAGAGGGGCTCATGGAGTTGTTGTCCCCGAGCCAGAAGGCATGGTTAGTTGATCTCAAACCAGATGGACAGATCTCTTTTACCTATGCACTGGTAGAATGGAGAAAGGAGATACCTGAGAGTTTCAGAGGGCAGAGTGTGCAAGCCATAGATGGGAAGATATACCACTTGGCGCACGCGAAGGCTATAAAGAAGGAACCACCGCAGTCGCCCACAATTCCCAGAAGTTCCAAAGACATGACAGCTTCAGGGACACCTCTAACCACTATAGGTCCTGAACTTCTAAATGCATTAGGAGACTTAGTCACAAAGTGTCAGAAGAGTAATATGGTACATGTAGAAGCTGGGTACCGGAAGCTCAGGATTTTCTCAGGAAAACAACCTGTACCACTCGGAGAAGAGGATTTCGACACTTGGATGGAGCAGGCGATGCAAGCAATGGAAGGATGGGAAATACCGGAGGCCCAAAAGAAGCAGCGCACAAGAGAAAGTTTAAAGGGGGCTGCTGCTGAAGCTGTGAAGAACCTCAGGTTCAGTAATGCTGCTTGTACTGCTTTTGACTATTTAACTATGTTACAGGAAGAGTTCGGGCAATTGGAGAAAGTGGTCGATTTAGTCTACCAGTTTGAGCACACCCTTCAACTTCCAGGAGAAAGACTGTCTGAATATGTGCGCAGACTAAATAAGATGTTGTGCCAAATTGTCCTTAAGAAGGAGATGCTGCCACAAGCCATAGATGCGGCCAGGATGAAGCAGATTTTAAGGGGAGCACTGCGTTCTGATCCAGTCTGGCTCCATCTGAAAACCATGAGTGGAGTCATGTCCTTGAATTACCCAGACCTTGTGCGAATAATAAGGGATGAAGAGGCTTCGCTGAAAGACCAACAGGTGACCGAGAAGCCCATTACTCCCCCCTCAGTTGGGGTCAGATCTGCAATGGCCACTGACCGGGACTCAGAAGTGGAGGTCTTAAAGTCACAAATGACCCAAGTACTGGAAATGCTGACCTCTTTAATGGGCAAAAACTCAAGAGTTGGAGAAAAAGAAAAAGTCAGGAAAGAGCTGTACCAGAGTGTTTCAACACCAGTCTCCTTGCGGGACAGAGTGGAAGCTGTTTGCTTCAACTGTGGAGGAATTGGCCATTTTGGGCGAGTGTGCCCCAGTCCAAGGAAGACCCGAGGCAACTACCGCCAGCCGGCGGAAAACTCCAGAGGGCCCCGGTGAAGGAGTTAACCGGGTGCCCATCATCTCCAGCAAGCTCCATTAGAATCGGAAAGCAAGAGAAACCAAGAGGTGAGGGGAATAATTCCCCATCAAAAGCACACAATACCCGTCTTTCGGAGGAAAAACCCCAAAAGTCACGAGAAATCAATGAATACCAGGCCCAACAGGGAGTAAGATCCAGGAAACGGTGGCAAAATAAAAAAACACAAAAGGCCAAACCCATGAGTCCGAGGAAAGAGGCCTATCCAAAGAAATTCCCAGCCAAGCTAGTGGGGCCCTCCCCAGTAGTCCCCATTCAAGTGGAGGGAGTCTATACGAAAGCCATTCTGGACACAGGGGCTCAAGTAACTCTCCTGTATAGAGACTTTTACCAAAAACACCTGAGACATTTACCCTTACAAAAGTTGGAAGACTTGGAAATATGGGGAATTGGCACCCAGAGCTTTCCTTATGACGGTTACCTTCCAATCAGATTGGCCTTCGACCCCTCAGTGGCAGGAGAAGCAGAGGTCTTTGACACATTGGCAGTGGTCTGCCCCCGCCCACCGGGGGCCAACAAAAGTTTCCTGATAATAGGAACCAACACTGACCTGGTCAGAAGGCTACTGGCCCCTCTAGTGCAGAAGCAGGACGCCTCGACAGCCAGAATTCACCCCATGTTGCAGTTGGCCTACCAGCAATTGATGTTGGAGAAGAAGCCCCCGGAAGAGGGGGTGGGGAAAATTTGGAGACTAGAAAGGAGAGAGAGAGTGCTGCAGCCTGGTGAAGTGGCCTGCTTGAGAGCCACTGTGAAGCTCACCTGGGAACAACCTGACCCCTTTCTAGTCCTGGAACCAGACCCCCTGAATTCATGCTCAGGACTGGAAGTTATCCCAGAAGTGGTTCCATTGAGAGTCCTGAAGAAAGCAAATGGCAGGGTGCCAGTGAGCGTCAGGAACACCACTGACTCACCTGTGAAGATTCCAGGCCGAATGCTGTTGGGCCAAGTGAACCCCGCTACCCCGGTTGCTGTGTCCGACTTGGAGGAGGAAGAGGAACCCCCCTTGGAGAACCCGGCCCTACCACCGGCATGGAAGAAGAGGGCTAGGGCCCAGTTGATGAAGTGGCGAAAGATCTTCTCCAAGGATGAGTTCGATGTGGGGTGTGCGAGAAGTGCCACCCACAAGATTCGCCTACAGGAAGACAAGCCCTTCCGAGAAAGAGTCCGGCGAGTCCCACTGGCTGACCTGGAGGACTTACGTGAGCAACTTGCAGAGCTCAAGAGAACTGGTGTTATCTTGGAATCCAGGAGCCCATATGCCTCCCCTATTGTAGTGGTCAGAAAGAAGAATGGGTCGCTGAGACTCTGTATAGACTACAGGATTCTCAATAGAAGGACGATACCTGACCAGTACACTACTTCCAGGATAGAGGATGCTCTACAGAGTTTGTCTGGAGCCAAGTGGTTCAGCATCATGGACCTGAAGAGTGGGTATTACCAAATCCCAATGCATCCAGAAGACAGAGAGAAGACGGCATTCATCACCCCAGTGGGATTCTATGAATTTAACCGGATGCCTCAAGGACTGTCGGGGGCTCCTGCCACTTTCCAGCAACTGATGGAGAAGACAGTGGGGGACATGAACCTCATCAAAGTCTTAGTGTATCTAGACGACATCATTGTCTTTGGGAAGACTTTGGAGGAACACGAGGAAAGGCTGGAGAAAGTCCTGAAAAGACTCAGTACTCTCCAGGGAAAAATGTCAGTTCTATAAATCCTCAGTTCATTACCTGGGACACATAGTGTCTGAAGAAGGAGTGTCTACAGATCCTGACAAACTGGAGGCAGTTACCTCCTGGCCCCGGCTAACTACAGTGACTGAACTCAGATCCTTTCTGGGGTTCTGCTCCTACTACCGCAGGTTTGTGGAAGGATTTGCAAGAATTGCCAAACCTCTGAATGAGTTGCTGAAGACAGAAGGAGAGGAAGATGATTCTGGCCCTAGAAAGCCGGGAGAGTCAGTGGAAGACCAGTGGACTGAGAAGTGTGAAGAGGCCTTCACTAGTTTGAAGAGGAGTCTGACCATTGCCCCTGTCTTGGCCTATGCAGACACCAAGAAACCGTATGAATTGCATGTGGATGCCAGTCATGATGGTCTGGGAGATATGCTGTATCAGTAGTATGAAGAACAGCTAAGACCAGTTGCTTATGTGAGTAGGAGTTTAACCCCAGCTGAAAAGAATTACCCCACCCACAAATTGGAATTCTTGGCCTTAAAATGGGCTGTTGTAGACAAACTGAAGGACTATTTATATGGAGCTGACTTTGTGGTGAAAACAGACAATAACCCACTCACTTACCTCTTTACCACAGCCAAGCTGGATGCCACTGGCCACCGTTGGTTGGGCACCCTCTCTGGGTTCAACTTCAGTTTAAAGTATAGACCTGGAACTGGAAACCGATATGCTGATGCTTTGTCCAGGAGATCTCATGCTCCCACCTGCAGTACAGAAGACTGGACTCAAGTGACCCCAGATGGAGTGCAGGCCTTGTGTCAGGGAGCAGAGCTCCAAGCTAGTGGCAGATCCAAAGCAGAAGAAATTGGAGTCTCGGTGGTAGGAGTGCCCAAGTACTATTGTGCTGTGACCCTGATTGGCGAAGACGACTTGCTGAAACTGTCCAAGAAGGGTATAAGATGGGACCAGTTAGAAGACCCTTGGGGAAGATTGGCCCTGGAAGCCCTGGAAGATCAGGATCCGGACAGGCTCTTGCATGATCCCTCAAAGGAGGCCCGTTTAATATGCAAGGAATGGGACTGATTACAGGTGCATCAAGGGGTGGTCTACCGAAGGGGCCCCTCTGATGACCTGGAAGACAAGTGGCAACTATTCCTGCCAGAAAAACACTGGAAGACTGTTATGAATGCCCTACATTACAACCATGCCCAGCTTGGAGCTGAAAGAACCTTTCAGCTCATAAGGAGCAGATTCTATTGGCCCTGTATGCGGGCTGAAGTGGAGGAATACTGTCATTCATGTGCTCGCTGCATACAAAGGAAAACATTGCCTCATCAAGCTGCCCCAATGGGCCACCTGTAAAGCCAAGGACCTTTGGACTTGGTATGCATTGATATTCTTTGTCTGGAACCTGACTTGGGGGGACATGTAAATGTTCTGGGGATAACCGACCATTTCATCCGTTACGCTCAGGCCTTTCCAACCAAAGACCAGAAGGCTTCCACTGTGGCCAAGATACTTGTAGAGAAGTTCTTCGTACACTACGGATTACCTCAACGCCTTCATTCGGATCAAGGGAGGGACTTTGAAAGTCGACTAATCCGAAAATTACTGGATTTCCTTGGGATAAAGAAGACCCGCACAACCCCCTATCATCCACAAGGAGATGCCCAACCGGAAAGGTTTAACAGGACTTTGCTGAATATGCTGGGAACCCTGAGCAGTGAGGAAAAGCAGCATTGGAGCAAGCATATAGCTGCCATTGTGCATGCCTATAACAGCACAACTAGTGATGTCACCGGGTACTCCCCTTACAGATTAATGTTTGGCAGAGAAGCAAGACTACCTTTAGATCTGGCCTTTGGTACCTCGATAGACCACACATCGGCTGCTTCCCACAAGGGATATGTGGACCGGCTACGGATAAGCTTACAACTGGCTTATGAGAAGGCACAAGCCACCTCTGACCAGAGAGGGGCCCGGAATAAACTGAATTTTGACCTCAGAGTTCGGATCGATGACTTGCAACCAGGAGACAGAGTGTTGTTGCGGAATTTTGGCGTTCCAGGGAAGCATAAGCTTGTTGATAGATGGAAATCACAGCCATACGTGATCTGTAGAAAATTGCCTGGCCTGCCAGTGTACCAGCTGAAACCTGAAGGCCAAGTGGGACCTCTGAAAACCTGGCACAGGAACCACTTATTGCCTCTCTCCGAAGCAGTCCAGATACCTTCTACTCTGGATTCTTCTGAATCACCTTCAACCTCCAATACTCCAAGACCTAACACCAGATCGCAGACCACTCAGTCAGGAGAGATGAATACTTCAAACCAGAGTGAAGATGAGGAAATGGAACTGAGCTGGCTGTGGCCCACTCCGACCACTGAACCCATGGTCAGGGATCCTGCCCCCTGTGAAGTTACCATTGAAGGCACCTTGAATGCTGAAGCTGCTGAGTTCATTCCATCGTGTACTCTAACTGAAGAGTGGGAAGATGCCCTGGAGTCAATCCCAGCTGAAGATCCAAGAGATTCTTTGTATCTCCCTGCCCCAGAATTGGATGCCCCTGAAGCAGCAGTAACCATTACACCTGACCAAGAGGAAGGAAGAATGGAAGAGCCCAGTGTGCCTAATGCCTCAATTCCCAGAGAACAAAGAGTGAAGAGAGCTATTTGTCCTCCTCGGAAACTAACCTATACTCAGATGGGAGAATGTTCTGAGGATTCAGTTGTAACTGCAAGAAGGACAATAGAGAAACCTGGTCCCTCCACTGTGCATTTAGTGGAGGGCAACCCCAGCTCACTCTCTGGCACAGTTAGGCAGGTCACTTCCACTAGTATGACCTGTGGGCAGGATGATCTTCCTCACCAAGTTTGGTGGAAGGTTCCCCTGCCCAGTTCTTTTGCTACTGTAAAGTGTATTGTTTGCAATTAATGTCCATATTATCTTTGGGGACAAAAGATTTTAAGTGGGGGGAGTGTGTAGCGGGTGTTTGCTTTGAGGCCCAGAGACTACCATACCCAGGATGCATTTCCCTGCGCAAGGACTGCTGGGGCGGGGTATTTAACCAGGGGGCGGGCCGGAGAACTTTCTCTTTGGACACCGCACGGCCAGCAAGTGGACCTCCGTACTGAGTCTGCCGATAATACAGGGCCTTAAGCCTAGGCCTGTATTATTATTAGTCCAAAGAGCCTTCCATACCCACTGAGGAGCCTGAGGGACGTCGCATCCTGCTGCTGTTCTGTTGCTGTCAGGAGGAACGAAGACCCGGGTGTCGTGGGATCTGTGTACCAAGTCACAGCAACGGAAGATACGGACACGGACTGTTCCGGTTGGGTGAGAGAGCACTTGCTCGTGAGGATAATATAGGATCTCCAGACCCAGTAACTGTTGTTCGGAACTAACGTTAGTGTTTGCAGTTGCACACCGGAGGGACAGTGCATTTAATAACACTAGTAGAGTTTGTTCTGGGTCACCAAGTTATCACTTTCCTTTATTCTTGGATTACAAATTGTTCCCGAAGTGCACCACCGTTTGCTAGCGAAGATCTTTCTCTGCAGAACTTTCACATAGTACAGTCAGGCCTGACTTAGTAGTAGTAGTGACATTGCTGGGCGCCATCTTGCCCATGAGGGAGAAGAGCTGCAGCGGGGTCCGTTAGCTTCTCGTTATAAAATTGTATATCTGTCTGTGTGCTAAAACGCTTTTTCATTGCAGGGCTCTGCACATGTCTATGTATATTGTTTGCCTGCTTAACCATTATTTTCAGTAAAGTACCAGGGTTAAGTATATCAGTTGTTGGTGTCATTTACTGTGCAGGAGAACCGGTTAGTGATAGTTACACCATTACTGTTGTGTGCTTTTATTGTGGGATTGTGCTGCCAAGAATCACAGGTTACACAATCCCATCATTCCCTACTGACTGTGCCAGAGAAGGGTAGAGCCAATTGCCGGGGGTTGACAGTGAGTGTTACAGGGCCCGAAACAAATCAAACCAGCGGCCCTCTTAGCTGGGGGTATCGCTACAATGGCTTTAACTTTTAGGTGGAAGTCCAGTCAAAAATGTTTTTTTTTCCCCATCTATGCACCTTTGAAACTCAACAACTTTGAAAAGGTCCAGTATACAAAAAAAATAACAATTTTTATTGCACAATAGTACAGAATACAAGTGGTACAATAAATGTATTAGAAATACATAAAGAAATGTTCTAAAATAGAAAGACATAGACATCAACCATCATAGGACACTCAATGATATTAATACTCATTCCGTGGGATAACATGAAAGGTCTGCCCACTCTGGATGCTGGAGTAAAGGAGTGTCCCAGAATTGGAATTCCATGAATTTCTTGAAAATTAAAAGTAGCTCAACATGTTTCGCGATTGTCTGAGAATCGCTTCTTCAGGAGCTTCTAAATTTCAGATAGAAAATATAGTTTGAGAAAACATGAAATACAAATAATACAGTTATACCTCTAATAAGTGTCAAACATTGTATCAATACCCGACCCTTACCAAAGGTATCCTATTGGATTTGTCTGATGATGCAGTCACTCCACCTCACCCCAGATGTCTCAACCCCAACTGTGCCCGACAGGGCACCCCACCGGGCTGAAATGACAGAGAGGAGCAATGAGAACAGGGAATGTGGGGATGCTCCAGGTAACTAAAAAACTCAAAAAACCTCGCCAACGTTAACTATTAAAGTACTGCGGATGCTTAGCAGCTAACCTAGTAAAGTGGCTAGTAACTTACTTGCAGAAAGTAGGTAGAACGGTTAATACGGGAGCTCACGGCACCGCAGGGCGGCCATATAAAGTTGGAATAAATACAAGGAAGCCTTATCAGTAAAACCTAAATAGGTTAAAGAAATTAAAGTCAATACCCCAACGTGCATATTGTAACTTAGTATGCACATTGTAGTTACTGGAAATGATTACAGAGATTACACGCACTATTGGACCCGAGCTGTCCTGACGGTCACGTGGGCGGGATGCTCATTTAAGCAGGACGCTCTCTCCGGTGTTTAGATGCACTACGGAGAGCGAACGTCCGTGGTATCTCCGGCGCAGGTACGGCGGCATTCAGACAAGAAGCCTTCTCCTTTTATCAGTATAAGGTAGGATTGTGTAGCCAACTCCCCCCTCATCGTGTACATGGTTTTAGCAATCATGTTGATGCTGACCACCAATATATGTCTTACACAAACAGGAGACACAGCCCTGACCATTAGGAATATACCCTTATTACTGCAGCCTTGTTCCCCACGCTTGATATTATGTAAGGTAACTATCAGCTGTCACTTTGTTTGACCCACCACTGTTTCTTAAAAAGATTTACATTGGGAGAGAATTGATTTGTCTCATCTCATATATCTTGTGGTTCACAGGCGAATAGTAGCTGACCAGGGGTTATCAATCCAACCAATCTACTATACTGCATGGGAACTGCAATATTCAGGATAACTCCATTTAAGGTATAAGCTCGGGTCCAATAGTGCGTGTAATCTCTGTAATCATTTCCAGTAACTACAATGTGCATACTAAGTTACAATATGCACGTTGGGGTATTGACTTTAATTTCTTTAACCTATTTAGGTTTTACTGATAAGGCTTCCTTGTATTTATTCCAACTTTATATGGCCGCCCTGCGGTGCCGTGAGCTCCCGTATTAACCGTTCTACCTACTTTCTGCAAGTAAGTTACTAGCCACTTTAATAGGTTAGCTGCTAAGCATCCGCAGTACTTTAATAGTTAACGTTGGCGAGTTTTTTTGAGTTTTTTTGTTACCTGGAGCATCCCCACATTCCCTGTTCTCATTGCTCCTCTCTGTCATTTCAGCCCGGTGGGGTGCCCTGTCGGGCACAGTTGGGGTTGAGACATCTGGGGTGAGGTGGAGTGACTGCATCAGACAAATCCAATAGGATACCTTTGGTAAGGGTCGGGTATTGATACAATGTTTGACACTTATTAGAGGTATAACTGTATTATTTGTATTTCATGTTTTCTCAAACTATATTTTCTATCTGAAATTTAGAAGCTCCTGAAGAAGCGATTCTCAGACAATCGCGAAACATGTTGAGCTACTTTTAATTTTCAAGAAATTCATGGAATTCCAATTCTGGGACACTCCTTTACTCCAGCATCCAGAGTGGGCAGACCTTTCATGTTATCCCACGGAATGAGTATTAATATCATTGAGTGTCCTATGATGGTTGATGTCTATGTCTTTCTATTTTAGAACATTTCTTTATGTATTTCTAATACATTTATTGTACCACTTGTATTCTGTACTATTGTGCAATAAAAATTGTTATATTTTTTCGTATACTGGTGCCTATAAAGTCCAATAATTTTTCACACAGCTTTATACATTCTATCAGGATGTGGCACTTGAGTTATCTAGGGGAATTGATTACTACCCCAGGGCAAATGTAATCAGATTTAGAACTTTGAAAAGGTGCCTGCACTACTTTGAGGCAACCTTGATCCAGAGTGTAAAGTTGGATCAAAGCGACACTCAAAGTTGCACTCTAAATTGCACAGCTTTGGAGTCGCACCAGTGAAAACATAGCCTACACCTAGAGTGCGACTTTGGAGTGTGACTTTGATGCAACTTTACACTCTCTGGATCAAAGTTGCATCAAAAGTCGCATCAAAGCATTGCAGGTACCTTTTCAAAGTCGCCGATTTTTAAAGTTGTATAGATGGGAACAGGGTGCTATTGAAATCAATGGGCTGTGACTTGTCATGCAACTTTATGTGTCCAAAGTGGTTGCCTGTAGTATGATCATTGTAGACTGAGCTGAGACCCCGGAGCACTTCCAGCTACACTGACAGCCCCCCCCTGTGTATAGTTCCCTACTCCTCTGCACAGCTATACTGTATATGTGCACTGCACCTCCCATCCCCCCCTGTGTGGACAGGGCTTTTTATTTTTAAATTTTCTCATGAATTAGGATGTACAATGGGAGAACACTGGGTGGGAACCTATTATCAGCTCCTCCCATTCCATATACGCCCACTAGCTACATAGGAATAGTGCCCCTCCCTGGAACTGATGTCACTAGCTTTCAGTAACCACACCCACAGGCTGCTTTTAGGCTCAGAAGGAAGTAAAATTGAAGTCACGTGACAGCACTGGATACTGCAAAATAAAGGTAGAAAAACTGTTTTTTTTTTTCCATTTTGAGGCAAAAGGCTGAACTTAGCTTACATTAATGAATGCAGGGGAGAATTTAAGTGTTATGCCCCATACACACGATCGTTTTTCATGCCGTTAAAAATGCCATTTTTAAAAATGGGCATTAAAACCTATCATGTGTATGCTCCAGAGCATTTTTAACGACGTGAAAAACGGGCATTAAAAATTTCGAACATGCTCTATTTTTTCACGTAGTTTTTCATGTTGTTTTTTTTAACGACGTGAAAAACGATAGTGTGTATGCTTTAACGACGTGAAAAAAACGCGCATGCTCAGAATCAAGTATGAGACGGGAGCGCTCGTTCTGGTAAAACTAGCGTTCGTAATGGAGATAGCACATTCATCACACAGTAACGGACTGAAAAGCACGAGGCTGAAAAGCGCGAATCGTCGCTGAACAAACTTTACTAACATGAAGGGTGGCGCCATTCGAACGGAACTTCCCCTTTATAGTGCCGTCGTACGTGCTGTACGTCACTGCGCTTTGCTCGAGCGTTTTTTTTAATGATCGCGTGTACGCAAGACAGGCTTGAGAGGAAACATGAAAAAAAAACGACAAGAAAAACGTTGGTTTAAAAAATGGCATGAAAAATTATCGTGTGTATGGGGCATTAGGGTGGACTTCCACTTTAGCATGTTTAAAAAAAATCTGTTCTGCCAATAGTTTTTCTCCTTCAGTCTTGCAGAAGAAAAACTAGCTCTGTCAACAAGGTAACATAGCTACGAGCTATGGTGTGTGGTCCCCATATCAGCATTCTGCAGATATTTCAAGAGAAGGGAATCCACAAAATGGGCTTACATTCCCACCTTGAAATGCTGTCTTTGTCCTTTGAACCAATTAACCAAAGGTAACTTATATAATCCATAGGGTATCTTCTTTCTCTGCCCATTTATTGTTGAGTAGGGATGAGCTTCGTGTTCGAGTCGAACATACGTTCAACTCGAACATCGGCTGTTCGATCGTTCGACGAAGATCGAATGATTTGGGCCGTTCGCGCCAAATTCGAGTGACGCGAACAGCCCACAATGCACTACGCCATCGCAGTGTCATCCAGGCGCTGTGATTGGCCAAGCATGCACTGTGACCCCGCATGCTTGGCCAATCACAGCGCCGGCAGCGAGGAGAGCAATGATTGGCCACAGGCAGGATGCCTGTGGCCAATTATTGCTGAGGGGGTTTAGTACACGCCCCACACTATAAAAGGCCGCCAGCGCGGCGGCCTTGTGTAGTGTGTTCCGGAGCAGGGATTCCTTGTGTTTAGGGACAAATAAGGATAGGTAGGGAGAGTGTCAGTGTGTTATTCTGTGCTAAACCTTGTTTGTAGGGACAGAGAGGTACAGTGAGGGAAAGTGTCAGTGTGCTATTCTGTTCTAAACCAATCTTGCTGAACCATATTTTCAATCCTTGAGTTTAGGGACAGAGAGGTACAGTGAGGGAAAGTGTCAGTGTGCTATTCTGTGCTAAATCTTGTTTGTAGGGACAGAGTAGGACAGTGAGGGAAAGTGTCAGTGTGCTATTCTGTTCTAAACCAATTTTGCTGTTCCATATTTGAAATCCTTGAGTTTAGGGACAGAGAAGGACACTCGTGGAAACTATCAGTGTGCTATTCTGTGCTAAATCTTGTTTGTAGGGAGGGACAGAGTAGGACAGTGAGGGAAAGTGTCAGTGTGCTATTCTGTTCTAAACCAATTTTGCTGTTCCATATTTTCAATCCTTGAGTTTAGGGATAGAGAAGGACACTCGTGGAAACTATCAGTGTGCTATTCTGTGCTAAATCTTGTTTGTAGGGAGGGACAGAGTAGGACAGTGAGGGAAAGTGTCAGTGTGCTATTCTGTTCTAAACCAATTTTGCTGTTCCATATTTTCAATCCTTGAGTTTAGGGATAGAGAAGGACACTCGTAGAAATTATCAGTGTGCTATTCTGTGCTAAATCTTGTTTGTAGGGAGGGACAGAGTAGGACAGTGAGGGAAAGTGTCAGTGTGCTATTCTGTTCTAAACCAATTTTGCTGTTCCATATTTGAAATCCTTGAGTTTAGGGACAGAGAAGGACACTCGTGGAAACTATCAGTGTGCTATTCTGTGCTAAATCTTGTTTGTAGGGAGGGACAGAGTAGGACAGTGAGGGAAAGTGTCAGTGTGCTATTCTGTTCTAAACCAATTTTGCTGTTCCATATTTTCAATCCTTGAGTTTAGGGACAGAGAAGGACACTCGTGGAAACTATCAGTGTGCTATTCTGTGCTAAATCTTGTTTGTAGGGAGTAGGGATGAGCTTTGTGTTCGAGTCGAACATACGTTCGACTCGAACATCGGCTGTTCGATCGTTCGACGAAGATCGAACGATTTGGGCCGTTCGCGCCAAATTCGAGTGACGCGAACGGCCCACAATGCACTACGCCATCGCAGTGTCATCCAGGCGCTGTGATTGGCCAAGCATGCACTGTGACCCCGCATGCTTGGCCAATCACAGCGCCGGCAGCGAGGAGAGCAATGATTGGCCACAGGCAGGATGCCTGTGGCCAATTATTGCTGAGGGGGTTTAGTACACGCCCCACACTATAAAAGGCCGCCAGCGCGGCGGCCTTGTGTAGTGTGTTCCGGAGTCGGGAAAGAGAAGCATAGGCAGGGACAGTGTCATTATTTTTCCTTTACATAATCCTGGATTCCTTGTGTTTAGGGACAGATAAGGATAGGTAGGGAGAGTGTCAGTGACAGTGTGCTATTCTGTGCTAATCCTTGTTTGTAGGGACAGAGAGGTACAGTGAGGGAAAGTGTCAGTGTGCTATTCTGTTCTAAACCAATCTTGCTGAACCATATTTTCAATCCTTGAGTTTAGGGACAGAGAGGTACAGTGAGGGAAAGTGTCAGTGTGCTATTTTGTGCTAAATCTTGTTTGTAGGGACAGAGAGGTACAGTGAGGGAAAGTGTCAGTGTGCTATTCTGTTCTAAACCAATTTTGCTGTTCCATATTTTCAATCCTTGAGTTTAGGGACAGAGAAGGACACTCGTGGCAATTTTCAGTCTGCTATTCTGTGCTAAATCTTGTTTGTAGGGACAGAGTAGGACAGTGAAGGAAAGTGTCAGTGTGCTATTCTGTTCTAAACCAATTTTGCTGTTCCATATTTTCAATCCTTGAGTTTAGGGACAGAGAAGGACACTCGTGGCAATTTTCAGTCTGCTATTCTGTGCTAAATCTTGTTTGTAGGGACAGAGTAGGACAGTGAGGGAAAGTGTCAGTGTGCTATTCTGTTCTAAACCAATCTTGCTGAACCATATTTTCAATCCTTGAGTTTAGGGACAGAGAGGTACAGTGAGGGAAAGTGTCAGTGTGCTATTTTGTGCTAAATCTTGTTTGTAGGGACAGAGTAGGACAGTGAGTGAAACTGACAGTGTGCTATTCTGTTCTAAACCAATTTTGCTGTTCCATATTTCAAATCCTTGAGTTTAGGGACAGAGAGGTACAGTGAGTGAAACTGACAGTGTGCTATTCTGTTCTAAACCAATTTTGCTGTTCCATATTTCAAATCCTTGAGTTTAGGGACAGAGAGGTACAGTGAGTGAAACTGACAGTGTGCTATTCTGTTCTAAACCAATTTTGCTGTTCCATATTTCAAATCCTTGAGTTTAGGGACAGAGAGGTATAGTGAGTGAAACTGACAGTGTGCTATTCTGTTCTAAACCAATTTTGCTGTTCCATATTTCAAATCCTTGAGTTTAGGGACAGAGAAGGACACTCGTGCAAATTATCAGTGTGCTATTCTGTGCTAAAACTTGTTTGTAGGGAGGGACAGAGTAGGACAGTGAGGGAAAGTGTCAGTGTGCTATTCTGTTCTAAACCAATCTTGCTGAACCATATTTTCAATCCTTGAGTTTAGGGACAGAGAGGTACAGTGAGGGAAAGTGTCAGTGTGCTATTTTGTGCTAAATCTTGTTTGTAGGGACAGAGTAGGACAGTGAGTGAAACTGACAGTGTGCTATTCTGTTCTAAACCAATTTTGCTGTTCCATATTTCAAATCCTTGAGTTTAGGGACAGAGAGGTACAGTGAGTGAAACTGACAGTGTGCTATTCTGTTCTAAACCAATTTTGCTGTTCCATATTTCAAATCCTTGAGTTTAGGGACAGAGAGGTATAGTGAGTGAAACTGACAGTGTGCTATTCTGTTCTAAACCAATTTTGCTGTTCCGTATTTCAAATCCTTGAGTTTAGGGACAGAGAAGGACACTCGTGCAAATTATCAGTGTGCTATTCTGTGCTAAAACTTGTTTGTAGGGAGGGATAGAGTAGGACAGTGAGGGAAAGTGTCAGTGTGCTATTCTGTTCTAAACCAATTTTGCTGTTCCATATTTTCAATCCTTGAGTTTAGGGACAGAGAAGAACACTCGTGGCAATTTTCAGTCTGCTATTCTGTGCTAAATCTTGTTTGTAGGGAGGGACAGAGTAGGACAGTGAGGGAAAGTGTCAGTGTGCTATTCTGTTCTAAACCAATCTTGCTGAACCATATTTTCAATCCTTGAGTTTAGGGACAGAGAAGGACACTCGTGGCAATTTTCAGTCTGCTATTCTGTGCTAAATCTTGTTTGTAGGGAGGGACAGAGTAGGACAGTGAGGGACAGTGTCAGTGTGCTATTCTGTTCTAAACCAATCTTGCTGAACCATATTTTCAATCCTTGAGTTTAGGGACAGAGAGGTACAGTGAGGGAAAGTGTCAGTGTGCTATTTTGTGCTAAATCTTGTTTGTAGGGACAGAATAGGACAGTGAGTGAAACTGACAGTGTGCTATTCTGTTCTAAACCAATTTTGCTGTTCCATATTTCAAATCCTTGAGTTTAGGGACAGAGAGGTACAGTGAGTGAAACTGACAGTGTGCTATTCTGTTCTAAACCAATTTTGCTGTTCCATATTTCAAATCCTTGAGTTTAGGGACAGAGAGGTACAGTGAGTGAAACTGACAGTGTGCTATTCTGTTCTAAACCAATTTTGCTGTTCCATATTTCAAATCCTTGAGTTTAGGGACAGAGAGGTATAGCGAGTGAAACTGACAGTGTGCTATTCTGATCTAAACCAATTTTGCTGTTCCATATTTCAAATCCTTGAGTTTAGGGACAGAGAAGGACACTCGTGCAAATTATCAGTGTGCTATTCTGTGCTAAAACTTGTTTGTAGGGAGGGACAGAGTAGGACAGTGAGGGAAAGTGTCAGTGTGCTATTCTGTTCTAAACCAATTTTGCTGTTCCATATTTTCAATCCTTGAGTTTAGGGACAGAGAAGGACACTCGTGGCAATTTTCAGTCTGCTATTCTGTGCTAAATCTTGTTTGTAGGGAGGGACAGAGTAGGACAGTAAGGGAAAGTGTCAGTGTGCTATTCTGTTCTAAACCAATCTTGCTGAACCATATTTTCAATCCTTGAGTTTAGGGACAGAGAAGGACACTCGTGGCAATTTTCAGTCTGCTATTCTGTGCTAAATCTTGTTTGTAGGGAGGGACAGATTAGGACAGTGAGGGAAAGTGTCAGTGTGCTATTCTGTTCTAAACCAATCTTGCTGAACCATATTTTCAATCCTTGAGTTTAGGGACAGAGAGGTACAGTGAGGGAAAGTGTCAGTGTGCTATTTTGTGCTAAATCTTGTTTGTAGGGACAGAGTAGGACAGTGAGTGAAACTGACAGTGTGCTATTCTGTTCTAAACCAATTTTGCTGTTCCATATTTCAAATCCTTGAGTTTAGGGACAGAGAGGTACAGTGAGTGAAACTGACAGTGTGCTATTCTGTTCTAAACCAATTTTGCTGTTCCATATTTCAAATCCTTGAGTTTAGGGACAGAGAGGTACAGTGAGTGAAACTGACAGTGTGCTATTCTGTTCTAAACCAATTTTGCTGTTCCATATTTCAAATCCTTGAGTTTAGGGACAGAGAGGTACAGTGAGTGAAACTGACAGTGTGCTATTCTGTTCTAAACCAATTTTGCTGTTCCATATTTCAAATCCTTGAGTTTAGGGACAGAGAGGTATAGTGAGTGAAACTGACAGTGTGCTATTCTGTTCTAAACCAATTTTGCTGTTCCATATTTCAAATCCTTGAGCTTAGGGACAGAGAAGGACACTCGTGCAAATTATCAGTGTGCTATTCTGTGCTAAAACTTGTTTGTAGGGAGGGACAGAGTAGGACAGTGAGGGAAAGTGTCAGTGTGCTATTCTGTTCTAAACCAATTTTGCTGTTCCATATTTTCAATCCTTGTGTTTAGGGACAGAGAAGGATAGGCAGGGGACAGTGTCAGTGTCATTGTTGCTAAGCCTCCTGCACAGTATACACCTGAAGGTAGCCCTTATTGCTCTTTTTCCCATCTCCCTGCAGGCCATCCATTAAAATGTCTGGAAGGCAAACAAGGAGAGGCAGACAGTCAGGAGGCAAAAAAAGAGGGCAAGCAGGCTCTGTGTCTGGGGGCAACAGTGCTGGTCGTGGACGCGGTGCATTGTCATCAGCACATGGCCATGGGACACGCTTGTCCTTCTTTTCGGCAGCTGGACATGTTGAGCCACATCATGCCGAAGACTTGGTAGAGTGGATGACCAAGCCCACCTCATCCTCCTCATCCTCTCTCACCCAGGCTCAGGGTACTGGCAAAGCAGCTGCCAAAGCGTCCTCTTCTCTGGTATCATTATCTTCATTAGTCAATCCTTCCCTAGACTCACCATGTCCTCCTCCTGAGGAGTCCCCCGAACTGTTTGAGCACAGTGTTGGGTACATGCTCCAGGAGGATGCCCAGCGTTTGGAAGGATCTGATGATGATACCCAGCTAGAGGAAGGCAGCAGCGTGAGAGCAGAGAGAGGGGATGCTCAAGAAGGACACCAATCTGGCAGTCATGCTCCAGCAGCTGCAGCATACTGCCAGATTGGCTCCAGTGATGAGGAGGGAGGGGATGATGAGGTCACTGACTCCACGTGGGTGCCTAATAGGAGAGAGGAGGAGGAGGAGGAGGATGAGGAGGAGGCACATCTCCAACGAGGCAGGATGCCCTTGAGTGGCCAGCGTATGGGCAGCACACCGACGGAATCACACTGCAGAGCTCCGCCTGTGCAGGGCGCTGCCTCTGCCCGTCATTCAAAAAGTTCTTTGGTGTGGGCCTTTTTTGAGGCGAGTGCATCAGATCGCACAGCTGCTGTTTGCAACATATGTCTCAAGCGTATATCGCGTGGCCAAAACATCAGCCGCTTGGGCACCACATGCTTGATCAGACATATGTTGACCTGCCATGCAGCTCGTTGGCAAGCCTACCTTAAAGACCCACACCAAAGAACAAAGCTGACCTCTTCTTGCACCGCATCAGCTGGGATCTCCAACCCCACTATACCTTCACTCCTCTCTGAAACCTGCTCTGAGAGGAATGAAGGTGTAGAATTAGGTGTGTCACAGCCAAGTACTTGCGGGCACTCTGCTAGCAGTACACCAACGTCCGGTTCTAGCAGGCAAATTTCCCTGCCCCAGCTGCTGGACCGTCGAAAGAAGTTCACTCCCAGCCATCCACATGCCCAGCGGTTGAATGCTAGCTTGGCTAAATTGCTAGCGCTTCAACTGCTGCCTTTTCAGTTGGTAGACTCGGCCCCCTTCCGTGAGTTTGTGCAATGTGCGGTTCCTCAGTGGCAGGTTCCCAAACGCCACTTTTTCGCACGGAAGGCGATTCCGGCTCTCTACAGGCATGTGGAAGGCAATGTCTTGGCCTCGCTGGACAGGGCGGTCAGCGGTAAGGTGCATATTACCGCTGACTCATGGTCCAGCAGGCATGGACAGGGACGTTACCTTTCTTTCACGGCCCATTGGGTCACTCTTTTGGCAGCTGGGAAGGATGCAGGACAAGGTGCAGTAGTGTTGGAGGTTGTTCCACCGCCACGCCTCCAAAATGCTACTACTGGTTGTGACACACCTCTCTGCTCCACCCCCTCCTCTTCTTCTTCCTCCATGGCCTCTTCCTGTGGTTTGTCCTCGGAACCAGCGGTGCTCCGTAGGCGTTCAAGGGGCTACACAAGTACGCAGGCAAAAAGATGCCATGCCGTGCTTGCGCATGTGTGTTTGGGGGACAGAAGCCACACTGGGGCAGAGGTCCTGTCTGCTCTGCAGGGGCAGGCCGAGAGGTGGTTGACGCCACGCCAGCTTAAGCCAGGAATGGTGGTTTGCGACAATGGCACCAACCTCCTCTCCGCCCTCCGACAGGGACAACTGAGCCACGTGCCCTGTATGGCTCACGTCCTTAACCTGGTGGTGCAGCGGTTCTTGGGCAGGTACCCGGGCTTACAGGATGTCCTGAGGCAGGCCAGGAAAGTCTGTGTGCATTTCCGCAGATCTTATAATGCCAGTGCTCGCCTGGCTGAGCTGCAAAAGGAGTTGAACCTGCCCAAGAACCGCCTTATATGTGACATGCCCACCAGGTGGAACTCAACGTTGGCCATGCTGCAGCGGCTGCACACGCAGCAGAGGGCCATAAATGAGTACCTGTGCGACTACGGCACCAGGACAGGGTCAGGGGAGCTCGGGTTTTTTTCACCACGCCAGTGGGGCATGATCAGGGATGCATGCACTGTCCTGGCACCATTTGAGGAGGCCACGAGGATGGTGAGCAGTGACAGTGCATGCATCAGTGACACTGTACCTCTTGTCCACCTGTTGGAGCACACGCTGCGTGGAATAGGACAGGTCACTTGAGGCAGAACAGAGGCAGGAAGAGGAGGACTTCCTTGCCTCTCAAGGCCCCCTTTACCCAGACAGTGTTCCTTCTGTCCCACCCATCGCACAGGAAGAGGAGGAGGAGGAGGAGGAGGAGGATTGTGTCAGCATGGAGGTGGAGGCTGGCACTCAGCATCATCAGCAGCAGTCTTTTAGGGATGATTTACAGTCCCAAGAAACCAGTGGACTTGTACGTGGCTGGGAGGAGGTGGCTGCGGATCATGTCGTCCTTAGTGACCCAGAGGACTCCGGACTGAATGCCTCAGCTAACCTACGCTGCATGGCCTCCCTGATCCTGCAAAGTCTGCGGAAGGATCCTCGTATTCTTCGGATCAAGGAGAGGGACCATTACTGGCTGGCCACTCTCCTTGATCCATGGTACAAGGGTAAGGTTGCGGACCTTATCTTACCGTCGCAGAGGGAGCAGAGGATGAGACAACTCCGGGAGGCCTTGCAGAAAGGTCTGTGCAACGCGTTCCCAGAGACTGGGAGGTTACAAACTCCTGGTCCTGGACAACGAGTTGTTGAGGCTTCGGGCAGTCAAAGAAGGAGCGGTGGGGAAGGTGGCCGTCTGACCGATGCGTTCAGACAATTCTTTAGTCCGCAGCCCCAAAGTATGATCGGTTCCAGCAACCATCGCCAGCGTCTGATATACATGGTCCAGGAATACCTAGGGGCAAGGTCAGACTTGGACACCTTCCCCACCGAAAATCCTCTGCCTTACTGGGTCTTGAGGATGGATCACTGGCCAGAGCTTGCACAGTATGCAATTGAGCTACTGGCCTGTCCTGCATCCAGCGTTCTTTCAGAACGCACATTCAGTGCTGCTGGAGGATTTGTCACGGATCACAGGGTGCGCCTGTCCACCGACTCGGTTGATCGACTGACTTTCATCAAGATGAACCAGTCTTGGATCACCACCAGCTACCACACACCAGATGCTGATATAACAGACTAATTGATTTTAAAATGTCACATCCCTTCAAGACTGATGCTGATGCTGAGTGCCTGTGCTGTTATGTTGACTGGCTATCCTCCTCCTCCTCCTCAATGATACGATTAATGATGATAGCTTGGAAGATCATTTTGGTTTATGGGTGACGCCACCAGTGGCTAAGGCCCAATTTTTCAGCCCCTGTTTAAAAGGGGCGTGTAATTAAAATTTTTGATGCAATACTTTGCAACAGGCCTCATTGCTGTGCTCCAAGTACAGTATCTGTGAGGGGTTGCAGTGTTGTGCCACCAGTGCCTAAGGCCCAATTTTTAGGCCCCTGTTCAACAGGGGCATGCAATTATAATTATTGATCTAATAATTCACAGCAGGGCCCATTGCTGCGCCCACCAAGAGTAACTGTCAGGCCTTACAGTGTTGTGGCACCAGCACCACCATCACCACCACCACCACCACCACCAAAGGCCCAATTTTTCAGCCCCTGTTCAACAGGGGCATGCAATTATAATTATTGATCGAATAATTCACAGCAGGGCCCATTGCTGCGCCCACCAAGAGTAACTGTCAGGCCTTACAGTGTTGTGGCACCAGCACCACCATCACCACCACCACCACCACCAAAGGCCCAATTTTTCAGCCCCTATTCAACAGGGGCATGCAATTATAATTATTGATCGAATAATTCACAGCAGGGCCCATTGCTGCGCCCACCAAGAGTAACTGTCAAGCCTTACAGTGTTCTGGCACCAGCACCACCATCAAAGGCCCAATTTTTACTACCACTGATCAACAATTATATGTTATTACAATTCCTGATATAATAGTTGACAGCAGGGCGTTCCAGCACCCACCAAGAGTAACTGTGAGGGCTTACAGTGTTGTGTCAACACCAACACCTAAGGGGCCAATTTCTGCAGAGTATATACGGCAGGTCCCTACTGTCAGGGTCACCTGTGGCCAGGTGACAGATGCACACCGTAGGGGGACAGGAGTGCACCGCGAGGTAGTGAACCCTATGGCTGGCTTCTGTGGATAGGAAACTGGGTGGTTGTGGAAAGCGGGACCAGAGGAGCACAACCGGGATCCCAACGGAAGCGAGAGCCAAGATTCCCCAGGGCGCGGAGTCTAAGACCCAGCTGGTCTTCTCCAGGGCCTCTAGTGGTGAGGATGTTACGCTGCAGGCTGGGACCAGGTCGCGGCCCCTGGAGTTTCCTAGCTCACGCCCCGTAGGATAAGGGGAAGCAGCAGCACACGATAGAGAGAACCGAATAACAAGCCGAAGGTCAGGGGCCACAAGCAGACAAGGATAACGAAGAACGAGCCGAAGGTCAAGGGTCACGAGCAGACAGGGATGGTAGGGGATAAGCCAATAACGTAACAGAGAGACAGACGTAGCACACGGCAGGCAGGAACCCAAACACACAATGCCTAACAAACACGTTGATCAGCAAAGCAGGCTTGCAGTGCACAGGTTAATATAGTGTTCAGTGATAGGGCCTGGGGTGGAGTCAGGCTGGGAGGAGATTATAAAGGAAGCCAGGTGAAGGAGGTCTGGTCTCTAGATGAACACATGAGGAGGAAGGTAAGATGGCAGACAGACATTAATGCATATCCATGACAGTACCCTCCCTCTTACGAGGCCTCCCCCTTCCCCGCCTGGGCCCAGGTTTAGAGGGAAACTTCAGATGAAACTCCTTTAACAGACGAGGTGCAAAGACCTCAGATGCAGTGATCCAAGACCTCTCCTCAGGACCAAACCCTTTCCAATGAACGAGGTACTGAAGAACGCCTTTACAGAGTCGGGAGTCCAGAATTTGACTGATCTCGTACTCCTGATTATCCTCAGAGACAGGCGCCACGGTAGGAAGAGGACGAGAGAATTTATTGAGGACTAAAGGCTTTAGAAGAGCAACATGAAAGGAGTTAGTGATTTTAAGGCTCTTAGGAATCTGGAGTTTGAAACAAACCGGATTCAGTTTAGCAGTTACCGTGTATGGACCGATGAATCGTGGAGCAAACTTCAGAGAAGGAACTCGGAGCTTGATGTTCCTGGTAGAGAGCCAGACTTTGTCCCCTGGCTGAAGAGAAGGCGGTTTACGCCTGCGGCGGTCGGCAAAGCCTTTGAATTTTTCAGCAGCTGCCCGGAGGGAATCATGAACGTGACCCCAAACGGAATTGAGAGACTCCTGAACCGAAGCCAAAGCTGGAATGTCTGGAGAACAGATCATAGGAAGAGGAAGTTGAGGGTGTTTTCCATAAACTGTGAAAAAGGGTGTCTTCTGCGAACTGGTATTCACATGATTGTTATGGGAGAATTCTGCCCACGGGAGTAGAGAGGACCAATCGTCATGGTGAGAAGACACAAAGGTGCGAAGAAAGACCTCTAACTCCTGATTAACCCTCTCAGTCTGTCCATTGGATTGGGGATGATAAGAAGAAGAAAAATCCAAGACAATATTGAGGGATTTGCAAAAGGCTCTCCAAAAACGAGACGTGAATTGGACTCCCCTGTCGGAAACAATATGAGAAGGGACCCCATGTAGGCGGAGAATTTCTCGAATGAAAATGGGAACCAAGGCAGGGGCAGAAGGAAGACCAGGAAGAGGAACAAAATGAGCCATCTTGGAGAATCGATCGATTACCACCCAAATGACTGTATTATTCTCAGACAGTGGGAGATCGGTGATAAAATCCATGGCAATATGGGCCCAGGGTTCCTTAGGAATAGGCAAGGGCATGAGGAGACCAGCAGGAGCTTGTGTGGAGGATTTGGACTGAGCACAGACATGACAAGCTTTAACGTAGTCTTTGACGTCTGAGCGGAGATTAGGCCACCAGTAGTGACGACTGATGAGTAGGAAGGATCGGAGGAATCCAGAATGCCCTGCCACCTTGGAATCATGTCCCCAACGAAGGATCTTAGCTCTTAGCTCAGTGGGGACAAAGGTCTTACCAGGCGGAATTTTAGACTTCAGGGTGGTAGAGTGGGCAACAATGCATGAGGTGGGAATGATCGGCTCAGGTTCAGGGGCGGACTCCTCGTCCAAAGTGTCAAATGACCTAGAGAGCGCATCAGCCCGACCGTTGCAGGAACCAGGTTTGTAGGTAATCGTGAAATTAAAACGGGCAAAGAAGAGACTCCACCTGGCCTGTCTAGGATTCAGACGTTTAGCATTCTGTAGATACTGTAAATTCTTGTGATCGGTAAAGATCGTTATGGAGTGAGGGGAACCCTCCAAGAGATGACGCCACTCCTCTAACGCCAATTTAATTGCGAGAAGTTCCCGATCACCGATGGCATAATTCCTCTCTGCCTGAGAAAATTTTTTGGAGAAGAACGCACATGGTTGGCGTCTCTTCTCAAAGATTTGAAGAAGCACAGCTCCCACCCCCATTGAGGAAGCGTCCACTTCAATAAAAAATGCATTCCCAGGATTTGGTCTCCTCAAGAGGGGGCCAGAAACAAAGGCCTGTTTCAGGTTGTGAAATGCAGAGACAGCTTCGGGAGGCCAGTCTCTGGCATTCACACCCTTCTTGGTCAAAGCGATAATAGGCGCGGCAATGGAAGAGTAATTCCTTATGAACTGCCTATAATAATTAGTGAAGCCAAGAAAGCGCTGTGTGGCCTTGAGGCTAGCAGGAAGAGGCCAGTTGGTGATAGCCAAGACCTTCCCAGGGTCCATACGAAGCCCCGAACATGAGACAAAGCACCCCAAAAACAGGACCTCAGAACATTCAAAGGAACATTTCTCCAGCTTGGCATAGAGATTGTTCTCTCTAAGACGTTGAAGTACAGTGCGGACATGGTTTCTGTGGACGAGCAGATTTTCAGAAAAGATCAGAATGTCATCCAGATAGATGACAACAAACTGGTACAGCAGATCTCTGAAGATTTCATTGACAAAGTTTTGAAACACGGCTGGAGCATTACACAGACCAAAAGGCATCACCAGATATTCGTAATGCCCGTCTCTAGTGTTAAATGCAGTCTTCCATTCGTCACCCTCCCGTATTCGAATGAGATTGTACGCGCCTCTGAGATCCAACTTGGTGAAAATGGAGGCACCCTTCAACCTATCGAATAGCTCAGATATTAAGGGTAAGGGGTATCGATTTTTAATAGTAACCGCATTTAAACCCCGATAATCGATGCAGGGTCTTAAGGTACCATCCTTTTTGGCAACAAAAAAGAACCCTGCCCCTGCAGGCGATGAGGATTTCCGGATGAACCCTCTCTCCAGATTCTCTGCTACATACTCCGACATGGCCTGGGTCTCTGGGATGGACAGAGGGTAGGTACGACCCCTGGGTAGAGTTGCTCCGGGGACAAGATCAATAGCACAGTCAAAAGACCTGTGGGGAGGAAGCACCTCAGCTGATTTTTTACAGAACACATCCCGGTAATCGCTGTATGCGGCGGGAAGATCAGAAGAAACAGAAGTGGCAGCAACCGGAAGACTCTCCTTGGGGGTCACCTTGAGAAGACACGACGAGAAACATGAGGAACCCCAGGCCAGGATCTGCCCAGAGACCCAGTCCACATGTGGAGAGTGGAGCTGTAGCCAAGGGAGGCCCAATACAACTGGGGTAGAGGCCTTGGGTAGAATAAGAAAGGATATCCACTCCTGGTGGAGAATCCCTACCGACATCCTAATGGGTAGCGTCTGGAAGCGAATAGGGCCCCCTGGGAGAACAGTGCCATCAATTGCCGAGACTACCAATGGGGTAGTGAGAGGTGAAAGGGTAAGCTTCATAGAAGAAGCAGTTCTCCAATCCATGAAATTGCCGGCAGCCCCGGAATCCAGGTATGCAAGGGTTGACTGAGGAGAAGTGCCTACATGAAGGGACACCGGCAAGAGCAGGCGAGAAGGTGATGTTTCTGGGTCCAATACTCCACCTTCCAAATGTATTAGACCCGAGCGTTTCCCGGACGAAGCGAGCAGGAGTCACGAAAATGACCCTTGCCCCCACAATAGAGGCACAAGCCCAGAGTTCTGCGCCTAGCACGTTCTTCGGGGGTTAGTCTGGTCCGGCCCAGCTGCATAGGTTCTTCAGCAGGTAGAGGATGCTCCACGGAATGAAGGGAGGGGAGCTCAGACTGGCTAGGACCCAGAGAGTGCTGGCGTCTTTTTTCTAAGGACCTCTCTTGAAAACGAATGTCGATCTGGTTGCATAATGAAATTACATCGTCCAGACCGACGGGAATGGCTCTTCCCGCTAATTCGTCTTTCACTCGGTCAGAGAGGCCATGTAAAAAGGTAGCGACCAGGGCCTCATTATTCCAGCTCAATTCAGCTGTGTGGATACGGAACTGAAGAGCATATTGCCCCACTGAACTAGATTCTTGGCGAAGACGTAAGACAGCACTAGCCGCTGAAGAAGCCCGAGCCGGCTCTTCGAAGATATTACGAAAGAGCTTCAAGAATTCGGACAGACTGGAAACCACCGGATCGTTCCTCTCCCACAGGGGGGCAGCCCAGGCCAAAGCTTCACCGGAGAGGAGGGAAATGATATAGGCTACCTTAGCCCGGTCAGATAGGAAGCTTTGAGGCTGAAGCTCAAAATGAATAGTGCATTGGCTGAGAAACCCCCTGCAGGCCTTGGAGTCCCCAGAGAAACGGAACGGAGCTGGCAATCTTAGTGAGTGTGAGGCTGCGACTGGTGCGATAGGTACAGCCGCTGGTTGTACTTGGGGTTGCGGATTCGGGGTTCCGAAGGAGACCTGAAGCTGCTTGAATCGAGAAGCCAGATCCTGGAGGAATCGCATCACCTGGGTCTGATTTGATTCCTGGGTCTCAAGTCTGCGAACTATGCCCTGCAATGGATCATCCGCGGGAAGCGGGATGTCAGCCGGGTTCATGGCTGATCAAACTGTCAGGGTCACCTGTGGCCAGGTGACAGATGCACACCGTAGGGGGACAGGAGTGCACCGCGAGGTAGTGAACCCTATGGCTGGCTTCTGTGGATAGGAAACTGGGTGGTTGTGGAAAGCGGGACCAGAGGAGCACAACCGGGATCCCAACGGAAGCGAGAGCCAAGATTCCCCAGGGCGCGGAGTCTAAGACCCAGCTGGTCTTCTCCAGGGCCTCTAGTGGTGAGGATGTTACGCTGCAGGCTGGGACCAGGTCGCGGCCCCTGGAGTTTCCTAGCTCACGCCCCGTAGGATAAGGGGAAGCAGCAGCACACGATAGAGAGAACCGAATAACAAGCCGAAGGTCAGGGGCCACAAGCAGACAAGGATAACGAAGAACGAGCCGAAGGTCAAGGGTCACGAGCAGACAGGGATGGTAGGGGATAAGCCAATAACGTAACAGAGAGACAGACGTAGCACACGGCAGGCAGGAACCCAAACACACAATGCCTAACAAACACGTTGATCAGCAAAGCAGGCTTGCAGTGCACAGGTTAATATAGTGTTCAGTGATAGGGCCTGGGGTGGAGTCAGGCTGGGAGGAGATTATAAAGGAAGCCAGGTGAAGGAGGTCTGGTCTCTAGATGAACACATGAGGAGGAAGGTAAGATGGCAGACAGACATTAATGCATATCCATGACACCTACTTTCAAACATCCAACTTACAAACTACTACTACTTGCAAACGGAAGAAGACAACAGGAAGTGAGAGGAAATCTACCCCTTGGAAGGAAAATTCTCTCCTGTAAGAATTAATATGGGAGAAAGGTGTCTCCTCTCTACTGATGCTTTATCACCAATCCTTGTTTCAATAAAAACACCACATTTCAAAAACAGTTGTCATTGGGACGCAAAGTGAGGTGAAATGTTCTGAACAGGGGCACAGACAGCAAAAAAAATGTGACAGGGGTGATAACCGTTCCCTATGTTTTACAAAAAGCTAAAAAAAAGGAATTTGGCATGGAGCTACACTTAAACAATGCAGCTGTTCAAAATTACAAACAGATTCTACATAAGAACAAACCTACAGTCCCTGTCTTGTATGCACCGCCTGTATACGGCTGTTCAGAGTATATAGGGCCTTTTTTATTTTGTGTGCGGGGTTCCCCTTAATATCCATACAAGACCCAAAGGGGCTGGTAATGGGCTGGGGTAGGGGGGGGGGGGGTTGATGGGGTAGCTATGCCATTTTTCCTAAAGATTTTCATCCATATTACCGGGACCAGACATTGCATTAAAGCCGCAAGCACTTTTAAATGGCTTTTTTTCCTTTAGAAATGTTATTTTGTGCAGGGACAGTTCTAAACACGGGAAACATGTGGCACTTCACAGGCATACTTTAGACACCCCCCAGGTACAATATTTAAAGGAATATTTGACTTTTTTTTTTTCACTTTATGCATCATTAAAATGACTGCTCCCGGAAAACGTCCGTTTTTAAAACTTCTTTTTGCATTGATACATGTCCCCTGGTGCAGAACCCGGGTTCCCAAACTCTGTTTCGGACAATAACATGGATAATAGTCGTTATAATTAGCAATTTAGAATCCGAACGTTCGCATCCATTGTATTTAATAGGGTTCTAATGTTGGTGCGAACTTTCGGTCCGTTCGCAGGTTCTGGTGCGAACCGAACCCGGGGGTGTTCGGCTCATCACTAGTAGGGAGGGACAGAGTAGGACAGTGAGGGAAAGTGTCAGTGTGCTATTCTGTTCTAAACCAATTTTGCTGTTCCATATTTTAAATCCTTGAGTTTAGGGACAGAGAAGGACACTCGTGGAAACTATCAGTGTGCTATTCTGTGCTAAATCTTGTTTGTAGGGAGGGACAGAGTAGGACAGTGAGGGAAAGTGTCAGTGTGCTATTCTGTTCTAAACCAATTTTGCTGTTACATATTTTCAATCCTTGAGTTTAGGGACAGAGAAGGACACTCGTGGAAACTATCAGTGTGCTATTCTGTGCTAAATCTTGTTTGTAGGGAGGGACAGAGTAGGACAGTGAGGGAAAGTGTCAGTGTGCTATTCTGTTCTAAACCAATTTTGCTGTTCCATATTTTCAATCCTTGAGTTTAGGGACAGAGAAGGACACTCGTGGAAACTATCAGTGTGCTATTCTGTGCTAAATCTTGTTTGTAGGGAGGGACAGAGTAGGACAGTGAGGGAAAGTGTCAGTGTGCTATTCTGTTCTAAACCAATTTTGCTGTTCCATATTTGAAATCCTTGAGTTTAGGGACAGAGAAGGACACTCGTGGAAACTATCAGTGTGCTATTCTGTGCTAAATCTTGTTTGTAGGGAGGGACAGAGTAGGACAGTGAGGGAAAGTGTCAGTGTGCTATTCTGTTCTAAACCAATTTTGCTGTTCCATATTTTCAATCCTTGAGTTTAGGGACAGAGAAGGACACTCGTGAAAACTATCAGTGTGCTATTCTGTGCTAAATCTTGTTTGTAGGGAGGGACAGAGTAGGACAGTGAGGGAAAGTGTCAGTGTGCTATTCTGTTCTAAACCAATTTTGCTGTTCCATATTTTCAATCCTTGAGTTTAGGGACAGAGAAGGACACTCGTGGAAACTATCAGTGTGCTATTCTGTGCTGAATCTTGTTTGTAGGGAGGGACAGAGTAGGACAGTGAGGGAAAGTGTCAGTGTGCTATTCTGTTCTAAACCAATTTTGCTGAACCATATTTGAAATCCTTGAGTTTAGGGACAGAGAGGTACAGTGAGTGAAACTGACAGTGTGCTATTCTGTTCTAAACCAATTTTGCTGAACCATATTTGAAATCCTTGAGTTTAGGGACAGAGAAGGATAGGCAGGGGGCAGTGTCAGTGTCATTGTTGCTAAGCCTCCTGCACAGTATACACCTGAAGGTAGCCCTTATTGCTCTTTTTCCCATCTCCCTGCAGGCCATCCATTAAAATGTCTGGAAGGCAAACAAGGAGTCAGACAGTCAGGAGGCAAAAAAAGAGGGCAAGCAGGCTCTGTGTCTGGGGGCAACAGTGCTGGTCGTGGACGCGGTGCATTGTCATCAGCACATGGCCATGGGACACGCTTGTCCTTCTTTTCGGCAGCTGGACATGTTGAGCCACATCATGCCGAAGACTTGGTAGAGTGGATGACCAAGCCCACCTCATCCTCCTCATCCTCTCTCACCCAGGCTCAGGGTACTGGCAAAGCAGCTGCCAAAGCGTCCTCTTCTCTGGTATCATTATCTTCATTAGTCAATCCTTCCCTAGACCCACCATGTCCTCCTCCTGAGGAGTCCCCGAACTGTTTGAGCACAGTGTTGGGTACATGCTCCAGGAGGATGCCCAGCGTTTGGAAGGATCTGATGATGATACCCAGCTAGAGGAAGGCAGTAGCGTGAGAGCAGAGAGAGGGGATGCTCAAGAAGGACACCAATCTGGCAGTCATGCTCCAGCAGCTGCAGCATACTGCCAGATTGGCTCCAGTGATGAGGAGGGAGGGGATGATGAGGTCACTGACTCCATGTGGGTGCCTAATAGGAGAGAGGAGGAGGAGGAGGATGAGGAGGAGGCACATCTCCAATGAGGCAGGATGCCCTTGAGTGGCCAGCGTATGGGCAGCACACCGACGGAATCACACCGCAGAGCTCCGCCTGTGCAGGGCGCTGCCTCTGCCCGTTAGTGATGAGCCGAACACCCCCGGGTTCGGTTCGCACCAGAACCCGCGAACGGACCGAAAGTTCGAACGAACATTAGAACCCTATTAAATACAATGGATGCGAACGTTCGAATTCTAAAGTGCTAATTATAACAACTATTATGCATGTTATTGTCCTAAAAAGGGTTTGGGAACCCGGGTTCTGCACCAGGGGACATGTATCAATGCAAAAAGAAGTTTTAAAAACGGTCGTTTTTCGGGAGCAGTCATTTTAATGATGCATAAAGTGAAAAAAAAAAAGTCAAATATTCCTTTAAATATCGTACCTGGGGGGTGTCTAAAGTATGCCTGTGAAGTGCCACGTGTTTCCCGTGTTTATAACTGTCCCTGCACAAAATGACACTTCTAAAGGAAAAAAAAGCCATTTAAAACTGCTTGCGGCTTTAATGTAATGTCTGGTCCCGGTAATATGGATGAAATTCTTTAAGAAAAATGGCATAGCTACCCCATGACCCCCCCCCCCCTACCCCAGCCCATTACCAGCCCCTTTGGGTCTTGTATGGATATTAAGGGGAACCCCGCACATAAAATAAAAAAGGCCCTATATACTCTGAACAGCCCTATACAGGCGGTGCATACAAGACAGGGACTGTAGGTTTGTTCTTATGTAGAATCTGTTTGTAATTTTGAACAGGTACATTGTTGAAGTGTAGCTCCAGACCAAAAATCTATTTTTAAACTTTTTGGAAAACATAGGTAAGGGTTATCACCCCTGTAACATTTGTTTTGCTGTCTGTGCCCCTGTTCAGAACATTTCACCTCACTTTCCGTCCCAATGACAACTGTTTTTGAAATGTGGTGTTTTTCTTGAAACAAGGATTGCTGATAAAGCATCAGTACAGAGGAGACACCTTTCTCCCATATTTATTCTTACAGGAGAGAATTTTCCTTCCTAGTGGTAGATTTCCTCTCACTTCCTGTTGTCTTCTTGCGTTTGCAAGTAGGAGTCGTTTGTAAGTTGTATGTTTGAAAGTAGGGACCTGCCGTATATACTCTGCAGAAATAGGCCCCTTAGTTGTTGGTGTTGGCACAACACTGTAAGCACTCACAGTTACTCTTGGTTGGTGCTGGAACGCCCTGCTGTCAACTATTATATCAGGAATTTTAATTACATATAATTGTTGAACAGTGGTAGTAAAAATTGGGCCTTTGATGGTGGTGCTGGTGCCACAACACTGTAAGCCCTGACAGTTACTCTTGGTGGGTGCAGCAATGGGCCCTGCTGTGAATTATTAGATCAAGAATTGTAATTACATGCCCCTGTTGAACAGGGGCTGAAAAATTGGGCCTTAGGCACTGGTGGCACAACACTGCAACCCCTCACAGATACTGTACTTGGAGCACAGCAATGAGCCCTGTTGCAAAGTATTGCTTCAAAAATTGTAATGACACGCCCCTGTTAAACAGGGGCTGAAAAATTGGGCCTTAGGCACTGGTGGCACAACACTGCAACTCCTCACAGATACTGTACTTGGAGCACAGCAATGAGCCCTGTTGCAAAGTATTGCTTCAAAAATTGTAATTACACGCCCCTGTTAAACAGGGGCTGAAAAATTGGGCGTTAGGCACTGGTGGCGGCACCCATAAACAAAAATGATCTTACAAGCTATCATCATCAATCGTATCATTGAGGACTCGGAGGAGGAGGATAGCCAGTCAACATAACAGCACAGGCACTCAGCATCAGCATCAGTCTTGAAGGGATGTGACATGTTAAAATCAATTAGTCTGTTATATCAGCATCAGGTGTGTGGTAGCTGGTGGTGATCCAAGACTGGTTCATCTTGATGAAAGTCAGTCGATCAACCGAGTCGGTGGACAGGCGCACCCTGTGATCCGTGACAAATCCTCCAGCAGCACTGAATGTGCGTTCCGAAAGAACGCTGGATGCAGGACAGGCCAGTAGCTCAATTGCATACTGTGCAAGCTCTGGCCAGTGATCCATCCTCAAGACCCAGTAAGCCAGAGGATTTTCGGTGGGGAAGGTGTCCAAGTCTGACCTTGCCCCTAGATATTCCTGCACCATGTTTATCAGACGCTGGCGATGGTTGCTGGAACCGATCATACTTTGGGGCTGCGGACTAAAGAATTGTCTGAACGCATCGGTCAGACGGCCACCTTCCCCACCGCTCCTTCTTTGACTGGCCGAAGCCTCAGCAACTCGTTGTCCAGGACCAGGAGTTTGCAACCTCCCAGTCTCTGGGAACGCGTTGCACAGACCTTTCTGCAAGGCCTCCCGGAGTTGTCTCATCCTCTGCTCCCTCTGCGACGGTAACATAAGGTCCGCAACCTTACCCTTGTACCGTGGATCAAGGAGAGTGGCCAGCCAGTAATGGTCCCTCTCCTTGATCCGAAGAATACGAGGATCCTTCCGCAGACTTTGCAGGATCAGGGAGGCCATGCAGCGTAGGTTTGCTGAGGCATTCGCTCCGGAGTCCTCTGGGTCACTAAGGACGACATGATCCGCAGCCACCTCCTCCCAGCCACGTACAAGTCCACTGGTTTCTTGGGACTGTAAATCATCCCTAAAAGACTGCTGCTGATGATGCTGAGTGCCAGCCTCCACCTCCATGCTGACACAATCCTCCTCCTCCTCCTCCTCCTCCTCCTCTTCCTGTGCGATGGGTGGGACAGAAGGAACACTGTCTGGGTAAAGGGGGCCTTGAGAGGCAAGGAAGTCCTCCTCTTCCTGCCTCTGTTCTGCCTCAAGTGCCCTGTCCATTATTCCACGCAGCGTGTGCTCCAACAGGTGGACAAGAGGTACAGTGTCACTGATGCATGCACTGTCACTGCTCACCATCCTCGTGGCCTCCTCAAATGGTGCCAGGACAGTGCATGCATCCCTGATCATGCCCCACTGGCGTGGAGAAAAAAAACCAAGCTCCCCTGACCCTGTCCTGGTGCCGTAGTCGCACAGGTACTCATTGATGGCCCTCTGCTGCGTGTGCAGCCGCTGCAGCATGGCCAACGTTGAGTTCCACCTGGTGGGCATGTCACATATAAGGCGGTTCTTGGGCAGGTTCAACTCCTTTTGCAGCTCAGCCAGGCGAGCACTGGCATTATAAGATCTGCGGAAATGCACACAGACTTTCCTGGCCTGCCTCAGGACATCCTGTAAGCCCGGGTACCTGCCCAAGAAGCGCTGCACCACCAGGTTAAGGACGTGAGCCACACAGGGCACATGGGTCAGTTGTCCCTGTCGGAGGGCGGAGAGGAGGTTGGTGCCATTGTCGCAAACCACCATTCCTGGCTTAAGCTGGCGTGGCGTCAACCACCTCTCGGCCTGGCCCTGCAGAGCAGACAGGACCTCTGCCCCAGTGTGGCTTCTGTCCCCCAAACACACCAGCGCAAGCACGGCATGGCATCTTTTTGCCTGCGTACTTGCGTAGCCCCGTGAACGGCTACGGAGCACCGCTGGTTCATAGGACAAACCACAGGAAGAGGCCATGGAGGAAGAAGAAGAGGAGGGGGTGGAGGAGAGAGGTGTGTCACAACCAGTAGTAGCATTTTGGAGGCGTGGCGGTGGGACAACCTCCAACACTACTGCACCTTGTCCTGAATCCTTCCCAGCTGCCAAAAGAGTGACCCAATGGGCCGTGAAAGAAAGGTAACGTCCCTGTCCATGCCTGCTGGACCATGAGTCAGCGGTAATATGCACCTTACCGCTGACCGCCCTGTCCAGCGAGGCCAAGACATTGCCTTCCACATGCCGGTAGAGAGCCGGAATAGCCTTCCGTGAGAAAAAGTGGCGTTTGGGAACCTGCCACTGAGGAACCGCACATTGCACAAACTCACGGAAGGGGGCCGAGTCTACCAACTGAAAAGGCAGCAGTTGAAGCGCTAGCAATTTAGCCAAGCTAGCATTCAACCGCTGGGCATGTGGATGGCTGGGAGTGAACTTCTTTCGACGGTCCAGCAGCTGGGGCAGGGAAATTTGCCTGCTAGAATCGGACGTCGGTGTACTGCTAGCAGAGTGGGCGCAAGTACTTGGCTGTGACACACCTAATTCTACACCTTCATTCCTCTCAGTGCATGTTTCAGAGAGGACTGAAGTTATAGTGGGGTTGGAGATCCCAGCTGATGCGGTGCAAGGAGAGGTCCGCTTTGTTCTTTGGTGTGGGTCTTTGAGGTAGGCTTGCCAACGAGCTGCATGGCAGGTCAACATATGTCTGGTCAGGCATGTGGTACCCAAGCGGCTGATGTTTTGGCCACGCGATATACGCTTGAGACATATGTTGCAAACAGCAGCTGTGCGATCTGATGCACTAGCCTCAAAAAAGGCCCACACCAAAGAACTTTTTGAATGACGGGCAGAGGCAGCGCCCTGCACAGGCGGAGCTCTGCGGTGTGATTCCGTCGGTGTACTGCCCTTACGCTGGCCACCAAAGGGCATCCTGCCTCGTTGGAGATGTGCCTCCTCCTCATCCTCCTCCTCCTCCTCTCTCCTATTAGGCACCCACGTGGAGTCAGTGACCTCATCATCCCCTCCCTCCTCATCACTGGAGCCAATCTGGCAGTATGCTGCAGCTGCTGGAACATGACTGCCAGATTGGTGTCCTTCTTGAGCATCCCCTCTGTCTGCTCTCACGCTACTGCCTTCCTCTAGCTGGGTTTCATCATCAGACCCTTCGAAACGCTGGGCATCCTCCTGGAGCATGTACCCAACACTGTGCTGAAACAGTTCGGGGGACTCCTCAGGAGGAGGACATGGTGGGTCTAGGGAAGGAGTGACTGATGATTTGTCTGACATTGATACCAGGGAAGACGACGCTTTGGCAGCTGCGTTTCCAGTACCCTGAGCCTGGGTGAGAGAGGATGAGGAGGAGGAGGAGGGCTTGGTCATCCACTCTACCAAGTCTTCGGCATGATGTGGCTCAACATGTCCAGCTGCCGAAAAGAAGGACAAGCGTGTCCCATGGCCATGTGCTGATGACAATGCACCGCGTCCACGACCAGCACTGTTGCCCCCAGACACAGAGCCTGCTTGCCCTCTTTTATTGCCTCCTGACTGTCTGCCTCTCCTTGTTTGCCTTCCAGACATTCTAATAGATGGCCTGCAGGGAGATGGGAAAAAAGCAATAAGGGCTACCTTCAGGTGTCCTTCTCTGTCCCTTGAAACAAGGACTTTCACAGTGAAAGAAACTGACACTCTCCCTACCTACAGTTTTCTGTCCCTAGAAAAAATATTTTTTTTAAGCACAATATAGCACAAGGACAATTCACTCACTGTCCTTACAGGTCCCTGGAAACAAGGACTTGCAGAGTGAAAGAAAAAAAACACTCTCCCTACCTACAGTTTTCTGTCCCTAGAATAAATGTTTTTTTTAAGCACAATATAGCACAAGGACAATTCACTCACTGTCCTTACAGGTCCCTGGAAACAAGGACTTGCAGAGTGAAAGAAAAAAAACACTCTCCCTACCTACAGTTTTCTGTCCCTAGAAAAAAATGTTTTTTTTAATCACAATATAGCACAAGGACAATTCACTCACTGTCCTTACAGGTCCCTGGAAACAAGGACTTGCAGAGTGAAAGAAAAAAAAACACTCTCCCTACCTACAGTTTTCTGTCCCTAGAATAAATGTTTTTTTAAGCACAATATAGCACAAGGACAATTCACTCACTGTCCTTCCAGGTCCCTGGAAACAAGGACTTGCAGAGTGAAAGAAACTGACACTGTCCCTACCTACAGTTTTCTGTCCCTAGAATAAATGTTTTTTTTAAGCACACTATAGCACAAGCACAAAACACACTGACACTCTCCCTACCTATCCTTCTCTTTCCCTAAACTAAAGGAATCCAGGTTAAGCAAGAAAGAAATAACAGTCACTGTCCCTGCCTATGCTGCTCTATCCCTGCTCCGGAACACACTACACTAGGCGGCCTTTTATAGTGTGGGGCGTGTACTAAACACCCTCAGCAATAATTGGCCACAGGCATCCTGCCTGTGGCCAATCATTGCTCTCCTCGCTGCCGGCGCTGTGATTGGCCAAGCATGCGGGGTCACAGTGCATGCTTGGCCAATCACAGCGCCTGGATGACACTGCGATGGCGTAGTGCATTGTGGGCCGTTCGCGTCACTCGAATTTGGCGCGAACGGCCCAAATCGTTCGATCTTCGTCGAACGATCGAACAGCCGATGTTCGAGTCGAACGTATGTTCGACTCGAACACGAAGCTCATCCCTACTGCCCGTCATTCAAAAAGTTCTTTGGTGTGGGCCTTTTTTGAGGCGAGTGCATCAGATCGCACAGCTGCTGTTTGCAACATATGTCTCAAGCGTATATCGCGTGGCCAAAACATCAGCCGCTTGGGCACCACATGCTTGATCAGACATATGTTGACCTGCCATGCAGCTCATTGGCAAGCCTACCTTAAAGACCCACACCAAAGAACAAAGCTGACCTCTTCTTGCACCGCATCAGCTGGGATCTCCAACCCCACTATACCATCAGTCCTCTCTGAAACCTGCTCTGAGAGGAATGAAGGTGTAGAATTAGGTGTGTCACAGCCAAGTACTTGCGGGCACTCTGCTAGCAGTACACCAATGTCCGATTCTAGCAGGCAAATTTCCCTGCCCCAGCTGCTGGACCGTCGAAAGAAGTTCACTCCCAGCCATCCACATGCCCAGCGGTTGAATGCTAGCTTGGCTAAATTGCTAGCGCTTCAACTGCTGCCTTTTCAGTTGGTAGACTCGGCCCCCTTCCGTGAGTTTGTGCAATGTGCGGTTCCTCAGTGGCAGGTTCCCAAACGCCACTTTTTCACACGGAAGGCGATTCCGGCTCTCTACAGGCATGTGGAAGGCAATGTCTTGGCCTCACTGGACAGGGCGGTCAGTGGTAAGGTGCATATTACCGCTGACTCATGGTCCAGCAGGCATGGACAGGGACGTTACCTTTCTTTCATGGCCCATTGGGTCACTCTTTTGGCAGCTGGGAAGGATGCAGGACAAGGTGCAGTAGTGTTGGAGGTTGTTCCACCGCCACGCCTCCAAAATGCTACTACTGGTTGTGACCCACCCCTCTCCTCCACCCCCTCCTCTTCTTCTTCCTCCATGGCCTCTTCCTGTGGTTTGTCCTCGGAACCAGCGGTGCTCCGAGGGCGTTCGAGGGGCTACGCAAGTACGCAGGCAAAAAGATGCCATGCCGTGCTTGCGCTGGTGTGTTTGGGGGACAGGAGCCACACTGGGGAAGAGGTCCTGTCTGCTCTGCAGGGGCAGGCCGAGAGGTGGTTGACGCCACGCCAGCTTAAGCCAGGAATGGTGGTTTGCGACAATGGCACCAACCTCCTCTCCGCCCTCCGACAGGGACAACTCACCCATGTGCCCTGTGTGGCTCACGTCCTTAACCTGGTGGTGCAGCGGTTCTTGGGCAGGTACCCGGGCTTACAGGATGTCCTGAGGCAGGCCAGGAAAGTCTGTGTGCATTTCCGCAGATCTTATAATGCCAGTGCTCGCCTGGCTGAGCTGCAAAAGGAGTTGAACCTGCCCAAGAACCGCCTTATATGTGACATGCCCACCAGGTGGAACTCAACGTTGGCCATGCTGCAGCGGCTGCACACGCAGCAGAGGGCCATCAATGAGTACCTGTGCGACTACGGCACCAGGACAGGGTCAGGGGAGCTCAGGTTTTTTTCACCACGCCAGTGGGGCATGATCAGGGATGCATGCACTGTCCTGGCACAATTTGAGGAGGCCACGAGGATGGTGAGCAGTGACAGTGCATGCATCAGTGACACTGTACCTCTTGTCCACCTGTTGGAGCACACGCTGCGTGGAATAATGGACAGGGCACTTGAGGCAGAACAGAGGCAGGAAGAGGAGGACTTCCTTGCCTCTCAAGGCCCCCTTTACCCAGACAGTGTTCCTTCTGTCCCACCCATCGCACAGGAAGAGGAGGAGGAGGAGGAGGAGGAGGAGGATTGTGTCAGCATGGAGGTGGAGGCTGGCACTCAGCATCATCAGCAGCAGTCTTTTAGGGATGATTTACAGTCACAAGAAACCAGTGGACTTGTACGTGGCTGGGAGGAGGTGGCTGCGGATCATGTCGTCCTTAGTGACCCAGAGGACTCCGGACTGAATGCCTCAGCTAACCTACGCTGCATGGGCTCCCTGATCCTGCAAAGTCTGCGGAAGGATCCTCGTATTCTTCGGATCAAGGAGAGGGACCATTACTGGCTGGCCACTCTCCTTGATCCACGGTACAAGGGTAAGGTTGCGGACCTTATCTTACCGTCACAGAGGGAGCAGAGGATGAGACAACTCTGGGAGGCCTTGCAGAAAGGTCTGTGCAACGCGTTCCCAGAGACTGGGAGGTTACAAACTCCTGGTCCTGGACAACGAGTTGCTGAGGCTTCGGGCAGTCAAAGAAGGAGCGGTGGGGAAGGTGGCCGTCTGACCGATGCGTTCAGACAATTCTTTAGTCCGCAGCCCCAAAGTATGATCGGTTCCAGCAACCATCGCCAGCATCTGATATACATGGTCCAGGAATACCTAGGGGCAAGGTCAGACTTGGACACCTTCCCCACCGAAAATCCTCTGGCTTACTGGGTCTTGAGGATGGATCACTGGCCAGAGCTTGCACAGTATGCAATTGAGCTACTGGCCTGTCCTGCATCCAGCGTTCTTTCAGAAAGCACATTCAGTGCTGCTGGAGGATTTGTCACGGATCACAGGGTGCGCCTGTCCACCGACTCGGTTGATCGACTGACTTTCATCAAGATGAACCAGTCTTGGATCACCACCAGCTACCACACACCTGATGCTGATATAACAGACTAATTGATTTTAAAATGTCACATCCCTTCAAGACTGATGCTGATGCTGAGTGCCTGTGCTGTTATGTTGACTGGCTATCCTCCTCCTCCTCCTCAATGATACGATTAATGATGATAGCTTGGAAGATCATTTTGGTTTATGGGTGACGCCACCAGTGGCTAAGGCCCAATTTTTCAGCCCCTGTTTAACAGGGGCGTGTAATTAAAATTTTGGATGCAATACTTTGCAACAGGCCTCATTGCTGTGCTCCAAGTACAGTATCTGTGAGGGGTTGCAGTGTTGTGCCACCAGTGCCTAAGGCTCAATTTTTCAGCCCCTGTTCAACAGGGGCATGCAATTATAATTATTGATCTAATAATTCACAGCAGGGCCCATTGCTGCGCCCACCAAGAGTAACTGTCAGGCCTTACAGTGTTGTGGCACCAGCACCACCATCACCACCACCACCACCACCAAAGGCCTAATTTTTCAGCCCCTGTTCAACAGGGGCATGCAATTATAATTATTGATCTAATAATTCACAGCAGGGCCCATTGCTGCGCCCACCAAGAGTAACTGTCAGGCCTTACAGTGTTGTGGCACCAGCACCACCATCACCACCACCACCACCACCAAAGGCCTAATTTTTCAGCCCCTGTTCAACAGGGGCATGCAATTATAATTATTGATCTAATAATTCACAGCAGGGCCCATTGCTGCGCCCACCAAGAGTAACTGTCAGGCCTTACAGTGTTGTGGCACCAGCACCACCATCACCACCACCACCACCACCACCAAAGGCCTAATTTTTCAGCCCCTGTTCAACAGGGGCATGCAATTATAATTATTGATCTAATAATACACAGCAGGGCCCATTGCTGCGCCCACCAAGAGTAACTGTCAGGCCTTACAGTGTTGTGGCACCAGCACCACCATCACCACCACCACCACCACCAAAGGCCTAATTTTTCAGCCCCTGTTCAACAGGGGCATGCAATTATAATTATTGATCTAATAATTCACAGCAGGGCCCATTGCTGCGCCCACCAAGAGTAACTGTCAGGCCTTACAGTGTTGTGGCACCAGCACCACCATCACCACCACCACCACCACCAAAGGCCTAATTTTTCAGCCCCTGTTCAACAGGGGCATGCAATTATAATTATTGATCTAATAATTCACAGCAGGGCCCATTGCTGCGCCCACCAAGAGTAACTGTCAGGCCTTACAGTGTTGTGGCACCAGCACCACCATCACCACCACCACCACCACCACCAAAGGCCTAATTTTTCAGCCCCTGTTCAACAGGGGCATGCAATTATAATTATTGATCTAATAATTCACAGCAGGGCCCATTGCTGCGCCCACCAAGAGTAACTGTCAGGCCTTACAGTGTTGTGGCACCAGCACCACCATCAAAGGCCCAATTTTTAGTACCACTGATCAACAATTATATGTTATTACAATTCCTGATATAATAGTTGACAGCAGGGCGTTCCAGCACCCACCAAGAATAACTGTGAGTGCTTTCAGTGTTGTGCCAACACCAACACCTAAGGGGCCAATTTCTGCAGAGTATATACGGCAGGTCCCTACTTTCAAACATCCAACTTACAAACGACTACTACTTGCAAACGGAAGAAGACAACAGGAAGTGAGAGGAAATCTACCCCTTGGAAGGAAAATTCTCTCCTGTAAGAATTAATATGGGAGAAAGGTGTCTCCTCTCTACTGATGCTTTATCACCAATCCTTGTTTCAATACAAACACCACATTTCAAAAACAGTTGTCATTGGGAAGCAAAGTGAGGTGAAATGTTCTGAACAGGGGCACAGACAGCAAAAAAAATGTGACAGGGGTGATAACCGCTCCCTATGTTTTCCAAAAAGCTAAAAAAAAGGAATTTGGCATGGAGCTACACTTAAACAATGCAGCTGTTCAAAATTACAAACAGATTCTACATAAGAACAAACCTACAGTCCCTGTCTTGTATGCACCGCCTGTATACGGCTGTTCAGAGTATATAGGGCCTTTTTTATTTTGTGTGCGGGGTTCCCCTTAATATCCATACAAGACCCAAAGGGGCTGGTAATGGGCTGGGGTAGGGGGGGGGGGGGTTGATGGGGTAGCTATGCCATTTTTCCTAAAGATTTTCATCCATATTACCGGGACCAGACATTGCATTAAAGCCGCAAGCACTTTTAAATGGCTTTTTTTCCTTTAGAAATGTAATTTTGTGCAGGGACAGTTCTAAACACGGGAAACACGTGGCACTTCACAGGCATACTTTAGACACCCCCCAGGTACAATATTTAAAGGAATATTTGACTTTTTTTTTTCACTTTATGCATCATTAAAATGACTGCTCCCGGAAAACGTCCGTTTTTAAAACTTCTTTTTGCATTGATACATGTCCCCTGGTGTAGAACCCGGGTTCCCAAACTCTGTTTCGGACAATAACATGGATAATAGTCGTTATAATTAGCACTTTAGAATCCGAACGTTCGCATCCATTGTATTTAATAGGGTTCTAATGTTCGTGCGAACTTTCGGTCCGTTCGCGGGTTCTGGTGCGAACCGAACCCGGGGGTGTTCGGCTCATCACTATTGTTGAGTCCTCAATTTGCCACAGAAAGGCAAATATATACCTCTAAAAGCTGTTATCTGTATATATAATAATTTTACAAATGTAAATAATTAATAATTCATGTACCGTATATACTCGAGTATAAGCCAAGATTTTCAGCACATTTTTTTGTGCCAAAAATGCCCCCCTTGGCTTTTACTCGAGTCAGGTTATCTGCCCGTGTCAGTATTTATGCGGAGAAAAGGAAAGCCATATTACGCCGTACATTGTCCCCTCCGATTCACAGCAGGGTTGTGTGTATAGGAAGTCTGCGCCGTCCACGCCGTCCCGCCTCCTCCTCGTCCGTCCATGACGAGGAGGAGGCAGAGCTTTGTTACAGTGAACAGCATGGTTCTGGTGACCAGGCGACAGTGCAGCGTGAACTGGGAGGTGCACCGATCCCACAGCCAGGTAAGAGAAGAGCAGCCCTCAGAAGATATCTCCAAAGCTGATAGCAGATGTTCGGCGGCAGGTCAGAGGCTAGCACCCACTCACATCTGCTGCTTGGCCATGCCCCCCACTTTTTAAAGTTTAGATATTCTTTGATTAAGTTCTGTTATTACAAGTGTATGCATACCTCTGATGCTACAATGTAGAACCAGTTACAGAAGTCCGTTCAGAGCTGCACATTAGCATTGTGAACTCTCATACCTTGATGCTGTTTTGATGCTATAATATGAATTAATGGGATAATTCTGTAAATCAGTTGATCTCCTGGTGCTTTTTATTGTTGGACTTCATTTTCACATTGGTGAGAGGACCCTGATAGTTATGTTGAGCTCCTGCTACTGCATGCAGGGCCAGATTTGCCACAAGGCCAACAAGGCCAGGCCTCGGGGCGGCACTGTGTGCAGGGGCGGCGCCACGCGGCGGAGGAGACAAGTCCTCCTAAATTCAATTCCTGTGTCCCCAGCCGCCATTTTTCAATGTCCGGCGCCCTGTGATTGGGCCATGGGGGTCATGTGCGGCATGGGGCTGGCCTGTCTGTGATCCTGAACTCCCGCCTCTGCACATGACCTCCATACGTCCAATCACAGTGCGACCGACACTTAACAAACATGGCGGCCGCCTCCTCCTATCCTCCGGACCGACAAGCAGGTGAGGAGGAACACAGACTGGGGAGAGAGGCAGAGAGAGAAATTGAGGCAGAGACAGAGAGACAGAGGCAAAGAGAGAGTGAGGCAAAGAGACAGAGTCAAAGAGAGAGACAGAGGCACTGAGAGAGAGACAGAGGCACTGAGAGAGAGACAGAGGCACTGAGAGAGAGAGAGAGACAGAGGCAGAGAGGGAGAGAGACAGAGGCACTGAGAGAGAGAGAGAGAGACAGAGGCACTGAGAGAGAGAGAAAGCCAGGCACTGAGAGAGAGAGAGGCACTGGGAGAGAGACAGAGGCAGAGAGAGACAGAGGCACTAAGAGAGAGAGACAGAGGCACTGAGAGAGAGAGAGACAGAGGCACTGAGAGAGAGAGAGAGGGGCAAAGAGAGAGAGACAGAGAGAGACAGAGGCAAAGAGAGAGAGAGACAGGGGCAAAGAGAGAGAGAGGCAAAGAGAGAGAGAGACATAGGCAAAGAGAGAGAGAGAGACAGAGGCAAAGAGAGAGATAGAGAGAGACAAAGGCAAAGAGAGAGACAGAGGCAGATAGAGAGAGAGAGACAGACAGAGGCAGAGTGAGAGACGGGGGCAGAGAGTGAGAGACGGGGGCAGAGAGTGAGAGACGGGGGCAGAGAGTGAAGTGAGAGACGGGGACAGAGAGTGGCAGAGAGAGGGAGAGTGGCAGAGAGAGGGAGAGTGGCAGAGAAAGAGAGAGAGGCAGAGCCAAAGAGAGAGAGGCAGAGAGAGAGAGTTACAGTAGGCAGGACAGTATAGTGGTCAGTGTAGTATTGTGGTCAGTATAGTATAGTGGTCAGTGTCGTGGAAAAATAATATAGTGGTCAGTGTAGTGTAGCGGAAAAATAGTATAGTGGTCAGTGTAGTGTAGTGGAAAAATTGTATAGTGGTCAGTGTAGTGTAGTGGATGGTATAGTATAGTGGTCAGTATAGTGGTCAGTGTAGTGGCAGGCAGCGTGGCAAGTGACATTCCCATCTGGTGACAAGCGACAGTGGCAAGTGACACGCTCAGGGCTCCCACTCATTCTGCTTTATGGTGAGTTGAACTATTTCATTTTATATTACAATGTAACGATAGAAATAATGCATTTCAATCATCCTGACACCATAACAACCTTGGTGCCGGAATGATTGAAGCACTAACACCAGTCATTGTCTGTGAAAAATCGCTTACCCCCCCGCCCCCCCCCTATGTGATGGTGGGGGCGGCATTGAAGGACCCGGCCTTGGGGCGGCAAAGGGAGTAAATCCGGGCCTGACTGCATGCAATCAATGCAACTGTGATATTGACAAAAAATACTTGTGGGCTGCCACTACCCTCCCCTGCTGTGAATCGGAGGGGACAATGTACGGCGTAATGAGGCTTTCCTTCCCTCCACATCAATACTGACAAGGCGGATAAGGTACATGGGCACAGTGAGGCTTGCAACGGGCACAGTTAGGCATGCGATGGGCACAGTGAGGCTGAAATGGGCACAGTGAGGCTGAAAATGGTCACAGTGAGGCGGCAAATGGGCACAGTGAGGCTGCAGATGGGCATTGTTGACCCTCTTTTCCCCTTACAGTAGCTGCTGCATTCTCACCCTAGGCTTATACTTGAGTGAATACATTTTACCATTTTTTTGTGGTAAAATTAGGTGCCTCGGCTTATATTTGGGTCGACTTATACTCGAGTATATACGGTACTTCCTGTAATTCACAATATTTATGTATGAAATGTGGATCCGTGCCATGCCATATAAACTCCAAATAACCATTTTACCAGTTTATTGAGGCAACTAATTTGACAACATCTACAGGAGTAGGTAGGATGTACATACATTTCACAATATGTCCCCTGCAACCCCTACTTATAGACCACGGAGAGGCCAAAGAAAACAGATCTGATGTTTTGGAGTTTGGTGACTACGCTTGTTTTTTTATTTATTTATTACAGGTACTTATATAGCGCCATCAGTTTACGCAGCACTTTACATATACATAGTACATTCACATCAGTTCCTACCCTCAAGGAGCTTCCAATCTAAGGTCCCTAACTCACAGTCATACATGCACATACTAGGGCTAATTAACCTACCAGCATGTTTTTTGGACTATTCATCTTACAACACTGGCAGCTGCTATTTATTTAACAGGAAGACAAATAGGATGACTGGTGTGCCAGTGTCCCGTGAGAGGAGAAAAGGCCAAATTATTTTTTCCTTTAAAAGGTTTAAAGCAAAAGAAAAAAAAATGCATAGGATCAATAAAATTATCTCACACTTGTAGAAATCTGTTCTCTTTGAATTGGCTGAATGCATGTTAGATTGCAATCTGTGCTCAATAGCTCACTCCTCTGTAGAGGATTGTACATAATAAGACCTGACTTTTCATACTGCAAGTTAGAACATCATTGTCTGAAGTAGTTATCCTGATTATGTATGACCCAAGTACACACAGACACAATATTAGATTAAAACATCACCCTAGTCGGCCGAGTTTCGGAGTATTATGCAACAATCCGGACTTCTATGAATAGCTTCCAACTGCAAAAGGCTCTTTTAGCACACGGATCTTGGAGGGGGGTTTGATTTTGTTTGCCAGTTCTGGTTTTCCTGGCTGGTTTTCCTGGCTGAAAGAGATAAGAGCGGAGCTTGGGATGCCTGTTCAGTACAGACATGTGCTTATGTATATGATGCCTTTCAGGCAGCCAAGACATAATTTGTTGGTTGGGCTGCCTCCTAATAGGGATGAGCTTCGTGTTCGAGTCGAACATACGTTCGACTCAAACATCGGCTGTTCGATCGTTCGACGAAGATCGAACGATTTGGGCCGTTCGCGCCAAATTCGAGTGACGCGAATGCCCCACAATGCACTACGCCATCGCAGTGTCATCCAGGCGCTGTGATTGGCCAAGCATGCACTGTGACCCCGCATGCTTGGCCAATCACAGCGCCGGCAGCGAGGAGAGCAATGATTGGCCACAGGCAGGATGCCTGTGGCCAATTATTGCTGAGGGGGTTTAGTACACGCCCCACACTATAAAAGGCCGCCAGCGCGGCGGCCTTGTGTAGTGTGTTCCGGAGTAGGGAAAGAGAAGCATAGGCAGGGACAGTGTCATTATTTTTCCTTTACATAATCCTGGATTCCTTGTGTTTAGGGACAGATAAGGATAGGTAGGGAGAGTGTCAGTGACAGTGTGCTATTCTGTGCTAATCCTTGTTTGTAGGGACAGAGAGGTACAGTGAGGGAAAGTGTCAGTGTGCTATTCTGTTCTAAACCAATCTTGCTGAACCATATTTTCAATCCTTGAGTTTAGGGACAGAGAGGTACAGTGAGGGAAAGTGTCAGTGTGCTATTTGTGCTAAATCTTGTTTGTAGGGACAGAGAGGTACAGTGAGGGAAAGTGTCAGTGTGCTATTTTGTGCTAAATCTTGTTTGTAGGGACAGAGAGGTACAGTGAGGGAAAGTGTCAGTGTGCTATTCTGTTCTAAACCAATTTTGCTGTTCCATATTTTCAATCCTTGAGTTTAGGGACAGAGAAGGACACTCGTAGAAATTATCAGTGTGCTATTCTGTGCTAAATCTTGTTTGTAGGGAGGGACAGAGTAGGACAGTGAGGGAAAGTGTCAGTGTGCTATTCTGTTCTAATACTATTTTGCTGAACCATATTTTCAATCCTTGAGTTGAGGGACAGAGAGGTACAGTGAGTGAAACTGACAGTGTGCTATTCTGTTCTAAACCAATTTTGCTGTTCCATATTTTCAATCCTTGAGTTGAGGGACAGAGAGGTACAGTGAGTGAAACTGACAGTGTGCTGTTCTGTTCTAAACCAAATTTGCTGTTCCATATTTTCAATCCTTGAGTTGAGGGACAGAGAGGTACAGTGAGGGAAAGTGTCAGTGTGCTATTCTGTTCTAAAACTATTTTGCTGAACCATATTTTCAATCCTTGAGTTGAGGGACAGAGAGGTACAGTGAGTGAAACTGACAGTGTGCTGTTCTGTTCTAAACCAAATTTGCTGTTCCATATTTTCAATCCTTGAGTTGAGGGACAGAGAGGTACAGTGAGGGAAAGTGTCAGTGTGCTATTCTGTTCTAAAACTATTTTGCTGAACCATATTTTCAATCCTTGAGTTGAGGGACAGAGAGGTACAGTGAGTGAAACTGACAGTGTGCTATTCTGTTCTAAACCAATTTTGCTGTTCCATATTTTCAATCCTTAAGTTGAGGGACAGAGAGGTACAGTGAGTGAAACTGACAGTGTGCTATTCTGTTCTAAACCAAATTTGCTGTTCCATATTTTCAATCCTTGAGTTGAGGGACAGAGAGGTACAGTGAGGGAAAGTGTCAGTGTGCTATTCTGTTCTAAAACTATTTTGCTGAACCATATTTTCAATCCTTGAGTTGAGGGACAGAGAGGTACAGTGAGTGAAACTGACAGTGTGCTATTCTGTTCTAAACCAATTTTGCTGTTCCATATTTTCAATCCTTGAGTTGAGGGACAGAGAGGTACAGTGAGTGAAACTGACAGTGTGCTATTCTGTTCTAAACCAATTTTGCTGTTCCATATTTTCAATCCTTGAGTTGAGGGACAGAGAGGTACAGTGAGTGAAACTGACAGTGTGCTGTTCTGTTCTAAACCAAATTTGCTGTTCCATATTTTCAATCCTTGAGTTGAGGGACAGAGAGGTACAGTGAGGGAAAGTGTCAGTGTGCTATTCTGTTCTAAAACTATTTTGCTGAACCATATTTTCAATCCTTGAGTTGAGGGACAGAGAGGTACAGTGAGTGAAACTGACAGTGTGCTATTCTGTTCTAAACCAAATTTGCTGTTCCATATTTTCAATCCTTGAGTTGAGGGACAGAGAGGTACAGTGAGGGAAACTGACAGTGTGCTATTCTGTTCTAAACCAATTTTGCTGTTCCATATTTTCAATCCTTGAGTTGAGGGACAGAGAGGTACAGTGAGTGAAACTGACAGTGTGCTATTTTGTGCTAAATCTTGTTTGTAGGGACAGAGAGGTACAGTGAGGGAAAGTGTCAGTGTGCTATTTTGTGCTAAATCTTGTTTGTAGGGACAGAGAGGTACAGTGAGGGAAAGTGTCAGTGTGCTATTCTGTTCTAAACCAATTTTGCTGTTCCATATTTTCAATCCTTGAGTTTAGGGACAGAGAAGGACACTCGTAGAAATTATCAGTGTGCTATTCTGTGCTAAATCTTGTTTGTAGGGAGGGACAGAGTAGGACAGTGAGGGAAAGTGTCAGTGTGCTATTCTGTTCTAAAACTATTTTGCTGAACCATATTTTCAATCCTTGAGTTGAGGGACAGAGAGGTACAGTGAGTGAAACTGACAGTGTGCTATTCTGTTCTAAACCAATTTTGCTGTTCCATATTTTCAATCCTTGAGTTGAGGGACAGAGAGGTACAGTGAGTGAAACTGACAGTGTGCTGTTCTGTTCTAAACCAAATTTGCTGTTCCATATTTTCAATCCTTGAGTTGAGGGACAGAGAGGTACAGTGAGGGAAAGTGTCAGTGTGCTATTCTGTTCTAAAACTATTTTGCTGAACCATATTTTCAATCCTTGAGTTGAGGGACAGAGAGGTACAGTGAGTGAAACTGACAGTGTGCTGTTCTGTTCCAAACCAAATTTGCTGTTCCATATTTTCAATCCTTGAGTTGAGGGACAGAGAGGTACAGTGAGGGAAAGTGTCAGTGTGCTATTCTGTTCTAAAACTATTTTGCTGAACCATATTTTCAATCCTTGAGTTGAGGGACAGAGAGGTACAGTGAGTGAAACTGACAGTGTGCTATTCTGTTCTAAACCAATTTTGCTGTTCCATATTTTCAATCCTTGAGTTGAGGGACAGAGAGGTACAGTGAGTGAAACTGACAGTGTGCTGTTCTGTTCTAAACCAAATTTGCTGTTCCATATTTTCAATCCTTGAGTTGAGGGACAGAGAGGTACAGTGAGGGAAAGTGTCAGTGTGCTATTCTGTTCTAAAACTATTTTGCTGAACCATAGTTTCAATCCTTGAGTTGAGGGACAGAGAGGTACAGTGAGTGAAACTGACAGTGTGCTATTCTGTTCTAAACCAATTTTGCTGTTCCATATTTTCAATCCTTGAGTTGAGGGACAGAGAGGTACAGTGAGTGAAACTGACAGTGTGCTATTCTGTTCTAAACCAAATTTGCTGTTCCATATTTTCAATCCTTGAGTTGAGGGACAGAGAGGTACAGTGAGGGAAACTGACAGTGTGCTATTCTGTTCTAAACCAATTTTGCTGTTCCATATTTTCAATCCTTGAGTTGAGGGACAGAGAGGTACAGTGAGTGAAACTGACAGTGTGCTATTTTGTGCTAAATCTTGTTTGTAGGGACAGAGAGGTACAGTGAGGGAAAGTGTCAGTGTGCTATTTTGTGCTAAATCTTGTTTGTAGGGACAGAGAGGTACAGTGAGGGAAAGTGTCAGTGTGCTATTCTGTTCTAAACCAATTTTGCTGTTCCATATTTTCAATCCTTGAGTTTAGGGACAGAGAAGGACACTCGTAGAAATTATCAGTGTGCTATTCTGTGCTAAATCTTGTTTGTAGGGAGGGACAGAGTAGGACAGTGAGGGAAAGTGTCAGTGTGCTATTCTGTTCTAAAACTATTTTGCTGAACCATATTTTCAATCCTTGAGTTGAGGGACAGAGAGGTACAGTGAGTGAAACTGACAGTGTGCTATTCTGTTCTAAACCAATTTTGCTGTTCCATATTTTCAATCCTTGAGTTGAGGGACAGAGAGGTACAGTGAGTGAAACTGACAGTGTGCTGTTCTGTTCTAAACCAAATTTGCTGTTCCATATTTTCAATCCTTGAGTTGAGGGACAGAGAGGTACAGTGAGGGAAAGTGTCAGTGTGCTATTCTGTTCTAAAACTATTTTGCTGAACCATATTTTCAATCCTTGAGTTGAGGGACAGAGAGGTACAGTGAGTGAAACTGACAGTGTGCTGTTCTGTTCCAAACCAAATTTGCTGTTCCATATTTTCAATCCTTGAGTTGAGGGACAGAGAGGTACAGTGAGGGAAAGTGTCAGTGTGCTATTCTGTTCTAAAACTATTTTGCTGAACCATATTTTCAATCCTTGAGTTGAGGGACAGAGAGGTACAGTGAGTGAAACTGACAGTGTGCTATTCTGTTCTAAACCAATTTTGCTGTTCCATATTTTCAATCCTTGAGTTGAGGGACAGAGAGGTACAGTGAGTGAAACTGACAGTGTGCTGTTCTGTTCTAAACCAAATTTGCTGTTCCATATTTTCAATCCTTGAGTTGAGGGACAGAGAGGTACAGTGAGGGAAAGTGTCAGTGTGCTATTCTGTTCTAAAACTATTTTGCTGAACCATATTTTCAATCCTTGAGTTGAGGGACAGAGAGGTACAGTGAGTGAAACTGACAGTGTGCTATTCTGTTCTAAACCAATTTTGCTGTTCCATATTTTCAATCCTTGAGTTGAGGGACAGAGAGGTACAGTGAGTGAAACTGACAGTGTGCTATTCTGTTCTAAACCAATTTTGCTGTTCCATATTTTCAATCCTTGAGTTGAGGGACAGAGAGGTACAGTGAGTGAAACTGACAGTGTGCTGTTCTGTTCTAAACCAAATTTGCTGTTCCATATTTTCAATCCTTGAGTTGAGGGACAGAGAGGTACAGTGAGGGAAAGTGTCAGTGTGCTATTCTGTTCTAAAACTATTTTGCTGAACCATATTTTCAATCCTTGAGTTGAGGGACAGAGAGGTACAGTGAGTGAAACTGACAGTGTGCTATTCTGTTCTAAACCAATTTTGCTGTTCCATATTTTCAATCCTTGAGTTGAGGGACAGAGAGGTACAGTGAGTGAAACTGACAGTGTGCTATTCTGTTCTAAACCAAATTTGCTGTTCCATATTTTCAATCCTTGAGTTGAGGGACAGAGAGGTACAGTGAGGGAAACTGACAGTGTGCTATTCTGTTCTAAACCAATTTTGCTGTTCCATATTTTCAATCCTTGAGTTGAGGGACAGAGAGGTACAGTGAGTGAAACTGACAGTGTGCTATTCTGTTCTAAACCAATTTTGCTGTTCCATATTTTCAATCCTTGAGTTGAGGGACAGAGAGGTACAGTGAGTGAAACTGACAGTGTGCTGTTCTGTTCTAAACCAAATTTGCTGTTCCATATTTTCAATCCTTGAGTTGAGGGACAGAGAGGTACAGTGAGGGAAAGTGTCAGTGTGCTATTCTGTTCTAAAACTATTTTGCTGAACCATATTTTCAATCCTTGAGTTGAGGGACAGAGAGGTACAGTGAGTGAAACTGACAGTGTGCTATTCTGTTCTAAACCAATTTTGCTGTTCCATATTTTCAATCCTTGAGTTGAGGGACAGAGAGGTACAGTGAGTGAAACTGACAGTGTGCTATTCTGTTCTAAACCAAATTTGCTGTTCCATATTTTCAATCCTTGAGTTGAGGGACAGAGAGGTACAGTGAGTGAAACTGACAGTGTGCTGTTCTGTTCTAAACCAAATTTGCTGTTCCATATTTTCAATCCTTGAGTTGAGGGACAGAGAGGTACAGTGAGGGAAAGTGTCAGTGTGCTATTCTGTTCTAAAACTATTTTGCTGAACCATATTTTCAATCCTTGAGTTGAGGGACAGAGAGGTACAGTGAGTGAAACTGACAGTGTGCTATTCTGTTCTAAACCAATTTTGCTGTTCCATATTTTCAATCCTTGATTTGAGGGACAGAGAGGTACAGTGAGGGAAACTGACAGTGTGCTATTCTGTTCTAAACCAATTTTGCTGTTCCATATTTTCAATCCTTGAGTTGAGGGACAGAGAGCTACAGTGAGTGAAACTGACAGTGTGCTATTCTGTTCTAAACCAATTTTGCTCTTCCATATTTTCAATCCTTGAGTTGAGGGACAGAGAGGTACAGTGAGTGAAACTGACAGTGTGCTATTCTGTTCTAAACCAATTTTGCTGTTCCATATTTTCAATCCTTGATTTGAGGGACAGAGAGGTACAGTGAGGGAAACTGACAGTGTGCTATTCTGTTCTAAACCAATTTTGCTGTTCCATATTTTCAATCCTTGAGTTGAGGGACAGAGAGGTACAGTGAGTGAAACTGACAGTGTGCTATTCTGTTCTAAACCAATTTTGCTCTTCCATATTTTCAATCCTTGAGTTGAGGGACAGAGAGGTACAGTGAGTGAAACTGACAGTGTGCTATTCTGTTCTAAACCAATTTTGCTGTTCCATATTTTCAATCCTTGAGTTTAGGGACAGAGAAGGACACTCGTAGAAATTATCAGTGTGCTATTCTGTGCTAAATCTTGTTTGTAGGGAGGGACAGAGTAGGACAGTGAGGGAAAGTGTCAGTGTGCTATTCTGTTCTAAAACTATTTTGCTGAACCATATTTTCAATCCTTGTGTTTAGGGACAGAGAAGGATAGGCAGGGGACAGTGTCAGTGTCATTGTTGCTAAGCCTCCTGCACAGTATACACCTGAAGGTAGCCCTTATTGCTGTTTTTCCCATCTCCCTGTAGGCCATCCATTAAAATGTCTGGAAGGCAACCAAGGAGAGGCAGACAGTCAGGAGGCAAAAAAAGAAGGCAAGCAGGCTCTGTGTCTGGGGGCAACAGTGCTGGTCGTGTACGCGGTGCATTGTCATCAGCACATGGCCATGGGACACGCTTGTCCTTGTTTTCGGCAGCTGGACATGTTGAGCCACATCATGCCGAAGACTTGGTAGAGTGGATGACCAAGCCCACCTCATCCTCCTCATCCTCTCTCACCCAGGCTCAGGGTACTGGCAAAGCAGCTGCCAAAGCGTCCTCTTCTCTGGTATCATTATCTTCATTAGTCAATCCTTCCCTAGACCCACCATGCCCTCCTCCTGAGGAGTCCCCCGAACTGTTTGAGCACAGTGTTGGGTACATGCTCCAGGAGGATGCCCAGCGTTTGGAAGGATCTGATGATGATACCCAGCTAGAGGAAGGCAGCAGCGTGAGAGCAGAGAGAGGGGATGCTCAAGAAGGACACCAATCTGGCAGTCATGCTCCAGCAGCTGCAGCATATTGCCAGATTGGCTCCAGTGATGAGGAGGGAGGGGATGATGAGGTCACTGACTCCATGTGGGTGCCTAATAGGAGAGAGGAGGAGGAGGAGGATGAGGAGGAGGCACATCTCCAATGAGGCAGGATGCCCTTGAGTGGCCAGCGTATGGGCAGCACACCGACGGAATCACACCGCAGAGCTCCGCCTGTGCAGGGCGCTGCCTCTGCCCGTCATGCAAAAAGTTCTTTGGTGTGGGCCTTTTTTGAGGCGAGTGCATCAGATCGCACAGCTGCTGTTTGCAACATATGTCTCAAGCGTATATCGCGTGGCCAAAACATCAGCCGCTTGGGCACCACATGCTTGATCAGACATATGTTGACCTGCCATGCAGCTCGTTGGCAAGCCTACCTTAAAGACCCACACCAAAGAACAAAGCTGACCTCTTCTTGCACCGCATCAGCTGGGATCTCCAACCCCACTATACCTTCACTCCTCTCTGAAACCTGCTCTGAGAGGAATGAAGGTGTAGAATTAGGTGTGTCACAGGCAAGTACTTGCGGGCACTCTGCTAGCAGTACACCAACGTCCGATTCTAGCAGGCAAATTTCCCTGCCCCAGCTGCTGGACCGTCGAAAGAAGTTCACTCCCAGCCATCCACATGCCCAGCGGTTGAATGCTAGCTTGGCTAAATTGCTAGCGCTTCAACTGCTGCCTTTTCAGTTGGTAGACTCGGCCCCCTTCCGTGAGTTTGTGCAATGTGCGGTTCCTCAGTGGCAGGTTCCCAAACGACACTTTTTCGCATGGAAGGCTATTCCGGCTCTCTACAGGCATGTGGAAGGCAATGTCTTGGCCTCGCTGGACAGGGCGGTCAGCGGTAAGGTGCATATTACCGCTGACTTATGGTTCTGCAGGCATGGACAGGGACGTTACCTTTCTTTCACGGCCCATTGGGTCACTCTTTTGGCAGCTGGGAAGGATGCAGGACAAGGTGCAGTAGTGTTGGAGGTTGTTCCACCGCCACGCCTCCAAAATGCTACTACTGGTTGTGACACACCTCTCTCCTCCACCCCCTCCTCTTCTTCTTCCTCCATGGCCTCTTCCTGTGGTTTGTCCTCGGAACCAGCGGTGCTCCGTAGGCGTTCAAGGGGCTACGCAAGTACGCAGGCAAAAAAGATGCCATGCCGTGCTTGCGCTGGTGTGTTTGGGGGACAGGAGCCACACTGGGGCAGAGGTCCTGTCTGCTCTGCAGGGGCAGGCCGAGAGGTGGTTGACGCCACGCCAGCTTAAGCCAGGAATGGTGGTTTGCGACAATGGCACCAACCTCCTCTCCGCCCTCCGACAGGGACAACTGACCCATGTGCCCTGTATGGCTCACGTCCTTAACCTGGTGGTGCAGCGGTTCTTGGGCAGGTACCCGGGCTTACAGGATGTCCTGAGGCAGGCCAGGAAAGTCTGTGTGCATTTCCACAGATCTTATAATGCTGAGCTTCAAAAGGAGTTGAACCTGCCCAAGAACCGCCTTATATGTGACATGCCCACCAGGTGGAACTCAACGTTGGCCATGCTGCAGCGGCTGCACACGCAGCAGAGGGCCATCAATGAGTACCTGTGCGACTACGGCACCAGGACAGGGTCAGGGGAGCTCGGGTTTTTTTCACCACGCCAGTGGGGCATGATCAGGGATGCATGCACTGTCCTGGCACCATTTGAGGAGGCCACGAGGATGGTGAGCAGTGACAGTGCATGCATCAGTGACACTGTACCTCTTGTCCACCTGTTGGAGCACACGCTGCGTGGAATAATGGACAGGGCACTTGAGGCAGAACAGAGGCAGGAAGAGGAGGACTTCCTTGCCTCTCAAGGCCCCCTTTACCCAGACAGTGTTCCTTCTGTCCCACCCATCGCACAGGAAGAGGAGGAGGAGGAGGAGGAGGATTGTGTCAGCATGGAGGTGGAGGCTGGCACTCAGCATCATCAGCAGCAGTCTTTTAGGGATGATTTACAGTCCCAAGAAACCAGTGGACTTGTACGTGGCTGGGAGGAGGTGGCTGCGGATCATGTCGTCCTTAGTGACCCAGAGGACTCCGGACTGAATGCCTCAGCTAACCTATGCTGCATGGCCTCCCTGATCCTGCAAAGTCTGCGGAAGGATCCTCGTATTCTTCGGATCAAGGAGAGGGACCATTACTGGCTGGCCACTCTCCTTGATCCACGGTACAAGGGTAAGGTTGCGGACCTTATCGTACCGTCGAAGAGGGAGCAGAGGATGAGACAACTCCGGGAGGCCTTGCAGAAAGGTCTGTGCAACGCGTTCCCAGAGACTGGGAGGTTACAAACTCATGGTCCTGGACAACGAGTTGCTGAGGCTTCGGGCAGTCAAAGAAGGAGCGGTGGGGAAGGTGGCCGTCTGACCGATGCGTTCGGACAATTCTTTAGTCCGCAGCCCCAAAGTATGATCGGTTCCAGCAACCATCGCCAGCATCTGATATACATGGTGCAGGAATACCTAGGGGCAAGGTCAGACTTGGACACCTTCCCCACCGAAAATCCTCTGGCTTACTGGGTCTTGAGGATGGATCACTGGCCAGAGCTTGCACAGTATGCAATTGAGCTACTGGCCTGTCCTGCATCCAGCGTTCTTTCAGAACGCACATTCAGTGCTGCTGGAGGATTTGTCACAGATCACAGGGTGCGCCTGTCCACCGACTCGGTTGATCGACTGACTTTCATCAAGATGAACCAGTCTTGGATCACCACCAGCTACCACACACCTGATGCTGATATAACAGACTAATTGATTTTAAAATGTCACATCCCTTCAAGACTGATGCTGATGCTGAGTGCCTGTGCTGTTATGTTGACTGGCTATCCTCCTCCTCCTCCTCAATGATCCGATTAATGATGATAGCTTGGAAGATCATTTTGGTTTATGGGTGCCGCCACCAGTGGCTAAGGCCCAATTTTTCAGCCCCTGTTTAACAGGGGCGTGTAATTACAATTTTTGATGCAATACTTTGCAACAGGGCTCATTGCTGTGCTCCAAGTACAGTATCTGTGAGGGGTTGTAGTGTTGTGCCACCAGTGCCTAAGGCCCAATTTTTCAGCCCCTGTTCAACAGGGGCATGCAATTATAATTATTGATCTAATAATTCACAGCAGGGCCCATTGCTGCGCCCACCAAGAGTAACTGTCAGGCCTTACAGTGTTGTGTCAACACCACTACCACCACCACCACCACCACCACCACCAAAGGCCCAATTTTTCAGCCCCTGTTCAACAGGGGCATGCAATTATAATTATTGATCTAATAATTCACAGCAGGGCCCATTGCTGCGCCCACCAAGAGTAACTGTCAGGCCTTACAGTGTTGTGGCACCAGCACCACCATCAAAGGCCCAATTTTTACTACCACTGTTCAACAATTTGTGAGGGGGTTAACTCGGCAGCGGGTGTGTGTGACCCCCGAGATGGGCTCCCCACACAAAAACAGGCCCAGCAAACGGAGGTTGTGGTTTTCAAAATCAAAAAGGTGCGGTTTATTTTCTATTTACAGTGACAAAACACAGCAAAGCAAAAGAAACATAAACAAAATAAATCCTGGTCAACTTGACCTCTGACTAAACATACAGGTTTCCTAACTAACAACTGGGATCAGCCTAGTGCTGTCCTAGTCCCTAAGTCCCTGGTTTTAAATGTCCAAGCAAATAGCCACACATGCTTTGTCTCACCGCACAGGGGTTCACTCTCCCTAGACAGTCCACACAGGTCTGGTTCCAGGCATGAGCTAACATCTAATGAAGCTGGGAGTTCTTATAGAGGCCTAAATGAGCTGACAAGCTTCAGCTGGTCTCATCAACTCCCTGTCTGCACGACGCCCAGCACTCTCCCTAGAGGTATGAGTCATCCATGAGCCCACTAGCCTTATACAACTCTCCACCTAGTTGTATAAGTCGGCGTAAAGCCTGAATCTGGGCGAAATATATCTACCCCCCTGGATGCAACCAGGTGACTTTACCTTCCTGCTGTCACATACCCCCCCCTCTTGTTTTAACCTCGGGGTTGGAACACCAGCAATCAGGCATTCATGTACTCGAGACAAAGCATCCACATTCCCCATTTGAACGCCAGGGCAATGCTTTACTGTGAAGTTGAATTCCTGGAGGGCCAGGAACCACCTATTCACGCTTCTATTTGTTTCCTTGTTTTGAGCCATCCACTTTAACGGAGCGTGATCCGTAACCATGTCAAAGTGCCTACCTAGCAGGTAGTACCGAAGGGAATCTAGAGCCCACTTCACCGCTAAACACTCCTTTTCAACGGTGGCGTAATTTACCTCATGGGACTTCAACTTCCTGCTGAGGTAAATGACTGGGTGCTCTTCCCCGTTCCAGACCTGGGACAATACTGCTCCTAACCCCACATCTGACGCATCACTTTGTACGACAAAGTCTTTAGAGAAGTCGGGTGAGTACAACACTGGCTGGCTACATAAGGCTTGTTTCAAGAATTGGAATGCTGCCTCAGCCTCGGGGGTCCATTTAATCATGACCGACCCTTTCCCCTTCGTCAGGTTGGTTAGGGGCACAGCCTTAGAAGCAAAGTGGGGAATGAATCGCCGATAATACCCCGCGATTCCCAGAAAGGCTCGTACCTGCTTCTTGCTGTTGGGACGTGGCCAACTCTGGATGGCCTCGACTTTGTTGAGTTGGGGTTTTATTACTCCCCTCCCAATGGTGTACCCAAGATATTTGGCCTCCTCCTGCCCAATGGTACACTTCTTGGGGTTAGCCGTAAACCCCGCTTCCCGAACAGAGTCCAGGACTGCTTGCACTTTTGGCAGATGTGAGGCCCAATCTGTGCTATGGACAATTATGTCATCCAGGTAAGCCGCAGCATACTTCCGATGGGGCCTCAGCATCTGGTCCATTTTCCGCTGGAATGTGGCCGGCGCATTCTGTAACCCGAACGGCATTCTTTTATATTGGAACGCCCCGTCTGGGGTTACAAATGCGGTTTTCTCTTTGGCCGACTTGGCCAGGGGGATTTGCCAATACCCTTTTGTGAGGTCAAGAGTCGTCATGTATCGGGCTGTTCCCAGCCGGTCGATCAACTCATCTATACGTGGCATGGGGTAGGTGTCAAATTTTGTAACTTTGTTCAACTGACGAAAATCGTTACAAAATCGCCAGCTCCCATCCGGTTTAGGCACCAACACAATGGGACTAGACCAATCACTTTGGGACTCCTCTATCACCCCTAAGTTCAGCATTTTCTGTACTTCCTCCCGTATTGCCTCCCGTCGGGCCTCTGGGATCCGATAGGGTTTTAACTTCACCCTTTCACCGGGCGGGGTAATGATGTCATGCTCTACCCCAGATGTTTGTCCCGGCAGCTCAGAGAATACCTCCTTGTTGCGAAGCACAAACTCCTTAACCTCCTGTTGTTGGGGTTGTGACAAGGTGGCTGCTATTCCAACCTCAGGAATCACGCAACCAGTTTGAGCTGGTGACCAAGTGTCTGCGACTAGGGACTCTCTATCCCTCCAGGCTTTCAACAGATTAACGTGATAGATCTGTTCGGGCTTTCGCCTTCCTGGTTGTCTGACCTTGTAATTCACTTCGCTCACTTTTTCCATTATCTCGTAGGGGCCTTGCCATTTGGCAAGGAATTTACTTTCAACCGTAGGGACAAGTACCAGTATCCTATCCCCCGGGGAAAAGGTACGGGTCTTGGCTCCACGGTTGTACACTCTCTGCTGTGCTAACTGCGCTTGGGCCAAATGTTCCTTCACGATGGGCATTACCTGTGCAATTCGGTCTTGCATCAGGGCGACATGCTCAATCACACTCCTGTGGGGAGAACTCTCACTTTCCCAAGTTTCCTTGGCAATATCCAACAGCCCTCTTGGGTGTCTCCCATACAGTAACTCAAAGGGGGAGAATCCCATAGAGGATTGGGGCACCTCCCTAATAGCAAACATCAGATAAGGAAGTAGACAGTCCCAATCCTTTCCATCTCTATCCACCACTTTCTTCAACATTTGTTTTAGGGTTTTGTTGAACCTTTCAACCAGCCCATCGGTTTGGGGGTGATACACAGATGTACGTAATTGCGTCACTTTGAACAATTTACACAGCTCCTTCATAACCCGGGACATAAAGGGTGTACCTTGGTCCGTAAGCAGTTCTTTACAAATACCCACCCGGCTAAACACAAGAGATAGCTCTTTGGCTATGGTTTTGGCCGAGGTATTTCGGAGAGGGATCGCTTCTGGATAACGGGTGGCATAGTCCATTATAACTAATATGTACTGGTGCCCCCTAGCGGACTTGATTATAGGACCTACCAAATCCATGGCGATCCTCTCAAACGGGACCTCAATGATGGGTAGAGGGACCAGCGGGCTACGGAAATGTGGCATCGGGCCGACCTCTGACACACAGGGCAGGAGGAACAATAATTTTCTATGTCCTTCATCACCCCCGGCCAATAGAATCTCTGAAATACCCTCTCTCGGGTTTTCTCTGTCCCCAGATGACCTCCAAGAATGTGCCCATGGGCCAACTCCAACACCAACTTCCTGTAAGGTTTGGGCACCACAAGCTGCTCAACGGTTTCTTCTGCCCTTTTTGCCACCCGATACAGTAGGTCCTTCTCTACGCTGAAGTATGGGTAAGTGCAGGTATTATCTGGGTTCACTAACTCGCCATCTATTTTCACTACGTTTTCCCGTGCCTTTATTAGGGCGGGGTCTTTCAACTGTTCTGTGGCAAAGTTTTCCCTGTGAACCTCAAGATCAGAAAATTCCACAGACGGTAGGTTTTCGTCTGAGGAGGTGGGCTCCTCTCCAGTTTCTTGAGTCTCCCCTGCCAATACTGATAAGGGAAATTCCGGAGAGTCCTCACCACTCTCAGGGGAGTTCTGGCTATCACATTCCTGGTACATAGGGGCACCAGTGGGGGGCTCAGGATCATCCCACAGTTCCCAGAACTTCGGAAAATCCCTTCCCACAATGGCGTCATGCGGTAACTGAGATACTAAGCCCACTGGATGAGAGAGGGTACCTTTGGGGGTCTCGAAACACACTGTAGTCACTGGATACTCTCGGGTGTCCCCATGCACACAAATAACAGCTACCTTGCTATTCCCAGAGACCTCTGTTTTAACTAACTCAGCCTTTATCAGGGTCACAAGGCTACCTGAATCCAACAATACCACAACATTTCTACCATTAACACACATTTTGCATAAATGTTTCTCAGTTCCTCGAATGGCAGTGCATGCGACTGTCGCACACAGCGACTGACGTCTGCCCGTCAGAAAGTCACACTGCATGGGTTCCTCCACAACCGGGCAATTGGCTGCAATATGTCCCGCTTGCCGGCAGCGGTAGCAAACGATCCTTCTTGCGGCCTCTTGAGCCGCTGATTTCCCAGGCTGTTCTCGCCAAACTTGGGGTAGAGCTCCCACCCTCTCACTCTCTCCACCCTCACCCCTTGGAATCCTCTTATCCGCCCCTGGGGATGGTCTGGTCTTAGGGTGGAAAGTCCGAGTGTCTCTGGAAGAGGCCGTCAGGTTCTCTGTAGCCAAGTATTTCTCCACACGATCCACAAGACCATCGGCCGTCTCTGGGTCTCCATGGCTTACCCACTTTTGGATGGCAGTAGGAAGAGCTCTCAAAAACCGATCCATTACAACACGTTCCACAATCTTTGGTGCGGACAAAGTCTCTGGCTGTAGCCACTTTCTGCTCAGGTGAATGAGATCATACATTTGAGACCTGGGGGGTTTTCCAAGCTGGAAAGTCCAGTTATGCACACGCTGAGCCCAGACAGCCTGGGTGACACCCAGCCTTGCCAATATTTCAGCTTTTAGCATCACATAGTCTTTTGCTTGGTTAGGCTCTAGGTCATAGTAAGCTTTCTGCGATTCACCAGTTAACAGAGGAGCCACCAGTCCAGCCCACTGCTCCTCAGGCCACTTTTCTCTTTCAGCGGTCCTTTCAAATGTGGTCAAAAATACCTCTGGATCATCCTCTCCAGTCATTTTTGTCAATAAACGACTCACCCCAAAGGACGCGGTATTAGTGGGACGGCTTTCCTCACTGGTCTGCGGACGTTGCTGCATTACTGCTTCCATCTGTTGTTGTAGTCTCTGCTCTTGCTTCTGCAACAGGTCTATGAAGCGGGCCTCAGATTGCTGCTGGGCTTGTTGCTGAGCCTCCAGACTCTGTTGCAAAGTTGCGTTTGTCTGCTGCTGGGCTGCAAGGCTCTGTTGATGAGCTTGCTGCTGGGCTGCAAAGTTCTTTTGCAAACCTGCATTTGTCTGCTGTTGATTGGCATTTGCTAGAGCCAGCTGCTTCAGTATCTCCTCCATGCTGGCTTAAAAAAAAACTGCCACTGGTTCTCCACCAACTGTGAGGGGGTTAACTCGGCAGCGGGTGTGTGTGACCCCCGAGATGGGCTCCCCACACAAAAACAGGCCCAGCAAACGGAGGTTGTGGTTTTCAAAATCAAAAAGGTGCGGTTTATTTTCTATTTACAGTGACAAAACACAGCAAAGCAAAAGAAACATAAACAAAATAAATCCTGGTCAACTTGACCTCTGACTAAACATACAGGTTTCCTAACTAACAACTGGGATCAGCCTAGTGCTGTCCTAGTCCCTAAGTCCCTGGTTTTAAATGTCCAAGCAAATAGCCACACATGCTTTGTCTCACCGCACAGGGGTTCACTCTCCCTAGACAGTCCACACAGGTCTGGTTCCAGGCATGAGCTAACATCTAATGAAGCTGGGAGTTCTTATAGAGGCCTAAATGAGCTGACAAGCTTCAGCTGGTCTCATCAACTCCCTGTCTGCACGACGCCCAGCACTCTCCCTAGAGGTATGAGTCATCCATGAGCCCACTAGCCTTATACAACTCTCCACCTAGTTGTATAAGTCGGCGTAAAGCCTGAATCTGGGCGAAATATATCTACCCCCCTGGATGCAACCAGGTGACTTTACCTTCCTGCTGTCACAAATTATATGTTATTACAATTCCTGATATAATAGTTGACAGCAGGGCGTTCCAGCACCCACCAAGAGTAACTGTGAGTGCTTACAGTGTTGTGCCAACACCAACACCTAAGGGGCCAATTTCTGCAGAGTATATACGGCAGGTCCCTACTTTCAAACATCCAACTTACAAACGACTACTACTTGCAAACGGAAGAAGACAACAGGAAGTGAGAGGAAATCTACCCCTTGGAAGGAAAATTCTCTCCTGTAAGAATTAATATGGGAGAAAGGTGTCTCCTCTCTACTGATGCTTTATCACCAATCCTTGTTTCAATAAAAACACCACATTTCAAAAACAGTTGTCATTGGGACGCAAAGTGAGGTGAAATGTTCTGAACAGGGGCACAGACAGCAAAAAAAATGTGACAGGGGTGATAACCGTTCCCTATGTTTTACAAAAAACAAAAAAAAAGGAATTTGCCATGGAGCTCCACTTAAACAATGAGCTGTTCAAAATTATAAACAGATTCTACATAAGAACAAACCTACAGTCCCTGTCTTGTATGCACCGCCTGTATACGGCTGTTCAGAGTATATAGGTCCTTTTTTATTTTGTGTGCGGGGTTCCCCTTAATATCCATACAAGACCCAAAGGGGCTGGTAATGGGCTGGGGTAGGGGGGGGGGGGTTGATGGGGTAGCTATGCCATTTTTCCTAAAGATTTTCATCCATATTACCGGGACCACACATTGCATTAAAGCCGCAAGCAGTTTTAAATGACTTTTTTCCCTTTAGAAATGTTATTTTGTGCAGGGACAGTTCTAAACACAGGAAACACGTGGCACTTCACAGGCATACTTTAGACACCCCCCAGGTACAATATTTAAAGGAATATTTGACTTTTTTTTTTTCACTTTATGCATCATTAAAATGACTGCTCCCGGAAAACGTCCGTTTTTAAAACTTCTTTTTGCATTGATACATGTCCCCTGGTGCAGAAGCCGGGTTCCCAAACTCTGTTTCGGACAATAACATGGATAATAGTCGTTATAATTAGCACTTTAGAATCCGAACGTTCGCATCCATTGTATTTAATAGGGTTCTAATGTTCGTGCGAACTTTCGGTCCGTTCGCGGGTTCTGGTGCGAACCGAACCCGGGGGTGTTCGGCTCATCACTACCTCCTAATTTCTGTCACCTGTCTGATATCTATAAGGCCAGCTTAGACTTCAGGTGTCAGTAGCCGTCAGCAATGGAAGGTCTTAAATAAATTAGCTGCTTACTACCTTTCTGCATCTTTTCCAAAGGCTTTTGTTTAATCCACTAATTTATGATGCAACTTTTCATCCTGTAGCGTAGACCTTTATCATGCTTTTTCATCGCCAGAGAAATTGCATACTGAAACCTTACTTGAACAATTTATAAAGACTTGCTAGATGTAGGTGCTGTTGATTCTGTGTAAATAAACAACACATACAGAATCCCTTGCTTTTTTGTAGGGCTTAAAACAGAAAACCTCTCTTTCCCCTGGATGTGCGCCAAGAAACACATTAGAGGGGGATATTATTAACATTGCCAAGCTACCTCTATGTGCTGACAAATTGATTTGGTCCTAGTGAAATCCATGTAACTAAAATATAAATGACAGAGTTGTGTTTCTAGGGGGGTGTTAAAGTGGTTTTTAAAGACAGAAGGTTTTTTATCTTAATGCATTCTATGCAGCCCCTCTAATACTTACCTGAGCCCCATCTTAATGCAGTGATGTTGCACGAGAATCTCGGCTGTCTGGGACTCTCCATCCCCATTGGCTGAGACAGCAGAAAAGTGCCATTGGCTCCCGTTGCTGTCAATCAAAGTAAGTAAGCCAATAAGGAGAGAGAGGGGGTGGAACCAGGCGAGGGCTCCGTGTCTGAATGGACACAGGGAGCTGTGGCTTGTCTGCCCCCATAGCAAGCTGCTTGGTATGGGGGCACTGAACAGGAGGGAGGGGTCAGGAGTGCCAAAGAGGGACCCAAGAAGAGGAGGATCTAGGTTACTCTGTGCAAAACCATTACAGAAAAGCAGGTAAGTATAACATGTTTGTTATTTTTAACAAAAATAAAAATGAGACTTTAGTATCACTTTAAGTAGTTTGTGTTATTCATGTAAACTGATGCATTCTGCTAGAGAGATTGTGCTGTGAAAACAACAGACTTTCTGGTTGGATTACCAGAGGAAAATAAAAGAAAGGCAGCCCAAAAATGCAAATGAATGTGGCCATCACATTTAAGAATTGGTATGCTGCAATATAATTAATGTTTGCTTTTGGGTTTCATACTGCTTTAAACATGAACATCATAGGCATGCGCACATGGTGTGCCAGATGTGCCTGGGCACACCGTAATGACCCCGGGCTGGGCAGATTCCCCCTGCTACTTGGCTGCAGAGAAGGGAACTGGGGAATCTCTGTCCTCAGTCCCTTTCTCTGTCTCAAAAGCGAGACATCAGGGGTCTGTTTAGACCCCTGATATTTGACCTAGGCCCCCGTGGGGCTTCAAAAAAAAATAATAATAATAATATTGTAAAAAAACAGAATATATTGTAAAAAAAAGTAATAATAAAAAAATATAAAAAATAAATTGACACCAGTCTCTGCCCTTTTGACATTGTCCAATGCTCTACTGACACTGTCCATTGCCCTATTGCTTTGGGGTGCACACCCTAATGCAATAGGTTGCGCACACCTATGATGAACATGTAGCACATAGTAGAGATATGGGGAAGTCCGACTAATGGTGGAGACACCCTGAAAAAATGCACCTCATCCCATGAAATATGTGTACATAATAGCAAAGGGAAAGAAAGGGATTTCCACGGTGCTGTCTGTAGTAGTAAGAAATTCAAATGCAATTAGGATAAAAAATTCAAGTATTTTAATAGGTTCACTTTAAAAGGTACATGTAAAACCACACACAGGTGGTTACTACTGAAGAACAGTAGTAACCACCCGTGTGTGGTTTTACATGTACCTTATAAAGTAAACCTATTAAAATACTTGAATTTTTTATCCTAATTGCATTTGAATTTCTTACTACTACAGACAGCACCGTGAAAATCCTTTTCTTTCCCTTTGCTATTATGTAGCATAGAGTGTTTTGCGCTGCTGAGCCAGGAGTTTAAAATGGGAATAAATGGGTTAATGTACATACCAGAGCAATATGATAACAATGATAACACAGCATGGATAGTGCAGCACACATATTCTTCACCAAAGATATGTTTGAACAGTCTTCAGAGCTACACAGGGTGCGCCAAATAAAATCTCTTACAGACTAAAATGCACAAACACTTATTCATAGAGACTCATCTGTTAGTGTGAAACTAGTAGGCAATCTTGCTATTGAATGTACCATGTTTTAATGGATTAAAATAAAGAATCTGAATTTAATGCTGGAATGCCGTCATCAATTGTTCTAGTATACATATCTTCAGCAGGTAGCAGATTCCTCAAATTGTTCAAAACTTCCCACCAGTAAGACAAGTAGACTGGAGGTCAAGAGATCAAGCAATCAAAACTTTTAATCCTGCAATTTTTACCAAAATAAAGTATTTCTGATGTTGGTGTTTTGCTGTGTTTCTTGCCTCTGTCCTACTACTTGTTGGCAGGCAGCCCATGATAAGAACACCTTCTTGTATTAGCCTAAAGCTTTTTACAGAATTGAGAGGTAGTATATTTTCTTTATCATAGTCTCCAGGGCACCTTTGAGGATTTTCTTTATCTTCAGCCTAGATATCTTTCATTAGAGTGGTGTTTAGTGGTGTTTAGTGGTTGCAAAAATATAGAGAATCATCGCCCCCAAATACATACACCAAAAATTCCTCCAACGGCTGAAATAACCATTATAACCCATGAAAAGGTTCTCAGATTTACAGAATATTTTCCCAGCGCTAAGAGTCCCAGTTCACGAACTACAAAAATATCAGTATCTCATAAAAGTGAGTACACCCCTCACAATTTTGTAAATATTTTATTATATCTTTTGTCACAACACTGAAGTAGTGAGTGTACAGCTTGTATAAGTTTAAATTTGCTGTCCCCTCAAAATAACTCAACACACAGCCATTAATGTCTAATCCGCTGGCAACAAAAGTGAGTACACCCCTAAGTGAAAATGCCCAAATTGGCCCCAATTAGCCATTTTCCCTCCCTGGTGTCATGTGACTCGTTAGTGTTACAAGGTCTCAGGTGTGAATGGGGAGCAGGTGTGTTAAATTTGGTGTTATCGCTCTCACTCTCTCATACTGGTCACTGGAAGTTCAGCGTGGCACCTCATGGCATAAAACTCTCTGAGGATCTAAAAAAAGGATTGTTGCTCTACATAAAGATGGCCTAGGCTATAAGAATATTGCTAGGACCCTGAAACTGAGCTGCAGCACGGTGGCCAAGACTATACAGCGGTTTAACAGGACAGGTTCCACTCAGAACAGACCTCGTAATGGTCAACCAAAGGAGTTGAGTGCACGTGTTCAGCGTCATATACAGAGATTGTCTTTGGGCAAATAGAAGTATGAGTGCTGCCTGCATTGCTGCAGAGGTTGAAGGGGTGTCAGTGCTCAGACCATACGCCACACACTGCATCAAACTGGTCTGCAAGCTGTCATCCCAGAAAGAAGCCTCTTTTAAAGATAATGCACAAGAAAGCCCGCAAACAGTTTGCTGAAGACAAGCAGACTAAGGACATGAATTACTGGAACCATGTCCTGTGGTCTGATGAGACCAAGATAAACTTATTTGGTTCAGATGGTGTCAAGCTTCTGTGGCGGCAGCAAGGTGAGGAGTACAAAGACAAGGGTGTCTTGCCTACAGTCAAGCATGCTGGTGGGAGTGTCATGGTCTGGGGCTGCATGAGTGCTTCCGGCACTGGGGAGCTACAGTTCATTGAGGGAACCATGAATGACAACATGTACTGTGACATACTGAAGCAGAGCATGATCCCCTCCCTTCGGAGACTGGGCCGCAGGGCAGTATTCCAATATGATAATGACTCCAAACACACATCAAAGACGATCACTGCATTGCTAAATAAACTGAGGGTAAAGGTGATGGACTGACCAAGCATGTCTCCAGACCTAAACCCTATTGAGCATCTGTGGAGCATCCTCAAATGGGAGGTAATGGAGCGCAAGGTCTCTAATATCCACCAGCTCTCCGTGATGTCATCATGGAGGAGTGGAAGAGGACTCCAGTGGCATCCTGTGAAGCTCTGGTGAACTCCATGCCCAAGAGGGTTAAGGCAGTGCTGGAAAATAATGGTGGTCACCAGGGGCGTTGCTAGGTCTGCAAAAGATCTGGGGCTAGAGCCCATAGCAGCGGTCACCAACCTTTTTGCATGCCCGAGGGGGGCGCACACTGGTTTTAAGCAATTTTTCGTGGGCAATGGCTGGTGTTGGCACTTCAATCATCATGGCACCATGGTTAATATGGTGTCAGGGTGATTGAAGCGCATTGTTTCTATATTGGTAATATATAATGAAGTGGTTCAACTCACCATAATGCTGAATCGGTGGGAGCCCTGGGCGTGTCACTTACCACATCTCTTGCCACCAGATGCAGCGTGTCACTTGCCACTGGCACCTGTCACCAGATGCAGCGTGCTACTTGCCACTTGCCACCGTCGCCTGTCACCAGATGCAGCGTGTTACTTGCCACCGTCACCTGCCACTAGATGTGGATTGTCACTTGCCACTGTCACCTGGCACCAGATATGGATTGTCAATTGCCACGTCACCTGACATCATTTGCATATTGTCACTTGCCTAGTCACCTGCCACCTGATGCAGATTGTCACTTGCCATGTCAATACAATAAAAGTGACTAAAGCGCTGATAATATATAAAAAGTGAAAATCTAAAAATAATAAAATTAGTGGATAAACAAATGATAAAAGCTGCTTCCAAATAAAAGTGTATCCGACACTGGTTGAATTGAACATGTAAAAGTATGAAAGATCAACCCACCAAAACATATAATGCACAAACAAAGGTGAATAAACCAGTGTAGATAGTATACAATTATATAAAGTGCACAGTATAAAAATACTTAATGTCCATCACAAGTGCAAACATGCTGTACAAATGATAACTATAAAAATAAATATAAATTCAATGAACTTCCAAGTGCTACTAATTCGTGCCAGTACAATGCACAATATGTAAAAGAAAGTCAATGAACAGGTGTCAATAATAGTGGGCTATTGATTACTGCTGTAATGCACTTCTCAATGCGGCTATTTGGCTGGTCATATGGCTGGTTAGCACAAAGGTAAAGTGTCCGGTGCACTCCAGTAATACTTCCAGTATTAACAGACATGCAAAAGAAAAAATAACCATAGCGCAATATGCTGGAACTGACTAAATGCCGACAAGGTGTACACAAAACCACTCACGTGCAGTCAGATACCAAGCAGCGCTTAATACAATCAGATACAGAGCTTCCTCCTCAGTGATCCTCAGTACTCGTCACCAGGCTCCTCCCTACGCACTACGTCACTGGTCACGTGACGTTTTCAAGGTATCCATGGCACCTGCCACCATTTTCAGATTGCCACAATTTGCATATTGTCACTTGCCACGTTTCCGGCCACCATTTGCAGATTGCCACTTCACCTGCCACCATTTGCAGATTGTCACTTGCCACGTCTCCTGCCTTCATTTTCGGATTGTCACTTGCCACGTCACCTGCCATCAGATGTGGATTGTCACTTGCCAACTGATGTAAATTGTCACTTGCCATGCCAGCCAGTACCACCAAATGTGCAGTGTCGCTGCATTGGTGGCAGGCTGGCAGCACTGGTTCATTTAGTGAGGGCAGGAGAGCGGTGATGCGGGGCAGGCAGTGAGAGATGATGTCATCTCGCTGCTCCCCGCTGCACCTCCGACATTGAAGCAAGGGGGTCTGGCTGCAAAGTGGAGCTCCACCGATGACAGGAAGCACGTGACCTTCACTCCACCGCACCACACCTAGCTCCCACATTGAAGAGAGCTGATCTGGAGCGGGCGGAGAATGTATGTAATCTCTGCTCATCCGCCCGCTTGCTTCTCTCCTCTCCTCCGTCTCTCTCATGCAGCCGGCCCACTGGTTAGGCAGGAACCCTGCGGCAAGAGACTCAGGGCTATGGGCCCCAGATTCGGGGCTATAGCCCCAATAGCCACCCCCTAGCGACGCCTCTGGTGGCCACACAAAATATTGACACTTTGGGCCCAATTTGGATGTTTTCACTTAGGGGTGTACTCACTTTTGTTGCCAGAGGTTTAGACATTAATGGCTGTGTGTTGAGTTATTTTGAGGGGACAGAAAATTTACAGTGTTATACAAGCTGTACACTCGCTTCTTCACATTGCAGCAAAGTGTCATTTTTTCAGTGTTGTCACATTAAAAGGATATAATAAAATTTTGACAAAAATGTGAGGGGTGTACTGACTTTTGTGAAATACTGTATATAAAAATGGCAAGAAAAAGTATGTGAGCCTCTTGGAATTAACTGGTTTTCTACAATAATTTGCTATAAAATGTTATCTGATCCTCAATTAAGTCACAATAGACAAAAACAATGTGCTTAAAGTATAACTAAAGGCAAAACCTTTTTTTAGACTTGGATGAAGTGGAGAGGGATTAGACCCCCTGTCAGTTTTTATTGCTGTCTGTTCTCCCATAAAGAAGATTTATCCTCTCTATTTCTGATGTCATGTGAGGTTGCCTTCCTGGTCTCCTCCTATAATTAGATCTCCACCATGCTCTATCTTCCCAATTTGTTAGGGGGTGATATCTATTTTGGGCTGGAACATTATAACGAGTGGCGGCCCGTCCATAGGGGGCGCCCAGGCGCCGCCCCCCTCCCCCTCCTGTGGTCACCAAAAAAAAAAAAAACGGGCCCTTTAAGAGTTTTTTTTTTTTTTTTAATGTCTTTTTTTTACACATGGCGGCGCGACCATAGTGGGCGCAGAAGCGCCGCTACCGCTCGCTTCTGCGCCCGGCCGTCACTCACCACAACAATACATAGGTTCATGCATTGCATGAACCTATGTATTGCTGCCGCCCACTATTCAGATGGCCGGCCCCTTGAGCGCCGGCCATCTGAGTCACAGCGTCTGATTGGCCTTTAGAAGTGCCTATCAGAGCCAGCAGGCTCTGATAGGCTTCCCGACTACAGCCTGAGGGCTGTAATTGGCTTCTAAATACCTAATGAGAGGACGCACAGGGGTGCGTTCCCTGGCCAATCAGGTTCACCGGGTCTGGTTACCGGTAACCTGATTGGCTGAAGTGACATCGAGGGCGGGAGAAGACATTGAGGACGGAAGAAGATATCGAGGACGGAAGAAGGATGGCGCTGACTCGAGGAAGGTAAGTGCAGGGCTGGGGGGGGGACAAGCTGCCTGTATTTGGGGGACAAACTGGCTGTATTATGGGGGACAAACTGGCTGTATTATGAGGACAAACTGGCTGCATTATGGGGGAGAAACTGGCTGCATTATGGGGGGAAACTGGCTGCATTATGGGGAGAAACTGGCTGCATTATGGGGGAGAAACTGGCTGCATATAGGGGAGAAACTGGCTGCATATAGGGGAGAAACTGGCTGCATTATGGGGGAGAAACTGGCTGCATATAGGGGAGAAACTGGCTGCATTATGGGGGAGAAACTGGCTGCATTATGGGGGAGAAACTGGCTGCATATAGGGGAGAAACTGGCTGCATATAGGGGAGAAACTGGCTGCATATGGGGGAGAAACTGGCTGCATTATGGGGGAGAAACTGGCTGCATATAGGGGAGAAACTGGCTGCATATAGGGGAGAAACTGGCTGCATATGGGGGAGAAACTGGCTGCATTATGGGGGAGAAACTGGCTGTATTATGGGGGAGAAACTGGCTGCATTATGGGGGACAAACTGGCTGCATTATGGGGGACAAACAGGCTGCATTATGGGGGGAAACTGGCTGCATTATGGGGGGAAACTGGCTGCATATAGGGGAGAAACTGGCTGCATTATGGGGGAAAAACTGGCTTCATTATGGGGGAGAAACTGGCTGCATATAGGGGAGAAACTGGCTGCATTATGGGGGAGAAACTGGCTGCATATGGGGGAGAAACTGGCTGCATTATGGGGGACAAACTGGCTGCATTATGGGGGACAAACTGGCTGCATTATTGGGGGGAAACTGGCTGCATTATGGGGGGAAACTGGCTGCATTATGGGGGAGAAACTGGCTGCATTATGGGGGAGAAACTGGCTGTATTATGGGGGAGAAACTGGCTGTATTATGGGGGAGAAACTGGCTGTATTATGGGGGAGAAACTGGCTGCATTATGGGGGAGAAACTGGCTGCATTATGGGGGAGAAACTGGCTGCATTATGGGGGAGAAATTGGCTGCATTGTGGGGGAGAAACTGGCTGCATATGGGGGAGAAACTGGCTGCATTATGGGGGATTAACTGGCTGCATTATGGGGAAGAAACTGGCTGCATTATGGGGGAGAAACTGGCTGCATTATGGGGGAGAAACTGGCTGCATATGGGGGGAAACTGGCTGCATTTGGGGACAAACTAGTGGCGTTTGGGCACAGTGGCTGCGTTTAATGGGCACAGTGGCGGCAATTGATGATTTTTTTTTTTTCAGTTTGTTTGCGCCCCCCCAAAAAATTTGAGCACCAGCCGCCACTGATTATAACCAATAGGGTCCCTTTTGCTCTCATACTCGTTATCCTATTCTTGGCAGAACCATCTTCGTGCCACCATCTTTCTGCTTTTTTGTCAGCAGTGTACTGTGGATTTACTTTTTACATGGAAGCATACATCTTAATAAAAAATGTATGGTTTTTAAAGACTTAAGCCCTGTACACACGATCGGATAACCTATGGATTTTCGTGCGATGGATCTGACCATCGGAAATCCGATGAAACTGTTTTTCATCAGTCTTGGCCACACACCATCAGTTTAAAAACCGACGGCAAGAAAACGACGGCACGTACAAAAAGTACGACGCGCTATAAAAGGGCCGAACAAATCTAATGGCGCCACCCCTTGGGCTGCTTTTGCTGATTTCGTGTTGCCGTGTGTTAGTAAAAGTTTGGTGAGAGCCGATTCGCGCTTTTCAGTCTCCGTGCTTTGCAGATCGTTTCCTGGTGTTCAGTTTGTGCTTGTGGGTTTGTATTTGTGATTCAGTGCGTGCAGTCAGGTCGTTACTGCCTTGCAGTGCCTTCTTGGCCGTTCGTTTACTGTTTTTCAAGTCGTTCTTCTCAGGCCTTGCTGTTCCATGGTGTGTCCTGTTTGAGTGCGTTCTGACCAGCCGACCGGTTTAAAACCATGTTTGAAGTGCGTTCTCGTTCTCGAGCTCGTGCTGGCTTTGGGCTTGGTGTTGCAGTTAACACTGTAACCCGAGTTCAGTCTGTGAACAGGGTGAGGAGGAGTTCATGGACTAAGAATTGGTTGCTCCAGCGGGACCAATTCTCTCATATGCCTCTGCTGCGGGAAATCCATGAGAATAATCCTGATGATTTCAGGAATTATCTCAGGATGACGGACCCCGTATTTCACCGTCTGTTGGATTTGCTGTCCCCCTATATAACGAGGCAGGACACTGTGATGCGCCAGGCCATCACTGCCGAGCAGAGGCTTATTACCACGTTGAGATACCTGGCGACCTCAAGTTCTCAACAGGCATCTCCCCCCAGGCTCTCGGGATCATTATCCCTGAGACGTGTTCGGCCATCATTCAGGTCCTGCAGAAGGACTATATGAAGGTAATTTTGCTCCTTTAACCTCACATTATATGTTTTGATTGTTTTAGAATCTTCTTATTTTTCCCCTCCTAACCCAAATTTGCCTTTTTGTAATATCCTGGTAATGTCCCCATTTTCCCCATGCATTTTTTTACCTGTAAATGCCTTTTTGGGCCCTACATGCCTATTTCCCTTCACTAACCTCTCCAGCATGCTATCGTGGGCGCAAACCCAGCTAGCCTTCTATTTTCCTGTTCCTTTTTTTGGGGTCATTGCCCGCGTAGTTTGACAACCCTCCCTCCCCCCCCTAAAGATGTAAATAATTTTGTAGTTCTCAATCAAGCTCAGCAGAGTGGTCGAGCCCTTTTTTGGATCCCCCACAATCACCTTAGGCCCCCCCTAGATTATTTTAGAATGTCCACTCAGCGGGGGTGGGCCTCTGTTTATTGGTAGGAAATACTCCCCTAAATAATAATGTTAGAATGATGTTGGTCAACAATGTTTTTGCGTGTAATCTGCTTGCACTGTAAACATAAACCGCAGTAATGTCTTATTTTTGTTTGACTCCACACCACAGGAATGGCTGACTGTGGCCTCCCAATTTGCCCAGCGGTGGGATTTCCCCAAATGCGGAGGTGCAATTGATGGGAAGCACGTCCACATAGTGCCGCCACCCCGTTCGGGGTCATACTATTTTAACTATAAAGGTTTTAATAGCATAGTGTTAATGGTGGTGGTGTCGGCACGGTACGAGTTCCTGTATGTGGACGTGGGGAAGAGCGGCCGGATGTCCGATGGCGGAGTTTTCGCAGAGACGGAGTTCGCTCACCGTCTGCAGGCTGGGGGTCTTGCACTGCCTCCAGATGCAGAGAACGTGGACTAGGACCACACCTCATGCGGCCGTTTCCCCAACGCACCCTCACCCCGGAGAGGAGGGTTTTTAATTACCGGCTGGCCAGAGCCCGGAGAGTTGTGGAGAATTCCTTCGGGATAATGGCCAGCCGGTTCCGCCTGTTCCAGACAGCTATAAATTTGGCGGATTATAAACTCAACAACATTGTGTACTGCTGCTGCTTGTTGCACAATTTTTTAAGGAAATTCTCCACAAATTATGTGTCATCAGTTGGGTCTGAGGCCGGTCCCTCTGAACTGATAAATCTGACCGGCCTCAGGACTGCCCGTACTGGCTTGGCCCCCCAAAGTGCCCGTGAAGTACGTCAGAAATACGTAGAGTACTTCACGGGTAGGGGGGCCATCGCAATGCCAGACCACATCTGACCTTTGATTTTACCTTTTTTTAAAAAACAAAAATATTTGATTTACTACAAACTTGTGTTGTCATTCTTTTATTTGTGGTTTATGTGTCTCCCAGGTTCTAGTAGTGCCAAGTGTATTTCTCCTTAGTAAATAGCCTCCAATCTCAGAGGTAAAAACACTAATTTTGCATCTTCAGAACTGCTATTGAGCATAGAAAGAACAAGGCACACCCTTTTTTGACTTCCCAAATGTTTTTATTGATTGCAACACAGTTTTTTTTTTTTTTTAGAAATATTTATTTTGGGGTTTTTGTGCGGCTTTTTTTAGCAGAAACATGCATGGGTCAAAAGCCACTTTTTTTTTTCTGAAAAAGTAATAAAATAACACAGTGAAAAATACCAACAGAAGATGGGGTGATGTTACCCCTGATCCATCCCAAATGTGAAGAAACACACTTTCTTTTTGGGGCTCAAATGGGTATCTTCAACATGATCCCATGGCTAGGGTAAACATGTGCTATCTGCCATCATGGGGGATCAATGGACGTGCTTTGGGGGTGAAAACCCTTCCTCTCCCCTACTTGAGGAGGGAGGAAGAGGTTGCACCCCCAAAACAGGGACATAGATATCCTGTGACGGCAGATAGCACATGTTGAGTCTTCAGTGTGTGCATCCTTACATTTGGGCTGGTGGAAATCCCATAGAAAAATTCCGACACATAACAAAACACACAAAAAGGGGGGGGGGGGTCACACTATTCTCCCCAAAATATCTATCATGTTTTTATATTTTGCTCAATCACAATCATTCTCTTTCTCATAATGTCCATTTCGCTACTGCATTCCATGATTTCCTGAATGATTATTTTGGCGCTGGCCCTCGAGAATGGAGGATTTGGACTTCCTGACACACCCCCACGTTCAGTCCCTAAAAAGAAACAAATATTTAAAAACTATGCAGGCCTACATCTGTATTTACCTTGAAGTTGTGGTGACAGACACTGACCTGTTGTGGTGATAAGCTCCACCTCTCCTTCCTCCACCTCCCCTTCCTCCACCTCCGCTTTCTCCCCCTCCGCTTCCTGAACCTGCTGAACTTGGTCTGCTTTGTGATCTTCGGGGAGTTTCTGTGGTGTTTGGTTCCTGGTCTCATGAGCATGGTGTCCTCCCACTCTCCTCTCCCCTATGGAAATAGCAAAAATAAAGGAACCTTTAGCACACAAACTTTTTAGGCCTGAAAATGGATTCTCAATGTTTTAAAGTGGGGTCCAAATGATATTTGGCCCTGAGTTTCAAGATGAACATATGAGATCTTGCTAACTCTACAAAGCAACATGTTATTTTGGAGGACACTCACAAATACACTTGGATAACCACCAAGGTATCCACTGGACCACCTGTGTGTGACACCGTTAAGAAATTGGGTCATGTGGCCCAGAGTATAGTATCTTGCTGAAGAACAAAAAAGAGTACACAACTGCTGGAGTGCCATCTCCTTTACCCAGAATACAGTTTATCCTTTCATTCACATTCTAAATTTTCTTACAACACATCATCTAGCCAACAATGTGTAGATAAACATTGCTGAAGTAAAATGAGGCATACCCACATGTAGTTTACGTGGATATGTGCCAAACATGTTTGGGGGAAGAGCAGCAATTATTTTTGCAACACATTTAGCAAATAAGTGGACTCTCCACTTAACATAAAAGTTGACATTTTAAAATGTGAAACCAGTCAAGCCAAGCACATGTTGCAAAACATGGAAGAATACATATTACAATGTGAAAGAACACAGTAAAATAAACTTACTTTTTTCAATGCTTTTTATAAGTTTCCTATACTGCTCTGGCTCCCTGAGCTTCAGGTCTGACCACCTTTTACGGAGTTGTTCCTTGGATCTCCTGATCCCATATTTTTTATAGAGAGTCTTCGCAACTTTGTCCATAATTTGTGACTTCCGGAGATTAGGGGTGTCGTATGGGCCATGCTTGCCGTCGTAATCCTTCCTCCGCAGAATGTCCACCATCCCCGCCATCTCAGAAAAAGACATATTAGTCGCCTTGTATCTTTTTTTACTGGATCGGGACGTTTCCGCCTCCGGGCTTTCCTCGTCGGTAATTTCTAATAAAGAAGCCACCTGTGTCTGCGACATGTCGCCGTCTCACACTGTGCGCCGATCGTTAAGGGGCGGGGAAATGCTGAAAAAGTCCGTCATGGGCGGGCGACGAGGGCGGAGTTACACGCATGCACAGGGTATAAAAAGGGGAAAGAAGTTATTAGGGATGCGCGGAGTAAGGACGACCGGAAGTGAAGCAACAAAGTGAACTAAGGTAAGAAGGGAACTCGGGCCTGCAGTGGCCTATAATGGTTCATGATTGTAAAGGGCAATATTGTGATAAGTTGAGGAGAATCAATTCTGATCCTTTTATTTTTATTACATTTTTTTTTTACTTGATGATCCAAAAAGATGCATAAACTACGAGAGCCGGAGGTGATGCTGATTTTTATCGAAAAATATAAGGAACAGCGCAACCTGTGGGAACTGAAACACCCTGCGTACCACAAAAGTGATGTACGTCGGGCAACTATTACCAAATTAGCAGAGGATATGAAGCCATGGATCCCAGGTGCAGACTACACTATGATCAATAATAAAATCAACAACCTGCGTAATTCGTCTAAAAAAAAAATACAAGGAAGTGCGCCAGTCAAAGAGATCAGGAGCAGCAGCCGACGATGTAGTAAAGCCCAAGCTGTGGTACTACAGACATCTTCAATTTCTGGATGACCAGTTTGAGGCCAGGGAATCTATTTCCAGCCTTCCCTCAACCCTTCCTTCCACCCTTCCCTCCAGCGTTCCTTCCACCCTTCCCTCCACCCCTGCAGAGGCGGAGGAGGAGCCTCCCGAGCTAGAAGAGCCAGATCTTCGCATCTTCAGCCAGGTATAGTATTTTTGATCATAATTATTGTCCACTAAGTAATATTTTGTGGTACTGTTTGGATTAGCCATAAATGATATCATCCCCCCCACCCCAAAAAAAACAAACCAGTAATGAGATCAAAATTGTGTGTGATAGATTCCCCAAATAATCCAATTTTTCATTTTATTTTAAAAACAGGATGAGGCAAGCCAGGAGGAAGAGGGTCAGGAGTGTGGCAGGCAGGAGGAGGCAGAGGTGAGTGTCAGCCAGGAGGAGGCAGGGCCAAGTGGGACTCAGCAGGTCCCCAGGCCTAGTGGCAGCACCGTCTCCCAAGTGGCTCCCCTCCACGTCAGACCGCCAAAACAACGGCGGATGACACAAGTGGAGGAGGAGTCACTAAAGATGATTCAGGAGGCTGCTGCCATTATGAGGGCCCCCCTCAACCCTACAGAGGGCTTTAGCACCTATCTTGCGGATAAATTGCTCAGAATGGAGGCGGGACAACGGGCCCTTTGTGAGCACCTTATATATATGGCCGTACACATGGGGGCGAGGGGGCTGCTGACTGAGGCCACCCATATCTCGCAGCAGGCCAATCCCTCTCCTCCTTCTCCTCCTCCTCCTGCCACATCACCACCCACAGTGGCCCAGCCTGCAAGGGTGCGTGGACGGGGCCGTGGAGAGAACACTGCAGGGAGGCGTGGAAGGAAGGCTACAGGGAAGAGCAGGAGGTGATTCCCTAGCCTCGAGCTGCTCATCCAGAAATTGAAGGTTGATGGAGTACCACAGCTTGGGATGATGTATGTCTTTGGCTGCTGCTCCTGAATTCATGCTGTTGTTGATTTTATTATTGATCATAGTCAGGTCTGCATTTGGGATCTAATGACTTAATATTCTCTGCTAATTTCTGAATATTTCCCCATCGGTTTTTGTTTGTTTTTTTTCCGAAATAAAGGGACATTTGATTTCAGCCAACATACATGCCTGATGTTTTGTTTTTTTAAGTAGCAATAAGATTTCATAAATACAATGTGTAATTAATAACAAGGGACACCAACCTCCATGAGTAAAAAATAAAAAAAAATGTTGTTCGGAGAAATTGACACACCAAAAAATGCACCACAAATTTTAAGACAAAAAACAAAAAAAAGGTGTAATTTGTGAGGTCGGCCTTGAAGAATTAAACTAATTATTCCTAAGATCACAAGAAAGAAGAAAGACATACGTTTCTCCGAACTCATGAGAAAGATCTGCTGCCGAAATGACATTTTAAAGACCGTTCTAAAGCAACAAAACATGCGCTGCATTAAACGAAGCAATAACTTGCAGAATGACGAATGTGCTCTCTCCATTAGGAACGCTAGTTTTACCAGAACGAGCGCTCTCGTCTCCTAATTCAGTCTGAGCATGCGTGGATATTTTAACCGATGGACTTGCCCATAGACGATCGGAAATTCCCATCGGTTTTTTATCCATTGGAAAATTTTAAAACAAGTTCTATTTTTTCCAACCGATAGAAAAAAGACCGATGGGTACCATACACGATCGGTTTGTCTGATGAAAACCATCCATCGGACGGTTTACATCAGTCAAACCGATCGTGTGTACGGGGCTTTACACTATGGAGCTTCTTTTTTTATGAGGTGTATTGATGGCACAAAGGACCCAAGAAGGACTTCATGTCATGTTGTACGGGACCTAAATAGGTCTATCTTATGAGGTGAAATTCAATTGCATGCGGGTGGTACACGTTGTTGGAAAGAGGATTGGGAGGACATTGGTGGTTTGAAGTTTTATCATTTGCACCTTTATGTGGTGAGTGTGATTGTTCTGTTTGTTTCTATACACTGGATGGTGGGACTCTGAGGAAGGGAAGCAAAACCTGTTGGTTATCCATATTATTGCACATGATATGACCCATTGGTTTATGAGGGTCTATTTTTCTGGTGAGAGTTTAGTAAATTAGTTTGAAGCACGACAAGAATGATTACTTTGAAGAGTGATTTTTCTACCAGTATACAGCACGTCAGGGTTGTTAGGCACACATGTAAGCACACAATCTCCCCCTAACAGGCAGATCAGTCAGCTTATCGTCATTGCCTTTTCTGAGGGTTTTATTTACTTTCTTTACAGGAATTAGGCTGTTTAGGGCTAGTAAATTTTAAATCTGTGAATGAGTTGCCTGATATGGTGTTTTTACATATATTTTTCCCACTTTGTTTTATTAGGAAAAGTTAAAGAGCAGTACACATACAGTTCACAGTGTGTCGCAGAACATGACATTTAGACATAATAGTGTTTTAAAATTTTCAAAATAAATTTATGAAGTGAGGATCCCACCTCCATGTGTTTATTTAGGTTATCACCTTTAGCTGTGATTCCTGAAGAACCCCATGAGTTTAATCATTTGTCAGTTCCTAAGGGTTCATGTTCTTTATTGATCCAATTGGTGATAGCCTATTCTCATTGATTTACCTAAATCTACAGTATATCAAGCTCTTTTTGTGTTTAGATCATTTATCAGATGCCCCTTTAGTCAAATCTGACATTAAATCTTTTTGTTCTCTGCTTTTGGTCAGGAGCTTGTAAGTCCCTGGTCATTCTCTTTTTGCTTCATCTCAAATGTATTTTCTTGATAAGCAGCATGAAGATTCAATAGTGAAACATTGGAAGGCTTTTTGGTGTAGCTACATGATCTGCTCTGAGGCTCTGCCACTGAGATCTGCATCTTCCAATGCTCCTCCTCCCTTTAATTCAGTACAGGGCTCTGATTTTCTTTTACTAAATCACAATGCATTTCTGCCACAGTGCTGCAGAAAACTGCTTTGCAAAACACTGTTGCCTGGTAGGCAGTTTGTTATCAAAGCCAGAGTCCAGTGAGCATGGGGAAAGTGATCCCCTGGTCTTCCAGTTGGATGGTAGCATGTCCCTTTGGCTGCTGAATCTCAGTTCTGCCTTGCTCCACATTTATTTCCTGGTGTCGGTATAGAGTTTGCTAGGATGGATTTTTAGACTCCTACAAAAAAAGACACAGTATCTTTTCAGAACCACCTTATCAGAAATTAGTATACGGTTTATGTGATTCAGTTGTCCTTGGGCTTTTTTAGTGTTTGTATCAGGCATTTGCCTATGAGCAGAATTTTGCTAGTGGGCTAGATGCTGCTCATCTCAGACCTTAAATTCCCTTTTTGGCATGTTGGTTTTGTTAGAAGGTAAAAGAGTATCTACTGGTTTTGGCGCAAATTTATTTCAACTTAAATTGTTAGCTCTATGTGGCAGGTGGAATTCATTTTAGATGAGCATTTTCTAGTTGTCTACAGATGCAACAGAGTATATTGAATGTGGTAATTTCCGGTCTGGCAAATCATGTTCAGCGTTTTGACCAGAATATTGTATTTTCATGGTATCCCTAAGAATATTGCTTACTTGGGCTCTTCCCTGTTGTGGTGGCTGTGGCACTTTGGAGCATACAGTTCAGCCAACAAAGCCTCTTTTTGATGAATCTTAGAATAGCGTTTTTATGCAATTAATTGTCTAAGATACTGTATAGGGGTCTTCCTGGTCTTCATTTAATGTTTAGGTTAAATAAGAAATTTTCAGGGTAGCCAAACATTTAATAGCAGATGCTTTGTTTTGCTATGTTTCCAGTGTTTCAAGACTAGTGATGAGCCGAACACCCCCGGGTTCGGTTCGCACCAGAACCCGCGAACGGACCGAAAGTTTGCGCGAACATTAGAACCCTATTAAATACAATGGATGCGAACGTTCGGATTCTAAAGTGCTAATTATAACGACTATTATCCATGTTATTGTCCGAAACAGAGTTTGGGAACCCGGCTTCTGCACCAGGGGACATGTATCAATGCAAAAAGAAGTTTTAAAAACGGACGTTTTCCGGGAGCAGTCATTTTAATGATGCATAAAGTGAAAAAAAAAAGTCAAATATTCCTTTAAATATTGTACCTGGGGGGTGTCTAAAGTATGCCTGTGAAGTGCCACGTGTTTCCCGTGTTTAGAACTGTCCCTGCACAAAATAACATTTCTAAAGGGAAAAAAGTCATTTAAAACTGCTTGCGGCTTTAATGCAATGTCTGGTCCCGGTAATATGGATGAAAATCTTTAGGAAAAATGGCATAGCTACCCCATCAACCCCCCCCCCCCCTACCCCAGCCCATTACCAGCCCCTTTGGGTCTTGTATAGATATTAAGGGGAACCCCGCACACAAAATAAAAAAGGACCTATATACTCTGAACAGCCGTATACAGGCGGTGCATACAAGACAGGGACTGTAGGTTTGTTCTTATGTAGAATCTGTTTATAATTTTGAACAGCTGCATTGTTTAAGTGGAGCTCCATGGCAAATTCCTTTTTTTTCGTTTTTTGTAAAACATAGGGAACGGTTATCACCCCTGTCACATTTTTTTTGCTGTCTGTGCCCCTGTTCAGAACATTTCACCTCACTTTGCGTCCCAATGACAACTGTTTTTGAAATGTGGTGTTTTTATTGAAACAAGGATTGGTGATAAAGCATCAGTAGAGAGGAGACACCTTTCTCCCATATTAATTCTTACAGGAGAGAATTTTCCTTCCAAGGGGTAGATTTCCTCTCACTTCCTGTTGTCTTCTTCCGTTTGCAAGTAGTAGTAGTTTGTAAGTTGGATGTTTGAAAGTAGGGACCTTCCGTATATACTCTGCAGAAATTGGCCCCTTAGGTGTTGGTGTTGGCACAACACTGAAAGCACTCACAGTTATTCTTGGTGGGTGCTGGAACGCCCTTCTATCAAGTATAATATCAGGAATTGTAATAACATATAATTGTTGATAAGTGGTAGTAATTATTGGGCCTTTAATGGTGGTGCTGGTGCCCCAACACTGTAAGGCCTGACAGTTACTCTTGGTGGGCGCAGCAATGGTCCCTGCTGTGAATTATTAGATCAATAATTATAATTGCATGCCCCTGTTGAACAGGGGCTGAAAAATTGGGCCTTTGGTGGTGGTGGTGGTGGTGATGGTGGTGCTGGTGCCACAACACTGTAAGGCCTGACAGTTACTCTTGGTGGGCGCAGCAATGCTCCCTGCTGTGAATTATTAGATCAATAATTATAATTGCATGCTCCTGTTGAACAGGGGCTGAAAAATTGGGCCTTTGGTGGTGGTGGTGGTGGTGATGGTGGTGCTGGTGCGACAACACTGTAAGGCCTGACAGTTACTCTTGGTGGGCGCAGCAATGCTCCCTGCTGTGAATTATTAGATCAATAATTATAATTGCATGCCCCTGTTGAACAGGGGCTGAAAAATTGGGCCTTTGGTGGTGGTGGTGGTGGTGATGGTGGTGCTGGTGCCACAACACTGTAAGGCCTGACAGTTACTCTTGGTGGGCGCAGCAATGCTCCCTGCTGTGAATTATTAGATCAATAATTATAATTGCATGCCCCTGTTGAACAGGGGCTGAAAAATTGGGCCTTTGGTGGTGGTGGTGGTGGTGATGGTGGTGCTGGTGCCACAACACTGTAAGGCCTGACAGTTACTCTTGGTGGGCGCAGCATTGCTCCCTGCTGTGAATTATTAGATCAATAATTATAATTGCATGCCCCTGTTGAACAGGGGCTGAAAAATTGGGCCTTAGGCACTGGTGGCACAACACTGCAACCCCTCACAGATACTGTACTTGGAGCACAGCAATGAGGCCTGTTGCAAAGTATTGCATCAAAAATTTTAATTACACACCCCTGTTAAACAGGGGCTGAAAAATTGGGCCTTAGCCACTGGTGGCGTCACCCATAAACCAAAATGATCTTCCAAGCTATCATCGTTAATCGTATCATTGAGGAGGAGGAGGAGGATAGCCAGTCAACATAACAGCACAGGCACTCAGCATCAGCATCAGTCTTGAAGGGATGTGACATTTTAAAATCAATTAGTCTGTTATATCAGCATCTGGTGTGTGGTAGCTGGTGGTGATCCAAGACTGGTTCATCTTGATGAAAGTCAGTCGATCAACCGAGTCGGTGGACAGGCGCACCCTGTGATCCGTGACAAATCCTCCAGCAGCACTGAATGTGCGTTCTGAAAGAACGCTGGATGCAGGACAGGCCAGTAGCTCAATTGCATACTGTGCAAGCTCTGGCCAGTGATCCATCCTCAAGACCCAGTAAGCCAGAGGATTTTCGGTGGGGAAGGTGTCCAAGTCTGACCTTGCCCCTAGGTATTCCTGCACCATGTATATCAGACGCTGGCGATGGTTGCTCGAACCGATCATACTTTGGGGCTGCGGACTAAAGAATTGTCTGAACGCATCGGTCAGACGGCCACCTTCCCCACCGCTCCTTCTTTGACTGCCCGAAGCCTCAGCAATAGTGATGAGCCGAACACCCCCGGGTTCGGTTCGCACCAGAACCCGCGAACGGACCGAAAGTTCGTACGAACATTAGAACCCTATTAAATACAATGGATGCGAACGTTCGAATTCTAAAGTGCTAATTATAACAACTATTATGCATGTTATTGTCCTAAAAAGGGTTTGGGAACCCGGGTTGTGCACCAGGGGACATGTATCAATGCAAAAAGAAGTTTTAAAAACGGTCGTTTTTCGGGAGCAGTCATTTTAATGATGCATAAAGTGAAAAGAAAAAGTCAAATATTCCTTTAAATATCGTACCTGGGGGGTGTCTAAAGTATGCCTGTGAAGTGCCACGTGTTTCCCGTGTTTAGAACTGTCCCTGCACAAAATGACACTTCTAAAGGAAAAAAAAGCCATTTAAAACTGCTTGCGGCTTTAATGTAATGTCTGGTCCCGGTAATATGGATGAAAATCTTTAAGAAAAATGGCATAGCTACCCCATGACCCCCCCCCCCCACCCCAGCCCATTACCAGCCCCTTTGGGTCTTGTATGGATATTAAGGGGAACCCCGCACACAAAATAAAAAAGGCCCTATATACTCTGAACAGCTGTATACAGGCGGTGCATACAAGACAGGGACTGTAGGTTTGTTCTTATGTAGAATCTGTTTGTAATTTTGAACAGCTACATTGTTTAAGTGTAGCTCCAGCCCAAATACCTATTTTTAAGCTTTTTGGAAAACATAGGGAAGGGTTATCACCCCTGTAACATTTGTTTTGCTGTCTGTGCCCCTGTTCAGAACATTTCACCTCACTTTCCGTCCCAATGACAACTCTTTTTGAAATGTGGTGTTTTTCTTGAAACAAGGATTGCTGATAAAGCATCAGTACAGAGGAGACACCTTTCTCCCATATTTATTCTTACAGGAGAGAATTTTCCTTCCTAGTGGTAGATTTCCTCTCACTTCCTGTTGTCTTCTTGCGTTTGCAAGTAGGAGTCGTTTGTAAGTTGGATGTTTGAAAGTAGGGACCTGCCGTATATACTCTGCAGAAATAGGCCCCTTAGTTGTTGGTGTTGGCACAACACTGTAAGCACTCACAGTTACTCTTGGTTGGTGCTGGAACGCCCTGCTGTCAACTATTATATCAGGAATTTTAATTACATATAATTGTTGAACAGTGGTAGTAAAAATTGGGCCTTTGATGGTGGTGCTGGTGCCACAACACTGTAAGCCCTGACAGTTACTCTTGGTGGGTGCAGCAATGGGCCCTGCTGTGAATTATTAGATCAAGAATTGTAATTGCATGCCCCTGTTGAACAGGGGCTGAAAAATTGGGCCTTTCGTGGTGGTGGTGGTGGTGGTGGTGTTGCCACAACACTGTAAGCCCTCAGAGTTACTCTTGGTGGGTGCAGGAATGGGCCCTGCTGTGAATTATTAGATCAAGAATTGTAATTGCATGCCCCTGTTGAACAGGGGCTGAAAAATTGGGCCTTTTGTGGTGGTGGTGGTGGTGTTGCCACAACACTGTAAGCCTTCAGAGTTACTCTTGGTGGGTGCAGGAATGGGCCCTGCTGTGAATTATTAGATCAAGAATTGTAATTACATGCCCCTTTTGAACAGGGGCTGAAAAATTGGGCCTTTCGTGGTGGTGGTGGTGGTGGCGTTGCCACAACACTGTAAGCCCTCAGAGTTACTCTTGGTGGGTGCAGCAATGGGCCCTGCTGTGAATTATTAGATCAAGAATTGTAATTGCATGCCCCTGTTGAACAGGGGCTGAAAAATTGGGCCTTTCGTGGTGGTGGTGGTGGTGGTGGTGGTGTTGCCACAACACTGTAAGCCCTCAGAGTTACTCTTGGTGGGTGCAGCAATGGGCCCTGCTGTGAATTATTAGATCAAGAATTGTAATTACATGCCCCTTTTGAACAGGGGCTGAAAAATTGGGCCTTTCGTGGTGGTGGTGGTGGTGGCGTTGCCACAACACTGTAAGCCCTCAGAGTTACTCTTGGTGGGTGCAGCAATGGGCCCTGCTGTGAATTATTAGATCAAGAATTGTAATTACATGCCCCTTTTGAACAGGGGCTGAAAAATTGGGCCTTTCGTGGTGGTGGTGGTGGTGGCGTTGCCACAACACTGTAAGCCCTCAGAGTTACTCTTGGTGGGTGCAGCAATGGGCCCTGCTGTGAATTATTAGATCAAGAATTGTAATTGCATGCCCCTGTTGAACAGGGGCTGAAAAATTGGGCCTTTCGTGGTGGTGGTGGTGGTGGTGGTGGTGTTGCCACAACACTGTAAGCCCTCAGAGTTACTCTTGGTGGGTGCAGCAATGGGCCCTGCTGTGAATTATTAGATCAAGAATTGTAATTACATGCCCCTTTTGAACAGGGGCTGAAAAATTGGGCCTTTCGTGGTGGTGGTGGTGGTGGCGTTGCCACAACACTGTAAGCCCTCAGAGTTACTCTTTGTGGGTGCAGCAATGGGCCCTGCTGTGAATTATTAGATCAAGAATTGTAATTACATGCCCCTTTTGAACAGGGGCTGAAAAATTGGGCCTTTCGTGGTGGTGGTGGTGGTGGCGTTGCCACAACACTGTAAGCCCTCAGAGTTACTCTTGGTGGGTGCAGCAATGGGCCCTGCTGTGAATTATTAGATCAAGAATTGTAATTGCATGCCCCTGTTGAACAGGGGCTGAAAAATTGGGCCTTTCGTGGTGGTGGTGGTGGTGGTGTTGCCACAACACTGTAAGCCCTCAGAGTTACTCTTGGTGGGTGCAGCAATGGGCCCTGCTGTGAATTATTAGATCAAGAATTGTAATTACATGCCCCTTTTGAACAGGGGCTGAAAAATTGGGCCTTTCGTGGTGGTGGTGGTGGTGGCGTTGCCACAACACTGTAAGCCCTCAGAGTTACTCTTGGTGGGTGCAGCAATGGGCCCTGCTGTGAATTATTAGATCAAGAATTGTAATTACATGCCCCTTTTGAACAGGGGCTGAAAAATTGGGCCTTTCGTGGTGGTGGTGGTGGTGGCGTTGCCACAACACTGTAAGCCCTCAGAGTTACTCTTGGTGGGTGCAGCAATGGGCCCTGCTGTGAATTATTAGATCAAGAATTGTAATTGCATGCCCCTGTTGAACAGGGGCTGAAAAATTGGGCCTTAGGCACTGGTGGCACAACACTACAACCCCTCACAGATACTGTACTTGGAGCACAGCAATGAGCCCTGTTGCAAAGTATTGCTTCAAAAATTGTAATGACACGCCCCTGTTAAACAGGGGCTGAAAAATTGGGCCTTAGGCACTGGTGCCACAACACTCCAACCCCTCACAGATACTGTACTTGGAGCACAGCAATGAGCCCTATGGCAAATTATTGCTAAAAAAATTGTAATTACACGCCCCTGTAAAACAGGGGCTGAAAAATTGGGCCTTAGCCACTGGTGGCGGCACCCATAAACAAAAATGATCTTCCAAGCTATCATCATCAATCGTATCATTGAGGACTCGGAGGAGGAGGATAGCCAGTCAACATAACAGCACAGGCACTCAGCATCAGCATCAGTCTTGAAGGGATGTGACATGTTAAAATCAATTAGTCTGTTATATCAGCATCAGGTGTGTGGTAGCTGGTGGTGATCCAAGACTGGTTCATCTTGATGAAAGTCAGTCGATCAACCGAGTCGGTGGACAGGCGCACCCTGTGATCCGTGACAAATCCTCCAGCAGCACTGAATGTGCGTTCCGAAAGAACGCTGGATGCAGGACAGGCCAGTAGCTCAATTGCATACTGTGCAAGCTCTGGCCAGTGATCCATCCTCAAGACCCAGTAAGCCAGAGGATTTTCGGTGGGGAAGGTGTCCAAGTCTGACCTTGCCCCTAGATATTCCTGCACCATGTTTATCAGACGCTGGCGATGGTTGCTGGAACCGATCATACTTTGGGGCTGCGGACTAAAGAATTGTCTGAACGCATCGGTCAGACGGCCACCTTCCCCACCGCTCCTTCTTTGACTGGCCGAAGCCTCAGCAACTCGTTGTCCAGGACCAGGAGTTTGTAACCTCCCAGTCTCTGGGAACGCGTTGCACAGACCTTTCTGCAAGGCCTCCCGGAGTTGTCTCATCCTCTGCTCCCTCTGCGACGGTACGATAAGGTCCGCAACCTTACCCTTGTACCGTGGATCAAGGAGAGTGGCCAGCCAGTAATGGTCCCTCTCCTTGATCCGAAGAATATGAGGATCCTTCCGCAGACTTTGCAGGATCAGGGAGGCCATGCAGCGTAGGTTTGCTGAGGCATTCGCTCCGGAGTCCTCTGGGTCACTAAGGACGACATGATCCGCAGCCACCTCCTCCCAGCCACGTACAAGTCCACTGGTTTCTTGGGACTGTAAATCATCCCTAAAAGACTGCTGCTGATGATGCTGAGTGCCAGCCTCCACCTCCATGCTGACACAATCCTCCTCCTCCTCCTCCTCCTCCTCCTCCTCTTCCTGTGCGATGGGTGGGACAGAAGGAACACTGTCTGGGTAAAGGGTGCCTTGAGAGGCAAGGAAGTCCTCCTCTTCCTGCCTCTGTTCTGCCTCAAGTGCCCTGTCCATTATTCCACGCAGCGTGTGCTCCAACAGGTGGACAAGAGGTACAGTGTCACTGATGCATGCACTGTCACTGCTCACCATCCTCGTGGCCTCCTCAAATGGTGCCAGGACAGTGCATGCATCCCTGATCATGCCCCACTGGCGTGGAGAAAAAAAACCAAGCTCCCCTGACCCTGTCCTGGTGCCGTAGTCGCACAGGTACTCATTGATGGCCCTCTGCTGCGTGTGCAGCCGCTGCAGCATGGCCAACGTTGAGTTCCACCTGGTGGGCATGTCACATATAAGGCGGTTCTTGGGCAGGTTCAACTCCTTTTGCAGCTCAGCCAGGCGAGCACTGGCATTATAAGATCTGCGGAAATGCACACAGACTTTCCTGGCCTGCCTCAGGACATCCTGTAAGCCCGGGTACCTGCCCAAGAACCGCTGCACCACCAGGTTAAGGACGTGAGCCACACAGGGCACATGGGTCAGTTGTCCCTGTCGGAGGGCGGAGAGGAGGTTGGTGCCATTGTCGCAAACCACCATTCCTGGCTTAAGCTGGCGTGGCGTCAACCACCTCTCGGCCTGGCCCTGCAGAGCAGACAGGACCTCTGCCCCAGTGTGGCTTCTGTCCCCCAAACACACCAGCGCAAGCACGGCATGGCATCTTTTTGCCTGCGTACTTGCGTAGCCCCTTGAACGCCTACGGAGCACCGCTGGTTCCGAGGACAAACCACAGGAAGAGGCCATGGAGGAAGAAGAAGAGGAGGGGGTGGAGGAGAGAGGTGTGTCACAACCAGTAGTAGCATTTTGGAGGCGTGGCGGTGGAACAACCTCCAACACTACTGCACCTTGTCCTGCATCCTTCCCAGCTGCCAAAAGAGTGACCCAATGGGCCGTGAAAGAAAGGTAACGTCCCTGTCCATGCCTGCTGGACCATGAGTCAGCGGTAATATGCACCTTACCGCTGACCGCCCTGTCCAGCGAGGCCAAGACATTGCCTTCCACATGCCGGTAGAGAGCCGGAATAGCCTTCCGTGAGAAAAAGTGGCGTTTGGGAACCTGCCACTGAGGAACCGCACATTGCACAAACTCACGGAAGGGGGCCGAGTCTACCAACTGAAAAGGCAGCAGTTGAAGCGCTAGCAATTTAGCCAAGCTAGCATTCAACCGCTGGGCATGTGGATGGCTGGGAGTGAACTTCTTTCGACGGTCCAGCAGCTGGGGCAGGGAAATTTGCCTGCTAGAATCGGACATCGGTGTACTGCTAGCAGAGTGGCCGCAAGTACTTGGCTGTGACACACCTAATTCTACACCTTCATTCCTCTCAGTGCATGTTTCAGAGAGGACTGAAGTTATAGTGGGGTTGGAGATCCCAGCTGATGCGGTGCAAGGAGAGGTCCGCTTTGTTCTTTGGTGTGGGTCTTTGAGGTAGGCTTGCCAACGAGCTGCATGGCAGGTCAACATATGTCTGGTCAGGCATTTGGTACCCAAGCGGCTGATGTTTTGGCCACGCGATATACGCTTGAGACATATGTTGCAAACAGCAGCTGTGCGATCTGATGCACTAGCCTCAAAAAAGGCCCACACCAAAGAACTTTTTGAATGACGGGCAGAGGCAGCGCCCTGCACAGGCGGAGCTCTGCGGTGTGATTCCGTCGGTGTACTGCCCTTACGCTGGCCACCAAAGGGCATCCTGCCTCGTTGGAGATGTGCCTCCTCCTCATCCTCCTCCTCCTCCTCTCTCCTATTAGGCACCCACGTGGAGTCAGTGACCTCATCATCCCCTCCCTCCTCATCACTGGAGCCAATCTGGCAGTATGCTGCAGCTGCTGGAACATGACTGCCAGATTGGTGTCCTTCTTGAGCATCCCCTCTGTCTGCTCTCACGCTACTGCCTTCCTGTAGCTGGGTTTCATCATCAGACCCTTCGAAACGCTGGGCATCCTCCTGGAGCATGTACCCAACACTGTGCTCAAACAGTTCGGGGGACTCCTCAGGAGGAGGACATGGTGGGTCTAGGGAAGGAGTGACTGATGATGAGTCTGACATTGATACCAGGGAAGAGGACGCTTTGGCAGCTGCTTTTCCAGTACCCTGAGCCTGGGTGAGAGAGGATGAGGAGGAGGAGGAGGGCTTGGTCATCCACTCTACCAAGTCTTCGGCATGATGTGGCTCAACATGTCCAGCTGCCGAAAAGAAGGACAAGCGTGTCCCATGGCCATGTGCTGATGACAATGCACCGCGTCCACGACCAGCACTGTTGCCCCCAGACACAGAGCCTGCTTGCCCTCTTTTATTGCCTCCTGACTGTCTGCCTCTCCTTGTTTGCCTTCCAGACATTCTAATAGATGGACTGCAGGGAGATGGGAAAAAAGCAATAAGGGCTACCTTCAGGTGTCCTTCTCTGTCCCTTTACTTAAGGATTTCTAAATATGGTTGAGGATGATTGCTTTTGCACAGAATAGCACAACGACAATTTCCCTGACTGTCCAAAAAAACAAGGATTTCAAAGATGGTTGATGAGGAATGCTTTAGCACACTATAGCACAAGGAGAATTTCCCTCACTGTCCTTCCCTGTCCCTAGAAACAAGGATTATCACAGTGAAAGAAACTGACACTCTTCCTACCTATAGTTTTCTGTCCCTAGAAAAAATGTTTTTTTAAAGCACACTATAGCACAAGGAGAATTCCCTCACTGTCCTTCCCTGTCCCTAGAAACAAGGATTCGCACAGTAAAACACACTGACACTCTCCCTACCTATAGTTTTCTGTCCCTAGAAAAAATGTTTTTTTAAAGCACACTATAGCACAAGGAGAATTTTCCTCACTGTCCTTCCCTGTCCCTAGAAACAAGGATTATCACAGTGAAAGAAACTGACACTCTTCCTACCTATAGTTTTCTGTCCCTAGAAAAATTTTTTTTTTAAAGCACACTATAGCACAAGGAGAATTTTCCTCACTGTCCTTCCCTGTCCCTAGAAACAAGGATTCGCACAGTAAAAGAAACTGACACTCTTCCTACCTATAGTTTTCTGTCCCTAGAAAAAATGTTTTTTTAAAGCACACTATAGCACAAGGAGAATTCCCTCACTGTCCTTCCCTGTCCCTAGAAACAAGGATTCGCACAGTAAAACACACTGACACTCTCCCTACCTATAGTTTTCTGTCCCTAGAAAAAATGTTTTTTTAAAGCACACTATAGCACAAGGAGAATTTCCCTCACTTTCCTTCTTTGTCCCTAGAAACAAGGATTATCACAGTGAAAGAAACTGACACTCTTCCTACCTATAGTTTTCTGTCCCTAGAAAAAATGTTTTTTTAAAGCACACTATAGCACAAGGAGAATTCCCTCACTGTCCTTCCCTGTCCCTAGAAACAAGGATTCGCACAGTAAAACACACTGACACTCTCCCTACCTATAGTTTTCTGTCCCTAGAAAAAATGTTTTTTTAAAGCACACTATAGCACAAGGAGAATTCCCTCACTGTCCTTCCCTGTCCCTAGAAACAAGGATTCGCACAGTAAAACACACTGACACTCTCCCTACCTATAGTTTTCTGTCCCTAGAAAAAAATGTTTTTTTAAAGTACACTATAGCACAAGGAGAATTCCCTCACTGTCCTTCCCTGTCCCTAGAAACAAGGATTCGCACAGTAAAACACACTGACACTCTCCCTACCTATAGTTTTCTGTCCCTAGAAAAAATGTTTTTTTAAAGCACACTATAGCACAAGGAGAATTCCCTCACTGTCCTTCCCTGTCCCTAGAAACAAGGATTCGCACAGTAAAACACACTGACACTCTCCCTACCTATAGTTTTCTGTCCCTAGAAAAAATGTTTTTTTAAAGCACACTATAGCACAAGGAGAATTCCCTCACTGTCCTTCCCTGTCCCTAGAAACAAGGATTCGCACAGTAAAACACACTGACACTCTCCCTACCTATAGTTTTCTGTCCCTAGAAAAAATGTTTTTTTAAAGCACACTATAGCACAAGGAGAATATCCCTCACTTTCCTTCTTTGTCCCTAGAAACAAGGATTATCACAGTGAAAGAAACTGACACTCTTCCTACCTATAGCTTTCTGTCCCTAGAAAAAATGTTTTTTTAAAGCACACTATAGCACAAGGAGAATTCCCTCACTGTCCTTCCCTGTCCCTAGAAACAAGGATTCGCACAGTAAAACACACTGACACTCTCCCTACCTATAGTTTTCTGTCCCTAGAAAAAATGTTTTTTTAAAGCACACTATAGCACAAGGAGAATTCCCTCACTGTCCTTCCCTGTCCCTAGAAACAAGGATTCGCACAGTAAAACACACTGACACTCTCCCTACCTATAGTTTTCTGTCCCTAGAAAAAATGTTTTTTTAAAGCACACTATAGCACAAGGAGAATTCCCTCACTGTCCTTCCCTGTCCCTAGAAACAAGGATTCGCACAGTAAAACACACTGACACTCTCCCTACCTATAGTTTTCTGTCCCTAGAAAAAATGTTTTTTTAAAGCACACTATAGCACAAGGAGAATTCCCTCACTGTCCTTCCCTGTCCCTAGAAACAAGGATTCACACAGTAAAACACACTGACACTCTCCCTACCTATAGTTTTCTGTCCCTAGAAAAAATGTTTTTTTAAAGCACACTATAGCACAAGGAGAATTCCCTCACTGTCCTTCCCTGTCCCTAGAAACAAGGATTCGCACAGTAAAACACACTGACACTCTCCCTACCTATAGTTTTATGTCCCTAGAAAAAATGTTTTTTTAAAGCACACTATAGCACAAGGAGAATTCCCTCACTGTCCTTCCCTGTCCCTAGAAACAAGGATTCGCACAGTAAAACACACTGACACTCTCCCTACCTATAGTTTTCTGTCCCTAGAAAAAATGTTTTTTTAAAGCACACTATAGCACAAGGAGAATTTCCCTCACTTTCCTTCTTTGTCCCTAGAAACAAGGATTATCACAGTGAAAGAAACTGATACTCTTCCTACCTATAGTTTTTTGTCCCTAGAAAAAATGTTTTTTTAAAGCACACTATAGCACAGGGAGAATTCCCTCACTGTCCTTCCCTGTCCCTAGAAACAAGGATTCGCACAGTAAAACACACTGACACTCTTCCTACCTATAGTTTTCTGTCCCTAGAAAAAATGTTTTTTTAAAGCACACTATAGCACAAGGAGAATTCCCTCACTGTCCTTCCCTGTCCCTAGAAACAAGGATTCGCACAGTAAAACACACTGACACTCTCCCTACCTATAGTTTTCTGTCCCTAGAAAAAATGTTTTTTTAAAGCACACTATAGCACAAGGAGAATTTCCCTCACTTTCCTTCTTTGTCCCTAGAAACAAGGATTATCACAGTGAAAGAAACTGACACTCTTCCTACCTATAGTTTTCTGTCCCTAGAAAAAATGTTTTTTTAAAGCACACTATAGCACAAGGAGAATTCCCTCACTGTCCTTCCCTGTCCCTAGAAACAAGGATTCGCACAGTAAAACACACTGACACTCTCCCTACCTATAGTTTTCTGTCCCTAGAAAAAATGTTTTTTTAAAGCACACTATAGCACAAGGAGAATTCCCTCACTGTCCTTCCCTGTCCCTAGAAACAAGGATTCGCACAGTAAAACACACTGACACTCTCCCTACCTATAGTTTTCTGTCCCTAGAAAAAATGTTTTTTTAAAGCACACTATAGCACAAGGAGAATTCCCTCACTGTCCTTCCCTGTCCCTAGAAACAAGGATTTGCACAGTAAAACACACTGACACTCTCCCTACCTATAGTTTTCTGTCCCTAGAAAAAATGTTTTTTTAAAGCACACTATAGCACAAGGAGAATTCCCTCACTTTCCTTCCCTGTCCCTAGAAACAAGGATTCGCACAGTAAAACACACTGACACTCTCCCTACCTATAGTTTTCTGTCCCTAGAAAAAATGTTTTTTTAAAGCACACTATAGCACAAGGAGAATTCCCTCACTGTCCTTCCCTGTCCCTAGAAACAAGGATTCGCACAGTAAAACACACTGACACTCTCCCTACCTATAGTTTTATGTCCCTAGAAAAAATGTTTTTTTAAAGCACACTATAGCACAAGGAGAATTCCCTCACTGTCCTTCCCTGTCCCTAGAAACAAGGATTCACACAGTAAAACACACTGACACTCTCCCTACCTATAGTTTTCTGTCCCTAGAAAAAATGTTTTTTTAAAGCACACTATAGCACAAGGAGAATTTCCCTCACTTTCCTTCTTTGTCCCTAGAAACAAGGATTATCACAGTGAAAGAAACTGACACTCTTCCTACCTATAGTTTTTTGTCCCTAGAAAAAATGTTTTTTTAAAGCACACTATAGCACAGGGAGAATTCCCTCACTGTCCTTCCCTGTCCCTAGAAACAAGGATTCACACAGTAAAACACACTGACACTCTCCCTACCTATAGTTTTCTGTCCCTAGAAAAAATGTTTTTTTAAAGCACACTATAGCACAAGGAGAATTCCCTCACTGTCCTTCCCTGTCCCTAGAAACAAGGATTCGCACAGTAAAACACACTGACACTCTCCCTACCTATAGTTTTCTGTCCCTAGAAAAAATGTTTTTTTAAAGCACACTATAGCACAAGGAGAATTTCCCTCACTTTCCTTCTTTGTCCCTAGAAACAAGGATTATCACAGTGAAAGAAACTGACACTCTTCCTACCTATAGTTTTCTGTCCCTAGAAAAAATGTTTTTTTAAAGCACACTATAGCACAAGGAGAATTCCCTCACTGTCCTTCCCTGTCCCTAGAAACAAGGATTCGCACAGTAAAACACACTGACACTCTCCCTACCTATAGTTTTCTGTCCCTAGAAAAAATGTTTTTTTAAAGCACACTATAGCACAAGGAGAATTCCCTCACTGTCCTTCCCTGTCCCTAGAAACAAGGATTCGCACAGTAAAACACACTGACACTCTCCCTACCTATAGTTTTCTGTCCCTAGAAAAAATGTTTTTTTAAAGCACACTATAGCACAAGGAGAATTCCCTCACTGTCCTTCCCTGTCCCTAGAAACAAGGATTCGCACAGTAAAACACACTGACACTCTCCCTACTGTGAGGGGGTTAGCTCAGTAGCGGGTGTGTGTGACCCCCTGGATGGGCTCCCCACACAAAAACAGGCCCAGCAGACGGAGGTTGTGGTTTTCAAGATCAAAAAGGTGCGGTTTATTTCTCTATTTACAGTGACAAAAACACAGCAAAGCAAAAAGAAACATAAACAAAATAAATCCTGGTCAGCTTGACTTCTGACTAAACATGCAGGTTTCCCTAACTAACAACTGGGATCAGCCTGGTGCTGTCCTAGTCCCTAAGTCCCTGGTTTAGTAAATGTCCAAACAAATAGCCACACAGGCTTTGTCTCACCGCACAGGGGTTCACTCTCCCTAGACAGTCCACACAGGTCTGGTTCCAGGCATGAGCAAACACCTAATGAAGCTGGGAGTTTTTATAGAGGCCTTAAACGAGCTGACAAGCTTCAGCTGGTCTCATCAACTCCCTGCCTGCACGACGCCCAGCACTCTCCCTAGAGGTATGAATCATCCATGAGCCCACTAGCCTCAGCTGGGCTTCATCAACTCTCTCCCTAGTTGTATAAGTCGGCATAAAGCCTGAATCTGGGAGAAATATACCTACCCCCCTGGATGCAACCAGGTGACTTTACCTTCCTGCTGTCACATACCCCCCCCTCTTGTTTTAACCTTGGGGTTGGAACACCAGCAATCAGGCATTCATGTACTCGAGACAAAGCATCCACATTCCCCATTTGAACGCCAGGGCGATGCTTTACTGTGAAGTTGAATTCCTGTAGGGCCAGGAACCACCTATTTACTCTTCTATTTGTCTCCTTGTTTTTAGCCATCCACTTTAACGGAGCGTGATCCGTAACCATGTCAAAGTGCCTACCTAGCAGATAGTACCGAAGGGAATCTAGAGCCCACTTCACCGCTAAACACTCCTTTTCAACCGTGGCGTAATTTACCTCATGGGACTTCAACTTCCTGCTGAGGTAAATGACTGGGTGCTCTTCCCCGTTCCAGACCTGGGACAATACTGCTCCTAACCCCACATCTGACGCATCACTTTGTACGACAAAGTCTTTAGAGAAGTCGGGTGAGTACAACACTGGCTGGCTACATAAGGCTTGTTTCAAGAATTGGAACGCTGCCTCAGCCTCAGGGGTCCATTTAATCATGACCGACCCTTTCCCTTTCGTCAGGTTGGTTAGGGGCACAGCCTTAGAAGCAAAGTGGGGAATGAAGCGCCGATAATAACCCGCGATTCCCAGAAAGGCTCGTACCTGCTTCTTGCTGTTGGGACGTGGCCAACTCTGGATGGCCTCGACTTTGTTGAGTTGGGGTTTTATTACTCCCCTGCCAATGGTGTACCCAAGATATTTGGCCTCCTCCTGCCCAATGGTACACTTCTTGGGGTTAGCTGTAAACCCCGCTTCCCGGATAGAGTCTAGGACTGCTTGCACTTTTGGCAGATGTGAGGCCCAATCTGTGCTATGGACAATTACGTCATCCAGGTAAGCCGCAGCATACTTCCGATGGGGCCTCAGTATCTGGTCCATTTTCCGCTGGAATGTGGCCGGCGCGTTCTGTAACCCGAACGGCATTCTCTTATATTGGAACGCCCCGTCTGGGGTTACAAATGCGGTTTTCTCTTTGGCCGACTTGGCCAGGGGAATTTGCCAATACCCTTTTGTGAGGTCAAGAGTCGTCATGTATCGGGCTGTTCCCAGCCGGTCGATCAACTCATCTATACGTGGCATGGGGTAGGTGTCAAATTTTGTAACTTTGTTCAACTGACGAAAATCGTTACAAAATCGCCAGCTCCCATCCGGTTTAGGCACCAACACAATGGGACTAGACCAATCACTTTGGGACTCCTCTATCACCCCTAAGTTCAGCATTTTCTGTACTTCCTCCCGTATTGCCTCCCGTCGGGCCTCTGGGATCCGATAGGGTTTTAACTTCACCCTTTCACCGGGCGGGGTAATAATATCATGCTCTACCCCAGATGTTTGTCCCGGCAGCTCAGAGAACACCTCCTTGTTGCGAAGCACAAACTCCTTAACCTCCTGTTGTTGGGGTTGTGACAAGGTGGCTGCTATTCCAACCTCCGGAATCACGCAACCAGTTTGAGCTGGTGACCAAGTTTCTGCGACTAGGGACTCTCTATCCCTCCAGGCTTTCAACAGATTAACGTGATAGATCTGTTCGGACTTTCGCCTTCCTGGTTGTCTGACCTTGTAATTCACTTCGCTCACTTTTTCCATTATCTCGTAGGGGCCTTGCCATTTGGCAAGGAATTTACTTTCAACCGTAGGGACAAGTACCAGTATCCTATCCCCCGGGGAAAAGGTACGGGTCTTGGCTCCACGGTTGTACACTCTCTGCTGTGCCAACTGCGCTTGGGCCAAATGTTCCTTCACGATGGGCATTACCTGTGCAATTCGATCTTGCATCAGGGCGACATGCTCAATCACACTCCTGTGGGGAGAACTCTCACTTTCCCAAGTTTCCTTGGCAATATCCAACAGCCCTCTTGGGTGTCTCCCATACAGTAACTCAAAGGGGGAGAATCCCGTAGAGGATTGGGGCACCTCCCTAATAGCAAACATCAAATAAGGAAGTAGACAGTCCCAATCCTTTCCATCTCTATCCACCACTTTCTTCAACATTTGTTTTAGGGTTTTGTTGAATCTTTCAACCAGCCCATCGGTTTGGGGGTGATACACAGACGTACGCAATTGCGTCACTTTGAACAATTTACACAGCTCTTTCATAACCCGGGACATAAAGGGTGTACCTTGGTCCGTAAGCAGTTCTTTACAAATACCCACCCGGCTAAAAACAAGAGATAGCTCTTTGGCTATGGTTTTGGCCGAGGTATTTCGGAGAGGGATCGCTTCTGGATAACGGGTGGCATAGTCCATTATAACTAATATGTACTGGTGCCCCCTAGCGGACTTGATTATAGGACCTACCAAATCCATTGCGATCCTCTCAAACGGGACCTCAATGATGGGTAGAGGGACCAGCGGGCTACGGAAATGTGGCATCGGGGCCGACCTCTGACACACAGGGCAGGAGGAACAATAATTTTCTATGTCCTTCATCACCCCAGGCCAATAGATTCTCTGTAATACCCTCTCTCGGGTAGGGATGAGCTTCGAGTTCGAGTCGAACTCATGTTCGACTCGAACATTGCCTGTTCGCCCGTTCGCCGAACAGCGAACAAATTGGGGTGTTCGCGGCAAATTCGAAAAATCTATGGGAGAAATCTAAAGTGCTAATTATAAAGGCTTATATGCAAGTTATTGTCCTAAAAAGTGTTTGGGGACCCGGGTCCTGCCCCAGGGGACATGTATCAATGCAAAAAGAAGTTTTAAAAACGGCCGTTTTTTCGGGAGCAGTGATTTTAATAATGCTTAAAATGAAAAAATAAAAGTGAAATATTCCTTTAAATTTCGTACCTGGGGGGTGTGTATGATATGCATGTAAAGTGGCGCATGTTTCCCGTGCTTAGAACTGTCCCTGCAAAAAGTGTCATTTTTGAAAGAAAAAAATGCATTTAAAACTGACTCGCGGCTATTAATGAATTGTCGGCTCCCGGCAATACATACAAAAGTCATTGATAAAAAAAAAAAAAAAAGTGTGGGGGTTCCCCAGAATTCAATTACCAGGCCCTTCAGGTCTGGAATGGATATTAAGGGGAACCCCGCCGCAAATAAAAAAAAATTGACGTGGGGTTCCCCCAAATATCCATTCCAGGCCCTTCAGATCTGGCATGGATTTTAAGGGGAACTCCACCCCAAATAAAAAAAAAATGGCGTGGAGTCCCCCTAAAAATCCATACCAGACCCCTTATCCGAGCATGCAACCTGGCCGGCCGCAGGGGAAAAGGGGGGGACGAGAGAGCGGCCCCCCCTCCCTCCTGAACCGTACCAAGCCACATGCCCTCAACATGGGGAGAATGTCCCCATGTTGATGGGGACAAGGGCCTCATCCCCACAACCCTTGCCCGGTGGTTGTGGGGGTCTGCGGGCGGGGGCTTATCGGAATCTGGAAGACCCCTTTAACAAAGGGGACCCCCAGATCCCGCCCCCCCCTATGTGAATTGGTAACGGGTACATTGTACCCCTACCATTTCACGAAGAAAGCGTAAAAAAAATGTTTAAAAAAACACACAAACACCTTGAAAAAGTCCTTTATTTAAAAAAATAAATAAATAAACATTCCAGCGGTGAAATCCAGTGTCCCGCGGCGATCCCGATGTCCAGCGCTGTCCTTCATTGGTTGTGCCTGAGCGGACCTGATGGGGAACTCCCTCTCAGTATTTTAAATGTATAGACCCGCCCCTTCTAAAGCTCCCCATCAGGTCCGCTCAGCGGACGAGATGCGGAACATGAGAAGGGGCGGGTCTATACATGTATTGCCAAAGTGAGAGCAGTTCCCCATCAGGTCCGCCTCCTCGGTATGTCAGACCCGCCTACGTCATTGGCTTGAGCGGGGAACTTCCTTCACTATGTAAATTTAAATTTACATAGTGAAGGAAGTTCCCCGCTCAAGCCAATGACGTAGGCGGGTCTGACATACCGAGGGGGCGGACCTGATGGGGAACTGCTCTCACTTTGGTAATACATGTATAGACCCGCCCCTTCTCATGTTCCGCATCTCGTCTGCTGAGCGGACCTGATGGGGATCTTTAGAAGGGGCGGGTCTATACATTTAAAATACTGAGAGGGAGTTCCCCATCAGGTCCGCTCAGGCACAACCAATGAAGGACAGCGCTGGACATCGGGATCGCCGCGGGACACTGGATTTCACCGCTGGAATGTTTATTTATTTATTTTTTTAAATAAAGGACTTTTTCAAGGTGTTTGTGTGTTTTTTTAAACATTTTTTTTACGCTTTCTTCGTGAAATGGTAGGGGTACAATGTACCCGTTACCAATTCACATAGGGGGGGGCAGGATCTGGGGGTCCCCTTTGTTAAAGGGGTCTTCCAGATTCCGATAAGCCCCCCGCCCGCAGACCCCCACAACCACCGGGCAAGGGTTGTGGGGATGAGGCCCTTGTCCCCATCAACATGGGGACATCCTCCCCATGTTGAGGGCATGTGGCTTGGTACGGTTCAGGAGGGAGGGGGGGCCGCTCTCTCGTCCCCCCCTTTTCCCCTGCGGCCGGCCAGGTTGCGTGCTCGGATAAGGGGTCTGGTATGGATTTTTAGGGGGACTCCACGCCATTTTTTTTTTAAACTTGGGGTGGAGTTCCCCTTAAAATCCATGCCAGATCTGAAGGGCCTGGTAATTGAATTCTGGGGAACCCCCACGCTTTTTTTTTTTTTTTTCTCAATGACTTTTGTATGTATTGCCGGGAGCCGACAATTCATTAATAGCCGCGAGTCAGTTTTAAATGCATTTTTTTTCTTTCAAAAATGACATTTTTTGCAGGGACAGTTCTAAGCACGGGAAACATGCGCCACTTCACATGCATATCATACACACCCCCCAGGTACGAAATTTAAAGGAATATTTCACTTTTATTTTTTCATTTTAAGCATTATTAAAATCACTGCTCCCGAAAAAACGGCCGTTTTTAAAACTTCTTTTTGCATTGATACATGTCCCCTGGGGCAGGACCCCGGTCCCCAAACACTTTTTAGGACAATAACTTGCATATTAGCCTTTATAATTAACACTTTAGATTTCGAACGTTCGAGTCCATTGTATTTAATAGGGTTCTAAAGTTTACACGAACATTTTGTCTGTTCGCAGGTTCTGGTGCGAACCGAACAGGGGGGTGTTCGGCTCATCCCTGCTCTCGGGTTTTCTCTGTCCCCAGATGACCTCCAAGAATGTGCCCATGGGCCAACTCCAACACCAACTTCCTGTAAGGTTTGGGCACCACAAGCTGCTCAACGGTTTCTTCTGCCCTTTTTGCCACCCGATACAGTAGGTCCTTCTCTACGCTGAAGTATGGGTAAGTGCAGGTATTATCTGGGTTCACTAACTCGCCATCTATTTCCACTACGTTTTCCCGTGCCTTTATTAGGGCGGGGTCTTTTAACTGTTCTGTGGCAAAATTTTCCCTGTGAACCTCAAGATCAGAAAACTCCACAGACGGTAGGTTTTCGTCTGAGGAGGTGGGCTCCTCTCCAGTTTCTTGAGTCTCGCCTGCCAATACTGACAAGGGAAATTCTGGAGAGTCCTCACCACTCTCAGAGGAGTTCTGGCTATCACCTTCCTGGTACATAGGGGCACCAGTGGGGGGGTCACGATCATCCCACAGTTCCCAGAACTTCGGAAAATCCCTTCCCACAATGGCATCATGCGGTAATTGAGATACTAACCCCACTGGATGAGAGAGGGTACCTTTGGGGGTCTTGAAACACACTGTAGTCACTGGATACTCTCGGGTGTCCCCATGCACACAAATAACAGCTACCTTGCTATTCCCAGAGACCTCTGTTTTAACTAATTCAGCCTTTATCAGGGTCACAAGGCTACCTGAATCCAGTAATACCACAACATTTCTACCATTAATACACATTTTGCATAAATGTTTCTCAGTTCCCCGAATGGCAGTGCATGCGACTGTCGCACACAGCGACTGACGTCTGTCCGTCAGAAAGTCACATTGCATGGGTTCCTCCACAACCGGGCAATTTGCTGCAATATATCCCGTTTGCCGGCAGCGGTAGCAAACAATCCTTTTGGCTGCCTCTTGAGCCCCCGACTTCCCAGGCTGTTCTCGCCAAACCCTGGGCAGAGCTCCCACCCTCTCACTCTCTCCACCCTCACCCCTTGGAATCATCTTATCCGCCCCTGGGGATGGTCTGGTCTTAGGGTGGAAAGTCCGAGAGTCTCTGGAAGAGGCCGTCAGGTTCTCTGCAGCCAAGTATCTCTCTACACGATCCACAAGTTTACCGGCCGTTTCTGGGTCTCCATGGCTTACCCACTTTTGAATGGCGGTAGGAAGAGCTCTCAAGAAACGATCCATCACAACACGTTCCACAATCTCCGGTGCGGACAAAGTCTCTGGCTGTAGCCACTTCCTGCTCAGGTGAATGAGATCATACATTTGAGACCTGGGGGGTTTTCCAAGCTGGAAAGTCCAGTCATGCACACGCTGAGCCCGGACAGCCAGGGTGACACCCAGCCTTGCCAATATTTCAGCTTTTAGCATCACATAGTCTTTTGCTTGGTCAGGCTCTAGGTCATAGTAAGCTTTCTGCGATTCACCAGTTAACAGAGGAGCCACCAGTCCAGCCCACTGCTCCTCAGGCCACTTTTCTCTTTCAGCAGTCCTTTCAAATGTGGTAAAAAATACCTCTGGATCATCCTCTCCAGTCATTTTTGTCAATAAACGACTCACCCCAAAGGACGCGGTATTAGTGGGACGGCTTTCCTCACTGGTCTGCGGACGTTGCTGCATTACTGCTTCCATCTGTTGTTGTAGTCTCTGCTCTTGCTTCTGCAACAGGTCTATGAAGCGGGCCTCAGATTGCTGCTGGGCTTGTTGCTGGGCTGCGAAGCTCTTTTGCAAACCTGCATTTGTCTGCTGTTGATTGGCATTTGCTAGAGCCAGCTGTTTCAGTATCTCCTCCATGCTGGCTTAAAAAAAAACTGCCACTGGTTCTCCACCAACTGTGAGGGGGTTAGCTCAGTAGCGGGTGTGTGTGACCCCCTGGATGGGCTCCCCACACAAAAACAGGCCCAGCAGACGGAGGTTGTGGTTTTCAAGATCAAAAAGGTGCGGTTTATTTCTCTATTTACAGTGACAAAAACACAGCAAAGCAAAAAGAAACATAAACAAAATAAATCCTGGTCAGCTTGACCTCTGACTAAACATGCAGGTTTCCCTAACTAACAACTGGGATCAGCCTGGTGCTGTCCTAGTCCCTAAGTCCCTGGTTTAGTAAATGTCCAAACAAATAGCCACACAGGCTTTGTCTCACCGCACAGGGGTTCACTCTCCCTAGACAGTCCACACAGGTCTGGTTCCAGGCATGAGCAAACACCTAATGAAGCTGGGAGTTTTTATAGAGGCCTTAAACGAGCTGACAAGCTTCAGCTGGTCTCATCAACTCCCTGCCTGCACGACGCCCAGCACTCTCCCTAGAGGTATGAATCATCCATGAGCCCACTAGCCTCAGCTGGGCTTCATCAACTCTCTCCCTAGTTGTATAAGTCGGCATAAAGCCTGAATCTGGGAGAAATATACCTACCCCCCTGGATGCAACCAGGTGACTTTACCTTCCGGCTGTCACACTACCTATAGTTTTCTGTCCCTAGAAAAAATGTTTTTTTAAAGCACACTATAGCACAAGGAGAATTCCCTCACTGTCCTTCCCTGTCCCTAGAAACAAGGATTCGCACAGTAAAACACACTGACACTCTCCCTACCTATAGTTTTCTGTCCCTAGAAAAAATGTTTTTTTAAAGTACACTATAGCACAAGGAGAATTCCCTCACTGTCCTTCCCTGTCCCTAGAAACAAGGATTCGCACAGTAAAACACACTGACACTCTCCCTACCTATAGTTTTCTGTCCCTAGAAAAAATGTTTTTTTAAAGCACACTATAGCACAATGAGAATTCCCTCACTGTCCTTCCCTGTCCCTAGAAACAAGGATTCGCACAGTAAAACACACTGACACTCTCCCTACCTATAGTTTTCTGTCCCTAGAAAAAAAGTTTTTTTAAAGCACACTATAGCACAAGGAGAATTCCCTCACTGTCCTTCCCTGTCCCTAGAAACAAGGATTCGCACAGTAAAACACACTGACACTCTCCCTACCTATAGTTTTCTGTCCCTAGAATTTTTTTTTTTTTAAAGAACACTATAGCACAAGGAGAATTTCCCTCACTTTCCTTCTTTGTCCCTAGAAACAAGGATTATCACAGTGAAAGAAACTGACACTCTTCCTACCTATAGTTTTCTGTCCCTAGAAAAAATGTTTTTTTAAAGCACACTATAGCACAAGGAGAATTCCCTCACTGTCCTTCCCTGTCCCTAGAAACAAGGATTCGCACAGTAAAACACACTGACACTCTCCCTACCTATAGTTTTCTGTCCCTAGAAAAAATGTTTTTTTAAAGCACACTATAGCACAAGGAGAATTCCCTCACTGTCCTTCCCTGTCCCTAGAAACAAGGATTCGCACAGTAAAACACACTGACACTCTCCCTACCTATAGTTTTCTGTCCCTAGAAATTTTTTTTTTTTAAAGCACACTATAGCACAAGGAGAATTCCCTCACTGTCCTTCCCTGTCCCTAGAAACAAGGATTCGCACAGTAAAACACACTGACACTCTCCCTACCTATAGTTTTCTGTCCCTAGAAAAAATGTTTTTTTAAAGCACACTATAGCACAAGGAGAATTCCCTCACTGTCCTTCCCTGTCCCTAGAAACAAGGATTCACACAGTAAAACACACTGACACTCTTCCTACCTATAGTTTTCTGTCCCTAGAAAAAATGTTTTTTTAAAGCACACTATAGCACAAGGAGAATTCCCTCACTGTCCTTCCCTGTCCCTAGAAACAAGGATTCGCACAGTAAAACACACTGACACTCTCCCTACCTATCCTTCTCTTTCCCTAAACTAAAGGAATCCAGGTTAAGCAAGAAAAAAATAAATGTCACTGTCCCTGCCTATGCTTCTCTTTCCCTGCTCCGGAACACACTACACTAGGCCGCCGTGCTGGCGGCCTTTTATAGTGTGGGGCGTGTACTAAACACCCTCAGCAATAATTGGCCACAGGCATCCTGCCTGTGGCCAATCATTGCTCTCCTCGCTGCCGGCGCTGTGATTGGCCAAGCATGCGGGGTCACAGTGCATGCTTGGCCAATCACAGCGCCTGGATGACACTGCGATGGCGTAGTGCATTGTGGGCCGTTCGCGTCACTCGAATTTGGCGCGAACGGCCCAAATCGTTCGATCTTCGTCGAACGATCGAACAGCCGATGTTCGAGTCGAACGTATGTTCGACTCGAACACGAAGCTCATCCCTACTCAGCAACTCGTTGTCCAGGACCAGGAGTTTGTAACCTCCCAGTCTCTGGGAACGCGTTGCACAGACCTTTCTGCAAGGCCTCTCGGAGTTGTCTCATCCTCTGCTCCCTCTGCGACGGTACGATAAGGTACGCAACCGTACCCTTGTACCGTGGATCAAGGAGAGTGGCCAGCCAGTAATGGTCCCTCTCCTTGATCCGAAGAATACGAGGATCCTTCCGCAGACTTTGCAGGATCAGGGAGGCCATGCAGCGTAGGTTAGCTGAGGCATTCAGTCCGGAGTCCTCTGGGTCACTAAGGACGACATGATCCGCAGCCACCTCCTCCCAGCCACGTACAAGTCCACTGGTTTCTTGGGACTGTAAATCATCCCTAAAAGACTGCTGCTGATGATGCTGAGTGCCAGCCTCCACCTCCATGCTGACACAATCCTCCTCCTCCTCCTCCTCCTCTTCCTGTGCGATGGGTGGGACAGAAGGAACACTGTCTGGGTAAAGGGGGCCTTGAGAGGCAAGGAAGTCCTCCTCTTCCTGCCTCTGTTCTGCCTCAAGTGCCCTGTCCATTATTCCACGCTGCGTGTGCTCCAACAGGTGGACAAGAGGTACAGTGTCACTGATGCATGCACTGTCACTGCTCACCATCCTCGTGGCCTCCTCAAATGGTGCCAGGACAGTGCATGCATCCCTGATCATGCCCCACTGGCGTGGTGAAAAAAACCCGAGCTCCCCTGACCCTGTCCTGGTGCCGTAGTCGCACAGGTACTCATTGATGGCCCTCTGCTGCGTGTGCAGCCGCTGCAGCATGGCCAACGTTGAGTTCCACCTGGTGGGCATGTCACATATAAGGCGGTTCTTGGGCAGGTTCAACTCCTTTTGAAGCTCAGCCAGGCGAGCACTGGCATTATAAGATCTGCGGAAATGCACACAGACTTTCCTGGCCTGCCTCAGGACATCCTGTAAGCCCGGGTACCTGCCCAAGAACCGCTGCACCACCAGGTTAAGGACGTGAGCCATACAGGGCACATGGGTCAGTTGTCCCTGTCGGAGGGCGGAGAGGAGGTTGGTGCCATTGTCGCAAACCACCATTCCTGGCTTAAGCTGGTGTGGCGTCAACCACCTCTCGGCCTGCCCCTGCAGAGCAGACAGGACCTCTGCCCCAGTGTGGCTCCTGTCCCCCAAACACACCAGCGCAAGCACGGCATGGCATCTTTTTGCCTGCGTTCTTGCGTAGCCCCTTGAACGCCTACGGAGCACCGCTGGTTCCGAGGACAAACCACAAGAAGAGGCCATGGAGGAAGAAGAAGAGGAGGGGATGGAGGAGAGAAGTGTGTCACAACCAGTAGTAGCATTTTGGAGGCGTGGCGGTGGAACAACCTCCAACACTACTGCACCTTGTCCTGCATCCTTCCCAGCTGCCAAAAGAGTGACCCAATGGGCCGTGAAAGAAAGGTAACGTCCCTGTCCATGCCTGCTGGACCATGAGTCAGCGGTAATATGCACCTTACCGCTGACCGCCCTGTCCAGCGAGGCCAAGACATTGCCTTCCACATGCCTGTAGAGAGCCGGAATAGCCTTCCGTGCGAAAAAGTGTCGTTTGGGAACCTGCCACTGAGGAACCGCACATTGCACAAACTCACGGAAGGGGGCCGAGTCTACCAACTGAAAAGGCAGCAGTTGAAGCGCTAGCAATTTAGCCAAGCTAGCATTCAACTGCTGGGCATGTGGATGGCTGGGAGTGAACTTCTTTCGACGGTCCAGCAGCTGGGGCAGGGAAATTTGCCTGCTAGAATCGGACGTTGGTGTACTGCTAGCAGAGTGCCCGCAAGTACTTGCCTGTGACACACCTAATTCTACACCTTCATTTCTCTCAGAGCAGGTTTCAGAGAGGAGTGAAGGTATAGTGGGGTTGGAGATCCCAGCTGATGCGGTGCAAGAAGAGGTCAGCTTTGTTCTTTGGTGTGGGTCTTTAAGGTAGGCTTGCCAACGAGCTGCATGGCAGGTCAACATATGTCTGATCAAGCATGTGGTGCCCAAGCGGCTGATGTTTTGGCCACGCGATATACGCTTCAGACATATGTTGCAAACAGCAGCTGTGCGATCTGATGCACTCGCCTCAAAAAAGGCCCACACCAAAGAACTTTTTGAATGACGGGCAGAGGCAGCGCCCTGCACAGGCGGAGCTCTGCGGTGTGATTCCGTCGGTGTGCTGCCCATACGCTGGCCACTCAAGGGCATCCTGCCTCGTTGGAGAAGTGCCTCCTCCTCATCCTCCTCCTCCTCCTCTCTCCTATTAGGCACCCACGTGGAGTCAGTGACCTCATCATCCCCTCCCTCCTCATCACTGGAGCCAATCTGGCAGTATGCTGCAGCTGCTGGAACATAACTGCCAGATTGGTGTCCTTCTTGAGCATCCCCTCTCTCTGCTCTCACGCTGCTGCCTTCCTCTAGCTGGGTATCATCATCAGATCCTTCCAAACGCTGGGCATCCTCCTGGAGCATGTACCCAACACTGTGCTCAAACAGTTCGGGGGACTCCTCAGGAGGAGGGCATGGTGGGTCTAGGGAAGGATTGACTAATGAAGATAATGATACCAGAGAAGAGGACACTTTGGCAGCTGCTTTGCCAGTACCCTGAGCCTGGGTGAGAGAGGATGAGGAGGATGAGGTGGGCTTGGTCATCCACTCTACCAAGTCTTCGGCATGATGTGGCTCAACATGTCCAGCTGCCGAAAACAAGGACAAGCGTGTCCCATGGCCATGTGCTGATGACAATGCACCGCGTACACGACCAGCACTGTTGCCCCCAGACACAGAGCCTGCTTGCCCTCTTTTTTTGCCTCCTGACTGTCTGCCTCTCCTTGGTTGCCTTCCAGACATTTTAATGGATGGCCTGCAGGGAGATGGGAAAAACAGCAATAAGGGCTACCTTCAGGTGTATATTGTGCAGGAGGCTTAGCAACAATGACACTGACACTGTCCCCTGCCTATCCTTCTCTGTCCCTAAACACAAGGATTGAAAATATGGTTCAGCAAAAAAGTTTTAGAACAGAATAGCACACTGACACTTTCCCTCACTGTCCTACTCTGTCCCTCCCTACAAACAAGATTTAGCACAGAATAGCACACTGATAATTTCTACGAGTGTCCTTCTCTGTCCCTAAACTCAAGGATTGAAAATATGGAACAGCAAAATTGGTTTAGAACAGAATAGCACACTGTCAGTTTCACTCACTGTCCTACTCTGTCCCTCCCTACAAACAAGATTTAGCACAGAATAGCACACTGATAATTTCTATGAGTGTCCTTCTCTGTCCCTCAACTCAAGGATTGAAAATATGGAACAGCAAAATTGATTTAGAACAGAATAGCACACTGTCAGTTTCACTCACTGTACCTCTCTGTCCCTCAACTCAAGGATTGAAAATATGGTTCAGCAAAATAGTTTCAGAACAGAATAGCACACTGTCAGTTTCCCTCACTGTACCTCTCTGTCCCTCAACTCAAGGATTGAAAATATGGAACAGCAAAATTGATTTAGAACAGAATAGCACACTGTCAGTTTCACTCACTGTACCTCTCTGTCCCTCAACTCAAGGATTGAAAATATGGTTCAGCAAAATAGTTTTAGAACACAATAGCACACTGACACTTTCCCTCACTGTACCTCTCTGTCCCTCAACTCAAGGATTGAAAATATGGAACAGCAAAATTGGTTTAGAACAGAATAGCACACTGTCAGTTTCACTCACTGTACCTCTCTGTCCCTCAACTCAAGGATTGAAAATATGGTTCAGCAAAATAGTTTTAGAACACAATAGCACACTGACACTTTCCCTCACTGTACCTCTCTGTCCCTCAACTCAAGGATTGAAAATATGGTTCAGCAAAATAGTTTTAGAACAGAATAGCACACTGTCAGTTTCCCTCACTGTACCTCTCTGTCCCTCAACTCAAGGATTGAAAATATGGAACAGCAAAATTGGTTTAGAACAGAATAGCACACTGTCAGTTTCACTCACTGTACCTCTCTGTCCCTCAACTCAAGGATTGAAAATATGGTTCAGCAAAATAGTTTTAGAACAGAATAGCACACTGTCAGTTTCCCTCACTGTACCTCTCTGTCCCTCAACTCAAGGATTGAAAATATGGAACAGCAAAATTGATTTAGAACAGAATAGCACACTGTCAGTTTCACTCACTGTACCTCTCTGTCCCTCAACTCAAGGATTGAAAATATGGTTCAGCAAAATAGTTTTAGAACACAATAGCACACTGACACTTTCCCTCACTGTACCTCTCTGTCCCTCAACTCAAGGATTGAAAATATGGAACAGCAAAATTGGTTTAGAACAGAATAGCACACTGTCAGTTTCACTCACTGTACCTCTCTGTCCCTCAACTCAAGGATTGAAAATATGGTTCAGCAAAATAGTTTTAGAACAGAATAGCACACTGTCAGTTTCCCTCACTGTACCTCTCTGTCCCTCAACTCAAGGATTGAAAATATGGAACAGCAAAATTGATTTAGAACAGAATAGCACACTGTCAGTTTCACTCACTGTACCTCTCTGTCCCTCAACTCAAGGATTGAAAATATGGAACAGCAAAATTGGTTTAGAACAGAATAGCACACTGTCAGTTTCACTCACTGTACCTCTCTGTCCCTCAACTCAAGGATTGAAAATATGGTTCAGCAAAATAGTTTTAGAACACAATAGCACACTGACACTTTCCCTCACTGTACCTCTCTGTCCCTCAACTCAAGGATTGAAAATATGGAACAGCAAAATTGTTTTAGAACAGAATAGCACACTGTCAGTTTCGCTCACTGTACCTCTCTGTCCCTCAACTCAAGGATTGAAAATATGGTTCAGCAAAATAGTTTTAGAACACAATAGCACACTGACACTTTCCCTCACTGTACCTCTCTGTCCCTCAACTCAAGGATTGAAAATATGGTTCAGCAAAATAGTTTTAGAACAGAATAGCACACTGTCAGTTTCCCTGACTGTACCTCTCTGTCCCTCAACTCAAGGATTGAAAATATGGTTCAGCAAAATTGGTTTAGAACAGAATAGCACACTGTCAGTTTCACTCACTGTACCTCTCTGTCCCTCAACTCAAGGATTGAAAATATGGTTCAGCAAAATAGTTTTAGAACAGAATAGCACACTGTCAGTTTCCCTCACTGTACCTCTCTGTCCCTCAACACAAGGATTGAAAATATGGAACAGCAAAATTGGTTTAGTACAGAATAGCACACTGTCAGTTTCACTCACTGTACCTCTCTGTCCCTCAACTCAAGGATTGAAAATATGGTTCAGCAAAATAGTTTTAGAACAGAATAGCACACTGTCAGTTTCCCTCACTGTACCTCTCTGTCCCTCAACTCAAGGATTGAAAATATGGAACAGCAAAATTGATTTTGAACAGAATAGCACACTGTCAGTTTCACTCACTGTACCTCTCTGTCCCTCAACTCAAGGATTGAAAATATGGTTCAGCAAAATAGTTTTAGAACACAATAGCACACTGACACTTTCCCTCACTGTACCTCTCTGTCCCTCAACTCAAGGATTGAAAATATGGTTCAGCAAAATAGTTTTAGAACAGAATAGCACACTGTCAGTTTCCCTCACTGTACCTCTCTGTCCCTCAACTCAAGGATTGAAAATATGGAACAGCAAAATTGGTTTAGAACAGAATAGCACACTGTCAGTTTCACTCACTGTACCTCTCTGTCCCTCAACTCAAGGATTGAAAATATGGTTCAGCAAAATAGTTTTAGAACACAATAGCACACTGACACTTTCCCTCACTGTACCTCTCTGTCCCTCAACTCAAGGATTGAAAATATGGTTCAGCAAAATAGTTTTAGAACACAATAGCACACTGACACTTTCCCTCACTGTACCTCTCTGTCCCTCAACTCAAGGATTGAAAATATGGAACAGCAAAATTGGTTTAGAATAGAATAGCACACTGTCAGTTTCACTCACTGTACCTCTCTGTCCCTCAACTCAAGGATTGAAAATATGGTTCAGCAAAATAGTTTTAGAACACAATAGCACACTGACACTTTCCCTCACTGTACCTCTCTGTCCCTCAACTCAAGGATTGAAAATATGGAACAGCAAAATTGGTTTAGAACAGAATAGCACACTGTCAGTTTCACTCACTGTACCTCTCTGTCCCTCAACTCAAGGATTGAAAATATGGTTCAGCAAAATAGTTTTAGAACACAATAGCACACTGACACTTTCCCTCACTGTACCTCTCTGTCCCTCAACTCAAGGATTGAAAATATGGTTCAGCAAAATAGTTTTAGAACACAATAGCACACTGACACTTTCCCTCACTGTACCTCTCTGTCCCTCAGCTCAAGGATTGAAAATATGGTTCAGCAAAATAGTTTTAGAACACAATAGCACACTGACACTTTCCCTCACTGTACCTCTCTGTCCCTCAACTCAAGGATTGAAAATATGGTTCAGCAAAATAGTTTTAGAACAGAATAGCACACTGTCAGTTTCCCTCACTGTACCTCTCTGTCCCTACAAACAAGGATTAGCACAGAATAGCACACTGTCACTGACACTCTCCCTACCTATCCTTATTTGTCCCTAAACACAAGGAATCCAGGATTAGTAAAGGAAAAAAAATGACACTGTCCCTGCCTATGCTTCTCTTTCCCAGCTCCGGAACACACTACACAAGGCCGCCGCGCTGGCGGCCTTTTATAGTGTGGGGCGTGTACTAAACCCCATCAGCAATAATTGGCCACAGGCATCCTGCCTGTGGCCAATCATTGCTCTCCTCGCTGCCGGCGCTGTGATTGGCCAAGCATGCGGGGTCACAGTGCATGCTTGGCCAATCACAGCGCCTGGATGACACTGCGATGGCGTAGTGCATTGTGGGCCGTTCGCATCACTCAAATTTGGCGCGAACGGCCCAAATCGTTCGATCTTCGTCGAACGATCGAACAGCCGATGTTCGAGTCGAACGTATGTTCGACTCGAACACAAAGCTCATCCCTATTCAAGACAATGGTTACCTCAGCAGTGAGCAATGGCCTACAATTTCCTTAAAACCATTTATTTGCTTGCAGTTATATCCCATATAATATTCCATTCCCTTGCTTAAACCTGCATTATCTATTCCACTGGTTGCTTCTCTTTTGAGGACTCTGCAGAACCCTTTTGACCTTCATATGACATGTATCAAAGTGGTTGTTTCCACACTCTTTCACCAAAACTGTTAGTAGGAGTTTGAGACATAATGACTTTGCATATAATTCTCGCTTTTGGTTCAGGGTTCTGAAAAGGATTTTAGAAGCATTGTTTATATGCTGCTATTGGGTCACAAATTGCATTCAACATGTCATGTAATTTCGCTACTGCTATGGAATCAACCTGTTCTTCTGCATATAAAACACATTAGAACTGCTTTCCCACTCAGTTCAGTCTGGTTAGTTGAAGTAAGTTGTTAACTTGCTGGACAAAAGTGTTTGCAGTATTAGATTAGCAAAACAAGGATAGGCAATTATCATTTAATGCCTTAGGACATTCCCATTGCCCAATAGACCTGATTCAGCAATTTCCACTGTTCGCAAAGCATTCCTTTCTTCTTTTTTTTTTGTCACATGTGAATGGCTCCCTTTTATCAGAATCATAATTTAAATCTGTCCCTAAAAGATGTTTATGGTGCAGGATATTCAGACGCTACATAGGGAGTGCATCAGGACGTAGATGGGCGCCCTGCTCTTTATGTCTATCCTGCTCTTTGCATTTATTATGCAAGTCCCCGCCTTTTATAATAATAAAAAAAAAATAATAATATAGTATGAATAGTTGGCATCCATATGTTGTCTGGTGCAGAGGATTTTATTTCCCTCCTGTTAAAAATACAGTTCTCTTGCAGGGTATATGGGGTATGTATTTGGAATAGTTGGCTGATCATATTCCCTATTTGCAAGTGTGAGCTGTGTTGGACATCCTTCTTGTTCACCTGGAAGGGATTTAAAATCTTAGACCTTCCAAAAAAAAAAAAAAGACTATCCTGTCTACAAATAAGTGTTTTTCTAGGCCTGGGCTTCAGTTCATGGTACAGTTACCAAAAATTGATTGATATGCTAAATTACTGTATACTCATTATTAGTGACTTCATTTTTCCCTATTGTGATCTGGAGAGTTTCATCAGGTCAGGTCTAGCAGTATTTGGCATAGTGCCCAATCGTCCCTCCTTTTGGACCAGATCCCTCTGTCCCTCATGCAGCTTTAGTTGTCCCTTTTTTTAGACTGATATGTACATCTCTATACAAAATTTACTATTTTACTGCCAAAAGTGTTATGCTGCACTAAACATTTTATTCAGCCTCTATATTACTGCATTTGATATTTTGAAAAATCATTATAAAGGAAAAGTAGAGGTAAGTAAAAAGCATATGTATTGTATAGCCAATCATTTTCTGCATATTAGATCCTTGAGGTCCCTGTAACTGGGGACATTTCCTTTGCTACTTACTCTGCAGAAGGGTGTCCCTCTTTATAATTTCATAAGTTTGGGAGTTATGCTTTTGGTACATTTTCTCTGTCATTGGTAAGGGTATTTTCAATGCAGGATTGTAAAGAGTGATTTTTTAGGCCGCAGTGGTGGCGTGGGGCCAGGTTGGTAACCTGGCTTTTGGGTAATGTCACCCACTTTGTGGGTGGACAGTGGTTGGTAAACTGGTATTTGGTTGGTATAAAATATTGCTGCTTGAGTCTTAGTGACTAAGCATGTTGGTCTGTTAATGGTTAACAGCGATTCTGTTTGGTATTAAAGGTTAAAGTTCATTTCATAATTAAAATAGTTTTAAACCCAATAAAGGGGCCGCGGCCTAAACTTTTCCACAATCCTTGTTGTGTGTTTTATTTTATATTTTAGGTATGTTCTTATGGTATGATGGGTGTTAATGGGGTGTACAATCCCATGTCAGGGCCACGAAAGAATAAAATAGAGAAGTGGCCCCATGGGATTGTCACCCCTAACACCCATTTGTTTAATAAATACATGTTACTCTTAATAGAGGGCTATGATAATTGTTAAGTACATGTCTCTCTATGGCTGCTTTGCTGGTCCTTTCTGTTTTGTGTTTCAGGTGACAAGCTGTCTGCTGTTGCTAGGAAGATTTACCTCAGCTGTAGAGCACTGGATTGGTGACAAATCCTTTGGTGGGAAACATCTAGCCAATGAGTGTAACCTTTTACTTATATCCTCCCCTGTCACTGGGCGGAGTTAGCATTTACCTCAGGTCTGTCAGTTGGACTCACCTCTGGATTCTCCTCAGCCTTCCTTCTGGATCTTTTGACCTGCTCCCCCACCCTCCCTCCCCTTTATTTCCCCCCGTCGCTATCCCCCTTTATGTGGGTAATGTCGCCCACTTTGTAGGTGGACAGTGGTTGGTACGCTGTTACTTGTTTTATATAAGATATTACTGCTTGAGTCTTAGTGACTAAGCAGATTGGTCTGTTATTGGTTAACAACAGTTCTGTTTGATATTGAAGGTCTATCTTTTTGGGTAATGTCGCCCACTTTGTGGGTGGACAGTGGTTGGTGAACTGGTATTTGGTTGGTATAAGATATTGCTGCTTGAGTCTTAGTGACTAAGCATGTTGGTCTGTTAATGGTTAACAGTGATTATGTTTGGTATTAAAGGTTAAAGTTAATTTCATAATTAAAATAGTTTTAAACCCAATAAAGAGGTCGCGGCCTAAACTTTTCCACAATCCTTGTTGTGCGTTTTATTTTATATTTTAGGTATGTTCTTATGGTATGATGGGTGTTAATGGGGTGTACAATCCCATGAACAAGGCAGTTTAAATAGCCAGAAGGGGGTGGCTGTAGGTCGTAATGACGAGCAGGTAATGATTACCAGGTGAGCCACTGGAGGGATCAATGATTGCTGACAATTATCCGGCAGCTGAGCAGCCTGAGCACAGAAAAGGGAGCTGCTAAGAGCCCAGTCCTGACATACATACATTACCGTAACTTGTCTGGAACCATAGGTTTAAGTGATTCTAACTTATTTTTTCTTGTAACTTACTAAAAAAAATTTAAGTTGGTAAAACTTATTTTCCAAATGTATTTGATATATGTTTGAAGGTTTTTTATATTATAATAATAATAAAAAAATAATATGTTTTAAAAAAAAGGAATAGTCTCATGAAACAGGCTTTCAAAACAAATTAACATTTATTATTTGTAACGTGTTACAAATGTAACAATAATAAAGCAGCATCAAATGTAAACATCTTCTCTTTTTTTTTTTTAAACCCCAAAAAAAGAAAAAATGCCTTTCTCTCAGCTAACAAATCAAACTGAAACACACACATGTAACATACAGTATATCTTTAAATAAAAAAAAAGTTAACACATTCTGTGTTCTATGTTAATCACTTTAAAGTGTGAACTTTTGAAGATAAAATCCCCACATCTAGCTCTAAAAAGATCTTCTGAAAAACCTCAAAAGGTATATTATAGGTTTTTAGGGTAGCTCAAGTTAAAAGCATAAGTGAGTCCCATAAGAAAAACACATGCTTGGGGTACATCAGAGATTCCAGTGGGAACCTCTACTCCCTCAATAACTATCCCCAAGGTGGTACTGTTTTCATCAGTAACTTTGTGGATAACAAAAATATTCAGGATCAAAGTAGATAGGTCTTCTTGGATAGCAGATAAGCAGGTAAGGGTCAAATAGAAGCTTGGTTAGTAAACAAGACAAGCCAAAAGGTCAGTAACAATAAGTTGCAGGTTGGGATCAGGCAGAAGCATAGTCGAGGAACAAGCCAAGGGTCGATAACGAGTGGTAGCAAAATATGGATGGCAGCAGGGAAGACAAGATCGAGATACTGGCTAAGAAAGCCCAATAGTCTGGCAAAAAGGAAGCACAGAGACATGGTGTCATGTACCTGGTTTGGAGGCCAAAATGCAGAGAGGGCTCCCCTTGCAGTTAAGCGCAGTACACCCCCGATGATGGTACAGAAGATGTAGTGCCCAAAGAAGTACAGGTTGCCGGATGGGTACAGGAGAGTAGAGCCGGTGGTCACCTGAAGTATACTGTATAATGCAGGATACACAGCTGGGCTAAAGTCTCTAGAAAATAGGATTTTTATAACAGCTTACCTGTAAAATCCTTTTCTTGGAGTACATCACGGGACACAGAGCGACATAGTCATTACTAATGGGTTATATAGTTACCGTCAGGTGCTGGCACTGGCAACTTCCAAAACCGGAAGTACCCTCCCCTATATAAGCCCCTCCCATCCGGGAGCACCTCAGTTTTGTAGCAAAGCAATAAGTGTCCCCAAAGAGGGGCGGGAGCTCTGTGTCCCGTGATGTACTCCAAGAAAAGGATTTTACAGGTAAGCTGTTATAAAAATCCTATTTTCTTTCTCGTACATCACGGGACACAGAGCGACATAGTCATTACTAATGGGATGTCCTAAAGCAATGCCAAATGAGGGGGGGGATACACCATATATAAGCTGAGCGCTATCAGACATGAGGATCTTTTGCGGCCTGCAACACACTGCGCCCAAAGGCGACATCCTCCTGACTTCTAACGTCCACCTGGTAGGACCTAGTAAACGTGTGTACCGAAGACCATGTTGCGGCCTTACAGATTTGAACCAGGGAGGCCTGGTGATGCACTGCCCATGAAGTTCCAACTGCTCTCGTGGAGTGCGCTCTAACTTTGAACGGAGGCGGTCTCCTTCTCAAGCCATAAGCTTGCATAATGACCTGTCGAATCCACTTGGCTAAAGTAGACTTTGACGCTGCCTGACCCTTTCTGGGGCCTTCCGGCAGAATAAACAAAGTATCCGTTCTGCGAATCTGAGCAGTGGCTTTTAGATAAGCTTTAACTGCTCTTACTACATCCAAAGAATGCAATAACTTTTCCTCTACCGAAGTAGGTTTGGGGAAAAAAGAAGGAAGAACCACATCTTGGTTCAAATGAAACCCCGATACCACCTTAGGAAGAAAGGCTGGATGAGGACGTAACACTACTCTGTCCTTATGGATAACCAGATATGGCTCCTTACAGGACATAGCTGCTAATTCCGATACTCTTTTAGCCGAACAAATGGCTACTAGAAAAATCAATTTCCTGGTGAGAAGCACCAAGGAAATATGCTGTAATGGTTCAAATGGTTGTTTCTGTAGAACCGACAGAACCAAGTTTAGATCCCATGGACATATGGGAATATTAACCGGAGGACTAATACGCATCACTCCTTGTATAAAGGCTTTGACTAGTGAATGCGAAGCCAAGGGCCTTTGAAAAAATATTGACAAGGCCGAAATCTGACCCTTGATAGTACTCAAGGCAAGCTTCCTATCTACAGCCCACTGTAGGAAGTCCAGAATCCTACCTATTACGTACTTATGTGGATGCCATTTCTTGGCCTCACACCACGCGATGTACGCCTTCCAGATTTTATAGTAGATCTGCCTGGATACCGGCTTCCTGGCATTGATCATGGTAGATACCACAGCATTAGAGAGCCCTCTCTTTTTTAGAATGTGGGCTTCAATAGCCAGGCCGTCAAACCTAGGGCTGGTAAGGAAGGGTGGTATATCGGTCCCTGCGAAAGCAGGTCCGGACGATGTGGGAGGGTCCAAGGACTCCCCACAGACATTTTTACAATCTCCGCGTACCATGCTCTTCGGGGCCACGCTGGAGCCACCAGAATCACTGGTTTCTTTTCTACCCTGATTCTGCGGAGTAATCGAGGTAACAATTGTGGCGGTGGGAATGCATATATCAGCTTGAACTGATCCCCAAGGGAACACTAGGGCATCCGAGCCGCAAGCTAGGGGATCCCTTGTCCAAGAGACAAACCTGTCCACTTTTGTGTTGAATCTGGATGCTAGCAGATCTACATCCGGTGTTCCCCACCGCTGACATATTGTCCGGAAAACCTCGGGATGAAGGGACCATTCCCCTGGGCATAATTGTTGGCGACTTAGAAAGTCCGCCTTCCAATTCTCCACTCCTGGAATGAATACCGCAGATATGGCTGGGACATATTTTTCCTGCCCATTTCAGGATGTAATTTACTTCCCTCTGGGCTGCACGACTCCTGGTGCCCCCCTGATGATTGATATATGCCACTGCTGTGGCATTGTCTGATTGAATTCTGACAGGGGACCCTTGGAGTTTGGATGTCCATGCTACTAGGGCATACCGGGCTGCTCGTATCTCTAAGAGATTGATGGGCAGGGCCTTTTCTGCATCCGACCATCTGCCCTGGAGAGACTATTGCTCCAGTACTGCTCCCCAGCCTATAAGGCTGGCATCTGTAGTGACCACCTTCCAAGAAATCGGACTGAAGGATTTCCTTTTTTCCAGATTCTGGGGAACCCACCACCAACGGAGGCTCTTGCGAACGGAAGGGGACAAGGACATTGTAAGTCTAGGGCCTGAACTTTTTTGTTCCAGGCTGACAGTATGGCCCCTTGCAAATTCCTTGAATGGAATTGACCGTAGGGTACTGCTTCGAATGATGCCACCATTTTTCCCAGCAGCCTCATATACAGGCGTATGGACGGCTGTCTTTTTTGTACCCACTAAGTGGATCAAATCTTTCAAAGACAACACCTTTCCTCGAGGCAAGAATATTTTTCTCTGGCCTGAATCCAACCTTAGCCCCAAGTATTCCAGACTTTTGACTGGTTTTTAGGGCTGACTTGTCTCGGTTGATAATCCAACCGTGAGATTCCAGATACTTGATCGTCTTGTGAATGACCACGTCTAGTTTTTTCACTGAGTGGTCTATCAGCAACAAGTCATCCAGATATGCCATTATCATTACACCTTGTGTTCTTAGATTGGCCAATAAAGGGCCAGAATTTTTGTGAACACTCTTGGTGCTGTGGCCAAACCGAAGGGTAAGGCTCTGAACTGAAAATGGCGCCCTTCTACTGCAAAGCGTAGAAATTTTTGGTGGACTGGAAAGATGGGAATGTGCAAATAAGCATCTTTGATGTCGATCGTGGCTAACCAATCCTCCCCTTGTAGGGCAGTGGCCACCGATCGGATCGACTCCATCGGAAAGTCCTGATATACAGGAATTTGTATAGCCCTTTTAGAATTAATATGGGCCTCCCGTCCGCGTTTGCTTCGGGACTGTAAAGAGGTTTGAGTAAAACCCGAACCCTCATTCTTCCAGGGGAACCTCCATAATTACTCCTTGGAGCAATAGTTGTTCTAGTGCCAACAGGAGGGACTCTCTCTTCCGGGGATCCCTTGGCACGTTTGACCTCAAAATGGGAAGGAGGAGAGTCTTTTAACTCCAAACTGTATCCCAAACCTACTGCAGAGAGCACCTATCTGTCTTGATCGTGTCCCGCCAGGTCTCTTTGCGAACAACTGGAGTCCTCCCCCCACCCGACTGAGTGGGGGCTTCAATGAATTTAACTTTGGGGGAGGTTTTGTACCTCCCCTGATGCCCCAGGGACTGGAGAAGCAGGCCTCTTAAAGAGGGACCTCTAACTCTGCTTTTAACCGGCAAGAGCGTATTTTTACCGCTGGAAATTTTCTGGATATATTTGTCCAGGTTTTCCCTGAATAAGCGTTCACCATGAAATGGGACGCTAACCAGCCATTCTTTACAGGGAGCTTCAGCAGACCAGTTTCTGAGCCATAGGAGCCTACGCATATGTACTATAGACAGCGTAAGGCGGGAGGCCTGATGGACTGAATCCTCTATGGCGTCAACCGCAAAGCCTAAGGCTCTAGGTAGATCAGCTAGGGCAAAGCCTGCTGATCTGTCAAGTCCCTCAAGACCTGTTTCAACTGATCCTTCACTGCTTAGCAGACCCCAATAGCTGCTACTGCTGGTTGTATCACCAAGCAGATTTTCATAAGGACTCCAATCTTTTATCTATTGGGTTCTTGAACATTTGGACATTATCCACTGGACATGTCAGTGATTTATACATACAAGAGATGGCTGCGTCCACTGTAGGGACCTTCCATTTTTTTTTTTTTTTTGATGAACTTATCCTCCATGGGATAGACCACCGGAAATCTCTTGGGGGAATAAATATTTTCTCAGGACGTTCCCAATCCTGGTAAATGAGCCCTTTCAGTAAAGGGTGAAGTGGAAAAGAACAAACAGTCTGGGGGCTTCTAGCGACCCCAACGAGGATACAGTAGTGGTTGATGGTTCCGCAAGGTGCATTTTTAAATGCTGATCGGACCATGTTAGTCAGAGACTGAACCCATAATCTTTCAGCTTGAGATGCTGAGAAAAGGTTCCCCCACTGTTGATTCCTCTATAACAGAATCAACCTTATCCTGATCCCCTTCAGGCAGGTCGATCCCTGTATGGGACTGTTGCTCTGCTAACAGGCACTCTGAAGGAGGAGACGGAGATCGGGCGTGCTTTCCCTGACAGGGAGGCAGCGATAAATTTTGACAATCTCTCTCTAATCCTCCCAGAGCTGAGGAAAAAACCTCCTCTGTTACATACACAGGAGCAGGTGACTGAGGACAGCCACAGTACCAAGTACCCCTGCGGGGTCTCTACGGTCACTTACCTCTGAACTTCAGGGGAGACTGGTGCAGCAGGAGTATGCCCAAGATCCTCAGAGCCCGATGAGACCCCCTTCGCTTCCTGGAAGATTCAGTTCCGGAGCTACTGGACGGCATATTCCTAAGCCTAAAGCTGAGGTATTCCAGCCGTAATACACCACTTTTACTGAGAATAGTCTAGCACAATTGCTGCTATATCACAGTTGGTGTCTACTAATGTGCCTTTCTAGGGGATGCCTGTATCAACCGCTTGCTGTATGCCTTTAAATGTTGCCAGCTCTGTCTCTGTACTTCATAGCCAGCTTACTGCAATAATGTGGCTTTTTAAAAACCTGCTGGGACGCCCGCACATGCGCAGAAGCGCTGCGGCGCGCACAGAGCGTCATCCCCCAGGCCCCGCCCCTTTTTCCGGCCACCTCTATATATAGAGGCGCGTGCACGCGCACGCGCGCGGCCACGTGCGCCTCGGCGCTAATTTTCAAACATGGAAACCAGGGACAGGAGCCAGGGCCCCCTTTGCCGCAGGCCGGGGGATAGACGAACACTGCAACATGGCAGAGGAAACAGTTTCCTGTAGGAGAACTCACCAGCTGCCTGGACTTTGCTCTCTGAGAAGAAACTAGTCCATATGACAAGAAAAACATTCCACAGCGGCCTCCAGTGGACAAACACAGGTACCGCAGTTTAATATACTAAACATATATAAAAAAACATTCTTCTTTTTTTTTTTTTTTTTCTTGACCACCATTAAAAATTATTACATTTTTTTTGTAGTTACAGGCATGCACAGATATTAGCGGGAATACCGTTAGGTAACAGACAGAAAGACAAATTAGGCTTGGGGGTCCCCCAATAGAACCAAGTTCCTGGGGGCCCCCACTTACCTGTTCCCCGCCGCAGGACTTTGTTTGGTCCACAAAAGCCCAAACTTCACCTATCACGGCAGGCATTGTAATCAAACCTTCAGGGACCGGGTTCCCAAGGATTCCACTCCCCTGGACCTGTATAGCACCCTGCACAGAAAACATCTTGGTCGTGGGTATGACCAGAGCTCTGGATCCCAGGGTCCAGCTCTCCTAAGAGAAGCATTACAGGCAGAACCTTGCTCTTCTCTGCAAGGCCCGGGTACCGACCGTTTAGCTATGAAGCTTTTTTGGTCGGATCCGGAATAGCTTACTGAGGCCCAAAAGAACCTGTACGCAAGCTCAGTGAAAAACACATGTTTCTTCTTGGCCAACACCTTAGACACTGGCAAAAAACTGAGGTGCTCCCGGATGGGAGGGGCTTATATAGGGGAGGGTACTTCCGGTTTTGGAAGTTGCCAGTGCCAGCACCTGACGGTAACTATATAACCCATTAGTAATGACTATGTCGCTCTGTGTCCCGTGATGTACGAGAAAGAAATCCTCAGCAACACTTGGCAGTGGTGTGTGCAGGAGACGGTAGTGGAAGCCAGGCCAGGGGTCAAACACTTTAGATCCGACAGGAGGAAGAGGCAGGTAACAGGAAAAGGTAGCAGTAGCAAGTCCGTGATGCAAGCCAGGATCAGACACTGGAGATAGCAGCAAAGTTGGTAAAGCAAGCCAGGGGTCAAACCAGGAGAGCAGATCAGATAGGTCAGGAACAAGCTGGGTCACAACAGGAAATCCAAAGAATAGGTGCAAGGGTACAGGAACACAGGGAAGCTGACGACAATCCAGCAATGTGATGGGCTCAGCAGCAGTCTTATATAGTCCATTAAGTAGCAGCATCAGTTAAAAATTGTGCGTACACGCGTACATCGATTAGCGCCTTTGCGGACCTGCGTACGCCCGTTCGCACTTCTTGCACTAGTGCGCATGGCAATGTGCCGGAAGCATCCATTACCAGTATTGGCACTGTTGCCAGTTCTTCTACGACCATTTCCCTGACACGTGGCTTATATCAGGAATAGGGATGAGCTTCGTGTTCGAGTCGAACATACGTTCGACTCGAACATCGGCTGTTCGATCGTTCGACGAAGATCGAATGATTTGGGCCGTTCGCGCCAAATTCGAGTGACGCGAACGGCCCACAATGCACTACGCCATCGCAGTGTCATCCAGGCGCTGTGATTGGCCAAGCATGCACTGTGACCCCGCATGCTTGGCCAATCACAGCGCCGGCAGCGAGGAGAGCAATGATTGGCCACAGGCAGGATGCCTGTGGCCAATTATTGCTGAGGGTGTTTAGTACACGCCCCACACTATAAAAGGCCGCCAGCACGGCGGCCTAGTGTAGTGTGTTCCGGAGCAGGGAAAGAGCAGCATAGGCAGGGACAGTGACATTTATTTATTTCTTGCTTAACCTGGATTCCTTTAGTTTAGGGAAAGAGAAGGATAGGTAGGGAGAGTGTCAGTGTGTTTTGTGCTTGTGCTATAGTGTGCTTTAAAAAAACATTTTTTCTAGGGACAGAAAACTCTAGGTAGGGAGAGTGTCAGTTTCTTTCACTGTGCAAGTCCTTGTTTCTAGGGACAGGGAAGGACAGTGAGTGAATTCTCCTTGTGCTATAGTGTGCTTAAAAAAAACATTTTTTCTAGGGACAGAAAACTCTAGGTAGGGAGAGTGTCAGTTTCTTTCACTGTGCAAGTCCTTGTTTCTAGGGACAGGGAAGGACAGTGAGTGAATTCTCCTTGTGCTATAGTGTGCTTAAAAAAAACATTTTTTCTAGGGACAGAAAACTCTAGGTAGGGAGAGTGTCAGTTTCTTTCACTGTGCAAGTCCTTGTTTCTAGGGACAGGGAAGGACAGTGAGTGAATTCTCCTTGTGCTATAGTGTGCTTAAAAAAAACATTTTTTCTAGGGACAGAAAACTCTAGGTAGGGAGAGTGTCAGTTTCTTTCACTGTGCAAGTCCTTGTTTCTAGGGACAGGGAAGGACAGTGAGTGAATTCTCCTTGTGCTATAGTGTGCTTAAAAAAAACATTTTTTCTAGGGACAGAAAACTCTAGGTAGGGAGAGTGTCAGTTTCTTTCACTGTGCAAGTCCTTGTTTCTAGGGACAGGGAAGGACAGTGAGTGAATTCTCCTTGTGCTATAGTGTGCTTAAAAAAAACATTTTTTCTAGGGACAGAAAACTCTAGGTAGGGAGAGTGTCAGTTTCTTTCACTGTGCAAGTCCTTGTTTCTAGGGACAGGGAAGGACAGTGAGTGAATTCTCCTTGTGCTATAGTGTGCTTAAAAAAAACATTTTTTCTAGGGACAGAAAACTGTAGGTAGGGAGAGTGTCAGTTTCTTTCACTGTGCAAGTCCTTGTTTCTAGGGACAGGGAAGGACAGTGAGTGAATTCTCCTTGTGCTATAGTGTGCTTAAAAAAAAAACATTTTTTCTAGGGACAGAAAACTCTAGGTAGGGAGAGTGTCAGTTTCTTTCACTGTGCGAGTCCTTGTTTCTAGGGACAAAGAAGGAAAGTGAGGGGAATTCTCCTTGTGCTATAGTGTGCTAAAGCATTCCTCATCAACCATCTTTGAAATCCTTGTTTTTTGGACAGTCAGGGAAATTGTCGTTGTGCTATTCTGTGCAAAAGCAATCATCCTCAACCATATTTAGAAATCCTTAAGTAAAGGGACAGAGAAGGACACCTGAAGGTAGCCCTTATTGCTTTTTTCCCATCTCCCTGCAGGCCATCTATTAGAATGTCTGGAAGGCAAACAAGGAGAGGCAGACAGTCAGGAGGCAATAAAAGAGGGCAAGCAGGCTCTGTGTCTGGGGGCAACAGTGCTGGTCGTGGACGCGGTGCATTGTCATCAGCACATGGCCATGGGACACGCTTGTCCATCTTTTCGGCAGCTGGACATGTTGAGCCACATCATGCCGAAGACTTGGTAGAGTGGATGACCAAGCCCTCCTCCTCCTCCTCATCCTCTCTCACCCAGGCTCAGGGTACAGGCAAAGCAGCTGCCAAAGCGTCCTCTTCCCTGGTATCAATGTCAGACTCATCATCAGTCACTCCTTCCCTAGACCCACCATGTCCTCCTCCTGAGGAGTCCCCCGAACTGTTTGAGCACAGTGTTGGGTACATGCTCCAGGAGGATGCCCAGCGTTTCGAAGGGTCTGATGATGAAACCCAGCTACAGGAAGGCAGTAGGGTGAGAGCAGACAGAGGGGATGCTCAAGAAGGACACCAATCTGGCAGTCATGTTCCAGCAGCTGCAGCATACTGCCAGATTGGCTCCAGTGATGAGGAGGGAGGGGATGATGAGGTCACTGACTCCACGTGGGTGCCTAATAGGAGAGAGGAGGAGGAGGAGGATGAGGAGGAGGCACATCTCCAACGAGGCAGGATGCCCTTTGGTGGCCAGCGTAAGGGCAGTACACCGACGGAATCACACCGCAGAGCTCCGCCTGTGCAGGGCGCTGCCTCTGCCCGTCATTCAAAAAGTTCCTTGGTGTGGGCCTTTTTTGAGGCTAGTGCATCAGATCGCACAGCTGCTGTTTGCAACATATGTCTCAAGCGTATATCGCGTGGCCAAAACATCAGCCGCTTGGGTACCACATGCCTGACCAGACATATGTTGACCTGCCATGCAGCTCGTTGGCAAGCCTACCTCAAAGACCCACACCAAAGAACAAAGCGGACCTCTCCTTGCACCGCATCAGCTGGGATCTCCAACCCCACTATAACTTCAGTCCTCTCTGAAACATGCACTGAGAGGAATGAAGGTGTAGAATTAGGTGTGTCACAGCCAAGTACTTGCGGCCACTCTGCTAGCAGTACACCGACGTCCGATTCTAGCAGGCAAATTTCCCTGCCCCAGCTGCTGGACCGTCGAAAGAAGTTCACTCCCAGCCATCCACATGCCCAGCGGTTGAATGCTAGCTTGGCTAAATTGCTAGCGCTTCAACTGCTGCCTTTTCAGTTGGTAGACTCGGCCCCCTTCCGTGAGTTTGTGCAATGTGCGGTTCCTCAGTGGCAGGTTCCCAAACGCCACTTTTTCTCACGGAAGGCTATTCTGGCTCTCTACCGGCATGTGGAAGGCAATGTCTTGGCCTCGCTGGACAGGGCGGTCAGCGGTAAGGTGCATATTACCGCTGACTCATGGTCCAGCAGGCATGGACAGGGACGTTACCTTTCTTTCACGGCCCATTGGGTCACTCTTTTGGCAGCTGGGAAGGATGCAGGACAAGGTGCAGTAGTGTTGGAGGTTGTCCCACCGCCACGCCTCCAAAATGCTACTACTGGTTGTGACACACCTCTCTCCTCCACCCCCTCCTCTTCTTCTTCCTCCATGGCCTCTTCCTGTGGTTTGTCCTATGAACCAGCGGTGCTCCGTAGCCGTTCACGGGGCTACGCAAGTACGCAGGCAAAAAGATGCCATGCCGTGCTTGCGCTGGTGTGTTTGGGGGACAGAAGCCACACTGGGGCAGAGGTCCTGTTTGCTCTGCAGGGCCAGGCCGAGAGGTGGTTGACGCCACGCCAGCTTAAGCCAGGAATGGTGGTTTGCGACAATGGCACCAACCTCCTCTCCGCCCTTCGACAGGGACAACTGACCCATGTGCCCTGTGTGGCTCACGTCCTTAACCTGGTGGTGCAGCGGTTCTTGGGCAGGTACCCGGGCTTACAGGATGTCCTGAGGCAGGCCAGGAAAGTCTGTGTGCATTTCCGCAGATCTTATAATGCCAGTGCTCGCCTGGCTGAGCTGCAAAAGGAGTTGAACCTGCCCAAGAACCGCCTTATATGTGACATGCCCACCAGGTGGAACTCAACGTTGGCCATGCTGCAGCGGCTGCACACGCAGCAGAGGGCCATCAATGAGTACCTGTGCGACTACGGCACCAGGACAGGGTCAGGGGAGCTTGGTTTTTTTTCTCCACGCCAGTGGGGCATGATCAGGGATGCATGCACTGTCCTGGCACCATTTGAGGAGGCCACGAGGATGGTGAGCAGTGACAGTGCATGCATCAGTGACACTGTACCTCTTGTCCACCTGTTGGAGCACACGCTGCGTGGAATAATGGACAGGGCACTTGAGGCAGAACAGAGGCAGGAAGAGGAGGACTTCCTTGCCTCTCAAGGCCCCCTTTACCCAGACAGTGTTCCTTCTGTCCCACCCATCGCACAGGAAGAGGAGGAGGAGGAGGAGGAGGAGGAGGAGGAGGATTGTGTCAGCATGGAGGTGGAGGCTGGCACTCAGCATCATCAGCAGCAGTCTTTTAGGGATGATTTACAGTCCCAAGAAACCAGTGGACTTGTACGTGGCTGGGAGGAGGTGACTGCGGATCATGTCGTCCTTAGTGACCCAGAGGACTCCGGAGCGAATGCCTCAGCAAACCTACGCTGCATGGCCTCCCTGATCCTGCAAAGTCTGCGGAAGGATCCTCGTATTCTTCGGATCAAGGAGAGGGACCATTACTGGCTGGCCACTCTCCTTGATCCACGGTACAAGGGTAAGGTTGCGGACCTTATGTTACCGTCGCAGAGGGAGCAGAGGATGAGACAACTCCGGGAGGCCTTGCAGAAAGGTCTGTGCAACGCGTTCCCAGAGACTGGGAGGTTACAAACTCCTGGTCCTGGACAACGAGTTGCTGAGGCTTCGGCCAGTCAAAGAAGGAGCGGTGGGGAAGGTGGCCGTCTGACCGATGCGTTCAGACAATTCTTTAGTCCGCAGCCCCAAAGTATGATCGGTTCCAGCAACCATCGCCAGCGTCTGATAAACATGGTGCAGGAATATCTAGGGGCAAGGTCAGACTTGGACACCTTCCCCACCGAAAATCCTCTGGCTTACTGGGTCTTGAGGATGGATCACTGGCCAGAGCTTGCACAGTATGCAATTGAGCTACTGGCCTGTCCTGCATCCAGCGTTCTTTCGGAACGCACATTCAGTGCTGCTGGAGGATTTGTCACGGATCACAGGGTGCGCCTGTCCACCGACTCGGTTGATCGACTGACTTTCATCAAGATGAACCAGTCTTGGATCACCACCAGCTACCACACACCTGATGCTGATATAACAGACTAATTGATTTTAACATGTCACATCCCTTCAAGACTGATGCTGATGCTGAGTGCCTGTGCTGTTATGTTGACTGGCTATCCTCCTCCTCCGAGTCCTCAATGATACGATTGATGATGATAGCTTGGAAGATCATTTTTGTTTATGGGTGCCGCCACCAGTGGCTAAGGCCCAATTTTTCAGCCCCTGTTTTACAGGGGCGTGTACTTACAATTTTTTTAGCAATAATTTGCCATAGGGCTCATTGCTGTGCTCCAAGTACAGTATCTGTGAGGGGTTGGAGTGTTGTGGCACCAGTGCCTAAGGCCCAATTTTTCAGCCCCTGTTTAACAGGGGCGTGTCATTACAATTTTTGAAGCAATACTTTGCAACAGGGCTCATTGCTGTGCTCCAAGTACAGTATCTGTGAGGGGTTGTAGTGTTGTGCCACCAGTGCCTAAGGCCCAATTTTTCAGCCCCTGTTTAACAGGGGCGTGTCATTACAATTTTTGAAGCAATACTTTGCAACAGGGCTCATTGCTGTGCTCCAAGTACAGTATCTGTGAGGGGTTGTAGTGTTGTGCCACCAGTGCCTAAGGCCCAATTTTTCAGCCCCTGTTCAACAGGGGCATGCAATTACAATTCTTGATGTAATAATTCACAGCAGGGCCCATTGCTGCACCCACCAAGAGTAACTCTGAGGGCTTACAGTGTTGTGGCAACGCCACCACCACCACCACCACGAAAGGCCCAATTTTTCAGCCCCTGTTCAAAAGGGGCATGTAATTACAATTCTTGATCTAATAATTCACAGCAGGGCCCATTGCTGCACCCACCAAGAGTAACTCTGAGGGCTTACAGTGTTGTGGCAACACCACCACCACCACCACCACGAAAGGCCCAATTTTTCAGCCCCTGTTCAACAGGGGCATGCAATTACAATTCTTGATCTAATAATTCACAGCAGGGCCCATTGCTGCACCCACCAAGAGTAACTGTCAGGGCTTACAGTGTTGTGGCACCAGCACCACCATCAAAGCCCCAATTTTTACTACCACTGTTCAACAATTATATGTAATTAAAATTCCTGATATAATAGTTGACAGCAGGGCGTTCCAGCACCAACCAAGAGTAACTGTGAGTGCTTACAGTGTTGTGCCAACACCAACAACTAAGGGGCCTATTTCTGCAGAGTATATACGGCAGGTCCCTACTTTCAAACATCCAACTTACAAACGACTCCTACTTGCAAACGCAAGAAGACAACAGGAAGTGAGAGGAAATCTACCCCTAGGAAGGAAAATTCTCTCCTGTAAGAATAAATATGGGAGAAAGGTGTCTCCTCTGTACTGATGCTTTATCAGCAATCCTTGTTTCAAGAAAAACACCACATTTCAAAAACAGTTGTCATTGGGACGGAAAGTGAGGTGAAATGTTCTGAACAGGGGCACAGACAGCAAAACAAATGTTACAGGGGTGATAACCCTTACCTATGTTTTCCAAAAAGTTTAAAAATAGATTTTTGGGCTGGAGCTACACTTCAACAATGTACCTGTTCAAAATTACAAACAGATTCTACATAAGAACAAACCTACAGTCCCTGTCTTGTATGCACCGCCTGTATACGGCTGTTCAGAGTATATAGGGCCTTTTTTATTTTATGTGCGGGGTTCCCCTTAATATCCATACAAGACCCAAAGGGGCTGGTAATGGGCTGGGGTAGGGGGGGGGGGGGTCATGGGGTAGCTATGCCATTTTTCTTAAAGATTTTCATCCATATTACCGGGACCAGACATTACATTAAAGCCGCAAGCAGTTTTAAATGGCTTTTTTTTCCTTTAGAAGTGTCATTTTGTGCAGGGACAGTTCTAAACACGGGAAACACGTGGCACTTCACAGGCATACTTTAGACACCCCCCAGGTACGATATTTAAAGGAATATTTGACTTTTTTTTTTTCACTTTATGCATCATTAAAATGACTGCTCCCGAAAAACGACCGTTTTTAAAACTTCTTTTTGCATTGATACATGTCCCCTGGTGCAGAACCCGGGTTCCCAAACCCTTTTTAGGACAATAACATGCATAATAGTTGTTATAATTAGCACTTTAGAATTCGAACGTTCGCATCCATTGTATTTAATAGGGTTCTAATGTTCGTACGAACTTTCGGTCCGTTCGCGGGTTCTGGTGCGAACCGAACCCGGGGGTGTTCGGCTCATCACTAATCAGGAAGTTCATGGGAGGAGCATAGAGTTCAAGGTTCAGCAGAAGTCAAGGCACAAGGCAGGGTTGTCCAATGGATCAGACAGGGGACTGTCCAGCATCTCACGTAGCTCAGTGAGAAGAGTCTTTGCCAGACACAGCTGAGGTCCCAGGTTCAAGTCCTGGCCCTGACAATGCCATTGCATGGCTTTGTAGTTACCATATTTATCGGCGTATAACACGCACCCTAACTTTAAGAGGGAAGTTTCAGGAAATAAACTTTCCACAGCCCCCTGCGTAAAACACGCAGGCACAGTTTACCCTCTAATTTCAGGGTAAAAAAATGAGTGTTATACGCCAATAAATACAGTACTTGGAAAAATTTGTGTCACTGGTGGCGCTCTTTTGTCCTGACGGGCCTCAAGCGTATGGGAACTGATTTGTGCAGGTTTTCAAAGTTCCAAAAGACGTCAAACTCTTCAAAATTACAGCATCAAAACTCGTGCATTTGCACGTTTGGCAAACATACGCTTTCCGTAATTTCAGTCAAATATAAAGATATTTTTTTTAAGTAAATGTTACTTAATTCGAATATGGAAATGCACATACCTTAAAAGTTTTGTCTAGATTACACATTATTTTAGAAAATGTAAAAGGTGTGTTTTAAGAACTAATGAAAACTAAGTAAGGTACTAAAAAAATCAAAGTAAATTAATTAACATTTATTTATTTAAAAAAAAATTATATATTTTTTATATTAAAATGACAAGCCAGCAGAATGTGATATTGTATGTAGGTTCTTGAGAAGGTAGAGGCAAAGAACAGAGGACCCATCCTATCCAGTGGTCCCTACAGGCATAGTGCTACACTAATAAGAAACAATTGTTTTGACATTGGCCCCTACAACTATGACTAAGCTCATAATGCAGCCTATGTCTATGCTTTATTCATTGAAAGAGCACAAATGGCATTGATCACATAACATAATAAGAATACACTACTGTACAAGAGTTTTAGGCAGGTGTGAAAAAATGCTGTAAAATAAGAATGCTTTTAGAAATAAAAGTGTTAATAGTTTATTTTTAACAATGAACAAAATTGAAAGTAAATGAACAGAAGAGTAATCTAAGTCAAATCAATATTTGGTGTGAAAAATCTTTTGCCTTCAAAATGCCATAATTTCTTTCAGATACACTTGCACACTGTTTTTGAAGAATCTCGGCAAGTAGGTTGTTCCAAACATATTGGAGAAATGAGCATAGATCTTCTGTGGATGTCAAATCTTTCTGTCTCTTCGTGTAATTTCAGACAGACTTGATGATGTTGAGATCAGGGCTTTGTGGAGGCCATACCATCGCTTCCAGGGCTCCTTGTTCTCCTTTGCTATGAAGATAGTTCTTAATGACATTGGCTGTGTTTGGGGTCATTGTCCTGCTGCAGAATACATTTGGGGCCAATCACACACACCTCCTTGATGGTATGGCATCATGGATAAGTACAAACAGGTGGCAACCACCCCAATCTATAACCAGACTTTGCAGTAAAGTGCACGTGGAAGGGAAACGCAGATCACAAACAAAAATTGCCAAGCACACTTACCAGCTAGCCTGGCGTGTGCATCCCTGTGCCTTTAAAGAGGGGTGGGCTCCTTCCAGGCAAACCTGTCCTTAATCTATCTACTGCTATATGTGCTCCAACTTGAAGACTCTTAAAGCTATAGTGTAAGAACTGCAGTATACAGAGGAGCCTTGATGCAGGCCCTGCAGCCTACACATAAATTTGCAAATGCGTGCAAACTAAACCTTCTTTTTTTAATATAAATTGTTAGTCACGGATACATTTTTTTTTGTAGGCTAGCTCATATGTGTGCTGGGTATTTTTTATGTTTGTTTGTGATAATGGATAAGTATCTGCATGTGTATCTCAGCAATGAGAACACCATTGATCCTGAGCAAATCGTGAACTTATTTGTAGAAATGCAGCCCCAAACTTGCAAAGAACCTCCACCATGCTTCACTGTTGCCTGCAGACACTTATTGTACCGTTCTCCAGCCCTTTGGCAAACAAACGGCCTCATGCTACAGCCAAATATTTCACATTTCACATGACTCATCAGTCCCAAGCACCTGCTGCCATTTTTTTTTGCACCCCAGTCCCTTTGTTTCCATGCATAGTTGCGCCGCTTAGCCTTGTTTCCACGTCAGAGGTATGTTTTTTTGGCTGCAACAGCACACCCTGAAATCCCACTTTGCCTGGGAGAGAAATTGCTGATGCAAAATAAGAACTTTGTGTCTTGTTGCTGGGCTTAGTTTTGCCATAGTATATGACCCATAACATGATATTCCACAACCCAGTAGTGTATACTATTTAGGTTTTGTGCTGCACTAGGCCTGACTAAACTCGTGCACCCCCTAATTTAAATATGACCCACCCCTTCCTGTCAAGGCCACACCCCTTTCTGTTTAAGACCCACCCTGAAATTTTTGAGTGGGGACACTAGTTCTGGGGGCCTGGGGGGGGGGGCAATGAATTCCCTTAATTTGCATAGATCTCCTCTCACTTCCTTTTTGGCTATGGGGTGGGAAGTGAAGGGAAATCTCTGCAATGGGACAGGGATGGTAAAAAATAAACTGACAGGGACTATGACCCTCCCTTACTCTATCCAAAATGAAAAAAAAGTGTTGCCTATAGTTCTACTTTAAGCACAAATTTCAGATAATTTTATGGAGAGGAGTAAGAAAATATAACCATGGCAATGGTGCAGCAGAAAACATATAGCACAGTGAGAAAGGTTTGTGGATGATAGGACAGTCAAAATTAGAAGCAGCGCCCCCCCCCACAGTTGCGGAATGCCGGCCGCCCGCATACCGGAAGCAGTGCGGCCACTTTATGGGGGCGCTAGACTAATTTGCCTCTCAGCCCAGTCCACCCCATAAGACTGGTGCTACACTAACAGTGTAGAGCAAGCCGGTGGGGACTCTTTCCGTGCTGCCACCCTGCAAAGTGCTGCCCTAGGCCTGGGCCTTGTTGGCCTAGGCCAGGATACAGGCCAGGATACAGCGTTGCCACAACCTCACCGTAGTAGCAGGGTTTGGCTGTTCTTCACCTAGTTTTAAGCCTCCTACACAGCTGTCTCTGTTTTAGGTAATGACTGTGTTGCAACCTACATATACAAATTGATGATCATTGGTACCTGCTTGGAATAATTGGTTAATCATTCACCTGACTCTAATCCTACAAAATCCCTGACTGTGCAAGTGTATAAAGTGTGCAAGTGTATAAAGGTTTACCTGTAGATATAAATCAACATAAACACCTTTACTACTACTTTAACATGATGAAAGTTATGTTCACTTTTTTTTGTCCTACTATTTGTGTATTTGGCATTGGTCGTTAAGGTTCAGTACTAAATCTTTTGGAACGTTTAATGTCATTTAGGTCAGGCTGTGCCTTAATCCGTATCGGAATTTCTTATTGAAAGCAGCTTCTGATGTCTGTGAGTTACCTTTTGTTATGAACTAATGCTTTTGGGTAATGCTTTTCCAATATTTAAAGCTGATTCAGCAAAAAAGTTACAAGTAAGATTCAATACTGCTGAGGAATTGGAAGAATGGATTAGGTGTCCTTTTTTTATTAATTTGAGCTGTGAAGTTAGCTCTGTACCATTAATGGGCAGTTAATCCTATTGTTCAGCTGTGAACTGGTTAGGTAGCATTTGAAAGTATTTATGAACTCCTAAGCTCCTGGGTTAGTGAATACAAATTAAGAGTTGCAATGTCGTTTAGCTTTATAGGATTATGACCCAGCAGTTTGTTACAGTGTAGTGATTTAATTTCTACCTATTACTGTCACAAATGTCACGTCTACCCCAACGCAGGTGGCCAGACACTGTAGCTGGCTACTGTGTGCTTCACATAAAGCAGCCCCCTTCCCCTTAAGGCAAACAGGCCTACCGGTACTTGGTTGACCCCAGGACTTTATACACAATGCTATAGTGCCTGGCTACCACGCCTGAGCAGATGCGAATTGAGCAAAGCAAACAGGTACTTTCAGTTTAGCAGATAGCGTGGTTAAAAGACAGTTCAGGTAAAGGCAGGCTGAGTTCAGGGGATAATCCAGTATTCATTCCAGGTAAAAAGGCAGGCTGGGTTCAGGGGATAATCCAGTCGAATTCGGGTCATACACAGGGGATCCAACAGCAAGCAAGGCAGACTAACAGGAGGCTTGATTCTAGAACAATGTAGGTAAGTCTGTCTCTATCACAAGCAAGGGATAGGGTGTTCGGTTTGCTTATATCAGGTGACTGAGCAGATCAATCACAGACAGGGAGGAAAAGCAACAGCTGCTGGTGCTGAAATGAGGAACAGGGGCACTAAGTGATCATGACAATTACTGTATTTATGAATATAAAATTTTTACTGGCATAAATACACAGAGTGAAGTAAAAAAATTGTTGTTAAAGTGATACCTTTTATTCGTAGCTTCAAAGATACGTCAATTATTTTATTTTTTTTCTTTCTCAAACTGACAGACAAGAAAGGTTTATGTTTATGCTTTAAAACTTTACTCTGGACAATAAAAAGAAAAAATATATATATACCGTAAACCTACAGCCAGTGTACAAAATCGAAAATTTGGTTCAGGCTGCAATACTCATCTTAAGTTCATAACTGTCCCCTGCAATAATTCTTTTTCACCACATGGTATTTCTCAATTTTCCAAGTTGAAAGACTCAGTGTAATTCCATCTGACTGAGGACATACTATGAATTCAGGGCATCATGGCCCGACTCATGAGGGAGTGGCACTATAGTGCACTTTATTCACAGTCAGTGGCGGGTTGTCCATGGGGGGGCAAGCGGGCGCCACCCCCCCAAAGCTAGTCCCAAAAAAAAGCCCTTAAAAAAGAAATAAAATTAAAAAGGATTTACGTGCACTGTGTTCGGATGTCAGACACAGTGCTCTATGGGAAGCGTGACGCCAATGCAATCTCGTGATTGCAGGCAAGACGCTTGATTTGCAGGGTTTTGTGATACTTTGTGACGCAATGCAAAGCGCCTCTACGCTCCCTCGTGTGCCATTCTTCTTGGTGTCTTTCTGTTGATTGGCACCAGCTGTAGGACATGGGCAATGCTTTCCCCAGGCAGTGACGTCATCTATCTATCTGTCTATCTGTCTGTCTGTCTGTCTATCTATCTGTCAATCTATCTGTCTATATATATATCAATCTATTTGCCTGTCTATATATCTGTCTGTAGGCCCTATTGTGGACGAGTGACGGGGGGGGGGGGGTTGATTGGGGCTTTGTTTGCACCCTCCAAAAAATGGAGCACCAACCGCCACTGTTCATAGTGCTTTGATGCAGAGAACAGTGCTGATGTATTCTCATCAGCATGCTGTCTTCATTATCAGAGAGCATCCCAGGGCAGAGAAGAGACAAAAAATAAGAATTAGTACATCACCTGACTGGCTTGAAGACATAAAAAATATATTAATAAATACCTCCTGGGGTGTGAGCTTAATGTTATGGATCACATATGGATTACTAATATTACAAAAGCCTAACTTTTCTTACACCTCAATATATTTTTTGACTGATTGAGTATAAACAGTTACAGACACAAATGCATGAAAAGCTAGGGACACATTTTTTAAAAATAGAGAATTATTTGAGTGGTTAGAGAAAGCTTACTGTGGTGAAAAGCTTATTTTTGTTGTGTGCTACATATTTCCTGGTACTGAAAATAAACTTCCTTTGCAGATTTATTGCAAGTGTTAACCTTTTTTATGATCAAGGGTAATTGAAACCTTTGTGACTAGACCCAGTTTTACAACTCTTTATGTGATAGTTTTCTTCACAATAACATAGTTGTGAATAGGGGAGTAACTACAGTGGGTACGGAAAGTATTCAGACCCCCTTAAATTTTTCACTCTTTGTTATATTGCAGCCATTTGCTAAAATCATTTAAGTTAATTTTTTTCCTCATTAATGTACACACAGCACCCCATATTGACAGAAAAACACAGAATTGTTGACATTTTTGCAGATTTATTAAAAAAGAAAAACTGAAATATCACATGGTCCTAAGTATTCAGACCTTTTGCTGTGACACTCATATATTTAACTCAGGTGCTGTCCATTTCTTCTGATCATCCTTGAGATGGTTCTACACCTTCATTTGAGTCCAGCTGTGTTTGATTATACTGATTGGACTTGATTAGGAAAGCCACACACGTGTCTATATAAGACCTTACAGATTACAGTGCATGTCAGAGCAAATGATAATCATGAGGTCCAAGGAACGGCCTGAAGAGCTCAGAAACAGAATTGTGGCAAGGCACAGATCTGCCCAAGGTTACAAAAAAATTCTGCTGCACTTAAGGTTCCTAAGAGCACAGTGGCCTCCATAATCCTTAAATGGAAGACGTTTGGGACGACCAGAACCCTTCCTAGAGCTGACCGTCCGGCCAAACTGAGCTATCGGGGGAGAAGAGCCTTGGTGAGAGAGGTAAAGAAGAACCCAAAGATCACTATGGCTGAGCTCCAGAGATGCAGTTGGGAGATGGGAGAAAGTTGTAGAAAGTCAACTATCACTGCAGCCCTCCACCAGTCAGGGCTTTATGGCAGAGTGGCCTGACGGAAGCCTCTCCTCAGTGCAAGACACATGAAAGCCCGCATGGAGTTTGCTAAAAAACACCTGAATGACTCCAAGATGGTGAGAAATAAGATTCTCTGGTCTGATGAGACCAAGATAGAACTTTTTGGCCTTAATTCTAAGCGGTATGTGTGGAGAAAACCAGGCACTGCTCATCACCTGTCCAATACAGTCCCAAAAGTGAAGCATGGTGGTGGCAGCATCATGTTGTGGTGGTGTTTTTCAGCTGCAGGGACAGGACGACTGGTTGCAATCGAGGGAAAGATGATTGCGGCCAAGTACAGGGATATACTGGACGAAAACCTTCTCCAGAGTGCTCAGGACCTCAGACTGGGCCGAAGGTTTACCTTCCAACAAGACAATGACCCTAAGCACACAGCTAAAATAACGAAGGAGTGGCTTCACAACAACTCCGTGACTGTTCTTGAATGGCCCAGCCAGAGCCCTGACTTAAACCCAATTGAACATCTCTGGAGAGACCTAAAAATGTCTGTCCACCAACGATTACCATCCAACCTGACAGAACTGGAGAAGATCTGCAAGGAGGAATGGCAGAGGATCTTCAAATCCAGGTGTGAAAAACTTGTTGCATCTTTCCCAAAAAGACTCATGGCTGTATTAGATCAAAAGGGTGCTTCTACTAAATACTGAGCAAAGGGTCTGAATACTTAGGACCATGTGATATTTCAGTTTTTCTTTTTTAATAAATCTGCAAAAATATCAACAATTCTTTGTTTTTCTGTCAATATGGGATGCTGTGTGTACATTAATGAGGAAAAAAAATTAACTTAAATGATTTTAGCAAATGACTGCAATATAACAAAGAGTGAAAAATTTAAGGGGGTCTGAATACTTTCCGTACCCACTGTATGTTATTCCCTACCTGCGCAAAGGTATGTGAATATTAAAATTAAAAAATAAATTAGTGTAAAAAAGGGTCTGCTCGTTGTAAGGTTGGTCCTTATAAATTAAAAAAACAAAACCTTTTTCAAGAAAACACTATATTCCTACAGCAAGTTGCCATCACCCCAAGTGGTTGGGGGGATCCCAAAAGGCCAGTTAATGCGTATTAGACGCAATTGTGATAGTATGGATGATTACTTACAACAGTCCCACATGGTTGTGAATAAATTTAAATAAAAAGGGTAACACAAGCAGAATTTAGTACCAATATACCAATACAGGTAATATACCAATACAGGTAATGGAAATGGATATAAAGACATTACTAGATGATAAATCTAATAAGTATAACTAGAGAACATCTGGCCTTCTTAACTAACTTTAATCGGTTCTATAAATCATTAGAGCGCATTGTGAATAAACACTGGCCAATATTATTAGGAAATAGAACATTGGCCAATATCATCCCCAAGCGTCCACAATTTATTTATCGTAAGGAACAAACTAGCCCCTAACATTCACAATCCCCCTAATAAGAAAGTAAAATTTCTGGACCAAACCGTTTTTTTTCTACTGTCGAAAGTGTAAAGCGTCCCAAACCACCAAAAAAAATACAATAAAAATAGATACGTTTGGCTCATTTAGCACAGGAAAGGAATATAATATTGAGAGGTTCATTACATGCAAATTCACCCATGTCACTCACATGGAGGTCTGCCCTTGCGGGTTGCAATATATTGGACGCACCACAAGACAATTAAGCACTAGAATTAACAAACATATCAATAATATAAGGAAAGGGTTTCCCAAGCACAGCCTTTCCAACCATTTCAGGGTGCATAATAATAAGGATCTGAGTTTAGCCACATTTGTTTGGTATAGTTAAGTTAGAACCCCATTGGTGATGGGGAAATATGACCCAACGGATATCCAGAAACGAAACTGAGTGGATTTTTAGATTAAATACACTCAACCCTGCGGGTATTAATGTTGATATAGATTTAAATTCTTTTTTGTCTAACTACTAACCAGTTTTTTTATGCATCGTTTTTTATGTATTGCATATTATCAAATTCAATCTAATTATCATTAAACCACATGGGTTACTATTCTCTGTAATTGGAGTAAGGTAATAATATGAATCGCCACATGATGGCGACATTTACTATTTACACTCATCCTTTTTGATGAGTGTCAAAATCTGATTTAGAAATGGACCACACCTTATGCCTCCACTAGGTGTCGCATGTTAAGTATATGTAATAACACAACATATATTTTAATCAAACATAATAATTCAAATTTATTTAATCTAGTATGGATTAGTTGAGAATTGGGTCTAATGGTATACTTTTGTTTTAAATATAAGAATATTGTCCATGAATTCTAAGGATTTAATTGGATTGGTTATCCTTTATTGGCCGGTAGTACTGTATATAACCTTTAGGAGGTGATGTGTCTGGTCATGAGACTCCTGATGACGTCAGAAGTGCTGACGAAATGCGCTGGGTGTGGTCGGGCGTGACACGTCCCTTCCGCCCACAGTGGAACGCAGGTAGAGCACAAATCTTGTTCCTTCTTTACATTGTACACTTGTCAAGTGTTTTTAACTCTTATTTTAAAATAAACACCAACGTTCTCCACCATAGGAAATTGTCCCCTTTTTAAATTTTTTGATCCTGTGGGTGTCCTTTCCTTTGATGATCGATTGGAAGTTCCATTGCGGGGTACTGTGACGGATCATGGAAACATCCCGCTCCTTATGCCGTATATGACTTTGTGGGGATCATATATATCTGGTGAGTAGACTGAGTGACTGGTGTTGTGGAGGAAGACTTATGCCGCGTACACACGACCGCTTTTCATGTCAAGAAAAAAAACGTCGATTTTCTCGACGTTATTTTTCTTGTTTCCTCTCAAGCATGCCTTGCCTACACACGATCGTGAAAAAAACTGATCTAGCAAAGCGCAGTGACGTCCAACACGTAGGACGGCACTATAAAGGGGAAGTTTCATTCTGTTCGCGCCACCCTTTTGGCTGCTTTTGCTGATTTCGTGTTTCCGCGTGTTAGTAAAAGTTTGGGAAGAGACGATTCGCGCTTTTCAGTCTTCGTGCTTTAAAGATCGTTTTCGGGAGTTCAGTTTGTGCTTGTGGGTTCGTATCTGGCTTTCAGTGCGTGTAGTGAGTTCGTATCTGTTTTTGCAGTGCGTTCTTGTCCGCGCGTTACTGTTTTTCAGCTCGTTCTTCATAGGCCTTGCTGTTCTTCAGTGCGTTCTTTTAGTTCGTTCTGATTAGACGACCGTTTCTAAGCCATGTTGCGCGTACGTTCTTGTCGCCGAGATCGTGCTGTGCTTGCTGCTGGGCTTGTTGCTATGTCCCAGATCCGGTCCATGAGGAGGGTGAGGAGGAGTTCATGGACCAAGAATTGGTTGCTCCAGAGGGACCAATTATGTCATATGCCTCTGCTGCGGGAGATCCGGGAGAATAACCCTGATGATTTCAGGAATTTTCTTAGGATGTCTGACCCCGTTTTTCAGCAGCTCTTGGCTTTGGTGTCCCCCTATATCACCAGGCAGGGCACCGTTATGCGGGAAGCCATTACTGCTGAGCAGAGGCTCATCGCCACGTTGCGATACCTTGCGACTGGGAGAAGCTTGCAGGACCTCAAGTTCTCGACAGGCATCTCCCCCCAGGCTCTGGGCGTCATTATCCCAGAGACCTGCTCTGCCATTATCCAGGTCCTTCAGGAGGACTATCTTAAGGTAAGTTTTCTCCTTTATAAACATCACAATCTATGTTTTTTTATGCTTGATAATGTATAGTATATTTTGAAGTGTCTCTAATTACCATGATTTGAATATGCTGTGAATGTCCCCTTTGTCCCCCTGCATGTTGTAAGCTTTGAATGTTCTATGTTTTTGGGCTACATGCATATTTTTGGGTCAAGCAATCTCCAGCATTAGATCCTGGGCCCAAACACACCTAGCCTAGTCAATCCTCATTTTTGTTTTGTACGCTCCATTGTAGTGCTTAGATTGCCTGATTTACACCCCCTCCCCCCTAATTTTTTAAGTTTGTCTAATCTACCCAAATAAATTACATCGTACTATAGATTTTAAATATGATGTCCCCAACTCATCTCAAACCCTCCACCCTCTCCGAATTTCTCAGGTCCATCAGAGTGGGTGATATTTTTGTTGCTTATTTTTCTATCTTATTCAAGCGCACCTCCATCCTAAATTTTGTGCGTCCGCTCATTGTAACCCTCCCCCGGTGTCAAAATTGACACCTTTCAGGGGGGAGGGGGGTGAAGATACCTGTTTAAGACAGGTATATTCACTCACATCCGGGAGTCATCTCTGCGGCAAATCTGCCTGAGCCAAGTCACTTCCCGCAGAAGACCCGTAGTGTTCTTGGAAACACTTGTCTCACAGAACACAGGAGGACCAGTCTGAACTGCGCAGCGCTTCTCGTGCATGTGCGTTTGGGAACCGGGCAGTGAAGCCGCAAGGCTTCTCTTCCTGGTTCCCTCACCAAGGATGGCAGAGGGGGCAGCAGAGTGACGAGCAATTGTTCGTCCTCTGCTGCGGACGTTGCTGGACTCCAGGACAGGTAAGTGTACAATTATCAAACCTCTGCAGCTGCTGTAGCTGGAGCTGCTGTGTTATTTTATATTATTTGGGCTGCGTAGCTCCGCTCTAAAATCCTCCTTCCAAATTAATGCTATCCTGATGTTTTGCCCAGAGTGTTTTGTGCTAACATGCTTGCAATGTATAGGTAGTAAAGTATATATTTGTTTTTTTTCCTTTGACTCCACAGTTACCATCGACGCCACAGGAATGGCAGAATGTGGCATCTGATTTTTCTCAGCGGTGGAACTTTCCCAACTGTGGAGGAGCCATTGATGGCAAGCACGTCCGCATCGTGCCACCAGCCCATTCTGGGTCTTTTTTTTGGAATTACAAAGGCTTCCACAGTATTGTGCTCATGGCGGTGGTGTCTGTGAACTATGAATTCCTATTTGTTGATGTTGGGAAAAATGGGCGGATGTCTGACGGTGGTGTTTTCGCCCAGACCGAGTTTGCAGACCGGCTTCTTTCAGACGACCTGGCATTGCCACCTGCTGAAGATAATGAACATGGCCTCCCTTTTGTGTTCCTGGCAGATGAGGCTTTTGCGCTTGGACCACATTTGATGAGGCCTTTTCCCCAAAGGTCCCTCACCCCTGAGAGGAGGGTGTTTAATTATCGTCTGGCCAGAGGGCGAAGGGTGGTGGAAAACGCCTTTGGCATCATGGCCAGTCGCTTCCGGCTTTTTCTGACTGCAATAAACATGGCGGAGTATAAATGGAACCATTTGGTCATGTGTTGTTGCATACTGCACAATTTTTTAATCAAACACTCCACAAATTATCTTGCTACACTTGACCTTCAGGGCACACAGGGTTTGGATGGACCATTGCCAGCCCAGTTAGCTGGCCCTACAGGCTTGGCCCCCCAAAGCGGCCGTGATGTGCGGCAACGCTATGTCGAATATTTTATGGGTAGGGGGGCCATTGCAATGCCTGATCAGTTTTAAATCAATGTTGCTCATAATAAAAAATAATATCTTGAAAACATCTTGTTTGCTTTTCTTTTGTTGTATTTGTTCTTTCTTCTAGGTCAGTGATGGTGAACCTTGCCACTCCAGATGTTTTTCAACTCCATTTTCCATGATGCTCAACTACACTGCAGAGTGCCTGAGCAACATTAGAAATGTAGTTCCAAACCATCTGGGTTGCCAAGGTTCACCATCACTGTCCTTGGTTATACTAGTGCAGTTGTAGTCCCATGTTTTTTCCTAACAAGTAAATTACAAGCATTTATAGAGTCTAAACACACACATTTTTGTTGGGGGGGGGGGGGGTCAACATTGATATAAGAAGCCACACATTGTTTACTGTTTAAAAAAATTTATGAGTATAAAATTGGTAAGGTTTGTATCAAAATATAACCCCAATTTTTGGAGGAATTTCAAAAATATTTGCTTTTTACAACTCAGTACAAAACTGTACAACACGAACAATATCCCTTTATAGAAATAAAACATTCCCCCCCCCCCCCCCAAAAAAAAACTTTTTTTTAAAAATATATACAAGTTTTAAACACTCCCAAGAATATGCTCAATTTTTTTTAATTTTTTCTCCATCATTTTGTTTGTTTGGTACATCTGGACCAGGTTGTATTTGATGGTTTCAACCTCCCGAGAGCAGACCCTCACTTCTTTAAGCAACATCTGGGCAGTGGCTCTGGTGAAGGTTGCTGTTGCCGCAGGCATTAAAGTCCCTTTAAGTTGTGAAAAGAAAATGTCTTACTAAATATACAGGCAAACATCTATTACGTGAGGCTGTGGTGTATGACACTGACCTGGTGAGTTGCCATTTCCCTCTTCTGCCACATCCTGCAGTTGTGGGTCTTGAGTTGGTGGTGCGGGGTTTGCAGCCTCGTGTCTCTTAGCTCTTTGAAGCCCTAGGAGATATAACCAAAAGGTCGACTTGTGTAACTAAATATATTTAGGCGTGAAAGAGGAATATTAATCATTCTTGGGAAGTGTGTTACAATTGTATTACTGATAATTTTGGAGAAGATGAACACATGATTGTATCCATTTCCCAAGATGGTAGATTAATCTCTTTAGGTCATGTTTCACACATGGAAACACACCAGGTATCCACTGGATCACCTGTGTGTGACACCATCAAAAGGTTGTTCTTGTGGCCCACACTTGTGCTAATGAGTCCAGATGTGTAAGCAGCTGCTGAGCATATACTCTTGTAAACGTACACTGAATCTAGTTACATTAGCCAAATATAATTACCAACAACTACACAAACATGTTTATAATTACTTCTCACATAAACATTTCATGATGTCCTGTTTCATGTTCTTGGGCACAAGAATCCAACGTTAAAATCCTCGTTCAATACCACCCAAACGATGTTTTGGTGGAATACATTGCTAAAAACATTCGAACATGCCTATTATTTTGTGATTGATAAAATGTCGTGCGAACAATGATGAATCGTGGCAAAAGCTTGTGATTGAGTGAACGTTTGAACGACCATTTATACGATCGATTCGTGTGGCCAAAAACATGAAACATGACATTTTTCACTGTAATACATACATTATTTAAAAAGCACATGCAACACCACGTTATTAGGCAAAATCACATTTAATGTTAATCTACTTACTTTTTTTGATGACTTTTTTTATCTTTTTATATTGATCCGGCTCACGCAACTTAATGTCCGACCATCGTTTCCGGATCTGTTCCCGCGACCTGCGAACACCAAATTTCTGCCATAGCGCTTTGACCACTTTATCCATGATCTTGGACTTCACTTGATTTGGCTTTTTGTAGGGCCCATGTTTGGCGCCGTAATCATCCCGGAGCAATATGGTGACCATCTCCACCATCTCCTCAAAGCTCATGTTAGTGGCTTTATACCTTCTGGGTCGGGGCCTGCTTTCTTCCCCACTTTCCACATCATGTTGGTGATTCGCCGACATGTTTACACTCTCCGTCATTAAGGAGTAGCGAGAAGGGGCAGGGAAAGTAGTGTAACGAACGTCAGGGGCGGGAAAGCGTGCGGAGCGTCACGCATGCGCACTGTATATAACTCCAAAAAACATTGTTGAAAGCGACGTTCAGTGAGTGGAAGAAGGTCGGAGGAGACGAACGTGTAGATCGCGGGTACGTAACATTTTTCTTACTTGATATGGCTGTCCAGGAGCATTAAACCTATAAACATTCATTCACTGTATGTTCGGGGCCGGGGTTGGCCAATATGCATGTAACTTGGCGCTTGCTTCCCGTGCTGTTAGTACTGGCCGTGCACAAAGTGTCATTTTTGAATTGGGACTATAAACTTTGAAAAGTCAATCGCGGCTCTAAATGAATTCTTGCCTCCCGGCAAATGGCAAGACTTTGAAAACTGATTTGTACCTGAAATAAAAAAACGTGGGGTTCCCCCAAATTCGAGTTGCAGGCCCTTCAGGTCTGTCAAGGATTTTAAGGGGAACTCCACCCCCAAATCATGAAAAAAAGGGCGTGGAGTCCCCCCCAAAATCCACAACAGACCCTTTATCCGAGCACGCAACCTGGCCGGCCGCAGGGGAAGAGGGGGGGACGAGAGCGGCCCCCCCTCCCTCCTGAACCGTACCAGGCCACATGCCCTCAACATGGGGAGGATGTCCCCATGTTGATGGGGACAAGGGCCTCATCCCCACAACCCTTGCCCGGTGGTTGTGGGGGTCTGCGGGCGGGGGGGCTTATTGCAATCTGGAAGACCCCTTTAACAAAGGGGACCCCCAGATCCCGCCCCCCCTATGTGAATTGGTAAGGGGTACATTGTACCTCTACCATTTCACGAAGAAAGCGTACAAAATGTAAAAAATGACAAGAGTCAGTTTTTGACAATTCCTTTAATTTTTAGTTTGTCTTTCTTCCTTCTTCTTCTTTTCTCGCTTCGTGTTTCTTCATCCATCTTCCTCTTCCTCTTCATCTTCCTTCTTCCTTCGGTGTTCTCGTCCGCATCTTGCTCCGGGTTCTTCTTTCTCCGGCCGCTCCGTTTGAATTGGAGGTTCCCGCTGTGTGACGCTTCAGTTCATCAGTTCTCCTCTTGGTCCGGCGACCCCACCCCCCTCTGACGCACAGAGATTTCACAGGTACTTTCCCCGTGCAGTCAGAGGGGGGTGGGTCCCCCGGCTCGCAGCGGACCTAGAGGAGAACTGCCTAACTTTGCGTCACACAACGGGAAACTCAAATTCAAACGGAGCAGCGGGAGAACAAAGAAGAAGCCGAAGCAAGATGCGGACGAGAAGCCCGAAGCAAGAAGGAAGATGAAGATGAAGAGGAAGATGGAGGAAGAAACTCCAATGCAGGAAAGAAGAAGGAAGAAGATGGTTGAAAAACAAAACCAATAATAAAGGAATTGTCAAAAACCGTGTAGTGTCATTTTTCAGATAATGCCATTTTTTAAGGTGAAATGGTAGGGGTACAATGTCCCCCATTTCACATAGGGGGGGGCGGGATCTGGGGGGCCCCTTTGTTAAAGGGGTCTTCCAGATTCCGATAAGCCCCCCGCCCGCAGACCCCCACAACCACCGGGCAAGGGTTGTGGGGATGAGGCCCTTGTCCTCATCAACATGGAGACATCCTCCCCATGTTGAGGGCATGTGGCCTGGTACGGTTCAGGAGGGAGGGGGGCCGCTCTCTCGTCCCCCCCTCTTCCCCTGTGGCCGGCCAGGTTGCGTGCTCGGATAAGGGTCTGTTATGGATTTGGGGGGGGGACTCCACGCCATTTTTTAATGGAATTTGTGGGGGAGTTCCCCTTAAAATCCTTGACAGACCTGATATGGATATTTGGGGGAACCACAATGCTTTCCCAATGTTTGTATCAATGACTTTTCTATGTATTGCAATTGACAGGAGACAACAATTAATTATACCCAGGAGTGAATTTAGGGTTAATTAAAATTTAATAAAAAATGACACTTGGTGCAGGGACAGTTCGAGGTACTCCTTTATTTTTGTGGAGTCCTTTTATTCACCCTATTTACAGGGCTTAATTTACTTAAATGGGGTTTGGGTTCGGGTAAAGTCAGGTCACGAACTCTAGCTTTTTACAAAGTTAGCTAAAAAGAGTTCAACACAAACATCCAGGTGTCCACTCAACTCTATGATGACTGATCAATTGCTACGTTAGTGGCCTATATATGGTTAGAAAGATTTGGAGTAGTCCTGACTGACATTCCTTTTTTGGTTTTGCGTTTTGAATTGCACAGATAATGAAGGCATTTAAGGACCCCGATTTTATGCTGGAATTCCTCCAAAGATGGAAAAATCTCCCAATTTTATGGGAGACTAAAAATAAAAATAATAAAAATAAAGAAGCCAGGAAGAGAGCACTGGAGACCTTGCTGGAATTTGTGAAAACTCAGATCCCCACAGCAACACTACAGGATCTGAAGAACAAAATTGGGACCATTAGGGGCACATACCGGGCTCAAAGGAATAAAGTTCAAAAATCCCTGCGGTCAGGAGCAGGTGCAGAGGACCGATACATACCAAATCTGTGGTACTATCAGCACCTGAGTTTCCTTGATGAACATCTGGAATCCAGGGAATCCCTTTCCAGCCTTCCACCCAGAACGACCTCCAGCCTTCCTTGCAGCCAACCCTCCAGCCAACCCTCCAGCCAACCCTCCAGCCAACCCTCCAGCCAACCCTCCAGCCTTCCCTCCAGCATTCCATGCAGCCAAGCCTCCAGCCAAGTTGAGGTCTCTTTGGAGGAACAACCTCAAGTCCTGGAGGAGCCGGATTTAAATATTTGGAGCCAGGTATAATATTTCACAAAATATTTAGAGTAATAAAAGTTGGATGTTGTAAACGTTTCAAAAAAAGTGTGAAAAATGTTAACAGTTTAAAAAAAGTGTCTGACATATCAATAGACAGCAGTGGCCACAAATTAAGGGCACCAAAAAGATATATACTGGTGTCAGAATGATTGACTTTAATATTTAGTAGCATTCAATTACCAAATGTCATGAGGTGACAAATGTGTGTGAAAGATGAAGGCAAAACTAACTCGATGTACCTTTTTTTTACAGGATGAGGAGGCAGGCCCCAGTGGGACCCAGGAAGAGGCAGGCCCCAGTGGGACCCAGGAAGAGGCAGGCCCCAGTGGGACCCAGGAAGAGGCAGGCCCCAGTGGGACCCAGCACAACACCAGGCCCCAGATCCCTCTGCTGCGGATTCCTGCCAAAAGATCTAGGAGGCTGGTTCAAATGGAGAAGGAGACACAGGCCCTAATTAGGGAGGCTACTGCTGCACTCCGAGAGCCCCCCACCGCTGCAGAGGGATTTGCTGCCCTTATTGGGGAGAAACTGCCACAAATGGGACTGGACCAGAGGCTGAAGTGTGAAACACTTATATTGAAGATGGTCAATATGGGCCTGTTGAACAAACTAAAGGAGTTCACAGATGTTGTGGACCTTTCCTATTTTTTTGCCCAAGTTCCTGGCCCACTCCATGCTCCTGCCCCACTCCATGCTCCTGCCCCACTCCATGCTCCTGTCCCAGGCCCTGCTCCCGTCCCAGTCCCTGCTCCTGTTTCAGACCCTGCTCCTGCTCCAGTCCCTCCTCCACGGACACAGCCTCCAAGGAAGGCTGCAGGGAAGGTCAAACAAAAAAGAGGAAAATGAACCCAGGATATGTGCCTCACATGGGGCTAGTTTTGGTCTTCAGATGCTTTGGTGTTTGCTGTGGTGATCTGGTCGTGCACTAATTTCAGCAGGGTCTCCAGTGCTGTCTTCCTGGCTTCTTGATTTGTAGTTTACATATGGTTTTGTTTTGGCTTACCTTTTAATTTGTTATTAGGCCATAATAAATTGGAATTTTTTTTGAAGATACAAAATTAACATGTGTTTTTCTTCTAAATAGCCAGTTTGTAAGTGAGTAGGCAGGGACAGTGGATAAAAAATTGAGAAATTAACAAGGGACACTAACCTCATTGAGGCAAAATTAGAATAAAGAATAATGTTGTGGTAACTTGACACACTCCAAAATAGCAAATAATATGTAAAAACAGTCTAAAATCTAAGACCACAAATTAAAGCAAAAAAAAAAAATTATAAAAATAAATTTAAAAAGTTTTGGGTATTTAGGGAGATCTGGCTCCCCAAAATAGAGATTAATCATGATAAAACAATAAATCATAAAGACCAAAGATTGTCCTAACTCTGGGAGAATATCAGCAGCAAGAGAATTGGAATATTGCAGCATTAGAACGAAGAAAAGAATGCGCTGCATTAAACGATGTAATAATTTCATGCATGACGAATGTGCCATCTCCATTCCGAACAGTAGTTTTACCAGAACGAGCGCTCCCTTCTCCTCACTTGCTTCTGATCATGCGTGCTTTTTTAACGTCGTTAAAGCCTACACACGATCATTTTTCATGATGAAAAAAACGACGACCTGAAAAACGGCGTGAAAATTTAGAACATGTTCTAATTTTTCTCGTTGTTTTTTCTGCCGTTTTTCTCAACGAGAAAAACGACATAAAGCCCACAGACGATCGTTTTTCTCGGCGAAAAAAAAAATGCCGTTTTTCTCGTCGAGAAAAGCGGTCGTGTGTACGCGGCATTACAGTCATTTGTTTGTTTGGACCCACGAGATCGCTGCACCATTGAAAATACTTGACAAATATTCTTGGACTTTATACACATAATTCTATTGATTAATGCACTAATCTTTTGGACATTGCTATACTTTGTCATACACCTGTATATCAGGTGGTCTTTTTTCTGTGTTCACCATTTGCACTTTAATATTTGTTGATTCATTATTGTTTGTAGAGCAAATTGATATATCACCCACTGGGGACACCCAGTGGTTGCTAACATTATTGCACTTTTGTACTTTAATGCACAACACATTTCAAGTGTGCGCGGCTCACCAATATTTTTTCACAATAACATAGTTGGCAACATTATAAAAACATTTATAGGGACACTTTTTTGTCTGCAAAAAATGGGAGTAGTTTAAACTAAATATTGGGTGTGGCTTGAAGTGGGTGTGGTTAGAGTCTGAGATGAAAGAGGGATGGAGGGAGAAGGAAGAGAAGAACGGAGGGAGAAAAAGCGGGAGAGACAAAGAAAGATGCAGCTTGCTACTTGCCACCAGAGATGTAGCGCTCACTTGTCACCAAACGGAGCTTGCTACTTGTCACCAGAGATGCAGCGCTCACTTGTCACCAGAGATGCAGCGCTCACTTGTCACCAGAGATGCAGCTTGCTACTTGTCACCAAAGATGCAGCTTGCTACTTGTCATCAGAGATGCAGTGCTCACTTATCACCAAATGGAGCTTGCTACTTGTCACCGGAGATGCAGCTTGCCACTTGTCATCAGATATGAAGCTTGCTACTTGTCACCAGAGATGCAGCTTGCTACTTGTCACCAGAGATGCAGCTTGCTACTTGTCACCAGATATGCAGCTTGCTACTTGTCACTAGAGATGTAGCGCTCACTTGTCACCAAATGAAACTTGCTACTTGTCACCGGAGATGCAGCTTGCTACTTGTCACCAGAGATGCAGCGCTCACTTGTCACCAGAGATGCAGCGCTCACTTGTCACCAGAGATGCAGCTTGCTACTTGTCACCAGAGATGCAGCTTGCTACTTTTCACCAGAGATGCAGTGCTCACTTATCATCAAATGGAGCTTGCTACTTGTCACCGGAGATGCAGCTTGCCACTTGTCATCAGAGATGCAGCGTGCTACTTGTCACCAGAGATGCAGCTTGCTACTTGTCACCAGAGATGCAGCTTGCTACTTGTCACCAGAAATGCAGCTTGCTACTTGTCACCAGAAATGCAGCTTGCTACTTGTCACCAGAGATGAAGATTGCTACTTGTCACCAGAGATGCAGCTTACTTGTCACCAGAGATGCAGCTTATTTGTCACCAGAGATGCAGCACTCACTTGCCACCAGAAATGCAGCTTACTTGTCACCAGAGATGCAGCCCTTACTTGCCACCAGAGATGCAGCGCTCACTTGCCAACAGAGATGCAGCGCTCACTTGTCACCAGAGATGCAGCGCTCACTTGCTACCAGATGCAGCTTGCTACTTGTCACCAGAGATGCAGCTTACTTGTCACCAAGATGCAGCTTACTTGTAACCAGAGATTCAGCTTACTTGTCACCAGAGATACAGCTTGCTTGTCCCCAGAGATGCAGCTATAATTTTAATGGTAGGCTTTTTTTTTAACAGTGAGAGACAGAACAACAACAAAAAACTCCAGAAAAATGCATTTAAAAAAAGTTATAAATTGATTTGCATTTTTATTAGTGAAATAAGCATTTGACCCCTTCGCAAAAAACAAGGCAAAATCCTTGTTGTAAATCACAGAGGTCAGATGTTTCCTGTAGTTGGCCACCAGGTTTGCACACATCTCAGGAGAGATTTTGTCCCACTCATCTTTGCAGAGCCTCTCCAAGTCATTAAGGTTTTGAGGCGGACGTTTGGTAACTCGAACATTCAGATCCCTCCTCATAATTTCAATGGGATTAAGGTCTGGAGACTGGCTAGGCCACTCCAGGACCTTAATGTGATTCTTCTTGAGCCATTCCTTTGTTGCATTGGCCATGTGTTTTGGATCATTGTCATTATGGAATACCCATCTATGACCCATTTTTAATGCCCTGGCTGAGGGAAGGAAGTTCTCACCCAAGATTTGACAGTACATGGCTCTGTCCATCATCCCATTGATGCGGTGAAGTTGTCCTGTCCCCTTAGCAGAAAAAAAAACGAAAGCATAATGTTTCCACCTCCATGTTTGATGGCGGGGATGGTGTTCTTGGGGTCATAGGCAGCATTCCTCCTCCTCCAAACACGGTGAGTTGATGCCAAAGAGCTTGATTTTGGTCTCATCTGACCACAACACTTTCACCCAGTTCTCCTCTGAATCATTCAGATGTTCACTAGCAAACTTCAGACATGTGGATGTACATGTGCTTTCTTGAGTAGGGGGACCTTGCAGATGCTGCAGGATTTCAGTCCTTCATGGCGTAGTGTGTTACCAATTGTTTTCTTGGTGAATATGGTCCAAGCTGCCTTGAGATTATTGACAAGATTCTCCCATGTAGTTCTGGGCTGATTCCCCACCATTCTTATGATAATTGAAACTCCACAAGGTAAGATCTTGTATGGAGCCCCAGACAGAGGGAGATTGACAGTTATTTTGTGTTTCTTCCAATTACGAATAATCGCCTCAACTGTTGTCACCCTCTCACTAAGCTGCTTGGTAATGGTTTGGTAGCCCATTCCAACCTTGTGTAGGTCTACAATCCTGTCCCTGACATCCTTGGACAGCTCTTTGGTCTTGGCCATGGTGGAGATATTGGAATCTGATTGATTGATTGCTTCTGTGGACAGGTGTCTTTTACAGGTAACAAGCTGAGATTAGGAGCAGCCCTTTTAAGAGAGTGCTCCTAATCTCAGCTGGTTACATGTATAGAAGACACCTGGGAACCAGAAATCTTGCTGATTGATATGGAATCAAATACTTATTTCACTCATTAAAATGTTATAACTATTTTAAAATGCATTTTTCTGGATATTTTTGTGGTTGCTCTGTCTCTTACTGTTAAAATAAACCTACCATTAAAATTATAGACTGATCATTTCTTTGTCAGTGGGCAAACGTACAAAATCAGCAGGGGATCAAATACTTTTTTCCCTCACTGTATATGTGATACTGGTATATGGCTGAAATTCAAGTGTGCGCAATTTTAGATTATGAAGAGTTACCGTATATACTCGAGTATAAGCCGAGATTTTTAGCCCTTTTTTTGGGCTGAAAGTGCCCCCCTCGGCTTATACTTGAGTCAGTGTACCTGGAAATATTGAGAGGCTGCGGGCATTCATCATTTAAAACTCGCGGTATCCTCCTGTCTCTTCCGTGATAGGCGGAACTCTGTCTGCTGAGAATCGCCTATCACGAACGTTCTCTCATCCTCACCCATCCCAGCAGACACTGTGTTCAGTGTTCCGCCAATCACGGATGCCTTTTCATCCTCGGACAAGAGGACGTCCGTGATTGGCAGAACACTGATCACACTGTCTGCTGGGAAAATGAGTCCGAGGTTATGAGAACGTCCGTGATAGGCTGAACTGTGTCAGCTGAGAAACGCCTATCACGGAAGGGACCAGGAGGGGACCGCGAGTTTTAAACAATGAATGGACACCCGCAGCCTCTCAATTTCAAGTTACAGTGACGACGGGCACATTGACAATGGGCACAGCGAGTATGGGCACAGTGAGTATGGGTACAGTGAGTATGGGCACAGTGACGACGGGCACAGTGACGACGGGCACAGTTGGTATGGGCACAGTGAGATTGCAAATGGGCATTGTTGACCCTCTGCATTCTCACCCTCGGCTTATACTCGAGTCAATAAGTTTTCCCATTTTTTGGGGTAAAATTGGGTCCTCGGCTTATACTCGGGTCAGCTTATACTCGAGTATATACGGTATACTTATATAATGCTCCAAGAGGTTGTAAGCTTCCATGTAAACTCTGAGGGCACACAGTGATGAAAAACAGAGACATTTTGCCACAGCAGAAATATTTGCTAATCATGATGATCACACAATCAGGAACGCAATTCAACAAGTTCCTGATCGCTTGTGCAGGATCCTTTGCTGCTCTTAGAGAACTGCTTTTAGATCTGAGCATTTTCACTGTGCTGCTTTGCTGCAACTTAAAAACGACACTTCCCTATGTAAAAATACCACCTTGAAGAGAAAAAAAAGAGAAAGGAGAAATGTTAATAGATATTGAAACATTACGTCCTTGCTTCTATCGTGGATGCCTTGACGAGGGTGACATCATGGGCAGAAGACCCCAAATTTTAAAAGAAGACTTTCCAGTAGAGTGCAGCAGTTTTACATAGTGGACGGGGATCTAACTAATTGCATTTTTGAGCATTCCAGGACATTAAAGTGAAGCTGTGGCCAGGTTATGATCACATTTCAAAATACAGAACAGTAGATTAGCTTTAAAATAAGCCTTCATTCGCCTCTGTACCTGCAGGCATTCTGGAGTAATCTTAAAAGATCACAACACAGACTCTGAAGTCCAGCTTACAGCACCTGCTGTCTGTTTACATTTTTGACAGTCTGGCAGGTCCCTTCTACCAAAGGACGCAAGGGGAGATGAACTGCAGTTTTAATGTCTCTGGTACATTTTTGAGGATGAATTTCTCCAGAGTGTCTGTGGCTACAGAGATTTGGGGAGGGCTTGTTGTAAAACTCATTTACTTATAGTTGAAGTGCCAACCAAAAATAACAAAGTGCCCTTTGAAAGGTTCCTATAACATATGAGCATTGATATTATTTTCAAATGTCACAGACCTAGACTACATATCAGTGTTACTTGTTAATCCTTCTGTTGCCCTGCATACCTCAGTGAATCCTTTCAAGGCTGACAATGTGGATCACCTGCTATTGAAATGAAAACCTTGGATTGCGAGCATGCATCTCCCTGCTTCTGTGTTATTCATTCGGTGGACCTGTGCTTTCATCACCTCCCCCACTCCTTCTTAAATATTACCCACCAGTCATCAGGGGAGGAGGGCAACTCTGACATGTGGAAGAAAAGTCATGTTCCTCTACTAAGATGGCTGCCCCAACACAGAAACACAGTACAGTAAAATCTTGGACTGGGAGCATAATTTGTTCCAGAAACATGCTTGTAATCCAAAGCACTCGTATATCAAAGCAAATTTCCCTATAAGAAATAATAGAAACTCGGATGATTCATTCCACAACCATTTATTCATAAGTCCTTCAGTTTATAGTCCATATAAAAAGATTATAGCAATGTGATAGGTTGTTTAATCATAAAATGTCCACCCACAAATGGCAACCCCAGGGATGACGTCGATGGCGGTGAGGAGGATGGTCTCTGTGGACAGCTTTACCTGTGACGCCTGCATACTTAGATGTGCCTATTTTAATCAACCATGTGTGTTGCTAAATGTTGTACAAATTCATTAAATGTAACCATATTACTACATTTAGAGGCGCCTCTCTTCTCTCTTATACTCAGTAGTGATGTGACGCTACTTGTATATCAAGACATTGCTTGTTTATTAAGTCAAAATTTAGAAAAAATATTTTTTGTCTTGCAAAACACTCTCAGACCAAGTTACTCTCAATCCACGGTTTTACTGTACTATAATGTCCATAGCTGGCCACAGGTTCACTTTATTGTGCATATTGCAATGCTGGGACAAGTGGATTAAAGGGCTAGCCCACTATTCCACATTTCCAATGTTTCAGGTGTGATTTAGTCCTCTAATTATCAGCTTACCAGCAGTTTAGCTGATTTATTTACAAACACTGAAAATGGCTGCAGGGCATCTCTCAGATACTATTTTAAGATATAAAAATACACTTTTTAGGTAAAAGTGGATTATTAAAAATAGATTTAACACATATTTTGCATTGCAAATCTGTTCACAAATGTAATTTTCCGTAATGGAGTCATCAGTTCAGTTTCAGATTTATTTTGTCTGTTTTGAGTGGACTTGGATATGGTTTGCTCTTCTACCAGATGTTTCTTACTAAAGTCTATCAGATGAATACTAGGGATGAGCTCGGTGTTCGAGTTCGGCGAAACCAGAACTTTGTGGGCCGTTCGTACCAAATTCGTGTGACGCGAACGGCCCACAATGCACTGTGCCATCGCACTGCCTTGCCGGCGCTGTGATTGGCCAAGCATGCACTGTGACCCCGCTTGCTTGGCCAATCACAGCGCCGGCAGCGAGGAGAGCCATAATTGGCCACAGGCAGGATGCCTGTGGCCAATTATAGCTCAGGGGAGTTTAGTACACGCCCCACACTATAAAAGGTCGCCAGCCTTGTGTAGTGTGTTCCGGCGTGCAGAGAAAGAGCTTGATAGGCAGGGACAGTGTGTTCTACAGTGTGTTCTTTTCTCAGGCATCTGCAGGAGTTAATGGGTGTTGTGTGCCTCCAGCACAGTATACACCTGTATCTACCCTTTATTGCTGTTCTCTCAGCTAGATAGGCAGGGAAAGTGTGTTCTTTTCTCAGGCATCTGCAGGAGTTAGTGGGTGTTGTGTGCCTCCAGCACAGTATACACCTGTATCTACCCTTTATTGCTGTTCTCTAAGCTAGATAGGCAGGGACAGTGTGTTCTTTTCTCAGGCATCTGCAGGAGTTAGTGGGTGTTGTGTGCCCCAGCACAGTATACACCTGTATATACCCATTATTGCTGTTCTCTAATATAGGCATCTGCAGGAGTTACTGGGTGATGTGTGCCCCAGCACAGTATACACCTTTATATACACTTTTTTGCTGTTCTCTAATACAGGCATCTGCAGGAGTTAGTGGGTGTTGTGTGCCCCAGCACAGTATACACCTGTATATACACTTTTTTGCTGTTCTCTAATACAGTCATCTGCAGGAGTTAGTGGGTGTTGTGTGCCCCAGCACAGTATACACCTGTATATACACTTTTTTGCTGTTCTCTAATACAGGCATCTGCAGGAGTTAGTGGGTGTTGTGTGCCCCAGCACAGTATACACCTGTATATACACTTTTTTGCTGTTCTCTAATACAGGCATCTGCAGGAGTTAGTGGGTGTTGTGTGCCCCAGCACAGTATACACCTGTATATACACTTTTTTGCTGTTCTCTAATACAGGCATCTGCAGGAGTTAGTGGGTGTTGTGTGCCCCAGCACAGTATACACCTGTATCTACACTTTATTGTTGTTCTCTAATACAGGCATCTGCAGGAGTTAGTGGGTGTTGTGTGCCCCAGCACAGTATACACCTGTATATACACCTTTTTGCTGTTCTCTAATACAGGCATCTGCAGGAGTTAGTGGGTGTTGTGTGCCCCAGCACAGTATACACCTGTACATACAATTTATTGCTGTTCTCTAATACAGGCATCTGCAGGAGTTAGTGTGTGTTGTGTGCACCAGCACAGTATGCACCTATATATACACTTTTTTGCTGTTCTCTAATACAGGCATCTGAAGGAGTTAGTGGGTGTTGTGTGCCTCCAGCACAGCACAGTATACACCTGTATCTACCCTTTATTGCTGGTGTTCTCTAATAAAGGCATCTGCAGGAGTTAGTGGGTGTTGTGTGCCTCCAGCACAGCACCGTATACACCTGTATCTACCCTTTATTGCTGGTGTTCTCTAATACAGGCATCAGCAGGAGTTAGTGGGTGTTGTGTGCCTAAAGGCACAATATACACTACCCAATTGCTGGTTTTCCCATCTCCTTGCAGGCCATTACTATGTTTGGAAGGCCAACAAGGAGAGGCAGACAGTCAGGAGGCAATAAAAGAGGGCAAAAAAGCTCTGTGTCTAGAGACAACAGTGCTGGTCGTGGACGCGGTGCATCGTCATCAGCACATGGCCATGGGACATGCTTGTCCTTATTTTCCGCAGCTGGACGTGTTGAGCCGCATCATGCCGAAGACTTGGTAGAGTGGATGACCAAGCCCTTCTCATCCTCCTCATCCTCTCTCACCCAGGCTCTGGGTACTGTCAAAGCAGCTGCCAAAGCGTCCTCTTCCCTCATATCAATGTCATCATCAGTCACTCCTTCCCTAGATCCACCATGTCCTCCTGAGGAGTCCCCCGAACTGTTTAAACACAGTGTTGGGTACATGCTCCAGGAGGATGCCCAGCGTTTTGAAGGGTCTGATGATGATACCCAGCTAGAGGAAGGCAGTAGCGTGAGCGCAGAGAGAGGGGATGCTCAAGAAAGACAGCAATCTGGCAGTCATGTTCCAGCAGCTGCAGCATACTGCCAGATTGGCTCCAGTGATGAGGAGGGAGGGGATGATGAGGTCACTGACTCCACATGGGTGCTTGATAGGAGAGAGGAGGAGGATGAGGAGAAGGCACATCTCCATCGAGGCAGGATGCCCTCCGGGGGCCAGCGTAAGGGCAGCACACCGACTGAATCACACCGCAGAGCTCCGCCTGTGCAGGGCGCTGCCACTGCCCGTTATTCCAAAAGTTCTTTGGTGTGGGCCTTTTTTGAGTCAAGTGCATCAGATCGCACCGCTGCTATTTGCAACATATGGCTCAAGCGTATCTCGCGTGGCCAAAACATCAGCCGCTTGGGCACCACATGCTTGACCAGACATATGTTGACCTGCCATGCAGCTCGTTGGCAAGCGTACCTTAAAGACCCACACCAAAGAACAAAGCGGACCTCTTCTTGCTCCTCATCAGCTGGGATCTCCAACCCCACTGAAACCTGCACTGAGAGGAATGAAGGTGTAGAATTAGGTGTGTCACAGCCAAGTACTTGCGGGCACTCTGCTAGCAGTACACCGACGTCCGATTGTAGCAGGCAAATTTCCGTGCCCAAGCTGCTGGACCGTCGAAAGAAGTTCACTCCCAGCCATCCACATGCCCAGCGGTTGAATGCTAGCTTGGTTAAATTGCTAGCACTTAAACTGCTGCCTTTTCAGTTGGTAGACTCGGCCCCCTTCCGTGAGTTTGTGCAATGTGCGGTTCCTCAGTGGCAGGTTCCCAAACGCCACTATTTCTCACGGAAGGCGATTCCGGCTCTCTACCGACATGTGGAAGGCAATGTCCATGCCTCGCTGGACAGGGCGGTCAGTGGTAAGGTACATATTACCGCTGACTCATGGTCCAGCAGGCATTGACAGGGACGTTACCTTTCTTTCACGGCCCATTGGGTCACTCTTTTGGCAGCTGGGAAGGATGCAGGACAAGGTGCAGTAGTGTTGGAGGTTGTTCCGCCGCCACGACTCCAAAATGCTACTACTGGTTGTGACACACCTCTCTCCTCCACCCCCTCCTCTTCTTCTTCCTCCATGGCCTTTTCCTGTGCTTTGTCCTCGGAACCAGCGGTGCTCCGTAGGCATTCAAGGGGCTACGCAAGTACGCAGGCAAAAAGATGCCATGCCGTGCTTGCGCTGGTGTGTTTGGGGGACAGGAGCCACACTGGGGCAGAGGTTCTGTCAGCTCTGCAGGGGCAGGCCGAGAGGTGGTTGACGCCACGCCAGCTTAAGCCAGGAATGGTGGTTTGCGACAATGGCACCAACCTCCTCTCCGCCCTCCGACAGGGACAACTGACCCATGTGCCCTGTGTGGCTCACGTCCTTAACCTGGTGGTGCAGCGGTTCTTGGGCAGGTACCCGGGCTTACAGGATGTCCTGAGGCAGGCCAGGAAAGTCTGTGTGCATTTCCGCAGATCATATAATGCCAGTGCTCGGCTGGCTAAGCTGCAAAAGGAGTTGAACCTGCCCAAGAACCGCCTTATATGTGACATGCCCACCAGGTGGAACTCAACGTTGGCCATGCTGCAGCGGCTGCACACGCAGCAGAGGGCCATCAATGAGTACCTGTGCAACTATGGCACCAGGACAGGGTCAGGGGAGCTCGGGTTTTTTTCACCACGCCAGTGGGGCATGATCAGGGATGCATGCACTGTCCTGGCACCATTTGAGGAGGCCACGAGGATGGTGAGCAGTGACAGTGCATGCATCAGTGACACTGTACCTCTTGTCCACCTGTCGGAGCATACGCTGCGTGGAATAATGGACAGGGCACTTGAGGCAGAACAGAGGCAGGAAGAGGAGGACTTCCTTGCCTCTAAAGGCCCCCTTTACCCAGACAGTGTTCCTTCTGTCCCACCCATCGCACAGGAAGAGGACGAGGAGGAGGAGGATTGTGTCAGCATGGAGGTGGAGCCTGGCACTCAGCATCAACAGCAGCAGTCTTTTAGGGATGATTTACAGTCCCAAGAAACCCGTGGACTTGTACGTGGCTGGGAGGAGGTGGCTGCGGATCATGTCGTCCTTAGTGACCCAGAGGACTCCGGACCGAATGCCTCAGGTAACCTACGCTGCATGGCCGCCCTGATCCTGCAAAGTCTGTGGAAGGATCCTCATATTCTTCAGATCAAGGAGAGGGACCATTACTGGCTGGCCACTCGCCTTGATCCACAGTACAAGGGTAAGGTTGCGGACCTTATCTTACCGTCGCAGAGGGAGCAGAGGATGAGACATCTCTGGGAGGCCTTGCAGAAAGGTCTGTGCAACGTGTTCCCAGAGACTGGGAGGTTACAAACTCCTGGTCCTGGACAACGAGTTGCTGAGGCTTCGGTCAGTCAAAGAAGGAGCGGTGGGGAAGGTGGCCGTCTGACCGATGTGTTCAGACAATTTTTTAGTCCGCAGCCCCAAGGTATGATCGGTTCCAGCAACCATCGCCAGGGTCTGATATACATGGTGCAGGAATACCTAGGGGCAAGGTCAGACTTGGACACCTTTCCCACCGAAAATCCTCTGGCTTACTGGGTCTTGAGGATGGATCACTGGCCAGAGCTTGCACAGTATGCAATTGCAGCTCCTGGCCTGTCCTGCATCCAGCGTTCTTTCGGAACGCACATTCAGAGCTGCTGGAGGCTTTGTCGCCGATCACAGGGTGCGCCTGTCCACCGACTCGGTTGATCGACTGACCTTCATAAAGATGAACCAGTCTTGGATCACCACCATCTACCAAGCACCTGAAGCTGATGTAACAGAATAATTTATTTTGAAATGTCACATCCCTTCAAGACTGCCTATGCTAATGCTGAGTGACTGTCCTGTTATGTTGACTGACTATCCTCCTCCTCAATGATCCGATTCATGATGATAGGTTGGAAGAAATTTTTTTTGTTTCTGGGTGCCGCCACCAGTGGCTAAGGCCCAATTTTTCAGCCCCTGTTTAACAGGGGCATGTAATTACAATTTTTGATGCAATACTTTGCAACAGGGCTCATTGTTGTGCTCCAAGTACAGTATCTGTGAGGGGTTGGAGTGTTGTGGCACCAGTGCCTAAGGCCCAATTTTTCAGCCCCTGTTCAACAGGGGCATGTAATTACAATTCTTGATCTAATATTTCACAGCAGGGCCCATCCCTGCGCCCACCAAGAGTAACTGTGAGGGCTTACAGTGTTGTAGCACCAGCACCACCACCAAAGGCCCAATTTTTCCTACCACTGTTCAACAATGGCAAGTAATTGCAATTCCTGATATAATAGTTCACAGCAGGGCGTTCCAGCGCCCACCAAGAGTAACTGTGAGGGCTCACAGTGTTGTGGCAACACCAACATCTAAGGGGCAAATTTCAGCAGAGTATATACGGCAGGCCCCTACTTTCAAACATCCAACTTACAAACGACTCCTACTTGCAAATGGAAAGAGACAACAGGAAGTGAGAGGAAATCTACCCCTAGGAAGGGAAATTCTCTCCTGTAAGTGTTGGGGTAGCCATGCCATTTTTCTCAAAGATTTTCATCCATATTGCCAGGACAAGACATGACATTAAAGCCGCAAGCAGTTTTAAATGGCTTTTTTTCCTTTAGAAATGTCATTTTGTGCAGGGACAGTTCTAAACACGGGAAACACATGCCACTTCACAGGCATACTTTAGACAACCCCCAAGTACGATATTTAAAGGAATATTTCACATTTTTTTTTTTCACTTTATACATCATTAAAATGGCTGCTCCCGAAAAAAACGGACGGTTTTAAAACTTATTTTTGCATTGATACATGCCCCTGGGGCAGAACCCGGGTCCCCAAACCCTTTTTAGGACAATAACATGCATATTAGCCATTATAATTAGCACTTTAGATTTCGAACGTTCGCATCCATTGTATTTAATAGGGTTCTAACGTTCGCGCGAACTTTCGGTCCGTTCGCAGGTTCTGGTGCGAACCAAACCGGGGGGTGTTCGGCTCATCCCTAATGAATACTACCAAGCGTAATCAGGGGACTTGCCATGTGGTTCCACATTTGGGTCGCGACTGTAGAGGTTAAGCAACTGGGCTCTGCTAGATTTTCCGTTTTAGGGTCTCTCAGTGACTAGGGTGACAAGGGTTCTTTAAGCTCCTGCTATTGCAGCATGTGGCAATGGCATTAAAGGTTATTTGTCAACTCTCTAAAATCATTTTTGAGAACATTCCAACTTTGTGTAGCGGGTGGTTACATTTAGGGGGAAGCATCTGAGTGGTAACTAGGCTCAGATGCACTAATTGTTAGGTTTCATGGATAATTTCCTGGGAGATGTTACTGGTGTGTAGTTCCCTGGGGCCTATAGGTGGCGCTGTTGCCATGGGCCTGGGTTGAACCGCAGTACAAGGTTGTGCCTTTTTTTGTCCCCTCTTGGCGGTGGTATGGCGGCGCGGTGAACCTGCTGTGCCTGTCGGAAGAGGATATAAAAGGGGGCGGCCATCTTCCAGTGGGGTCGGTTCCGCGCTCAGGCACCTTAGGCCTGGGTGCGTGTGTGTCGCCTCCGGGTGCCCCAAGCCCGGCGGCCTGGTCGGGTTGTCTCTGGGTGCCCTAGGCCCAGAGTCGGAGCTGCTGCTCCATCCCAAACACCTTCAGTCTGGGGTGAGGTACTTTGAAGAAAAGCCCGGAGCCCAGCAGCCTTCGGCTGGGATCCGCCAGGGACCGAGACTCCCAGGGATCTGCCTTGCGAGGGGATCCGTATCCAGGACGAGGAAGCCAGGAAGGTGACCCTTTCTGAAGACCCAGCGCAGAGTTGTGGTGACAGATGGGGCCTCTGGTAACTCTCCGGAGGGATGTTCCTGTCCAAAATAAGGGGCCAGTTTACTAACGGAAGGAAGTGCGTGATCTTTAAGTCACAGTGGCAGTGACACTACGCACACAAGGTCAGTGGCAGTGGCTTTCATCTTTTTTTCACCCGGTCTGTGGTAGAGACCGTGCGCCAAGCCTTTTTGTGCTAATCAGAACAGGAGAAAACCCAATTCAAGTTTGTGCCTGGACCTCCTCCCACCTTATCTGACCTGTGTCTTGTCCCAACCTGTCTGCTCTCAAAGAGACTGTTTATTGTGCTGAGAAGAATAAATAAGAGTTGGACCTTTCAGTTAGTGTGGGCAGTTGCTTACTGGGGAGAACTAAAGGCTTGTTTGTGACTACCACAGAAGCAAGGTCAGCACTGGTGGTTTTTACACACTGGCTGCAAGCAGGCCCGAGAAACTAACACCGCTCAACCTCCCTATTCAGGAGGGTACGGGCTTGTGGTGCGGTGTGCCTCATTCTTTCCTGCGGAGGAGCCAAGCAGAAGAAAAGCAGGTAAAGTCTGGAGTTGGTGCGCTACATTTGTTATTGGTATTAATGAGTATTATGATCTCTGGGTCCTTCCTACTCCCAATTAACAATCTGTCTGATTTGTAATATGCTGAACTGAAGCACCTTGGAGACAACACATTGTTCACCATCTGTCTATCTAAAACTGTCCTCTTCTACTAAAACCTTTGCTGTGTTCATATTCCAATTCTCAATGCAATTATTATTCTGGTTGCTGGGGTACATGTAATTCAGCAGTGTACTGTTACTCATAAAATTACATCCCCAGTATAAGATAAACATTTGACATTAATTCCAATGACCACAGGTCCTGCATTGTACGTGATGACATCAGAGAGAATTATTATTCTTACCACTTAGACAAAATTTGTTTCAGTTCTGAGGAGGCCCTACTGCAAAGATAACTTGAGAAAACTAAACACCCCACCCCAATTAACAGATGTGAAATTCAGGGCAACCCTACATCAGTTCAATCATCTCTTCATGTTATAATCATTTTATAATACTGTAGCTGTTTTGAGTAAAGCTTCAGCCACGTGTCAGCCACGCTCGAAGATGGCTGCTGTTTGAGAGAGCCCTCTCCAGGGACGGGAGATTTTAAGTAATACTGGGGCTTCCTGGTGGCTACACCCACCTTCAAAGCATTCATCAACCACCGCTCTGGCACCAGGTTGACCTGCAAGAGGAAGGAGCGGCCTCTGCTGCAGAAACTTTCCACCTTCCCCCCCCGGCTATGCGCAAACCACAACAAAATAGTGCAGGCGGCTGCTCTATCAATGCAGCCAGCACTGATCACACTCATACCTCCCAACCCGCACGGATTCTGTGGGACTTTCCAGCATGGACACCTTTTTCCCGCAGTCCCGCGATAGAGTAAGCTTTCCCGCACAGGAAGAGGAGCCAAGGGAGGCAGCACGGGAGGAGGAGGTAAGACAACATCACCCCCCCGCTTAATATCGGCGGCTACATCCCGCGGCAGCACCCCCCCCCCCAGCTCAACAACTTATATGTCCTATATAAAAAAAACAATCGCTGTCCCGCGACAGCACCCCCCTGCTCAACAACTTTTGTGAAGGTATGTTGGGAGTAGGGATGAGCTTCGTGTTCGAGTCGAACATACGTTCGACTCGAACATCGGCTGTTCGATCGTTCGACGAAGATCGAACGATTTGGGCCGTTCCCGCCAAATTCGAGTGACGCGAACGGCCCACAATGCACTACGCCATCGCAGTGTCATCCAGGCGCTGTGATTGGCCAAGCATGCACTGTGACCCCGCATGCTTGGCCAATCACAGCGCCGGCAGCGAGGAGAGCAATGATTGGCCACAGGCAGGATGCCTGTGGCCAATTATTGCTGAGGGTGTTTAGTACACGCCCCACACTATAAAAGGCCGCCAGCACGGCGGCCTAGTGTAGTGTGTTCCGGAGCAGGGATAGAGCAGCATAGGCAGGGACAGTGACTTTTATTTCTTTCTTGCTTAACCTGGATTCCTTTAGTTTAGGGAAAGAGAAGGATAGGTAGGGAGAGTGTCAGTGTGTTTTGTGCTTGTGCTATAGTGTGCTTAAAAAAAACATTTTTTCTAGGGACAGAAAACTGTAGGTAGGGAGAGTGTCAGTTTCTTTCACTGTGCAAGTCCTTGTTTCTAGGGACCTGGAAGGACAGTGAGTGAATTCTCCTTGTGCTATATTGTGCTTAAAAAAAACATTTTTTCTAGGGACAGAAAACTGTAGGTAGGGAGAGTGTCAGTTTCTTTCACTGTGCAAGTCCTTGTTTCCAGGGACCTGGAAGGACAGTGAGTGAATTCTCCTTGTGCTATATTGTGCTTAAAAAAAACATTTTTTCTAGGGACAGAAAACTGTAGGTAGGGAGAGTGTCAGTTTCTTTCACTGTGCAAGTCCTTGTTTCCAGGGACCTGGAAGGACAGTGAGTGAATTCTCCTTGTGCTATATTGTGCTTAAAAAAAACATTTTTTCTAGGGACAGAAAACTGTAGGTAGGGAGAGTGTCAGTTTCTTTCACTGTGCAAGTCCTTGTTTCCAGGGACCTGGAAGGACAGTGAGTGAATTCTCCTTGTGCTATATTGTGCTTAAAAAAAAACATTTTTTCTAGGGACAGAAAACTGTAGGTAGGGAGAGTGTCAGTTTCTTTCACTGTGCAAGTCCTTGTTTCCAGGGACCTGGAAGGACAGTGAGTGAATTCTCCTTGTGCTATATTGTGCTTAAAAAAAACATTTTTTCTAGGGACAGAAAACTGTAGGTAGGGAGAGTGTCAGTTTCTTTCACTGTGCAAGTAAGTCCTTGTTTCCAGGGACCTGGAAGGACAGTGAGTGAATTCTCCTTGTGCTATATTGTGCTTAAAAAAAACATTTTTTCTAGGGACAGAAAACTGTAGGTAGGGAGAGTGTCAGTTTCTTTCACTGTGCAAGTCCTTGTTTCCAGGGACCTGGAAGGACAGTGAGTGAATTCTCCTTGTGCTATATTGTGCTTAAAAAAAACATTTTTTCTAGGGACAGAAAACTGTAGGTAGGGAGAGTGTCAGTTTCTTTCACTGTGCAAGTCCTTGTTTCCAGGGACCTGGAAGGACAGTGAGTGAATTCTCCTTGTGCTATATTGTGCTTAAAAAAAACATTTTTTCTAGGGACAGAAAACTGTAGGTAGGGAGGGTGTCAGTTTCTTTCACTGTGCAAGTCCTTGTTTCCAGGGACCTGGAAGGACAGTGAGTGAATTCTCCTTGTGCTATATTGTGCTTAAAAAAAACATTTTTTCTAGGGACAGAAAACTGTAGGTAGGGAGAGTGTCAGTTTCTTTCACTGTGCAAGTAAGTCCTTGTTTCCAGGGACCTGGAAGGACAGTGAGTGAATTCTCCTTGTGCTATATTGTGCTTAAAAAAAAACATTTTTTCTAGGGACAGAAAACTGTAGGTAGGGAGAGTGTCAGTTTCTTTCACTGTGCAAGTAAGTCCTTGTTTCCAGGGACCTGGAAGGACAGTGAGTGAATTCTCCTTGTGCTATATTGTGCTTAAAAAAAACATTTTTTCTAGGGACAGAAAACTGTAGGTAGGGAGAGTGTCAGTTTCTTTCACTGTGCAAGTAAGTCCTTGTTTCCAGGGACCTGGAAGGACAGTGAGTGAATTCTCCTTGTGCTATATTGTGCTTAAAAAAAACATTTTTTCTAGGGACAGAAAACTGTAGGTAGGGAGAGTGTCAGTTTCTTTCACTGTGCAAGTCCTTGTTTCCAGGGACCTGGAAGGACAGTGAGTGAATTCTCCTTGTGCTATATTGTGCTTAAAAAAAACATTTTTTCTAGGGACAGAAAACTGTAGGTAGGGAGAGTGTCAGTTTCTTTCACTGTGCAAGTCCTTGTTTCCAGGGACCTGGAAGGACAGTGAGTGAATTCTCCTTGTGCTATATTGTGCTTAAAAAAACATTTTTTCTAGGGACAGAAAACTGTAGGTAGGGAGAGTGTCAGTTTCTTTCACTGTGCAAGTCCTTGTTTCCAGGGACCTGGAAGGACAGTGAGTGAATTCTCCTTGTGCTATATTGTGCTTAAAAAAAACATTTTTTCTAGGGACAGAAAACTGTAGGTAGGGAGGGTGTCAGTTTCTTTCACTGTGCAAGTCCTTGTTTCCAGGGACCTGGAAGGACAGTGAGTGAATTCTCCTTGTGCTATATTGTGCTTAAAAAAAACATTTTTTCTAGGGACAGAAAACTGTAGGTAGGGAGAGTGTCAGTTTCTTTCACTGTGCAAGTAAGTCCTTGTTTCCAGGGACCTGGAAGGACAGTGAGTGAATTCTCCTTGTGCTATATTGTGCTTAAAAAAAAACATTTTTTCTAGGGACAGAAAACTGTAGGTAGGGAGAGTGTCAGTTTCTTTCACTGTGCAAGTAAGTCCTTGTTTCCAGGGACCTGGAAGGACAGTGAGTGAATTCTCCTTGTGCTATATTGTGCTTAAAAAAAACATTTTTTCTAGGGACAGAAAACTGTAGGTAGGGAGAGTGTCAGTTTCTTTCACTGTGCAAGTAAGTCCTTGTTTCCAGGGACCTGGAAGGACAGTGAGTGAATTCTCCTTGTGCTATATTGTGCTTAAAAAAAACATTTTTTCTAGGGACAGAAAACTGTAGGTAGGGAGAGTGTCAGTTTCTTTCACTGTGCAAGTAAGTCCTTGTTTCCAGGGACCTGGAAGGACAGTGAGTGAATTCTCATTGTGCTATATTGTGCTTAAAAAAAACATTTTTTCTAGGGACAGAAAACTGTAGGTAGGGAGAGTGTCAGTTTCTTTCACTGTGCAAGTAAGTCCTTGTTTCCAGGGACCTGGAAGGACAGTGAGTGAATTCTCCTTGTGCTATATTGTGCTTAAAAAAAACATTTTTTCTAGGGACAGAAAACTGTAGGTAGGGAGAGTGTCAGTTTCTTTCACTGTGCAAGTCCTTGTTTCCAGGGACCTGGAAGGACAGTGAGTGAATTCTCCTTGTGCTATATTGTGCTTAAAAAAAACATTTTTTCTAGGGACAGAAAACTGTAGGTAGGGAGAGTGTCAGTTTCTTTCACTGTGCAAGTCCTTGTTTCCAGGGACCTGGAAGGACAGTGAGTGAATTCTCCTTGTGCTATATTGTGCTTAAAAAAAACATTTTTTCTAGGGACAGAAAACTGTAGGTAGGGAGAGTGTCAGTTTCTTTCACTGTGCAAGTAAGTCCTTGTTTCCAGGGACCTGGAAGGACAGTGAGTGAATTCTCCTTGTGCTATATTGTGCTTAAAAAAATTTTTTTTCTAGGGACAGAAAACTGTAGGTAGGGAGAGTGTCAGTTTCTTTCACTGTGCAAGTCCTTGTTTCCAGGGACCTGGAAGGACAGTGAGTGAATTCTCCTTGTGCTATATTGTGCTTAAAAAAAACATTTTTTCTAGGGACAGAAAACTGTAGGTAGGGAGAGTGTCAGTTTCTTTCACTGTGCAAGTCCTTGTTTCCAGGGACCTGGAAGGACAGTGAGTGAATTCTCCTTGTGCTATATTGTGCTTAAAAAAAACATTTTTTCTAGGGACAGAAAACTGTAGGTAGGGAGAGTGTCAGTTTCTTTCACTGTGCAAGTCCTTGTTTCTAGGGACCTGGAAGGACAGTGAGTGAATTCTCCTTGTGCTATATTGTGCTTAAAAAAAACATTTTTTCTAGGGACAGAAAACTGTAGGTAGGGAGAGTGTCAGTTTCTTTCACTGTGCAAGTAAGTCCTTGTTTCCAGGGACCTGGAAGGACAGTGAGTGAATTCTCCTTGTGCTATATTGTGCTTAAAAAAAACATTTTTTCTAGGGACAGAAAACTGTAGGTAGGGAGAGTGTCAGTTTCTTTCACTGTGCAAGTCCTTGTTTCCAGGGACCTGGAAGGACAGTGAGTGAATTCTCCTTGTGCTATATTGTGCTTAAAAAAAACATTTTTTCTAGGGACAGAAAACTGTAGGTAGGGAGAGTGTCAGTTTCTTTCACTGTGCAAGTCCTTGTTTCCAGGGACCTGGAAGGACAGTGAGTGAATTCTCCTTGTGCTATATTGTGCTTAAAAAAAACATTTTTTCTAGGGACAGAAAACTGTAGGTAGGGAGAGTGTCAGTTTCTTTCACTGTGCAAGTAAGTCCTTGTTTCCAGGGACCTGGAAGGACAGTGAGTGAATTCTCCTTGTGCTATATTGTGCTTAAAAAAAACATTTTTTCTAGGGACAGAAAACTGTAGGTAGGGAGAGTGTCAGTTTCTTTCACTGTGCAAGTCCTTGTTTTCAGGGACCTGGAAGGACAGTGAGTGAATTCTCCTTGTGCTATATTGTGCTTAAAAAAAACATTTTTTCTAGGGACAGAAAACTGTAGGTAGGGAGAGTGTCAGTTTCTTTCACTGTGCAAGTCCTTGTTTCCAGGGACCTGGAAGGACAGTGAGTGAATTCTCCTTGTGCTATATTGTGCTTAAAAAAAACATTTTTTCTAGGGACAGAAAACTGTAGGTAGGGAGAGTGTCAGTTTCTTTCACTGTGCAAGTCCTTGTTTCTAGGGACCTGGAAGGACAGTGAGTGAATTCTCCTTGTGCTATATTGTGCTTAAAAAAAACATTTTTTCCAGGGACAGAAAACTGTAGGTAGGGAGAGTGTCAGTTTCTTTCACTGTGCAAGTCCTTGTTTCAAGGGACAGAGAAGGACACCTGAAGGTAGCCCTTATTGCTTTTTTCCCATCTCCCTGCAGGCCATCTATTAGAATGTCTGGAAGGCAAACAAGGAGAGGCAGACAGTCAGGAGGCAATAAAAGAGGGCAAGCAGGCTCTGTGTCTGGGGGCAACAGTGCTGGTCATGGACGCGGTGCATTGTCATCAGCACATGGCCATGGGACACGCTTGTCCTTCTTTTCGGCAGCTGGACATGTTGAGCCACATCATGCCGAAGACTTGGTAGAGTGGATGACCAAGCCCTCCTCCTCCTCCTCATCCTCTCTCACCCAGGCTCAGGGTACTGGCAAAGCAGCTGCCAAAGCGTCCTCTTCCCTGGTATCAATGTCAGACTCATCATCAGTCACTCCTTCCCTAGACCCACCATGTCCTCCTCCTGAGGAGTCCCCCGAACTGTTTGAGCACAGTGTTGGGTACATGCTCCAGGAGGATGCCCAGCGTTTCGAAGGGTCTGATGATGAAACCCAGCTACAGGAAGGCAGTAGGGTGAGAGCAGACAGAGGGGATGCTCAAGAAGGACACCAATCTGGCAGTCATGTTCCAGCAGCTGCAGCATACTGCCAGATTGGCTCCAGTGATGAGGAGGGAGGGGATGATGAGGTCACTGACTCCACGTGGGTGCCTAATAGGAGAGAGGAGGAGGAGGATGAGGAGGAGGCACATCTCCAACGAGACAGGATGCCCTTTGGTGGCCAGCGTAAGGGCAGTACACCGACGGAATCACACCGCAGAGCTCCGCCTGTGCAGGGCGCTGCCTCTGCCCGTCATTCAAAAAGTTCCTTGGTGTGGGCCTTTTTTGAGGCTAGTGCATCAGATCGCACAGCTGCTGTTTGCAACATATGTCTCAAGCGTATATCGCGTGGCCAAAACATCAGCCGCTTGGGTACCACATGCTTGACCAGACATATGTTGACCTGCCATGCAGCTCGTTGGCAAGCCTACCTCAAAGACCCACACCAAAGAACAAAGCGGACCTCTCCTTGCACCGCATCAGCTGGGATCTCCAACCCCACTATAACTTCAGTCCTCTCTGAAACATGCACTGAGAGGAATGAAGGTGTAGAATTAGGCGTGTCACAGCCAAGTACTTGCGGCCACTCTGCTAGCAGTACACCGACGTCCGATTCTAGCAGGCAAATTTCCCTGCCCCAGCTGCTGGACCGTCGAAAGAAGTTCACTCCCAGCCATCCACATGCCCAGCGGTTGAATGCTAGCTTGGCTAAATTGCTAGCGCTTCAACTGCTGCCTTTTCAGTTGGTAGACTCGGCCCCCTTCCGTGAGTTTGTGCAATGTGCGGTTCCTCAGTGGCAGGTTCCCAAACGCCACTTTTTCTCACGGAAGGCTATTCCGGCTCTCTACCGGCATGTGGAAGGCAATGTCTTGGCCTCGCTGGACAGGGCGGTCAGCGGTAAGGTGCATATTACCGCTGACTCATGGTCCAGCAGGCATGGACAGGGACGTTACCTTTCTTTCACGGCCCATTGGGTCACTCTTTTGGCAGCTGGGAAGGATGCAGGACAAGGTGCAGTAGTGTTGGAGGTTGTCCCACCGCCACGCCTCCAAAATGCTACTACTGGTTGTGACACACCTCTCTCCTCCACCCCCTCCTCTTCTTCTTCCTCCATGGCCTCTTCCTGTGGTTTGTCCTATGAACCAGCGGTGCTCCGTAGCCGTTCACGGGCTACGCAAGTACGCAGGCAAAAAGATGCCATGCCGTGCTTGCGCTGGTGTGTTTGGGGGACAGAAGCCACACTGGGGCAGAGGTCCTGTCTGCTCTGCAGGGCCAGGCCGAGAGGTGGTTGACTCCACGCCAGCTTAAGCCAGGAATGGTGGTTTGCGACAATGGCACCAACCTCCTCTCCGCCCTCCGACAGGGACAACTGACCCATGTGCCCTGTGTGGCTCACGTCCTTAACCTGGTGGTGCAGCGGTTCTTGGGCAGGTACCCGGGCTTACAGGATGTCCTGAGGCAGGCCAGGAAAGTCTGTGTGCATTTCCGCAGATCTTATAATGCCAGTGCTCGCCTGGCTGAGCTGCAAAAGGAGTTGAACCTGCCCAAGAACCGCCTTATATGTGACATGCCCACCAGGTGGAACTCAACGTTGGCCATGCTGCAGCGGCTGCACACGCAGCAGAGGGCCATCAATGAGTACCTGTGCGACTACGGCACCAGGACAGGGTCAGGGGAGCTTGGTTTTTTTTCTCCACGCCAGTGGGGCATGATCAGGGATGCATGCACTGTCCTGGCACCATTTGAGGAGGCCACGAGGATGGTGAGCAGTGACAGTGCATGCATCAGTGACACTGTACCTCTTGTCCACCTGTTGGAGCACACGCTGCGTGGAATAATGGACAGGGCACTTGAGGCAGAACAGAGGCAGGAAGAGGAGGACTTCCTTGCCTCTCAAGGCCCCCTTTACCCAGACAGTGTTCCTTCTGTCCCACCCATCGCACAGGAAGAGGAAGAGGAGGAGGAGGAGGGGGAGGAGGAGGATTGTGTCAGCATGGAGGTGGAGGCTGGCACTCAGCATCATCAGCAGCAGTCTTTTAGGGATGATTTACAGTCCCAAGAAACCAGTGGACTTGTACGTGGCTGGGAGGAGGTGACTGCGGATCATGTCGTCCTTAGTGACCCAGAGGACTCCGGAGCAAATGCCTCAGCAAACCTACGCTGCATGGCCTCCCTGATCCTGCAAAGTCTGCGGAAGGATCCTCGTATTCTTCGGATCAAGGAGAGGGACCATTACTGGCTGGCCACTCTCCTTGATCCACGGTACAAGGGTAAGGTTGCGGACCTTATGTTACCGTCGCAGAGGGAGCAGAGGATGAGACAACTCCGGGAGGCCTTGCAGAAAGGTCTGTGCAACGCGTTCCCAGAGACTGGGAGGTTACAAACTCCTGGTCCAGGACAACGAGTTGCTGAGGCTTCGGCCAGTCAAAGAAGGAGCGGTGGGGAAGGTGGCCGTCTGACCGATGCGTTCAGACAATTCTTTAGTCCGCAGCCCCAAAGTATGATTGGTTCCAGCAACCATCGCCAGCGTCTGATAAACATGGTGCAGGAATATCTAGGGGCAAGGTCAGACTTGGACACCTTCCCCACCGAAAATCCTCTGGCTTACTGGGTCTTGAGGATGGATCATTGGCCAGAGCTTGCACAGTATGCAATTGAGCTACTGGCCTGTCCTGCATCCAGCGTTCTTTCGGAACGCACATTCAGTGCTGCTGGAGGATTTGTCACGGATCACAGGGTGCGCCTGTCCACCGACTCGGTTGATCGACTGACTTTCATCAAGATGAACCAGTCTTGGATCACCACCAGCTACCACACACCTGATGCTGATATAACAGACTAATTGATTTTAACATGTCACGTCCCTTCAAGACTGATGCTGATGCTGAGTGCCTGTGCTGTTATGTTGACTGGCTATCCTCCTCCTCCGAGTCCTCAATGATACGATTGATGATGATAGCTTGGAAGATCATTTTTGTTTATGGGTGCCACCACCAGTGGCTAAGGCCCAATTTTTCAGCCCCTGTTTTACAGGGGCGTGTACTTACAATTTTTTTAGCAATAATTTGCCATAGGGCTCATTGCTGTGCTCCAAGTACAGTATCTGTGAGGGGTTGTAGTGTTGTGCCACCAGTGCCTAAGGCCCAATTTTTCAGCCCCTGTTTAACAGGGGCGTGTCATTACAATTTTTGAAGCAATACTTTGCAACAGGGCTCATTGCTGTGCTCCAAGTACAGTATCTGTGAGGGGTTGTAGTGTTGTGCCACCAGTGCCTAAGGCCCAATTTTTCAGCCCCTGTTCAACAGGGGCATGCAATTACAATTCTTGATGTAATAATTCACAGCAGGGCCCATTCCTGCACCCACCAAGAGTAAGTCTGAGGGCTTACAGTGTTGTGGCAACGCCACCACCACCACCACCACGAAAGGCCCAATTTTTCAGCCCCTGTTCAAAAGGGGCATGTAATTACAATTCTTGATCTAATAATTCACAGCAGGGCCCATTCCTGCACCCACCAAGAGTAACTCTGAGGGCTTACAGTGTTGTGGCAACACCACCACCACCACCACCACCACCACGAAAAGCCCAATTTTTCAGCCCCTGTTCAACAGGGGCATGCAATTACAATTCTTGATCTAATAATTCACAGCAGGGCCCATTGCTGCACCCACCAAGAGTAACTGTCAGGGCTTACAGTGTTGTGGCACCAGCACCACCATCAAAGCCCCAATTTTTACTACCACTGTTCAAGAATTATATGTAATTAAAATTCCTGATATAATAGTTGACAGCAGGGCGTTCCAGCACCAACCAAGAGTAACTGTGAGTGCTTACAGTGTTGTGCCAACACCAACAACTAAGGGGCCTATTTCTGCAGAGTATATACGGCAGGTCCCTACTTTCAAACATCCAACTTACAAACGACTCCTACTTGCAAACGAAAGAAGACAACAGGAAGTGAGAGGAAATCTACCCCTAGGAAGGAAAATTCTCTCCTGTAAGAATAAATATGGGAGAAAGGTGTCTCCTCTGTACTGATGCTTTATCAGCAATCCTTGTTTCAAGAAAAACACCACATTTCAAAAACAGTTGTCATTGGGACGGAAAGTGAGGTGAAATGTTCTGAACAGGGGCACAGACAGCAAAACAAATGTTACAGGGGTGATAACCCTTACCTATGTTTCCCAAAAAGTTTAAAAATAGATTTTTGGGCTGGAGCTACACTTCAATAGGGATGAGCTTCGAGTTCGAGTCGAACTCATGTTCGACTCGAACATTGCCTGTTCGCCCGTTCGCCGAACAGCGAACAAATTGGGGTGTTCGCGGCAAATTCGAAAAATCTATGGGAGAAATCTAAAGTGCTAATTATAAAGGCTTATATGCAAGTTATTGTCCTAAAAAGTGTTTGGGGACCCGGGTCCTGCCCCAGGGGACATGTATCAATGCAAAAAGAAGTTTTAAAAACGGCCGTTTTTTCGGGAGCAGTGATTTTAATAATGCTTAAAATGAAAAAATAAAAGTGAAATATTCCTTTAAATTTCGTACCTGGGGGGTGTGTATGATATGCATGTAAAGTGGCGCATGTTTCCCGTGCTTAGAACTGTCCCTGCAAAAAGTGTCATTTTTGAAAGAAAAAAATGCATTTAAAACTGACTCGCGGCTATTAATGAATTGTCGGCTCCCGGCAATACATACAAAAGTCATTGATAAAAAAAAAAAAAAAAGCGTGGGGGTTCCCCAGAATTCAATTACCAGGCCCTTCAGGTCTGGAATGGATATTAAGGGGAACCCCGCCGCAAATAAAAAAAAATTGACGTGGGGTTCCCCCAAATATCCATTCCAGGCCCTTCAGATCTGGCATGGATTTTAAGGGGAACTCCACCCCAAATTAAAAAAAAAAATGGCGTGGAGTCCCCCTAAAAATCCATACCAGACCCCTTATCCGAGCACGCAACCTGGCCGGCCGCAGGGGAAAAGGGGGCGACGAGAGAGCGGCCCCCCCTCCCTCCTGAACCGTACCAAGCCACATGCCCTCAACATGGGGAGGATGTCCCCATGTTGATGGGGACAAGGGCCTCATCCCCACAACCCTTGCCCGGTGGTTGTGGGGGTCTGCGGGCGGGGGGCTTATCGGAATCTGGAAGACCCCTTTAACAAAGAGGACCCCCAGATCCCGCCCCCCCCCTATGTGAATTGGTATGGGGTACATTGTACCCCTACCATTTCACGAAGAAAGCGTAAAAAAATGTTTAAAAAAACACACAAACACCTTGAAAAAGTCCTTTATTTAAAAAAAAAAAAACAAAACATTCCAGCGGTGAAATCCAGTGTCCCGCGGCGATCCCGATGTCCAGCGCTGTCCGTCATTGGTTGTGCCTGAGCGGACCTGATGGGGAACTCCCTCTCAGTATTTTAAATGTATAGACCCGTCCCTTCTAAAGTTCCCCATCAGGTCCGCTCAGCGGACCAGATGCGGAACATGAGAAGGGGCGGGTCTATACATGTATTACCAAAGTGAGAGCAGTTCCCCATCAGGTCCGCCTCCTCGGTATGTCAGACCCGCCTACGTCATTGGCTTGAGCGGGGAACTTCCTTCACTATGTAAATTTAAATTTACATAGTGAAGGAAGTTCCCCGCTCAAGCCAATGACGTAGGCGGGTCTGACATACCGAGGGGGCGGACCTGATGGGGAACTGCTCTCACTTTGGTAATACATGTATAGACCCGCCCCTTCTCATGTTCCGCATCTCGTCCGCTGAGCGGACCTGATGGGGAACTTTAGAAGGGGCGGGTCTATACATTTAAAATACTGAGAGGGAGTTCCCCATCAGGTCCGCTCAGGCACAACCAATGAAGGACAGCGCTGGACATCGGGATCGCCGCGGGACACTGGATTTCACCGCTGGAATGTTTATTTATTTATTTTTTTAAATAAAGGACTTTTTCAAGGTGTTTGTGTGTTTTTTTAAACATTTTTTTTACGCTTTCTTCGTGAAATGGTAGGGGTACAATGTACCCGTTACCAATTCACATAGGGGGGGCGGGATCTGGGGGTCCCCTTTGTTAAAGGGGTCTTCCAGATTCCGATAAGCCCCCCGCCCGCAGACCCCCACAACCACCGGGCAAGGGTTGTGGGGATGAGGCCCTTGTCCCCATCAACATGGGGACATCCTCCCCATGTTGAGGGCATGTGGCTTGGTACGGTTCAGGAGGGAGGGGGGGCCGCTCTCTCGTCCCCCCCTTTTCCCCTGCGGCCGGCCAGGTTGCGTGCTCGGATAAGGGGTCTGGTATGGATTTTTAGGGGGACTCCACGCCATTTTTTTTTTAAACTTGGGGTGGAGTTCCCCTTAAAATCCATGCCAGATCTGAAGGGCCTGGTAATTGAATTCTGGGGAACCCCCACGCTTTTTTTTTTTTTTTTCTCAATGACTTTTGTATGTATTGCCGGGAGCCGACAATTCATTAATAGCCGCGAGTCAGTTTTAAATGCATTTTTTTTCTTTCAAAAATGACATTTTTTGCAGGGACAGTTCTAAGCACGGGAAACATGCGCCACTTTACATGCATATCATACACACCCCCCAGGTACGAAATTTAAAGGAATATTTCACTTTTATTTTTTCATTTTAAGCATTATTAAAATCACTGCTCCCGAAAAAACGGCCGTTTTTAAAACTTCTTTTTGCATTGATACATGTCCCCTGGGGCAGGACCCAGGTCCCCAAACACTTTTTAGGACAATAACTTGCATATTAGCCTTTATAATTAACACTTTAGATTTCGAACGTTCGAGTCCATTGTATTTAATAGGGTTCTAAAGTTTACACGAACATTTTGTCTGTTCGCAGGTTCTGGTGCGAACCGAACAGGGGGGTGTTCGGCTCATCCCTGCACTTCAACAATGTACCTGTTCAAAATTACAAACACATTCTACATAAGAACAAACCTACAGTCCCTGTCTTGTATGCACCGCCTGTATACGGCTGTTCAGAGTATATAGGGCCTTTTTTATTTTATGTGCGGGGTTCCCCTTAATATCCATACAAGACCCAAAGGGGCTGGTAATGGGCTGGGGTAGGGGGGGGGGGTCATGGGGTAGCTATGCCATTTTTCTTAAAGATTTTCATCCATATTACCGGGACCAGACATTACATTAAAGCCGCAAGAAGTTTTAAATGGCTTTTTTTTCCTTTAGAAGTGTCATTTTGTGCAGGGACAGTTCTAAACACGGGAAACACGTGGCACTTCACAGGCATACTTTAGACACCCCCCAGGTACGATATTTAAAGGAATATTTGACTTTTTTTTTCACTTTATGCATCATTAAAATGACTGCTCCCGAAAAACGACCGTTTTTAAAACTTCTTTTTGCATTGATACATGTCCCCTGGTGCAGAACCCGGGTTCCCAAACCCTTTTTAGGACAATAACATGCATAATAGTTGTTATAATTAGCACTTTAGAATTCGAACGTTCGCATCCATTGTATTTAATAGGGTTCTAATGTTCGTACGAACTTTCGGTCCGTTCGCGGGTTCTGGTGCGAACCGAACCCGGGGGTGTTCGGCTCATCACTAGTTGGGAGGTATGCACACTGAACCTCTCCATGGCCACCATCTGAACACAGGCCCAGCACAACAGGGGACTACAGGTCCAGCCTCTTCCTCACACTCACTGGGCTTCACAAAAAGCCCAGTAGCCAGAGCAAGAATGTCACAGTACACTGGGGAAGCACCTAATCCTTCATTTCATGAAATGAGCAGTATGTGTGAGCCTATGGATGACAGTCAAGAGCACACAGACCCCATTTCTGCTTTTCCAACAGCAAACCAACCACGATAGACACAACAATGAAGGATATGTTATTATCCATAAAGTGGTTGTAAATAATCACCTTGCAAAACAACCCATTAAGTTTGAAATATAAATGAAAGGCAAAACATTTGTGTATAGATTAAAAAAAGGACACAAAAATAAATGTTCTTCCCTTTTTTATAAGTGATCACATTCCCTCTGTTCTCAGCTGCATAAAAGCTGGGGGGAGAAGCTGCAGGACACTGAGCTTCCCAGTGAAAGGCATGTCAGGACAGGTCTGATCATTGGAGAAGAGCAGGCTGAATTCCCAGCATAGCTAGAGAACTGACGATGTTGTGCTCTCCTGCTTAGTGTGGTCAGTTTTTAATAGGAAAGCAGGAGGACTGACAGGAACATCAGGAATTTCACAAAAAGGAAGCAATAAAAAGAGAACAGGATACTTTTTAATACAAGTACATGGTGCACCATGGTACAGTAAGTGTGGTCAATTTTTAATAGGAAAGCAGAGGGCCTGACAGGGACTGACAGGAACGCCAGGGATTCCACACAAATGAAGTAATGCAAAGAGAACAGGATACCTTTTCATACAAGTTCACGGTACATCAGGCACAAAGGAACAAATGTGCAGTTTTATCTGCTTCTGGACACCTTGCCGGATCCAACCTTTTTATCGTTTCGTTTTTTTTCTTATATGTTCTGCCAAAGGATTCTTGTTTCTACGGCCTTTCTTCTCTTACTTGTTGTAGCACTTGATTTCTGTTGGGACCTGACTGATATTAACTTTTCTAAAACTCTGATCCTCAATTTCTGTGTGGACCCGTGCTCTATATCTCTATTACAATGTTCTTTTCCTTGCACTTGGTTGGTAGGGGTAACTTACCTAGGTATAACCTTACCCACTTGCTTACTGGGCACTTAAAGTGGAGTTTCCATCAAAAAAACAATATTGCATTAATGTGCATATAATACCTTAAAAAAAACAACATTTGAATATTTTTTTTTTTTTACTCACCTGGAAATACCTGTTGCTATGTGGTCCCACGAAATCTGCCTTCTAAATCACCTAGCTTTGTGTTGTCATCTCCCTCGGCTCCTCAGCTCGCTACTGCTCCTGGGAAATGTGTGTCATCATTTTCCAGGATTCAGTGCGCTTCCCCTAGGGCTAGAATCACAGGACTTCAAAACAGGAAGTGACGCTATTCAATGAAGAGTTCTGCGCCATTTTCAACACTGGAATAGAGCCCTTTGTTGTGATCGCTCAGTCACAGACCAGCCTGCATAGGACAAGGACGTGTGGCTACAGGCAGCATTGTTTGCTATCGATCGCACCCGAATCTCCAGCACTTCTTCAATAAACAGTAGGTAATTGACGATTATTTGTCTTTCTAATTTAATGGAACATCACAGCACTGTAGCATTAAAACCTTTGTTCCGATGAAGGGTGACAGACATATTTTAAAAATGGGCGATGCAGTCTTCTCTCCCATCACCATTACATATCAGCCGTCTCTTACACTGGTTTTGTTTTCTTCGTTGCCATCACAATGGGGCGGCACTTCCGACGACGGCGCCCGTTGTGATGGCAACCCGAGAGGTTGACGGCGCTGCTACAATGCGCCTGCACGAGAATGGGGCGGGACGGGCGGTGCTTCATGTCACAGAGCATCATCAGCATCCGGGAAGAAAGTGCTTGTGGGCTTCATATGCCCACAAGCAAAATGAGAACAGTGGAGATGATTTTTAAAAAGTGTCATTTGTCAATAACTCGTGTGATCGGCGGACAATTTTAAAAAAGTAAGTTAACATAGATTTACTGTATGATTGCCTCTTAAAATATATTAGTGATAAAAATTGCTTAATATAGTTGGAACACCGCTTTAAACCCCCTCCTGCCCAGACCAATTTTCAGCTTTCAGCACTGATGCACTTTGAATGACAATTGCGTGGTCATACAACACTGCACCCAAATGAAATTTTTATCATTTTTTTCACACAAATAGAGCTTTCTTTTGGTGGTATTTAATCACCGCTGGGGTTTTTATTTTTTGCTAAACAAACAAAAAAAGATGGAAAATTTTGAAAAAAAAAAAAATCATGTTTTATATTTTGTTATAAATGTTTGCAAACAGGTAATTTGTCTCCTTCATTGATATGCGCTGATGAGGTGGCACTGGTGGGCACTGATCGGTTGCACTGATGGGCACTGATAGGCACAGATAAGATGGCACTGATAGGCACAGATAAGGCCACACTGATGGGGACAGATAAGGCGGTACTGATGAGCACAGATAAGGCGGCACTGATGGGTGGCACTGATGGGTGCCACTGATGGGCACTGATAGGTGTTACTGATGGGCACAGACAGATGACACTGATGGGCACTGATAGGTGGTACTGATAGGTGGCACTGATAGGTGCCACTGATGGGCACTGGTAGGTGATACTGATGGGCACTGGTAGGTGACACTGATGGGCAGCACTGTTGATGAGGCACTGATTAGTGACTTTGATAGGTGGTACTGTGGGCACTGATGGGTGGCACTGTGGGCACTGGTAGGTGGCGCTGGTGGGCACTGGTAGACGGCACTGTTGTGCACTGGTAGGTGGCACTGACAGGTGGCACACATGGGCACAGATGAGCTGGGCAGGTCTCCCTGATCGGTACCGATGTCCCTCTGTCACCTGCCTTTTTTTTCCGATTACAGGCTCTGTTTACGTCACATGATCAGCTGTCATTGGCTGACAGCTGATCACGTGGTAATTGGTCGGGATCGACTCCTTACTCCGATCTGTGATCCAGCGAGTCTCAAAGACTTGCTGATCACAGAGCTAGCCGTACGCGCCCTGCAGTGGGCGCGCAGGCCACTCGAGTATGGGAGGACGTCTATTGACAGCCTCCCGGCAAAGTAGGTCCGCGCTGCAGCTGTCATTCGGCTATAGCGCGGACCCAAAGTGGTTAAAGTGATTATCTTGTTGGGTTTTTTTTGCCTAAAAATAGCAAACATGTTATACTTACCTGCTCTGGGTAGTGGTTTTATACAGAGTAGCCTCGACCCTCCTCTCCTTGGGTCTCTCTTTGGCTCTCCTGGCCCCTCCCCCTAAGAAGTGCCCCCACAGCAAGCAGCTTGCTATAAGGGCACCTGTGCATAGCTGCAGCTCCGTTTGTCCATTAAGAAACGGAGCCCTGGCTAGACCCCGCCCTCTTTCTCTCCTTATTGGACCACTGACTTTGATTGACAGCAGCGGGATCCAATGGCGCTTCACTGCTGTCTCAGCCAATCAGGAGGAGAGTCTCTGGAACCTGATTCACTCCTGCAACATCATTGGATAGAGATGGGCTCAGGTAAGTATTAGGGGGACTGAAGGGGGCTGCATAGAATGCATTAAGATAAAAAACCTTCTGCCTTTACAATCACTTTAACTTTTAATACAGCCCAGATAGCAGAAACAAACGATAAACCACTTACAGCAAAATTATCACATGACATAAACCAGTTATCCAAATTCAAATTTTATTGGTCTGGAAGGCTGGAATCCCCCAAGATATTTATACTCCTCAAAATATTATATATTTTCCAAACTCTACCAGTTACTCTACCCTCTAAACACATACATTATTTGAACTAATTTCTCAGATGCTTCTTATGGGACATCAAAAGACCCAGAAGCTCTCACCTACAACTTATTAACCACTTCAATACCAGACAATTTCACCCCCTTCCTGCCCAGGCCAATTTTCAACTTTCAGTGCTCTCACACTATGAATGACAATTAATTTACCATGCAACACCTTACCCAAATAAAATTTGTTATCTAAATTTATAAAGAAATAACATATACAGCAACAGTAGAAACCGTTGGAGAAAGCAAGGAAACACAGTTTCACACTACTAGCGCTTATTCATAAATAAGTCACAAAAAAAAAACTTTAGTTGCGCAAAACGCATTGACTGTGTTTCCTTACTCTCACAATGTCTACTGTTGCTATATATTGCATTTTAACCACTTCAGCCCCGGAAGAATTTACCCACTTCCTCACCAGAGCACTTTTTGCGATTCAGCACTGCGTCGCTTTAACTGACAATTGTGCGGTCGTGCGATGTTGCACCCAAACAAAATTGACGTCCTTTTTTTCCACAAATGGAGCTTTCTTTTGGTGGTATTTGATCACCTCTGCAGTTTTTATTTTTTGCACTATAAACAAAAAATGAGCAACAATTTTGAACAAAAAGCAATATTTTTTTACTTTTTGCTATAATAAATATCCTCAAAAATGGGTATAGAGAACTTCCCAACTCAGTTCCAGACAAATATTACAAAATTATTTAGTACAATATTTTACCAGTGGCCAGGAATACAATCACTAGGCACTGGAAGCAGAACTTTACCCCTTAAGCCTCGTACACACGACCGGTTTTCTCTGCAAGAAAACTGCTGGGAGAGCTTTTTGCCGTGAAAACCGTTCGTGTGTATGGTTTCCAGTGGCGGCTGGTGAAGTTTTAGGATGGGGGGGCGCAAGACCCCGCCCCTCCACGATTGGCCCATCCCACTTCTCATAAGCCACACCCCTTATAGAATCCACCCACTCCGTCCCCTGTATTTCACTCATAGTGTCAGCATTATACAGCAGGCTCTGCACATCATATACCAGGCTGCACATTATACATAGGGCTCTGCACATCATATACCAGGCTGCACATTATACACAGGGTTCTGAACATCATATACCAGGCTGCACATTATACACAGGGCTCTGCACATCATATACCAGGCTGCACATTATACACAGGGCTCTGCACATCATATACCAGGCTGCACATTATACACAGGGCTCTGCACATCATATACCAGGCTGTAGATTATACACCGGGCTCTGCACATCATATACCAGGCTGCAGATTATACACCGGGCTCTGCACATCATATACCAGGCTGCACATTGTACACAGGGCTCTGCACATCATATACCAGGCTGCACATTATACACAGGGCTCTGCACATCATATACCAGGCTGCACATTCTACACCGGGCTCTGCACATCATATACCAGGCTGCACATTATACACTGGGCTCTGCACATCATATACCAGGCTGCACATTGTACACAGGGCTCTGCACATCATATACCAGGCTGCACATTATACACAGGGCTCTGCACATCATATACCAGGCTGCACATTATACACAGGGCTCTGCACATCATATACCAGGCTGCACATTATACACAGGGCTCTGCACATCATATACCAGGCTGCACATTATACACAGGGCTCGGCTCTGCACATCATATACCAGGCTGCACATTATACACAGGGCTCTGCACATCATATACCAGGCTGCACATTATACACAGGGCTCTGCACATCATATACCAGGCTGCACATTATACACAGGGCTCTGCACATCATATACCAGGCTGCACATTATACACAGGGCTCTGCACATCATATACCAGGCTGCACATTATACACAGGGCTCTGCACATCATTTACCAGGCTGTACGTTATACACAGGGCTCTACACATCATATGCCAGGCTGCACATTATACACAGGGCTCTGCACATCATATACCAGGGTGCACATTATACACAGGGCTCTGCACATCATTAAGGATGAGTTATGGCGCGTTCGCATACTCCACGTGCAGAGCCCGCCAGGTAGTCGGCACGGCACTGCGCTAATCACAGGCAGGGAGACATTTCCCAATCTCTGCAGCCAAGCATTGGGACAATGTCTTCCTGCCTGTGATTAGCGCAGCGCCGTGCCGACTTCCTGGCGGGCTCTGCACGTGGAGTATGCAAACATGCCAGAGCTCATCCCTACACATCATATACCAGGCTGCACATTATACACTGACGAAGCTTCAATTTGTTTTAAAACCCAGACGATATCTGGAGATCACAGACTAGGAAATGGTTTAAACTTGCATTTTAAGTTCTGACTTTATTAACCCATTGCATAGCCTCTCTACAACATTAAACGTTAGACGACAGGGGTTGCATTTAAAAGGTAATTTTGCTTTTGATAAGAAAAAGATGTAAGTACTACACTACATTTTGTATTTTTACAATTACAATTACCTATGTAGTTTCATCTGCTGCCTGCTATGACTCATAAAACTGGCAAATGTTTAAACATGGTGTACATGTAGGGTGGTGTTTTGTACACGGTCAATATACAGAACACCAACTGTTTTAGGTAAGTTTCAATACAAGCAATAACAAGTAGGGATCTGCAATGACATTTGCCAACTTACAACCTGGAAATGTGCTTTGTTTTAGGTCCAAATGCAGGCAAAATCTCGGGCCCAATTCATCCCGGAAATGGAGAACAGGGACGCACCGGACCCCTGCTGAGAGCCTCTCTGCACAAGTGTGAATCTAGCCTAAACGGGGCCTTAAACTTACTCTGAAGCATGAATCGGACTGATGGTATATCAAGCACAGAGACTTGTGATGATCGCTTAGGAATATGGCTACATGAGATTACGAAGGGCTCCGATTAAAGCTTAAAAAATACTGGCATTTGACATTTTTTTTCTCAGCCTGTAAAAGCACCTGTATGTTAGCTTAAGTGTCCATGTGCACACAGGCGTTTACAGACATATTAGAAGCAGAGCAATTGCAGTCTGAACCCCCCCCCCCTTGGAAAGCACATTTAGGAGAGGAGGTGAAGTGCAGAAAAAAGCTAAACACACTGAAACGCTAGACGCATTTAGGTGCATTTGAGAGGTAATGCATTTAAATGGCCAGAACAAATAAATATTTTGGCCAATAGGATACATTTACGATAAAACGCATGACGCGCCTGCAGTGGGCTTTTCTCCTGCCAGGAGTTCTGATGTTTAGAGGAGCAAAGCAAACACCCTGTGTGCATGAGGTCTATTGGGTAGATTATGAAATTTTATGGACATTAGACTATTATTAAAGAAGTCGGGAATCCGCGCTCAGGAAAACCCCAGACAGAGGTTGCAGCCCCCCTAAAAACTCCCTAGGGAGAATAGGATATAATATAAAAGAATGGGGTGTTGGCGCTACCTCCTACTATAGAGACCCACCGGGTCTAAGTGATCTCAAGTAAATGTATAAGGACAGGCTGTACTGAGTTCCCGGGTCTGTACACCTACGGTGCCCATTATGAGGGGTTCCCACCATCCCTGTACTGAGTTCCTGGGTCTGTACACCTACTTTGCCCATTATGCGGGTTTCCCACAATCCCTGTGCAGAGTTCCTGGATCTGTACACCTGAGGTGCCCATTATGAGGAGGTCCCACCATCCATATACTGAGTTCCCAGGTCTGTACACCCGCTGTGCTCATTATGAGGGTTCCTCCCACCATCCCTGTACACCTACTGTGCCTATTATGAGGGGTTCCCGCCATCCCTGTGTAGCGCCCTCACCCCTCCCTCCCCTTCTCATTCTCGGCTTGTCTTTCTTCGTCTAGGGGTGTTAGTGCTGGGGGGGAGGGATGAGATACACCACGGCCCATGTCCTCCATAGTGAAGAGGTGAAGGCTAGAAAGATCGGGCTTTGTGTAGGTGTCCTAGAGTCAAGTCCTGTCCTTCGTCCTTGACTCCTTTGATCCTAGTAACCAGAGTTCCACACAGTAAATAGGTCCAACACAGTTTTTTTCTTCTCAGCGAATAAACATACAGCACGGTTAAGTTGGATTCTTTTGCAACAAATTAGTAGTAATGGGAATAGGTCGAAGCACAATCCTTTCCCTTCTTTTGCTAACCATTGTGGTATCACCAGTGGCGAATAGTCACTGCCACTGACTATGTGAGGTAGAATGTGAATTACCTTCGCTAGAACGGCCCCTGTCAGGGGAAGGATATTCGTCCAAGGGAGATACCGGAGGCCTCTCTGTCGCCAGCGATGCTGCGCCGGACTCTCCAGAGAAGTTCTGCTCACCAGACCTCACAAACCCAGACACGGGCACCCAAGGAGTTAGGGCCCCCTCGGATTCCTCCACCCTCGTGGAACTCAGTCGAAGGTACTGAGCCCCAGGCATCCGCCATAGTACCTCACCCCAGGCTAAAGGTGCCTAAGATGGACTCCATCTCCGCTCCGGCCAGGTCAAGGGCACCTGGGCCCGGAAGACCGGAATGCCAGCACCCAAGCTGAAGGTGCCTGGGTGCGGCCGCGTCCTCCCACTCCAACTCCAACACTGAACCTCCACAACCCCGTGGTAAAGGCGTCCGCCCCTTTTATCCCCTCTCCCTTTGCGTCACAGCGGGTTCTCCGCCCCGCTGTACCAGCTCCAGGGAAGGACAAAAAGGCACAGTCTTGCGGTGTGAGTTCACCTCCGGCCCCGGGCAACAACGCCACCTGTAGGCGGCAGGGAACCTCACACCACCAGAGTCCTCCAAGAACCATAAAAGGGTCTCAGATTCCCTAGCAATCAGTGCATCTGGGTTACACTACCTCCCAGATGCTTCCCCTAAATTCAAATACCCGCTACACCTGTATTGAGTTCCTGGGTCTGTACACCTGCTGTGCCCATTATAAGAATTCCCACCATCCCTGTACTGAGTTCCTGGGTCTGTACACCTACTGTGCCCATTATGAGGGATTAATTTTGTTTATTGAAAAATCTTACAAACAACAACTTATATACAATAAAACCATAATAAATAAAACATTTTTACAAGATAATTGAATACAAAACAAAAAAAAGAACACAAGAACATAATAAACGGTGCAAACCAAATTGCGCACAACATAATCCCTACAGGAGAGCCAGACTAAAGAACATCACCGTCACCATGCATGTAGCCTTTTATATAAAATGAGTGGGAACTGCCATTAGGGTAGTTGGGGCAGCCATTTCCTAGCCTGGCTACTCCTTCTCCCTGAAGAACCAGCGTGCTTTGTTGCACCCTGGCACTCATCATCCATAGAGGATGCTGAGTTGAACGAGTCCCATTCATCATCATCATCATCATCATCATCATCATCATCATCATCATCAGACAGTACCTTAAATTTATTTGCCAAAGGCAAAACCTTAGGACTCAAGGTAACTGTACCTCCTTTTTTTTCTTCCTTTTGCCTCTCCTCCTTTTATCCTCCAACCACTCCATATCATCCTTGGACAACCCGGAGTCAACAGCCTCCCCACTCCTATACTCCCCTCCACCCCCCCACTCTCCCTTCCCTTATCTACCACCAGGCCAGCCTCCTCACCATCCTCGCCACTCCTCTGCACCCCACGATCCTTAACAGGAACCCTGCAGCGTTGAGGGAGGGGGACTGGCACCGCACTTGATGCACCTGCCTCAGCACCTCTCGCTGCCTCTGCAACTTTAGAAGACACAGAAGGATTGGACACATTCTCTGCAACTGACACCTTACCTACAGACTGGGAAGACATGGGCACACTAGGTAAATACACAGACTGGGGAGACACAGACACTTTGGGTATTAGCACAGACTGGGGCACCACAGACTGGGGAGACACAGACACGTTGGGTATTGGTACAGACTGGGGAAACACAGACACATTGGGTGTTGGCACAAACTGGGGCACTACAGACTGGGGAGACACAGACACATTGGGTGTTGGCACAGACTCAGATGGACTCACAGGCACTCCAGCTGCTGAGCTCTGAGCATCCTCCATGTCCAGGCGGAAGAACTCTCTCATGAGCTCAGGCTTGTTGTGCATTGCCTCAGGACACTGACTGTAAGGATGTCCCACCGCATTGCACAGATTACACCTTATAATATTACAGTCCTTAGCCAAATGTCCTCCTCCTGACACAGAGAGCACTTCATCACTGGACAGGAGGATGCAAAATGCCCTTTGTCTCCACATTTGTTGCACAGCTTTGGCTGGCCTGGATAAAAGATGGTCAGTCTGTCCCTCCCCAGGAAAGCTGAGTATGGCAGATGCTGAACAACATTATCGATGACCTTTAATTTTAGCTGTACAGACCACCCCCCCGTCCATATTCCCCGATCGTCCAAAATCTTTTTTAGGGGGCTCAGGACGTCTCCATACCTCCTCAACCAAACACATAAATCCCCTTGTGGTATGGACTCATTGTGGACCAGAATTGTCACCATTTTAATGAGTGGCTGGCGGGATATAAGCTTGGGGATGAGCCCTTTCCAGTCCGGCAGGCCCCTACACACGTGTTCATATTTCTCCCAAAATATGTCCAAAGACTCCGGACGGATGAAGGACAAATCATATTCATAGGAACCCGCCGGACTGATCAGGGCGAAGATATCTGTGGGGGTAAACCCCATCTACAGGATTCTATCCACCACTGCCCTCCTATGTGGGGGGATTCCACCGCCTTCCCATTTTAACTGCACAACATTCCTCCTTTTAAACAGGGAGGAAGACAAAACATTCCCATATTCCTTCCCTGCTTGCTCCCCCTTCCCAGATCCTGCAGCAACACCAGCATAAGATTTCCTTACACCACCAGTATTTGCAGTCTTGTCCTTCACATTCAAAGCTGCTGGCATAGAGTCTAATTCAGCTGGGATAGCAGTCACTGGATTAGCAGAGGCAGGACCCGCCTTCTGCTCTGAACACACAGCTCCAATCCTGTCCACTGCAGATTCCTGGAGAGCTGTGGCACTACTACACCCAGCATCCCCTCCACCATTCAAAGGAACAGCCACTGTGCCTGGTCCAGGCAAAGTCTCTGTATTGTCCATGGACCTCTCTGCAGGCTCTTCCCCCAGAAGCTGACTATTGCTCTCACCAGACTCAGCTGAAGCTTTGTTTTCAACAGGTAAATCAGACTGCATTGTATGTTGTACATTGTCTATGGAATTGGGCTGACTGCCCGTAGTACTACAACCCCCAGCAAACCCATTGTCACCAATAAAGTTCACACCACCATCCTGCACACACACTGTACCTGCTTGCTGGGTTGTTACATTTACAATGTTATGGCTGACGGTGGGATCGGACTTCCCCCCAGCTGCTGCAGATTTCATGGTGGATCCTGCTCTTGCAACAGGTTTGTCCTTCACAGGACAAGGAATGGTGTCCATCTTCTCATCACCATCCGGGGAAGCCGCATCCGGAGGGGATTCCAGCTTGGTGATGAACTTCAGCACATTAGAACCTTCACCCTCCTGAGATGTTCCACATTGCTGGGGTGTGAAGGGGACAGAGGCCTCTGCCATTGAAGACTCAGCAGATGTCTGAGGTGTTGAACAGGTGGGCTCATCCTCCGGGCCCACTTTCTCACTCTCTGCTGAGTCTGTCTGTTCCTGCATCTCCTCACTGGTCTCCTGACCCTCCATGTAGGAAGCGGCTCCTCTCCTCAGGCGATTAAATCGCTCCTGATTTTTATATTTCTCTTTAAAAATTCTGCTATTCTCCTTCAGAAAACTCAGCAAATCCTTCTGTTTCCTCACAGCTTGTTCCAAGTCCTTCAACTCAGGCCTCAGAGCCGGTCTTTTCTTGCTGTACACTTCTGCACAAATCTGCTTTTTCTTTCTAAATTCAGCCATAAAGACCATCAATTTCTCCTCTTCCTTCTCAATCCTCTTTAGTTTGCTGACAGTCCTCTGTCTAAAGGCAGATAAGGACTCATCTCTCCTTTGGCTTGTCATGGAATTATAGCTTGTGTACAGAGCACACAGCCTATATTTCCTGTGCTAAACATGCACACACTTTAGATTCATCTTTTTGCAATAATGCTATCTTTAAGTTTGCTAAGTTCCACTCACCATCATTCTTCCCATCATTCACTCAAGGAAAAGAGCACCATCACCTAGGTCTCACCGTCAGGCCATCCCAGAGCAGACTGCCTCTGGGAGCTGTGTGTCTCTTTTATTAAAATCCCCACAGGATTAAAATCCTAACAGGAAGTGATGTCACAGCATGTGATCCTCACTAAAGAAGTTACCAACAGGAAGTGAGGTCACAGCATGTGACCTTCACACAGGGAAAATGACAATACAAGGACATCCCTTCCAACAGGGAATGCAGTACATGAAATATAGCTTAAAGGATTCAATACAATAATACATACAGTGAATACAATAACGCATGATGGCTAACGTCTTATGGGTGTGTCCGGGCAGGGAAAGCGCGCATGCTCCCAGCAAACGAAGCCGTCTTGCTTTAAAACATGGACGTTCTCCCTGACTATGAAACGATCATAAGCTCTCATATTACCGCTGATGAGAATCCTTATTTTGCGCTATTCCAGAGAACAACGCATATTCAGATTATACTATTTTTGAATGGGGGAGGGAGGCTATCTGCAAACGCGCGCTACGAATCCCAATCAATGTTGATCAGACACAGCAGAGACAAAAGCACGCATCTGCCTATAACCAATGATGTCGTTGCAAAGCAAGCATATCCCCTCCTCAACGATCGTCCGTGCTAATGCACAGAGGGCCCTCGTCGGTGGACATATCCGCACCCTGCAAACATCACACTCCAACCTCAAGACGTTTTCCCCTACCAGACGGGAGTCAACCAGCCTCAGACTGCCCCAATCAGCTCTTTAGAGCGGGTTGCGGAAGTACTAACACTGGGTGACACTATGACAATACATATTAAATACATCTTCATAAAAATCTCCACAACAGTCCTCCCTTTTTTGTCATATGCACCCCATGTGTCCATCGATGAAACTTGATCTGCTTCTTACACCTGGAAATGAATCAGTCCTTAGTCCATAAAAAGGAAAACACAGCTTGACATGTAGACTCTACTCTTCAGGGGCATGACTTATAAAGGAGGACACGACATGGTGAGCTGTAGTAATCGCTGATCGGTCTGTGATCCTCTGTGTCTTGTATGTGGGTCCGGCTTCGGGGCGTCTCATCAAGGAAACTCTGGTCACGCGTCAAATCAGGCAACAGGAGCATCTCGTCACGACATAGAAAGAATAGAAATAAAAACGACATGAGTATATATTCCCACTTCCTTTAACCACGTTCCGCTGTAAAAATAAAAATTAGATCCCCAAAGATTCCCAGACCCTTAAAAAGGACTCCCAACCTTCACTTAGCTACAGCTCTGGCTTCAACAGTTACATGAAGAACCCTATCCTTAATGGATGAGAATTGTTCAATCGTATCCCAAGCTCGAGCCCCCCCCACCTTGTACATGCAGGACACCATGCCCAGACCTGGTCGGGGTTGGTGAAAAAATCCCTTCTAGCTGTCCCTGCCATTCTTAATTTCTCGCACCATCAGATCCTCGCGATCGGCCATGAGATAAGATGCTGGGACAGCTTCACCATCACGCATGAACCTCTTGCTTTGGGGGAATTACCTTTATAAGCTGCAGATCCACAGAAGCACCAAACTAAAGTTCAAACACACTTGTGGGCTACCTAGATACCCAAACCGACAAGAGGCAGAGCTATTAAAACTAACCAATTTTACCCTCTAAAAATGCATCGTTAGATTCCATTGACAAGTGTCTGTTTGGAGTCTTCACTAGTTTGTAGACATGTGCACACTGAAATATTTCGTTTCGGAATTTCGTTTTCGTCCGAACAATTAATTACCGTATTTTTCGGACTATAAGACGCACTTTTTTCCCCCAGAAATATAGGGGAAAATGTCCCTGCGTCTTATAGTCCGAATACATAACAGGGGCCCCGCCCCCCGCCATCGCTGGCACCGCCCCTGCCATCCGCTCACAGCCTCTGGAATCCCCGACCGCCGCCTCTAGCTCCGCCCCCCCCCCGCTGCAGTGTCAGGGGCTTTGCGAATCCAGTTAGAGCCGCTCTCTCTTTCTCTTTGGCTTACAGAAAGGGAGGAGGGGGCGGCGGGGGATATACAGACAGCCCGCAGCTCTCCTCTCCCTGTCACAGTGCCGCTGACGAGTTCTCTGGCAAATAGAGCAGCGGCGCTGTGACAGGGAGAGGAGAGCTGCGGGCTGTCTGTGTATCCCCCGCCGCCCCCCTCCTCCCTTTCTGTAAGGAGAAGAGAGAGAGAGAGCGGCTCTAATTGGATTTGCTGGGTCGCCACCCAGCTTCCTACCCACTGTTTCCCCCCCCATGATTGGCCACAGCAGAGGGCCAATCAGAAGACACTGGGGGCATCATGGGAAATGAAGTCCCTGCAGAGTTCTGGCACCAGTTCCCCCAGCATGCAAGCACTCTGCTGGAGGGGAGGGAGGGGGTGTTAGAACTTGAAGAGGAGCAAAAGAGAATACTCTGCTGGGGGACACCACCAGAGAGCCACGCTGTACCCCGCACCACCAGAGAGCCACGCTGTACCCCGCACCACCAGAGAGCCACGCTGTACCCCGCACCACCAGAGAGCCACGCTGTACCCTGCACCACCAGAGAGCCACGCTGTACCCTGCACCACCAGAGAGCCACGCTGTACCCTGCACCACCAGAGAGCCACGCTGTACCTTGCACCACCAGAGAGCCACGCTGTACCCCGCACCACCAGAGAGCCACACTGTACCCTGCACCACCAGAGAGCCACACTGTACCCCACACCACCAGAGAGCCACGCTGTACCTTGCACCACCAGAGAGCCACGCTGTACCCTGCACCACCAGAGAGCCACACTGTACCCTGCACCACCAGAGAGCCACACTGTACCCCGCACCACCAGAGAGCCACGCTGTACCCTGCACCACCAGAGAGCCAAGCTGTACCTTGCACCACCAGAGAGCCACGCTGTACCCTGCACCACCAGAGAGCCAAGCTGTACCCTGCACCACCAGAGAGCCACGCTGTACCCTGCACCACCAGAGAGCCACACTGTACCCCTCACCACCAGAGAGCCACGCTGTACCCTGCACCACCAGAGAGCCACACTGTACCCTGCACCACCAGAGAGCCACGCTGTAACCTGCACCACCAGAGAGCCAAGCTGTACCCTGCACCACCAGAGAGCCACGCTGTACCCCGCACCACCAGAGAGCCACACTGTACCCCGCACCACCAGAGAGCCACGCTGTACCCTGCACCACCAGAGAGCCAAGCTGTACCCTGCACCACCAGAGAGCCACGCTGTACCCCGCACCACCAGAGAGCCACACTGTACCCCGCACCACCAGAGAGCCACGCTGTACCCTGCACCACCAGAGAACCACACTGTACCCCGCACCACCAGAGAGCCACGCTGTACCCTGCACCACCAGAGAGCCACGCTGTACCCTGCACCACCAGAGAGCCACGCTGTACCCTGCACCACCAGGGAGCCACGTTGTACCTGCACCACCAGAGAGCCACGCTGTACCCACACCGCCAGAGAAAAAGCCACACTGTTCCCGCACCACCAGAGAGGGAGCCACACTTTAACCGCTGTACCCGCACCACCAGAGAGGGAGCCACATTGTACCCGCACCACCAGAGAGGGAGAAAGACCGAGCCACTGCCAGGATACAGACATGCTACACTACTGACTAGAGTCACCCCAGGCAACCCAGAGTGAGCGAACGTCCAGCCAGAGGGATCACTGTTGCGATTTCGCTGGGTCTGGTAAGAGGGCCTGTTGGCCATTATCCATTACTATTCCCAGGGACTGAGCCACTAAGAAGTGCCTAACCTGATATCCTCTAGGCCTTATTGACCGCCACAACGTCCCTCTCTGTCCTCTTCCCACGGCGTCCCCTCTGTCCTCTTCCCACGGCGTCCTTCTACCAGGGCGTTACTCTGTCCTCTTCCCAGGGCGTTACTCTGTCCTCTTCCCAGGGCGTTACTCTGTCCTCTTCCCAGGGTGTCCCTTTGTCCTTCACCCACGGCAACCCTCTGTCCTCTTCCCACAGCATCCCCTCTGTCCTCTTCCCACAGCATCCCCTCTGTCCTCTTCCCATGAAGATGACAGGGCGGGCCTTGACAGGAAGGGGTGGGTCATTTAAATTAGGGGGTGCGCAAGTTTAGTCAGGCCTAGGGCAGCACAAAACCTAAATACACCACTGATGGCAAAGTTACTGTGTTTACTATGGCAATGGTCACTCTGCGTTTACTGTGGCATGGTCACTCTGAGTTTACTATGGCATGGTCCCTCTGCGTTTACTATGGCATGGTCTCTCTGCGTTTACTATGGCAATGGTCAGGCTGCATTTCATGGGCACTGGAAAATATTTTAGTACACCATTTGGTTCAGAATATTTTTTTTCTTGTTTTCCTCCTCTAAAACCTAGGTGCGTCTTATGGTCAGGTGCGTCTTATGGTGCGAAAAATACGGTAATTTAGTTACTCCCGAAATTCGTTTTTATTCATTTAGTTTTTCGTTAGAAATTGCATTAGTCCGAAAATCTGAATGAATTAAGGTCGAATCTGTCATTGAAGGCTTATGGTGTATGTCGAATGTTCAAAGAAGATTTGACGGAGCAGCGAAACTGTACGACGCTGCAATCATACATTTCCGGTCGAATGTTCTGCCTACAAGCTATAGTAGAATTCTAATGTTGTATGACTAGTAATAATTATATTTATTAATTACTATTACTAGTCAACCAACATTAGAATTCTTCTATAGCCTATGGGCGGATGCATTTGACCGGAAATGTACGATTGCAGCGTCGTACAGTTTAGCTGCACCGTCGAATCTTCTAACTTTCGACACACCATAAGCCTTCAATGACAGATTCAACGTTTGTATGTTTTTTGATGCTTTGTCGAATCTTCATCGTTCTAGCTATTTTACTGCTCCTCCTCTTTGGTTACAATCAGCCAATAACATTCATCATCATCATTATTTTTATTTTACTTCCCCCACCCAATTCCAGCAGTGATCTTTTCTCTCTATGTCAAATCTTTTTTCTCTATAATAACAAATCTTTTCTCTCTATAATGTCGAATCTTTTCTCTCTATAATGTCGAATCTTTTCTCTCTATGTCGAATCTTTTCTCTCTATGTCGAATCTTTTCTCTCTATGTCAAATCTTTTTTCTTTATGTAGAATAATCTTGGACTAATAGAGTTAAGGTTAGGCACATTCGACCACAGGTTCGATAGACACAGATTGTTATTGTCAGCGTCACGTCGAATCTCCTATCTATATCGAACTATTGTCACAACGAAAACGAAAATAAAGCAGTTGTTTATGTCGGATCTTTCGGTTTTCGGATTCTGTGCTTTCGTTTTCGTTTGTTAAAACGATAACGAAAATAGCTGAAATTCGGACGAAAATGCATTCGGACGAAAACTAATGCACATGTCTACTAGTTTGTCAAAACTCCTCATACCCATAATAACATCATAAATGGCATGTACCTCTGTCATCGCTGGGGACTAAAACTCGGTGAAGACTCAGAACAGACCATCGGTCCTGTTCGCTTTCTGAGCTAGTCAGGAAATACACTTTACATAATAACTTGGGATGCTTTTCATCGTTACCCTTGCTAAAATTTACTAAACAACAAAAATATAAATAAACAAAGATACTCCTCATTCTTTGGTGTGGTTGAGCAGCTTCTTGCAGTGGCTGGCGTGGTCTCATCTCTCAAGCTTCTTTACAACGACCCAGTCACCTGGTTGGAAAGAATGTAAACTGATTATTGAGTCAGGGTCCAGGAGGGACTCGTGGACCCTGTGGTGGACATTTTGAAGTTCATGTCACAGCGATCGCACCTCCCCCATCAGCCGAGAATATAAGTGACAGCTAATGAGGAAAGTACAACTCTGGTTTTGATTGACCTCCAAACAACCCTCATATGACAATAACCCAGACATCGGGACTGTGGTCACTGCATAACCTGTGCGTGGCTTACAATACCTGGAACCATTGATAAAAGGTTCTTAGCCTCTGGGATGGGAACCTACTTCACCAGACTGCTGCTTGCCGATTCAAATTCTATCAAAGAAAGACAGTCTTGGCACAAACTTGGTTAGAATTACAGAGGTTAACATTATTTGTTTGACAAAAAAAACTGTCACTCTTACATTTATCACTTCTCCCCCCTTTTCTTCCTCATTACAGACTGAAGGAAGAAAGGTGTGGTGCAGGAAAAAAGAAACAATGAAATAGCCTATGATACTTTTACCTCCCTTAGACTCATGTATTTATCCATATGTACAGCTGTCTACATACACCTGTTCTCTGTGTACAAACTCCTTGGACCTGAAAAATACTTATAAGCAAAATCATTACTCTATCCTTCATATTTAACCTGCAAAGAATGGTAAACAATAATGACATTCCTGTACATTGGTAAATTGTCAATGACATTCTTTCAAAACCGATTCAAACAAAACCCTCTGTAACCCTTACTTTTCCCGTTCCTACAAAAATACAACAGCCGCGACGCATCGAAGGATCACCGCGGTAAGTTCGAACATATTCACGTTACTACATACAAACATTCAGATACAAACGTGGGGGAGATACTTCCCAGTTTCCAAAACCACAAATGAAAAAAACAAAAACAGCCAGAATTCTACCTTTCACTCTTTCAGCAATAGAAAAAAATACAATGGAACAAACATGAGAGCAGCTCGAGAACCTTGCATGGACCAGCCATACAAAGTTCAAACAAACGGGCATGAGAATTTAACCTCCATCAACACACTCATCATTACAGATTTCTGAAGCCGCAGCTGAACTACATCCACTCCAGAGGATACCCAAAATAGTATCCTTGGACCACCTATATTAATATTTTTGGGGTTCAAAGGCCTTTGCCCCAAAACTAGGCTTCGTGCACCGTGTGACCGTCTGACTGTGGGAAACCTCCATTCCTTCCCTTTGCACAGACCTCCTTGTGTCCATGGCGATTCGAATCGGCTTATTGTCTTAAACCTGCGTCCAGGTTAAACCGTTGCACCAATTTTGGAGAGCACCGCCCGGTGTCTTCTTATACGGTGGATTGAAGAACTACAACCACTAAATGGTCAAGTCCTCCAACTAGGAACCCTAACTGAGGCGTCAACTCTATGGCTTGTTGTCCCAAAACTTTTGGAACTACAGCAACAACCACAGATCAACCCCCGAATTAGGCCTCTACCCCTCACAGTGCATGCATACACAAGCATTTTCCACTATACACCCATACACTGCGTTGCCAGACTAAACCACACAGAACACTTACGCCAGTTTACCACCTGCAGAACAATGTGGCTTCTCTCTGTATCTAGATGATAAAACAATGGTGATGCCCCCCTGTTTTGCTCTCTACCCAAAACTGTATTACAGTACAAAACTTCACAAAACTGGAACAAAATATAAAACACTTTTAAATGCAAAAATGCTTTCCATTTTCCTTCCAAACACAAATCCCATTGGCCAACCTTTCAGACAACCCCAAGCTCCTCCCACCAACTTTCTGCTGATATATAAATGCTGAAAAAAAACTTCCGGTTACAAGCTTAGCTCTCAAAAAAACCAAACTGGTTTATTTACATATCCATTGTTCAGGAAGAGGGAGGGGGAGGGGGGAGCCTAGCCCCAATCGCCTTGTCTATCAAGATTCAAAAAAATCCATGGCTAAACATCATATATATTTCAACCATAAAAAAACCTTTGTCAAGGAAATTATGGAATAAACCCCCCTTTGCAAATGGGAGGGAATCCCCCCCCTGACCCACATTCCCTGGAAGTCAAACCATACGTTGGGACTCAAATACAAAACTCCTGCAAAAAGATGGCTCTAGGAGTTTCGACCAAACCCCCACTCCTCCTCTACAGGCTATACAATACAAGCTTCAAAACATATGAATTGCCTTCTGGGAAACTCCCAAATATTTAAACATAAAAACACATCATTGTACAAAAACTCTGTTAGTCTTACAATCTATCAAAATTCAGTGTAAAGTGGAGTTTTTACTTAAAAACAAAATCCAATACAAAAACCGCCGCTCATATACTGCAAGGTCAGCTGACCCTGCAATAGCTTACATTCACTTAAATGAAAACAGAGAAATCCCCATCCTAACACCATCTGCATGGAGTTTGCATGTTCTCCCTGTCTCTGCGTTGGCCTCCCCCCACACTCCAAATGCTGGTAGGTCAGCCAGATCCCATCCATAAATAGGCCCCAGCATGTGTGTGTGTCCGCAAGCGCGTTGGGACCCCTCGGGGTAAGACCGCGCTATTTTAAGATACCACTCTACTCAACTCAAAAGGCGATGCTTAGAAAAAAGATTTAATCTAGCAAATTTAACATTAAACAAAAAGAGCCTCTCAGTATGTCACCCTGGTGTCTCACTACTCTCCCCGCAGTGCACAGGTTAAACTGCAAACGCATAGAACAGAAGAAAACTGCGCCAATCAACAAATGTTAATATAGCATCCAGGGGCTGATGTTCAAAAAGCAGTGCACACTCAGCAAAGGCACCAGCCACAAGATACCAAAAAATAATGTCCAATGATTTGAAAACATTTAATGATAAAATTCCAGATGAATGCCCATATGATGCAATAAAAAAAAAAAAAAAATTAGACCACAATACTGAATTATAAAACTAACTGATGGATTAATAGTCCCATGCAAAGGCATAAATCCGGCAAATCACAAGATGAGATCAGTAGATGATTATGCAACACCCAGTGACATCAGCAAACAAAGGTGCCCTCCACCATAATAAGGTAGCAGCTTACCAGAGGCAAGCCCACGAATGGTGGATGAACCATCGCAAGCCTCATGGACAACAACAAAATGGCGCCATTAACGCATGCAATTTTTCCCGCCAAAACCAGCACAAACATGGGACATCAAAATGAACACTTAAATATACAAGACCACATGGGTTCCCACACACAAAGGAAAATAAAAACGGTCTCCACCAGATTCCAACGCAGAAAAGACTGCACTACTCAATTCGCACCAAACATCAAAATCTGCCCCAAAGGCCGCGAAACTCCACCAGCAAGATAGCCGACGAATGCCACAGCACGGTCACATGATATCACACACAAAGGAAAGGTGGCTGTGCGTTCCCCTTATAGGATTGCCCACAGGCTAAGGAGAAACTGCATCTCTCAAGATGGCTGCCGACGACCATGACAGCATGGCAGACCACAAGATGGCCACCACATGCAGTTTTTGCCGCCAAAACCAGGATCTCTTCACTAGAGAACCAAAAATGTTTTTTCTCCACAAAGACTGACTACACCATTGAAACTTTTTTTTTTTTAAATTATCATCAAAATCCACTGCAAAATGTGTTTCTTGAGTCAGCTACACTCCACAAGGCTCATGCCATCTCCACAAAGCCACACACCTGAGACACCACATGTACACTTAAACATTTTAAGACCCTTTGGCCACTAAACAGCACATTTAATAAATGTTCGTTACATAAACAATATTAAAAACATATTAATTTCTCTAAGTTAATATACTCTGAGATATTCACCACACACATACAGTACAATGTTGTCCTACATGGCTGCTCAGAGTTTCCTTCCCTCAGGGCATAGCCCCAGCAACACAAAGCAGTGGGCAAGCCCTTCCCTCATTCAAGCACATGGCTGCTCCGACAAGCCTCTGAGAAATACAAAAAGCTCAACCAAACACACATTGCAGGCTGAATAATCCCACATCTATACCTTCATTTCATACACAATATACAGTTTCCATCAGATCATATCTCAGGGCGTAGCCCTCCCCCAACACAAAACACCTCCATGCTATTTACAGAGAGTCACCAACTTTCACCATTGTAACTGATGGCCATGCTGCCTACCCCTGCCCCTCCCCCGCTAAACCTCATGGGGGCAGCCATTTTCAGCTTCTCTCACACAGGGACCAGACTAACAATGCAGCCAAACAATCTAATACATACAATCGGATTCACAGACACACAAACACACGCACGCACGCACGATAGGATTCACAGACATACACACACACATCTCTCGTACTGCAAACAGCATTATTTCAAAAAGACGAAAAATGTGTTCTTTTACAGAGTAGAGCCCCCACACATCGTAACGTAGATCCACTCTCCCCCCCATTTCGATCCGATGTCCAAAGGGACTCCATCTATTCCCAAAGGTCCTGGCCCGCCATTAACTGTCGTGGAATTATAGCTTGTGTACAGAGCACACAGCCTATATTTCCTGTGCTAAACATGCACACACTTTAGATTCATCTTTTTGCAATAATGCTATCTTTAAGTTTGCTAAGTTCCACTCACCATCATTCGTCCCATCATTCACTCAAGGAAAACAGCACCAACACCTAGGTCTCACCGTCAGGCCATCCCAGAGCAGACTGCCTCTGGGAGCTGTGTGTCTCTTTTATTAAAATCCCCACAGGATTAAAATCCCAACAGGAAGTGATGTCACAGCATGTGATCCTCACTAAAGAAGTTACCAACAGGAAGTGAGGTCACAGCATGTGACCTTCACACAGGGAAAATGACAATACAAGGACATCCCTTCCAACAGGGAATGCAGTACATGAAATATAGCTTAAAGGATTCAATACAATAATACATACAGTGAATACAATAACGCATAATGGCTAACGTCTTATGGGTGTGTCCAGGCAGGGAAAGCGCGCATGCTCCCAGCAAACGAAGCCGTCTTGCTTTAAAACATTGACGTTCTCCCTGACTATGAAACGATCATAAGCTCTCATATTACCGCTGATAAGAATCCTTATTTTGCGCTATTCCAGAGAACAATGCATATTCAGATTATACTATTATTGAATGGGGGAGGGAGGCTATCTGCAGACGCGCGCTACGAATCCCAATCAATGTTGATCAGACACAGCAGAGACAAGAGCATGCATCTGCCTATAACCAATGATTTCGTTGCAGAGCAAGCATATCCCCTCCTCAACGATCGTCCGTGCTAATGCACAGAGGGCCCTCGTCGGTGGACATATCCGCACCCTGCAAACATCACACTCCAACCTCAAGACGTTTTCCCCTACGAGACGGGAGTCAACCAGCCTCAGACTGCCCCAATCAGCTCTTTAGAGCGGGTTGCGGAAGTACTAACACTGGGTGACACTATGACAATACATATTAAATACATCTTCATAAAAATCTCCACAACAGGCTAGGCCCAGAATCTTCCACAAGCCTATCCAGGGGGCCCCCTCCAGGGTTCTCCCCAGGATCCAGCATCCCTCCTGGGGCAGAGAAGCAACTCTAGCCCCTGGTCTCTGGAAGCACAGGAGCAAAGGAACTAGCAACCACACACCTCACTGACAAGGAGCAGAATGGCAGTTTCCCACCATCCCTGTGCTGAGTTCCTGGGTCTGTACACCTACTGTGCCCATTATGAGGGGTTCCCACCATCCCTGTGCTGAGTTCCCGGGTCTGTACACCTGCTGTGCCCATTATGAGGGTTCCCACCATCCCTGTGCTGAGTTCCCGGGTCTGTACACCTGCTGTGCCCATTATGAGGGTTCCCACCATCCCTGTACTGAGTTCCCGGGTCTGTACACCTACTGTGCCCATTATGAGGGTTCCCACCATCCCTGTACTGAGTTCCCGGGTCTGTACACCTACTGTGCCCATTATGAAGGTTCCCACCATCCCTGTGCTGAGTTTCAGGGTCTGTACACCCACTGTGCCTATAATGAGGGTTCCCACCATCCCTGTGCTGAGTTCCCGAGTCTGTACACCTACTGTGCCCATTATGAGGGTTCCCACCATCCCTGTGCTGAGTTCCCGGGTCTGTACACCTACTGTGCCCATTATGAGGGTTCCCACCATCCCTGTGCTGAGTTCCCGGGTCTGTACACCTGCTGTGCCCATTATGAGGGTTCCCACCATCCCTGTGCTGATTTCCCGGGTCTGTACACCTGCTGTGCCCATTATGAGGATTCCCACCATCCCTGTGCTGAGTTCCCAGGTCTGTACACCTGCTGTGCCCATTATGAGGGTTCCCACCATCCCTGTGCTGAGTTCCCGGGTCTGTACACCTACTGTGCCCATTATGAGGGTTCCCACCATCCATGTGCTGAGTTCCCGGGTCTGTACACCTACTGTACCCATCATGAGGGTTCCCACCATCCCTGTGCTGAGTTCCCGGGTCTGTACACCTGCTGTGCCCATTATAAGGGTCGATCTAATTTGCATAACAATGCCCGTGCGATTTACATGTGAATAATGTTAATTTAAGAACAATGCCTTTTGTTTCTCTATAGCACATGAACAGGCAGGGGGGAAAAGGGAAGGTGTACTGACTTGCATTACATGGAGAGAGGTGAAGTAAAGTTGGAGATTAAAATGCTGCTTTACACTCTCTCAGGAGTCAGGACACAGTGATAATAGCCCCTTCTGCCCCCTCCCCCCTACAGTCCTGGCATGTAGAAATGTACCTGAAGATTTCTGTGTGATCCCTCACAGTCTGTGTCACAGGGATGAATGGAGCTGCCTCAGCTCCAGTGTCTGCCCTGACCAGTTCTCTTCTGCTTGTGATTTCCCCCTCACTTTCTGAAGGAGACAGGCAGCCTGTGAGCCAATGATGCTGCAGGTCTGATTAAAGCCCCACCCTATGGACCCAATCAATTACAAGCACTGGAAACCTAATGCTAGAGCCTAGAGTTGGAGTTTTTGTGGCTACAGCATTTGCGCCCCAAACACACTCTAAACTACACCAATAGAGCTTCTTAGCCCCAATCACGTGTTTACACACGGGTCATGCCTCCAATAGCACCCCGTGTCCGGCGCTTAGCACACCCACTTAAAGGGACACTTTTAAAAAAATATATATATATATTTTTTTAATAAGTAGCTTTGGGGGGGGGGGCGGCGCCCCTGCACCCCCTATTGACGGGCCGCCATTGATGGTTTCTCGACAGGAAAACTGCTGGGAATCTCGACGAGAAAAATAGAGAATCTGCTCTCTATTTTTCTCATCGTGATTCTCGGCAGAGTGTTTCCTGCCGAGAAAACCGGTCGTCTGTATGCTTACCTGTCCAAGGTAAACCCGCGCATGCTCGAAAAGACTTCAACGCATGCGCGGTAGCATACAAGGTTAGTGTGGGGTGTAGCAAGATGGCGGCGACGGCATTGAATGTGACGAGCGCCGGCTTGTCGTAGTCGATGACGTCACCACGTTCTTGCCATTCAAAAGAACTGAGTTTTTTTGGAGTGGCCGTCTGTACACAGGACTTGGCAAGGCAAGCTTGCCAGGAATCCCGTCAGGAAAACCAACGGTTTTCAAATAGATGAGATTCCCGCCCGTGTGTACAGGCCTTCTAAAACTGTCAAAATGGTCAAAACCCATTTTGTATATGAAAATCTATTAGCCAATAGACAAGATAAACTCTCAGTCTTTGATAACTCTTGGAAAACTTGGGCTCTGTGGACTAAATAGGATTGAAATAAGCAGATGCTATGTCATGGTCCTTAAGTGGTGTACTTTGTTATTATATGCATTCTCTCTCTTCATTCTCGTTCTATACTTGCTCACAGTCATATTTCTTTACACCTTTCAGCAAAAGTTTTTTTTTGTACAAACTTTGTTTGAAGTGTATATAATGTACATTTTATTCTCCAAAATGTCGGGCAGCACGCTGTCATTTCAGGTTCTCAAAAAAGAAATGCATTCTGTTAGTAGTTTTTCTATGTTTTCTCAGTGTATAAAAAAAGTTGTGGGGGGTTAGCAACGCTGTTTGGGGGGGGGGGGGCGCTTCAGAGTCCAGTGCCTATAGGCTCCTGAGATATGAATTCCGGCCCTGATGGATAGAGAGAGAGAAAAGGGGAAGAAAGGAGAATAGCAAGAAAACAGTAGGGTAAAAAATATTTGGAAAAAGTTATTGGGGGTGGGGGGGTGACACCATATTTTACCGCACCAGGTGACACCAACCCTAGTGACGCCACTGTCTGTAGGTCATAGTGGCAGTGACTCTACGCACACCAGGTCAGTGGCAGTGACCAAACAGAACAAGGCCCTATTCACCAGGTCAGTGGCAGTGACCAACTTCAACAAGTCAGTGGCAGTGACTTTTCATATTCACCCGGTCTGTGGCAGAGACCGTGCGCCCAAACCTGTTTGTGAAAGGAGAACAGTAAGAGAAGCCTAAATTGAGTTTGTGCCTGGACCTCCTCCCACCTTATCTGACCTGTGTCTCATATCAACCTGTCTGCTCTCATAGAGACTATTTGTTATCCGTGGTGAAATAAATACAAAGGTTGAACTTTCAGTTGGTGTGGACAGTTACTTTACTGGGGAGAATTAAGGACTTGTTTCTGGCGAAATGCAGAGGCGAGATCAGCTCGGGAGGATTCTAACACCAGCCGCAGGCAGGCCTGAAAACTAACACCGCTCAACCTCCCCATCCAGGAGGGTACGGGCTGATAGTGCGGTGTGCCTCATTCTTTCCTGCGGAGGAGCCAAGTAGGGATGAGCTTCAAGTTCGAGTCAAACTCATGTTCGACTCGAACATTGCCTGTTCGCCCGTTCGCCGAACAGCGAACAATTTGGGGTGTTCGCGGCAAATTTGAAAAGTCTATGGGAGAAATCTAAAGTGCTAATTATAAAGGCTTATATGCAAGTTATTGTCATAAAAAGTGTTGGGGATCCGGGTCCTGCCCTAGGGGACATGTATCAATGCAAAAAAAAGTTTTAAAAACTGACGTTTTTTTGGGAGCAGTGATTTTAATAATGCTTAAAGTGAAACAATAAAAGTGAAATATTCCTTTAAATTTCGTACCTGGGGTGTGTGTATAATATGCATGTAAATTTGCGCTTGTTTCCCGTGCTTAGAACTGTCCCTGCACAAAATGTCATTTCTGAAGGAAAAAAAGTCATTTAAAACTCACTCGCGGCTATTAATGAATTGTCGGCTCCCGGCAATACATATAAAAGTCATTGATAAAAAAAAAAAGCGTGGGGGTCCCCCTAAATTCAATAACAAGGCCCTTCAGGTCTGGTATAGATATTAAGGGGAACCCCGCCGCAAATGTAATAAAAAAAAATGCGTGCGGTTCCCCCCAAATATCTATCCCAGGCCCTTCAGGTCTAGCATGGATTTTAAGGGGAACTCAACCCCAAATTTAAAAAAAAATGGCGTGGAGTCCCCCCAAAAATTCATACCAGACACTTATCCGAGCACGCAACCTGGCAGGCCGCAGGAAAAGAGGGGGGGACGAGAGAGCGCCCCCCCTCCTGAACCGTACCAGGCCACATGCCCTCAACATGGGGAGGATGTCCCCATGTTGATGGGGACAAGGGCCTCATCCCCACAACCCTTGCCCAGTGGTTGTGGGGGTCTGCGGGCAGGGGGCTTATCAGAATCTGGAAGACCCCTTTAACAAAGGGGACCCCCAGATCCCGGCCCCCCCTATGGGAATTGGTAAGGGGTACATTGTACCCCTACCATTTCTCGAAGAAAGTGTAAAAAAATGTAAAAAAAAAAACACACAAACACCTTGGAAAAGTCCTTTATTAAAAAAAAAAAAACATTACAGCGATGAAATCCAGTGTCCCGCGGCGATCCAATGTCCAGCGCTGTCCATCATTGGCTGAGCCTGAGCGGACCTGATGGGGAACTTCCTCCGCAGTCTATTAAATGTATAGACCCGTCCCTTCTAAAGTTCTCCATCAGGTCCGCTCAGCCAATGACTAGGTGTAAGGCTAAGCAGACCAGATGCGGAACGTGAGAAGGGGCGGGTCTATTCATGTATTACACAGTGGAGGAAGTTCCCCATCAGGTCCGCTCAGGCCAATGACGTAGACGGGGTCTGACATACGAGGGGGCGGACCTGATGGGGAACTTTCTCCACTGTGTAATAAATAAATAGACCCGCCCCTTCTCATGTTCCGCATCTGGTCCGCTTAGCCTTACACCTAGTCATTGGCTGAGCGGACCTGATGGGGAACTTTAGAAGGGGCGGGTCTATACATTTAATAGACTGCGGAGGAAGTTCCCCATCAGGTCTGCTCAGGCTCAGCCAATGACGGGCAGCGCTGGACATCGGATCTCCGCAGGACACTGGATTTCATCGATGGAATGTTTTTTTTATTTATTTATTTTTTTAATAAAGGACTTTTCCAAGGTGTTTGTGTGTTTTTTTTACATTTTTTTACACTTTCTTTGTGAAATGGTAGGGGTAAAATGTACCCCTTACCAATTCACATAGGGGGGGCCGGGATCTGGGGGTCCCCTTTGTTAAAGGGGTCTTCCAGATTCCGATAAGCCCCCTGCCCGCAGACCCCCACAACCGCCGGGCAAGGGTTGTGGGGATGAGGCCCTTGTCCCCATCAACATGGGGACATCCTCCCCATGTTGAGGGCATGTGGCCTGGTACGGTTCAGGAGGGGGGTGCTCTCTTGTCTCCCCCTCTTTTAATGCGGCCTGCCAGGTTGCATGCTCGGATAGGGGTCTGGTATGGATTTTTGGGGGTACTCCATGCCATTTTTTTTTATTTGTGTGGAGTTCCCCTTAAAATCCATGCTAGACCTGAAGGGCCTGGTATGGATATTTGGGGGGAACCGCACACATTTTTTTTTTAAATTTGTGGGTTCCCCTTACTATCTATACCAGACCTGAAGGGCCTGGTAATTGAATTTGGGGGGACCCCCACGCTTTTTTTTTTATCAATGACTTTTCTATGTATTGCCGGGAGCCGACAATTCATTAATAGCCGCGAGTGAGTTTTAAATGACTTTTTTTCCTTCAGAAATGACATTTTGTGCAGGGACAGTTCTAAGCACGGGAAACATGCGCCACTTTACATGCATATCATACACCCCCCCCCCCCCAGGTACGAAATTTAAAGGAAAATTACACTTTTATTTTTTCATTTTAAGCATTATTAAAATCACTGCTCCCGAAAAAACGGTAGTTTTTAAAACTTTTTTTTGCATTGATACATGTCCCCTGGGGCAGGACCCAGGTCCCCAAACACTTTTTAGGACAATAACTTGCATATTAGCCTTTATAATTAACACTTTAGATTTTGAACGTTCGAGTCCATTGTATTTAATAGGGTTCTAAAGTTCACGCAAACATTCTGTCTGTTCGCAGGTTCTGGTGCGAACCGAACAGGGGGGTGTTCGGCTCATCCCTAGAGCCAAGTAAAGAAAAGCAGGTAAAGTCTGTGGTGAGTGAGCTAGACATGCAAAAAAAAAAAGTCTCAGCATGGGTGACAGAACTTAACACTCGTCTGAATGAGCCCGAATGCAGCTACGAATGCAGCATGTGGACAAAACCAACGCCGTGGTGTAATACAGAAGTCCAAACCGAGTTGACAGAAGGTGGAGCATTGTCATCTGCCATGTACTGTAGAGAGCTACAAATACAATATAGCAGAAATGGTGGATCACAAGCAAACATTTTGGCAGCTAAAAATGTTCCTATCAACACTTTGTTTTATATTTGACTTTTGAATGCAGGAAGCAAAGAGAGGCAAAAGTGCAGCACGTATTATAAACAAGCTAACCTCTTTGAAATTCCTTATGCAACAATCAGTCTCACTCTTCACGCGTTTCCTGCTGTCCCTTTTTGCTACTTGAAATCTCATGCTCAAGGTCCATTTCTAATGGACAGACACTTAAATAGCAAAGAGCTTTTTAAACACAATTCATTCATTTGCAAAGATGAATACTCAATGGATCAGTCCAACCAGAGAGCAGCAGCCAGTTTAAACCAGCTGGCAGCAGAAAAGGAAGGAGAAAGGTTATTTTAGCAGTAGCGGGCGAAAGGTGATTATATGTATGTGATAGAGGCCCCTATAGGCTCAGCATATTAGCACGTCTGAGCAAGCACTGAAGAGCGCGTTACTGAAGTCAATTAGGCATCACTATGTCACAAATGTTTTACTTACACAAAAGGCAAACCATGTTTTGTTGTAAAAGCATCTCAAAAGGACCATTCTCTGTTCTTCTGTTGTTATTGATTCATACATCACCATCATCTGCTGCAGGGCTGTGTTAGATAAAAAAAAAAGTAGTAGATATGAAGGGCATTATTATAATTACATCATTTAAACAATTACATAAGCAGAGACGTAGTGAGAATGAATACCTTGCTCAAAAGGGTAAAATGAGAGTATATTTAAAGTGGTCTTGTCATCTCTAAAATAGCCAAGTATTCTCATTTTATTTATTTAACTATTATTGAGATCCTTTTTTTAATTTGTATACTCAACAGAAATTTTAAATCACCATGCTGCCACTATATAAATATTAAACACTGATACAAATATGATAATATTAATATAATTATTATTATTATTATTATTATTATTTCATGGTACATAAGGTTGAAAAAACAAACATGTCCATTCAGTTCAACTAATATGTAACATAGTTAGTCTGGTTGAAAAAAGACACAAGTCCATCCAGTTCATCAGACACAAGGGGAAAAAAATACAGTCCTATATCCACATTAGATCTAGAGGAAGGCAAAAAAAAACAATAAAGCATCATCCAATTTTCTCCAGCAGGGGAAATATTCCTACCTGATCCCCCAATGTGTGTATGTGTTTGTGATTTTTATTTTCTTACAATTCTTGTATATCCTGCTTCCTGAGGAAGACATCTAATGCCGCGTACACACGGTCGGAATTCCCAACAGAAAAAGTCAGATGTGAGCTTTTCAACGGGAATTCCGACCGTATATGCTCCATCGGACTTTTGCTGTTGGAATTCCCGCCAGCAAAAGTTTGAGAGCAGGTTCTCAATTTTTCAGACGGAAAAAATTCCTATCGGAAAAACCGTTCGTCTGTATGCAATTCCGACGGGAAAAAAACACTCATGCTTGAAAACAATTTGACGCATGCTCGGACGCATTGGACTTCTTTTTCACGGCTCGTCGTAGTGTTGTACATCACCGTGTTCTTGACGGTCGAAAGTTCAGAGAACTTTTGTGTAACCGTGTGTATGCAAGACAAGCTTGAGCGGAATTCCTTCGGAAAGATCGTCCAAGGTTTTTCCGACGGGAAAACCGATCGTGTGTACGTGACGCTTTCAGCTAGTACCACTTCTTGAGGATTGAAGTTACATTTTTACTGCTGTAACAGTAAAGAACAGCAGGGGTCTCAAACTGGTGGCCCTCCAGGTGTTGTGAAACTACAAGTCCCATGAGGTATTGCAAGGCTCACAGTTACAAGCATGACTCCCACAGGCATGATGGGATTTGTACATGTACATGTACGTCATTGTGCCTGCCCAGTCCAATCACAGATCACTAGTGATCATAGCCGTCATTATTGTAACCCATTCATGACAATTAAAAACTTTGCTGTTACGATCTTAATTTTAACAGCAAACTGCAAAAAAAAATGCAAAAATCCCTGGTCACTGCCCCCAGAGTAGTACAGTGTCACTATGGTGAACTACTCGGATAAAAGTATTTAAAAAAATAGTAAAAAACTATTTAAAAATGTTAAAAATGAAAAAGAAAAGTTAAAAAAAAATGGAACATACTGTCCCTGATCACCGCTACATCAGTGACATCATGAAAAAAAATAAAATTTTAATGAATTTTTTCATTTTCCAAAAAATTGTGACAAAAAATTACAACTTTAAAAAACTTGCCATGCCTCTTACTAAATGCCTCAGACTGTCTACCTTCCAAAAAGGAGTAATTTGAGGGGTATTTGTACTGTCCTAACATTTTAGGATCTCAAGAAAGGTACATCAGAATTAAGAATTTTCCAAAATATATATATGTAGCGGGTATGTACTTTTCAGAGTGTTTAAATCTGGTGAAGACATCAGTGATGACCAGTTCCCTGCAGCCCAGCAGGTGGCGCTGTCACTTCGGGCTGGGGTTGAACCGTCACTGCAGTGCCGTACCCTTTGTGACCTCTCGCAGCAGTTGTGCGGCGGGGAGCCCGCTGTGCTTGCTGGGAGAGGGTATAAAGGGGGCGGACATCTTCGCCACGAGGTTCGAGTCCCAGGCACCTTCAGCCTGAGGGCTGCTGTTCGCGATCGGTGTCCAGGTGGCCAAGGCCTGGACACTTGGAGTTCGTGTTCCATCCCAGGCACCTTCAGTCTGGGGTGAGGTACTCGGCCGGAGGCCTGGGGCCCAGTACCTTCCGCTGGGTCCCACCGGGGAGGGACCGTCATAGGGTGCCCCGGGTGTTGGGCACCCGAATCCAGAGGCGTAATGGACCGGAGGAGGGATTCATCCGAAGACCTGGTGCAGCATATTGCCAGTGACGGGTGAACCTCTGGAGACCGCCCGGAGGGATGTCTTTCTCGAACAGGGGCCAAGTTCATGGAGGAAGGTGGTTCATGTTCAATGACCGGTGGCAGCCGGTCAATTCAGGTCAGTGGCAGAGACTTACTATAATTCAGGCCTGTGGCAGGGGCCTCAACGGTTCACCCGGTCGGTGGCAGCGACCGTGCGCCAGGCCTTTCGCTTGCAAAGGAATAGGAGAGTTCATTTGTGCCTGGGCCTACTCGTATCCACACCCCTGTCTGTCTGTTACTGAAAGTTCAACTGTTATGTACACCCTGCGATGGAGAAATAAAAGAGTGTTGGACTTTTAATTGGTGTGGGGCTCTGTTACTGGCAGACACATCTCCACGGAACAAGTGGAAGCTTCGTATGCAGTGAGCAGACCCGGAGGTAATTTAAGTGACTTTGCTCAACCCTCATACACATACGAGGTGAGAGCTTGGCGTAGTGTTCCTGCACTCTCCTCTCCCAGGTACCCCTAGACCACACCAGCCAATAACCAGGAGAAACGGAGAGTTAGAGTGAGGCTCCCCTACATATACTATATACCATAGTTTGTGAACTCTAAAACGTTCACACAAACCATTTAATATACACTTATTGGGATATTTTTTTACCAAAGACATTTAGCAGAATACATGTTGGCCTAAAATAGATTAGATTTTATTGGATATATTTTTTTAACAGAAAGTGGAAAATATTGGGTTTTTTTTCAAACTCTTTGGTAATTTTTAGTTTATATCACAAAAAAAAAAAACCCCAGTGGTGATCAAATACCACCAAAAGAAAGCTCTATTTGTATGAAAAAAAAAGATAAAAATTTAATTTGCGTGCAGTATTGTATGACTGCGCATTTGCCAGTTAAAGGGGTTGTAAAGGTTCGTTTTTTATTTTCTAAATAGGTTCCTTTAAGCTAGGGCATTGTTGGTTCACTTACCTTTTCCTTAGATTTCCCTTCTAAATATTTTTTTTCTTTGTTTTCTTTGTCTGAATTTCTCACTTCCTATTTATCCTCAGTAAGCTGTTCAGTAAGCTGTTCTGGATGACTCCACACCACTCGGATGATGGTGTGAAGTTCAGTGAGGAGAAACAGGAAGTGAGAAATTCAGACAAAGAAAAAAACATTTAGAAGGTAAATCAAAGGAAAAGGTAAGTGAAGCAACAATGCACTAGCTTAACCACTTAACAACCACCTGCCGACAAATAACGGCGGCAGGGTGGTTGCTTAACTCTGGGAGGATGTTATATAACGTCCTCCCAGAATCGCGCTCCCGCGCGCCCCCTGGGGCGCGCACACGGGAAACTCCGTGACCGCCGGGTCCAGAGGACCCGGCGGATCACGAATCGCGGTAAATCGCCGCTGATAGCGGCCGTTTACCACGTGATCGCTCCGTCAAATGACGGAGCAATCACTTGTAAACAGACCGGCGTCATTTGATGACGCCGGTTCCTCCCTCCCCTCTCTGTACCGATCGGTACAGTGTGAGAGGGGAGGGGGAGGGAGCGGATGGCAGCAGCAGCGCTGTGGGCTGGATCTGTGACAATTGCAGTCACAGATCCATCCATCCATCCATCCCTGCTCAGCCATCCCTGTGCTATACCCTGCCAATACTCTGCAATACACCCTGCCAATACTCTGCAAAATACCCTGGTGCAATACTCTGCAATACCCTGGTGCAATACTCTGCAATACCCTGGTGCAATACTCTGCAATACCCTGGTGCAATACTCTGCAATACCCTGCGAAATACTCTGCAATACCCTGCAAAATACTCTGCAATACCCTGCAAAATACTCTGCAATACCCTGGTGCAATACTCTGCAATACCCTGGTGCAATACTCTGCAATACCCTGGTGCAATACTCTGCAATACCCTGCACAATACTCTGCAATACCCTGCACAATACTCTGCAATACCCTGCACAATACTCTGCAATACCCTGCAAAATACTCTGCAATACCCTGCGCAATACTCTGCAAAATACTCTGCAATACCCTGCACAATACTCTGCAATACCCTGCACAATACTCTGCAATACCCTGCACAATACTCTGCAATACCCTGCACAATACTCTGCAATACCCTCCACAATACTCTGCAATACCCTCCACAATACTCTGCAATACCCTCCACAATACTCTGCAATACCCTCCACAATACTCTGCAATACCCTCCACAATACCCTGTGCAATACCCTCCACAATACCCTGTGCAATACCCGTGCAATACCCTGCCATACACCGCAATACCCTGCCATACACCGCAATACTCCGCAATGCCCTGCAATACTCCGCAATGCCCGGCAATACTCCGCAATGCCCGGCAATACTGCGCAATGCCCGGCAATACTCTGCAATAACCACTTCCCGCCCTCCGGCCGTCATATGACGTCCTTGACTTTGTGCGGGGATATCTGAATGATGCCTGCAGCTACAGGCATCATTCAGATATCGGCTTTTTCAGCCGGCGATTCCCTACACCATAAGAACAATCATAGCGGCTGTTCCGCCGCTTGATCATTCTTACGGGAGGCAAGAGGGGATGTCCCCCCCCCCGCCGCCCTCCGGTGCTTCTACCGACTCACCGCTACGATCAAAGCCAGGATTGTTGTTTTTTTTTTTTGTATTTTTTTCAGGCTTCCCAGCCTAGAGGTGAGATGTGGGGTCTTATTGACACCCCCCCCCCTCATATCTCACTGTAAAGAGGACCTGTCATGCCATATTCCTATTACAAGGGATGTTTACGTTCCTTGTAATAGGTATAAAAGTGATCAAAAAAATGTTTCGGGCGGAAAAACATGTCAAACTAAAATAAATAAAGTAAAATGAAGAATAAAATTATTTTTTTTTTTTTTAAAGCGCCCCTGTCCCCGTGAGCTCGCATACAGAAGCGAACGCATACGTAAGTCCCGCCCACATATGAAAACGGTTTTCAAACCACACATGTGAGGTATCTCTGCGAACGTTAGAGCGAGAGCAATCATTTTGGCCCTAGACCTCCTCTGTAACTCAAAACATGTAACCAGTAAAAATATTTAAAGCGTCGCCTATGGGGATTTTTTAAGTAGCGAAGTTTGGCGCCATTCCACGAGTGTGTGCAATTTTTAAGGGCGACATGTTAGGTATCTATTTACTCGGCGTAACTTCATCTTTCACATTATGCAAAAACATTGGGCTAACTTTACTGTTTTTTTTTTTTTTTAAGCACAAAACATTTTTTTTCCGTAAAAAACGCGTTAAAAAAATTGCTGCGCAAATATCGTGCGAGATAAAAAGTTGCAACAACCACCATTATATTCTCTAAGGTCTTTGCTAAAAAAACATATATAATGTTTTGGGGTTCTATGTAATTTTCTAGCAAATAAATGATGATTTTTACATGTAGGAGAGAAATGTCAGAATTGGCCTTGGTGCTCCAGAACGCCTGAAGGTGCTCCCTGCATGTTGGGCCTCTGTATGTGGCCACGCTGTGTAAAAGTCTCACACATGTGGTATCGCCATACTCGGGAGTAATAGCAGAATGTGTTTTGGGGTGTAATTTGTGGAATGCATATGCTGTGTGTGAGAAATAACCTGCTAATATGACAATTTTGTGAAAAAAAAAAAAGAGAAAAAAAAAATCTTGATTTTGCAAAGAATTGTGGGGAAAAAATGACAACTTCAAAAAACTCACAATGCCTCTTTCTGAATACCTTGGAATGTCTTCTTTCCAAAAAGGGGTCATTTGGGGGGTATTTGTACTTTTCTGGCATGTTAGGGTCTCAAGAATTGAGATAGGCCGTCAGTACTTCAGGTGTGATCAATTTTCAGATATTGGCACCATAGCTTGTGGACTCTATAACTTTCACAAAGACCAAATAATATACACCAATTTGTACTTACTTTTACCAAAGATATGTAGCAGTATAAATTTTGGCCAAAATTTATGAAGAAAAAATAGTAATTTGCAAAATTTTATAACAGAAACGAAAAAAAAATCATTTTTTTACAAAATTTTCAGTCTTTTTTCTCTTATAGCGCAAAAAATAAAAAACCCAACAGTGATTAAATACCACCAAAAGAACGCTCTATTTGTGTGAAAAAAAGGACAAAAATTTCATATGGGTACAGTGTTGTATGACTGAGTAATTGTCATTCAAAATGTGAGAGCACCGAAAGCTGAAAATTGGTCTGGTTATTAAGGGGGTTTAAGTGCCCAGTGGTCAAGTGGTTAAGGAACCTATTTAGAAAATAAAAAACAAACCTTTACAACCCCTTTAAAGTAGTACAGTGCTGGATAGCAAAAAATGCTCTGGCCATGAAGGGGGTAAATCTTTATGGAGCTCAAGTGGTTAAAGGAATTTCGGTGCGCTTAAAGTGAATTTATATCCTTTATGACTATTGTGGAAAATATTTATATAAAATGTGCCTGGATTCAGCTTGCTGATAAAAATATTAATAATGCATAATGTAAAATAGAGTGATAATAATAAGAATAAAACAAGGTCACAGGCATTTTGCTTAGAACATGTCATTAAAACATATAAAATGCACAATGGTATTTACATAGAAATGTTGAGAAAAGCGAAGGTAGTATTGACAAGAGGACTCTTGTCTAATGCTCCAGCTGACACCTTGGTCACTGTCTCTACTCCCCACTGACTGCAGAAGTTTAGCACCACCCCTGTGAGGACCGCTGGAAGATGATCGACCCCAAAGGTTGCCCTGTCCTTGCAAGTCTCCCGACACCTCTGACACCCGGGGTTGGTAATATTTCAAAGTGATAATGCAGTTACACCGACACCAGACTCTAGCAAAGTAAACAAGTATTTTACTTAAGACTCTTAAAGCAGATAAGAACAAGAATGCCTTAGACGGATATCTTTCAGTGTTAAATTCTTACTCTGGGTAAATGGGTATGCAATGTAAAGAAAATCACCCCTGAAGTTGAACACTGTGATTTGCTTACTCTCCCTCACCGGCCCTCATACCCCTTTCACACTGAGGGCATTTTGCAGGCGTTTTGCAGGCGCTATAGCGTTAAAAATAGCGCCTGCAAACCGCCCTAAAACAGCTGCTCCATTCACTCCAGTGTGAAAGACAGAGTGTTTTCACACTGGAGCGGTGCGCTGGCAGGGCGTCAGAAAAAGTCCTGCCAGCAGCTTCTTTGGAGCACATTAGGAGCGGTGAATGGGCAGCGCCGCCGTAACGCCGGCAAAACGCCACTGTGGCGGCGCATTGCGGGAGGTTTTAACCCTTTTTTGGCCGCTAACGGGGGTTAAAAGCGCCCCGCTAACGGCCGAAATGCTCCACAAATCCGACAGTAAATCGCCGCTAAAAATAGCGGTGTTTTACTGCTGACGCTCGGGGTGGCACAGTGTGAAAGTGCTCTTAGTCAAACAGTATTAACCAGTAGGTCCTGAAAGAACATATGACCCCAGGTATAAATGGGAAGAAAATGACTTTTATGATCCCTCCAAATCCAGATGCCACAGGCCCAAACAGTTTTGTGGCACAATTATAAAACACAAGCTACAAGAAATGCAAGAATTATTCCCTGGGAGAAGTTCCCCTTAACCACTTCAGCCCCAGAAGGATTTGCCCCCTTCCTGACTAGGCCATTTTTTGCGATACGGCACTGCGTCGTTTTAACTGATAACTGCGCGGTCATGCGACGTTGTGCCCAAACAAAACGTATGTCCTTTTTTCCCCACAAATAGAGCTTTCTATTTGATCGCCTCTGCGTTTTTTATTTTTTAGCGCTATAAACAAAAAAAGCGACAAATTTTTAAAAAACACAATATTTTGTACTTTTTGCTATAATAAATATCCCAAAAAATAAATAAAAAAAAAAACAAATTTCTTCATCAGTTTAGACCGATATGTATTTTTCTACATATTTTTGGTAAAAAAAAATAATCACAAAATCACAATAAGCGTATATTGATTGGTTTGCGCAAAAGTTATAGCGTCTACAAAATAGGGGATAGATTTATGGCATTTTTATTATTATTATTTTTTTTTACTAGTAATGGAGGTGATCTACGATGTTTATCAGGATTGCGACTTTGCAGCAGACAGATCGGACACTTTTGACACTTTTTTGGGACCACTGACATCCGTACAGCGATCAGAGCTAAAAATAGCCACTGATTATTGTATAAATGTAACTGGCAGGGAAGGGGTTAACACTAGGGGGAGATCAAGGGGTTAACTGTGTTCCCTAGGTGTGTTATAACTGTGCGGGGGATGGGACTGACTAGGGGAGGAGCTCGATCGGTGTTCCTATATACAAGGAACACACAATCTGTCTCTACTCCCCTGACAGGACGTGGATCTGTGTGTTTACACACACAGATCCACGTTACTGCTCTGTCACGAGTGATCGCGGGTGCCCGGCACGCGCATTGGTTCTGGGGACATGCGGTGGGCTAGATCGTCTTAAAGGAGCGACGTATACCTGAGGCAATTTGCGCAGCCGTGCCAACCTGCCGCAGTATAACTGCGGCGGCTGGTCGGCTCGCGGTTAACATGTGCAGATATTGTGCACAGAGTCCTTTAAGTGGGGGGAGAAAGAAGAGTGGAGGAGCCCTTGTGGTGTAGCTGTTCAGTGTATTCAGCTAGCTCAACAAGGGCCCAGACGGATTGCTGTGCAACAGAAAATAGCATGTGCAAAGTGTTTCCTTTTAAGGCTTTAATGTAAAGAGATGGGATAAAGGTGTCTGCATGAAGTGTCTTTGTGCGGTGTACACAGGGTAGGCTTCTGCCCGCTCACCAACCCTGATGATATCAAGGCTCAAGGAAATAGGATGTCCTGGAACAGGCTCTTGAAAAATCTTCGACCAGTGAAGGCTATGAGGCTGCATTCATGTCAATGGGGAGGCTGCATTCATGGCAATGGTGAGGCTGCATTCATGGCAATGGTGAGGCTGCATTCATGGCAATGGTGAAACTGCAGATGGGCACTGATTAGGCTGCATTGGTGGGCACTGACCCTTATTTTGTTTCACAGTTCTTTATTTAAAAAAATATTAATTCCTGAAACTTTCCTCTTAAAGTGAAGGTGCATGTTATACACCGATAAATATGGTATATCCAATTAACACACCTAAGCTCATCCTTAGACTCTTCACCACACACAGCCACAAAGGCAAGAGAATTCTTGTTGGGCAGTGTATTAGTTAATTTGCATTTAATTTTAATGGTTCAAAGAATGTCAGGCAAAATGATCGGCCCTCACGCATGTTCACTTCATCAAATCTGGGCCTCTTTGAAAAAAGTCTGGACACCCTTGATATAAGCCTTCAAAATGGGCACTTTTGATTTTTCCAGTTCTGGTCCCATAGACTTCAATGGGGTTCGTTATTCGGTTTCAAACTTTCAAAAGTTCTGGTGCGAACTGAACAGGGGGTTGTTCAGCCCATCCCTAGTGTGCAGGAGGTGGCTAAAAAGGCTAGAATGACCAGGAACACTGAGATGCAAAAAAGATTTTATTAAAAGACAAGGTGAAAGTATAAAAAAAAAAAAAAAATTATTTATGATTTACAGTGCTTTAACAATTAAACAAACTAAATGCCATCCATTTAGGGATCACATCTACTTTACCCTTATGTAGAGCTGAACAGGTTAAATTTTGATCCATGTATGGCCAGTCAACATAGATAAAAGCATTTTAATAGATATATGCGTAGCGCACAAGTATGGACAGTTAGTGCTCTTTCACATGGACGGTCCACCCCGACTGACTCCGCTTTGCTCAGTGGGGGGATTGTTCTGCTGATCCTCGCTGAGCAGACGGATGACAGGTCCATCTCAGCTCACTGTGCAGAGACGGACCTGTCAGAGCCCCGCTCTCCTCTATGGGGAGATTGGATGAAAAAGGAAATATGATCCCATCCGAACTGCCAGACGGATGGAAATAGGGTCTCCATTGGTCTGGAATTCACGGACAGGATCGGATCAGATAGCAGCGGGTGTCAGCGGACATGTCCCTGCTGACGTCTGCTGCCCTATAGGAGTGAATGGAGGCTCTGAATAGGTTAAGGTGACCAGATTTTTAAAATGAAATCCGGGAACATCTTTTTTTTTTACTAGTAATGGCGGCAATCAGCGACTCTGCCCATTGCCGCCGCTGCCTGCCTCACAGCCTGTCAAGTCTTACTCTCCGGTCCCCCGGCTACTACTGGGTGGGGAACGGAGGAAGATCACTCCGTCAGGGAAGGCAAGGAGATAAACAGGCAGGCGTCTGGCCGGGACTTGGGCCAAGGCAGAAGAACATGCGAGCGCAGCTTAATGGGCATGCACCTGAAACTGAAGAAATATTCCCTCCACTCCGACCAGCACATGATCATCAGAAAGGGGCACAGATAACGAAAAAAAATACACCCCCTAAGCTAGTAGCAGTGGCGGAGCGGTAGTGTGTAATTTCGAAAAAAAAAAAATCATTCTGCACTGACTGTCTTTGAAATTGCCCCAGCCCCTGTTCAAATCCAATCCGGGGACAAAACCAGGGACAGACTTGGTCCGGGGACAGTGTCCTCAATCTGGGAACTGTCCCCAGAAACCAGGGATGTCTGGTCACCCTATATTAGGTCCGCCTGAAAAACGAACAGGCGGACCTAATCGGAAAGACCGTGTGAAAGGGACCTTACAGATAAAAAGTGACCACTTATCGGCTCGTTTACTAAAGTTGGATGATTGAGGACATAGTCTGCGTACATACGGTACTGTGCAAAGGTTGAAAGCAGGTGTGAAAATGTTTTTGTCATTTAAGAATGCCTTCAGAAATAGAAGTGCTAATAGTTTTTTTTTTTTAACAATTAACAAAGCGGAAAGTAAATGAACAGGAGAGAAATCCAAATCGATTCAATATTTGGTGTGACCACCCTTTGCTTTCAAAACAGCAATAGTTCTAGGTACACTTGCACACAGTTTTTGAAGGAACCCGGCAGGTAGGTTGTTTCAAACATCTTGGAGAACTAAGCACAGGTCTTCTGTGGGTGTAGGCTGCATAAAATCTATCTGTCTCTTCAAATAATCCCAGAAAAACCCAATGAATTGATGAACTTGATTGATGCTGATTTGAAGAGTATTCACAACAAATATTGATTGATTTCGATTTTTCTTCTATGCACTCACTTTGCATTTTGTAAATTGATAAAAATAAACAATGAAGTATATATTTGTAGCGGCCTCACTCTCTCTCTAGCTTTATAAGTTATACGGCTGTTGTCTAGGGGTTCCTGGGAGAGAGTGCAGGAACACTACGCCAAGCTCTCACCTCGTATGTGTATGAGGGTTGAGCAAAGTCACTTAAATTACCTTCGGGTCTGTTCTCTGCATACGGAGCCTCAGTTTCTTCCGTGGAGATGTGTCTACCAGTAAAAGAGCCCCACGTCATTAAAAGTCCAACACTCTTTTATTTCTCCATTTGCCAGGATGAACATAATCAGTTAAACTTTTGTAACAGACAGACAGGGGTGTGGATGCGAGTAGGCCCAGGCACATATGAACTCTCCTATTCCTTTTGCGTGCAAATAGGCTTGGCGCATGGTCTCTGCTAGACATGTGCACACTGAAATATTTCGTTTCGGAATTTCGTTTTCGTCCGAAAAATAAATTTATTAAGTTACTCCCGAAATTCGTTTTTATTTATTTCGTTTTTCGTTAGAAATTGCATTCGTCCGAAAATCTGAATTGATTAAGGTCGAATCTGTCATTGAAGGCTTATGGTGTCTGTCGAATGTTCAAAGAAGATTCGACGGAGCAGCGAAACTGTACGACTCGGCAATCATACATTTCCGGTCGAATGTTCCGCCTACAAGCAGTGATCTTTTCTCTCTCTATGTCGAATCTTTTCTCTCTATAATAACGAATCTTTTCTCTCTATAATGTCAAATCTTTTCTCTCTATAATGTCGAATCTTTTCTCTCCTATGTCGAATCTTTTCTCTCTATAATGTCAAATCTTTTCTCTCCTATGTCGAATCTTTTCTCTCTATAATGTCAAATCTTTTCTCTCCTATGTCGAATCTTTTCTCTCCTATGTCGAATCTTTTCTCTCCTATGTCGAATCTTTTCTCTCCTATGTCGAATCTTTTCTCTCCTATGTCGAATCTTTTCTCTCCTATGTTGAATCTTTTCTCTCCTATGTCGAATCTTTTCTCTCCTATGTCGAATCTTTTCTCTCCATAATGTCAAATCTTTTCTCTCCTATGTCGAATCTTTTCTCTCCTATGTCGAATCTTTTCTCTCCTATGTCGAATCTTTTCTCTCCATAATGTCAAATCTTTTCTCTCCTATGTCAAATCTTTTCTCTCTATAATGTCGAATCTTTTCTCTCTATAATGTCGAATCTTTTCTCTCTATAATGTCGAATCTTTTCTCTCTATAATGTCGAATCTTTTCTCTCCTATGTCGAATCTTTTCTCTCTATAATGTCAAATCTTTTCTCTCTATAATGTCAAATCTTTTCTCTCTATAATGTCAAATCTTTTCTCTCCTATGTCGAATCTTTTCTCTCTATAATGTCAAATCTTTTCTCTCCTATGTCGAATCTTTTCTCTTCTATGTCGAATCTTTTCTCTCCTATGTCGAATCTTTTCTCTCCTATGTCGAATCTTTTCTCTCTATAATGTCGAATCTTTTCTCTCCTATGTCGAATCTTTTCTCTCCTATGTCGAATCTTTTCTCTCTATAATGTCGAATCTTTTCTCTCCTATGTCGAATCTTTTCTCTCCTATGTCGAATCTTTTCTCTCCTATGTCGAATCTTTTCTCTCCTATGTCGAATTTTTTCTCTCTATGTAGAATAATCTTGGACTAATAGAGTTAAGGTTAGGCACATTCGACCACAGGTTCGATAGACACAGATTGTTATTGTCAGTGTCACGTCGAATCTCCTATCTATATCGAACTGTTGTAGCAACGAAAACGAAAATAAAGCATTTGTTTATGTCGGATCTTTCGGTTTTCGGATTCTGTGCTTTCGTTTTCGTTTGTTAAAACGATAACGAAAATAGCTGAAATTCGGACGAAAATGCATTCGGACGAAAACGAATGCACATGTCTAGTCTCTGCCACCGACCGTGAAGTTGGTAGCTGCCACCTACCAAGTGAACTGTTGCAGCCCCTGCCACAGGCCTGAATGTAACGGTCTCTGCCACCGACCTTAGAACATGGACCACCTTCCGTGTGAATACAGCCCCTGTTTGGAAAGGACATCCATCCCGACGGTCTCCGGAGGCCCTGTCCGGGCACTGGCAATATGCTGCACCAGATCTACGAGAAGGTCACCTGCACGGTCCGTTACGCCTGGATTCAGGTACCCGATACTGTGGGCACCTTAGGACGATTCCTCCCGGGCGGGACCCAGTGGAAGAAGCTGGGCCCCAGGCCTGAATGATGTACCTCACCCCAGACTGAGGGTGTCTGGGGTGACTCCCAAACTCCACGTGTCCAAGCCTAGGCCGCCTGGACACCCACTGCGGACAGCAGCCCTCAGGCTGAAGGTGCCTGGGGCTCGGACCCCGTGGCGAAGATGTCCGCCGTCTTTATACCTTCTCCCAGCAAGCACGGCGGGTTCCCCGCCCCGCCGTACAACTGCTGCGAGAGGTCACAAAGTGTACGGCACTGCAGTGATGGTTCAACCCCGGCCCAAAGTGACAGCGCCACCTGCTGGGTCACTGATGTCTTCACCCGAATTAAACATTCTGAAAAGTACATACCCGCTACATATTTATGAAAACATTCTTAATTTATAGCATTTTTTTCAAATCTACCTAAAACTTTTGTACAGTGCTATATTCTAAAGGGTCTATTTATAAAGCAATGAATGTGATTTTAACCAAAAATTTAAAACACATGAACATTTCACCAGCAAAATATGTTTTCTGAATGTCAGATTCTCTGCTTTATACAGTTGTGCTCATACGTTCACATACCCTGGCTGAATTTATGATTTCTTGGACATTTTTCAGAGAATGTGAATGATAAAACAAAAACTTTTCTTTCACTCATGGTTAGTGTTTGGCTGAAGCCATTTATTATTACTCAACTGTGTTTACTCTTTTTAAATCATAATCACAACAGAAACTACCCAAATGACCCTGATCAAAAGTTTATATACCCTGGTGATTTTGGCCTGATAACATGCACACAAGTTGACACAAAGAGGTTTCAATGGCAATTAAAAGGTAACCATCCTCACCTGTGATCTGTTTGCTTGTAATTAGTGTGTGTATATAAAAGGTCAGAATAAAGTGAAGGTTCTGGAGTGGCCATCTCAGTCTCCTTACATCAATATTATTGAGCCACTCTGGAGAGAGCTCAAACGTGCAGTTCATGCAAGACAGCCCGAGAATTTACAGGAACTGGAGGCTTTTTGCCAAGAGGAATGGGCAGGTTTACCATCTGAGAAGATAAAGAGCCTCATCCACAAAAGACTTCAAGCTGTCATTGATGTTAGAGGGGGCAATACACAGTATTAACAACTGGGGTATGTAAATTTTCCATCAGGGTCATTTGGGTAGTTTCTTTTGTGATTATGATTTCAAAAGAGTAAAAACAGTTGATTGATAATAAATGGCTTCAGCCAAACACTAACCATGAGTGAAAGAAAAGTTTTTGTGTTATCATTCATATGCTCTGCAAATGGCCAAGAAATCATAAATTCTGCCAGGGTATGTAAACTTATGAGCACAACTGTATATACAGTATGCTACTTGTGGGCATTAGGGATGAGCCGAACACCCCCTGGTTTGGTTCGCATCCAGAACATGCGAATGGACCGAAAGTTTGCGCGAACTTTCGAACACCACTAAAGTCTATGGGACTCGAACGTGAGAAATCAAAAGTGCGAATTTTAAAGGCTAATATGCAAGTTATCGTCCTAAAAAGGGTTTGGGGACCCGGGTCCTGACCCAGGGTACATGTATCAATGCAAAAAAAAAGTTTTAAAAACTGCAGTGATTTTAATGATGCTTAAAGTGAAATATTCCTTTTAAATATCGTGCCTGGGGGTGTCTATAGTATGCCTGTAAACTGGCGCGTGTTTCCTGTGTTTAGAACTGTCCCTGCACAAAATGACATTTCTAAAGGAATAGTAGTCATTTAAAACTGCTTGTGGCTTTAATGTACCGTATATACTCGAGTATAAGCTGACCCGAATATAAGCCGAGGCACCTAATTTTACCACAAAAAACTGGGAAAACGTATTGAATCGAGTATAAGCCTAGGGTGTCCATCTGCATGCCTCACTGTGTCCATGCCTCACTGTGCCCATGCCTAGACTGACATTTAACATAGGAGTCTATGGAAAGGGGTGCCGGGATTTGAAAAATTGATGCTCCCCGGTCGTAGTTTCCCCAGACAACAAATTTTGCACACTTGTAGAGGAGAAATGGGGCTACATGTGTGCCAAGTTTCGGGTCCAGGGGACCTACGACCGGCCAGTACTGGGTCCCCAAAATCACCAAAGAAATTACCATTTAACATGGGAGTCTATGGAAGGGGTGCCCAGCTTTGAAAAATCGATGCTCCCCGGCCGTAGGTCCCCCGAACAACAAACTTTGCACAATTGTAAAGGAAGAGTGGGGCTACATGTGTGCCAAGTTTGGGTACATACTCGAGTACAGTATATACGGTAATGTGTGGTCCCGGCAATATGGATGAAAATCATTGAGAAAAACGGCATGGGTATCCCCCCCCCCCCCAGCCCATTACCAGCCCATTTGGGTCTTGTATGGATATTAAGGGGAACCCCGCACCCAAATTAAAAAAAGGAAAGGCGTGGGGCCCCCAGGCCCTATATACTCTGAACAGCAGTATACAGGCGGTGCAAACAAGACAGGGACTGTAGGTTTGTTCTTAAGTAGAATCTGTTTGTAATTTTGAACTGGTAAATTTTTAAAGTGTAAATCTATTTTTAAGCTTTTTGGAAAACATAGGGAAGGGTTATCACCCCTGAAACATTTGTTTTGCTGTCTGTGCACCTGTGCAGAAGATTTCACCTCACTTTATGTCCCAGTAACAATTGGATTTTGAAAATTTTGGTTTTTTTAGGGAAACAAGGATTGGTGATAAAGCATCAGTGGAGAGGAGACGCCTTTTCCCCCATATTAACTCTTAAGCCCTGTACACACGATAGGTTTAACCGATGAAAACAGTCCGATGGACTTTTTTTATCGGACAAACCGATGGTGTATGGGCCCCATCAGTCTTTTTTCCATCGGTGTTTAAAAATAGAACATGTTTTAAATTTATCCGATGGTTAAAAAACCAATAGTAAATTACTATCGTCTGTGGGGAACTCCATCGGATAAAAAACCCACGCATGCTCAGAATCAAGTCGACGCATGCTCAGAAGCATTGAACTTCATTTTTCTCGGCTCATCGGAGTGTTTTACGGTCGGTTTTTTGACTGATGGTGTGTGGGCAAGACTGATGAAAGTCAGCTTCATCGGTTTTCCGATGGAAAAATCCATCGGTTAAAAAAACCACAGGAAATCCGATCGTGTGTACAGGGCTTTACAGGAAAGAATTTCCCTTCCTAGGGGTATATTTCCTGTTGTCTCCCTCCGTTTTGTAAGTAGGAGTCATTTGAAAGTTGGATGTTTGAAAGTAGGGGCCTGCCCTATGTACTCTGCAGAAATTTGGGCCTTAGGTGTTGGTGTTGCCACGACACTGTAAGCCCTCACAGTTACTCTTGGTGGGCGCTGGAATGCCCTGCTGTGAAATATTAGATCAAGAATTGTAATTACATGCCCCTGTTGAACAGGGTCTGAAAAATTGGGCCTTAGGCACTGGTGCTGGTGCCACAACACTGTAACCACTCACAGATACTATAGTTGGAGCGCAGGAATGAGCCCTGCTGCAAAGTATTGCAGCAAAATTTGTAATTACACGCCCCTGTAAAAGGGCAGATAAATTGGGCATTAGCCACTGGTGGCGGTGCCCAGAACCAAAAATGTTCTTACAAGCTATCCACATGAACATTGAGGAGGAAGAGGATAGTCACTCAGCATAGGCAGTCTTGAAGGGATCTCACATTCCAAAAAAATATTCGGTTACATCAGCATGAGGTGCTTGGTAGCTGGTGATCCAAGACTGATTCATTTTTATGAAGGTCAGCCGATCGACCGAGTCGGTGGACAGGTGTACCCTGTGATCGGTTACAAAGCCTCCAGTAGCACTGAATGTGCGTTCTGAAAGAACGCTTGATGCAGGACAGGCCAGTAGCTCAATTGCATACTGTGCAAGCTCTGGCCAGTGATCCATCCTCAAGACTCAGTAACCCAGAGGATTTTCGATGGGAATGGTGTCCAAGTCTGATCTTGCCCCTAGGTATTCCTGCACCATGTAAATCAGACACTGGTGACGGTTGCTGGAACCGATCAGACCTTGGGGCTGCGGACTAAAAAATTGTCTGAACGCATCGGTCAGACGGGCACCTTCTCCACCGCTCCTTCTGCGACTGACCGAAGCCTCAGCAACATGTTGTCCAGGACCAGGAATTTGTAACCTCCCAGGCTCTGGAAACGCGTTGCACAAACCTTTCTTCAAGGCCTCACGAAGATGTTTCATCCTCTGCTCCCTCTGCGATGGCTGGATAAAGTCCGCAACCTTACCCTTGTAACGTGGATCAAGGAGGGTTGCCAGCCAGTAATGATCCCTCTCTTTGATACCACGAATACGAGAATCCTTTCACAGGCTTTGCAGGATCAGGGAGGCCATGCAGCGTAGGTTTGCTGAGGCATTCGGTCCGGAGTCCTCTGGGTCACTAAGGACGACATGATCCGCAGCCACCTCCTCCCAGCCACATACAAGTCCCTGGGTTTCTGGGGACTGTATATGATCCCCTGAAGACTGATGCTGAGTGCTAGGCTCCAACTCCATGCTGACACAATCCTCCTCCTCCTCGTCCTCTTCCTGTGTGATCGGCGGGCCCGCAGGAACACTGTCTGCATAAAGGGGTCCTTGAGAGGTAAGGAAGTCCACCTATTCCTCCCTCTGTTCTGCCTTAAGTGCCCTGTCCATTATTCCACGCAGCGTGTGCTCCAACAGGTGGACAAGAGGGACAGTGTCACTGATGCATGCAATGTCACTGCTCACCATCCTGCATGCATCCCTGATCATGACCCATTGGCGTGGCAAAAAAAACAAGCTCCCCTGTCCTGGTGCCATAGTCGCACAGGTACTCATTGATGGCCCTCTGCTGGGTGTGCAGCCGCTGCAGCATGGCCAACATTGAATTCCACCTGGTGGGCATGTCACAGATTAGGCAGTTCTTGGGCAGGTTGTATTCCTTTTGGAGGTCAGCCAGCCGAGCACTGGTATTATGACTGGCGGAAATGCACACAGACTTTCCTGGCCTACCTCAGGACATCCTGTAAGCCCGGGTACCTGCCCAAGAACTGCTGCACCACCAAGTAAATTACGTGAGCCAAACAGGGCACATGGGTCGGCTGTCCCTGTCGGAGGGCGAAGAGGAGGTTGGTGCCATTGTCGCAAACCACCATTCCTGGCTTAAGCTGGCGTGACGTCAACCACCTCTGAGCCTGCCCCTGCAGAGCTGACAGAATCTCTGCCCCAGTGTGGCTCCTGTCCCCCAAGCACACCAGCTCAAGCACCGCGTAGCATCTTTTTGCCTGCGTACTTGCGTAGCCTCTTGAACGCCTACAGAGCACCGCTGGTTCCGAGTACGAATTGGCACAGGAAGAGGCCAAGGAGGAAGAAGAAGAGGAGGGGGTGGAGGAGAGAGGTGTGTCAGAATAACCACTAGTAGCATTTTGGAGGCGTGGTGGCGGAACAACCTCCAACACTACTGCACCCTGTCCTGCATCCTTCCCAGCTGCCAGCAGAGTCACCCAGTGCGCCGTGAAAGATAGGTAATGTCCCTATCCATGCCTGCTGGACCATGAGTCAGCGTTAATATTCACCTTACCGCTGACTGCCCTGTCCAGCGAGGCCAAGACATTGCCTTCCACATGCCGGTAGAGAGCCGGAATTGCCTTCCGTGGAAAAAAAGTGGCGTTTGGGAACCTGCCACTGAGGTACCGCACATTCCACAAACTCACGGAAGGGGGCAGAGTCTACCAACTGAAAAGGCAGCAGTTGAAATGCTAGCAATTTAGCCAAGCTAGCATTCAACCGCTGGGCATGTGAATGGGTTGGAGCGAATTTCTTTTGCCGGTGTAGCAACTGGGGCAGGGAAATTTGCCTGGTACAATCGGACATTGGTGTACCGATAGCAGATTGCCCACAAGTATTTGGCAGTGGCACACCTAATTCTACACCTTTATGCCTCTCAGTGCAAGTTTCTGAGAGGACTGAAGGTATAGTGGGGTTGGAGATCCCAGCTGATGAGGAGAGGTCCGCTTTTTTCTTTGGTGTGGGTCTTTTATGTGCGCTTTCCAACGGACTGCATGGCAGGTCGACATATGTCTGGTCAAGCATGTGGTGCCCAAGCGGCTGCTGTTTTGGCCACGCTTTATACACTTCAGACATATGTTGCAAATGGCAACTGTGCGATCTGCTGCACACGTCTGAAAAAAGGCCCACACCAAAGAACTTTTGGAAAAACGCAGAGTCAGCAGCGCCCTGCACATGCGGAGCTCTGCGGTGTGATGCAGTCGGTTGACTGCCCTTAAGGTGGCCTCATTGGAGATGTGCCTCCTCCTCCTCCTCCTCTCTCCTATCAGGCACCCACTTAGAGTCAGTGACCTCATCATCCCCTCGCCTCCTCGTCACTGGAGCAAACCTGGCAGTATGCTGCAGCTGGGGGAACATGACTGCCAGTTTGTTGTCCTTCTTGGGCACCCCCTCTGTCTGGGCTCGCGTTACTGCCTTCCTCAAGTTGGGTACCATCATCGGAGCCTTCAAAACGCTGCGCATCCTCCTGTAGCATGTACCCAACACTGTGGTCAAACAGTTCGGGGGACTCCTCCGTGCATGATGGTAGGGCTAGGGAAGGAGTAACTGATGACCTTGAGCCGATATAATAGGCCGTTTTAGCACCTGCATTGGCAGCCAAGGTAGCCTGGGTGACAGAGGATGAGCAGGATGAGGACGGCTTGGTCATCCACTCTACCAACTCTTCTGCATGTTGCGGCTCAACATGGCCAGCTGCCGAAAAAAAGGACAAGCGTGCCCCACGGCCACATGCTGATGAGGATGCACAGTGTCCATGACCAGCACTGTTGCCTCTAGACACAGAGCTTGCTTGCCCTCTTATTGGCCTGTGAGTGTCTGCATCTCCTTGTTGGCCTACCAGACATACTGTATTTGATGTATTGGAAAGGAATAGGTAACACAAGGAATGGCCTGCAGTCAGCTTTACCTGCACACTGTGCCCAGTATACAGTATACTGACTTAATATACTGCAGCGAGAATAACAGGAGCACTCTGAAGTGAGATCTAGCTAAACTGAATACAGTGTGTGTGTGTGTGTGTGTGTGTGTGTGTGTGTGTGTGTGTGTATAAAAAATATATATATAATTACTAAATACACTGACTGCAGCTACCTGAATCGCCTGCCTGCTCTATCTAACTGAAATGACTCTCTCGATCTCTCACAACACACTACACAAGGCCGTCTCGCAGGCGGCCTTATATAGCGTGGGGCGTGTACCTACTCCCCTGAGCCATGATTGGCCAAAGGCAACCTTCCTTTGGCCAATTATATCTCTCTGTGCTGACGGCGTTGTGATTGGCCAAAGCATGCGGGTCATAGTGCATGCTTGGCCAATCATCAGCCAGAAATGCACTGCGATGACGCAGTGAATTATGGGCCATGACGCGGCACTCGAATTTGGCGCGAACGGCCCATAATGTTTGAAATTCGGCGAACGATTGAACTCTAAGCTCATCCCTAGTGGGCATTAGTAATGCAGCTATATCAGAGGTTTGCAATGCAAATTCTATTGGACATGCCCCTTATTTTCCCTCCACCAGGCTTAATAGTTAATAACACTGCTAACGATAATCTCCATACTGCTTCAGTGCAGAGAAGTCAAAGGGGTCAAGGACATAGCACACCATAGCAACTGAACCTCTTTTTTTGTAAATTGAGTATATTGCTGTTAGCAGGTAAAGCCCAACTGGAGCACGGTGGGAGAAGAAGTTGCACTGACCGATCTAGCTGCGGGGGGAGAAGCAGGGCATCGGGTAATTTAAATCTTTTTTTTCTTAGACCAAAATGAACAAATAACCCTTGCAGTGCATGAACACTGCAAATTATAGTTTTCTCGTTGCCCAGTGTTGGACTTTAAAGGGTTAGCTGGGTCTGGTCAGGGACCAAGCTCAGGTAACCCATACAAAGCATCAGTCTGGAAATCACCCTCTGTTAATCACTTGTACAGCCGCACTAAGGGCCCTTTCACACTGGTGTGTTGCATTAAAATGTAATGCAACACATATATTCAGTTTACGTGTTTTTCTTGCATGCATTTTTGCAGGTGGTCACTGGTTGTTAGGAACTGCCAGTTTCCTTAACAACAAGTAGTTAGCTACACATCCAATGCCACTGTACCTCCAAGATGGTCACCGCCAGCTCCGTATCTCAGTTTCTTCATGTGGAGGAGTCAGTCTGCCCAGCAGTGCAGAGAGCGGCCAGACAGAGCAGAGCCCAACATCACTACCATCGTTCACCCAGTGGATATCACACCGGACTCTGTGGAGGGGGAAGGGGCCAGGAAGACTGGGTGGGACAGCCGAGAACTCTCTGTTTGGGTGGCTCTGAGAATGTGATGGGAGGAGAGGGGGCTGGAAAACCACTACCAGACACTAAGGAGGGAGCTATTCACTGGTTGTTGGGGGCACTGGCGGGTGGTGGCTTCTTAAAGTGGTTGTAAACCCACTTTTTCAACTTGCACCTACAGGTAAGCCTAGATTAAGGCTTACCTGTAGGTGCAAGAAATATCTCCTAAACCTACACGGTTTAGGAGATATTTAGTTAAATGACAGGCGCCGCTGTCTACGGCGCATGCGCGCCATAGACAACGGCGCATTCATGGGGTTAATCCCATTCAGAAATGTGGCTACTTCCCAGCAATCGCTGGGCGTAGCCAAATGTGAAGACTCCCGCGCGCATGCGCAGAGTGACGTCTCCGCCGCTCCGGCCAATCACAGCGCCGGAGCGGCGCTGTGATTGGCTGGAGCGGCGATACCCGGAAGTAACCTTCCGGCTATCGCCGCAGAGATGGCTGCGGCTGAAGAGGGAGACGAAGACGGCTTCGGGGGCCCCGATCTAAGGTAAGTGATGCATAATGAGCTATTATGTTAGTCATATTAGCTCATTATGCCTTTCTCTTACAGGTTGTTAGGGAAAAAAAAAAAAGTTTAAAAGGGTTTACAACCACTTTAACAACCAAAAGTACACCAAAATGTCACCCTCAGTATATTTTTTGGTGCATTTCCATTTACTTAAAAGGGAAGGTGTGTTTTTGGTGGCCTTTTGAAAAACGCACTAAAGATGCTGCATGCAGGACTTTTCAAAACACAAAAAAAATGTCAAAGTTCCATTATATTTAAAGGGGAATCATTTTTATTGCACTTTTGTCATTCTGGAAAGGTGCATTAGTGTGGCAAAAGCACACCAGTGTGAAAGGGCACTAAAGTTGGGAGAGGAAAGGCCAGAATTGGGGGCCAATCAAACTATGCATTAATGCACATGTGCTGACTGCAAAACTGCAGGACAAAGGAGGAATTACCTCATCAGCTTCTTCGTTCAATCAGCAAACTGGGGTTACGTCTAGGGATCTGCTTTAGTGATGTTGCCCCAGTGGAGGTCCCATACTTGGGATGGCTGTGCAGGATTACAAAGCATTTGGCAGAAAAAAACAGTACCTTTTTTATACAGTATGTATTTGATGTAGTTCACTTTTTGCCTGGAGCACAAACTTTCTCACAAAAGGAAAAGTTAGCAAGTCTGTTAGGTTTTATTTGGCATCTGTGTGCCTGTTTTTTTTCTACTACATTTTAAATGCTGTCCGTGTCTCTATAGAAGAGTTTTCCCTTCTATTCCTGTTCTGACACCCGTTATCTGGACAGGAGGGGAATGATTCTCATAGGGAGACAGTCAGCAATAAATCTTAAAGCGGTAGTAAACTGCAGCTTAAATTTTTTTTTTAAATCTCCTGCAAAGTAATGCATTTTGAGAGACTTACCTTCGAATGAAGCCATCCAGCGGCACGCTGTCACCGCTGACAGGGCTTCCATCTTCCCCTGGTCTTTCTTACGGGTTCATGGCCTCCGGCTCATTGAGTGGCTGGGGCCCGTGATGATGTCACTTCCGCCCTCGGCTGCGACACAGTCTGGACAGTGAAAGGAGAAGCAGCACAGTTTAGAACTCATCTCTTTGTCATTCTGCTTTCTCCTCCTCCTACCAACATGTTCCTTGTTAGCACGTGACCTGATTGGCTCCTTGTTCTGCTCCTTACTCTCTCACCCCAGCCCTGCTTTACAGGCTAATACCAGGCCAAATTCAGGTTCTTGGGCTACTTGCCTGTCTGGAGTTCAGCATTACTTTAATATTTTGTTAGTCTGTTACATTCCAGCACAGAGTGCAGTCATAATAATGCAAATAAATATGTAGATCAAGTGACCATCAATTATCTGGCAAGTATACTGACCACTGTTTATCTTTTCGAGGAATATGAAGTTGCCTTTTGTAAATCAGGCCTCAAGTTTATTAAAGTACAGATGACGAGAGCTAGCCTGCCTTTTCCCACACCGTGTCACTAATGGAGAATATATGGGAGGTGGAAGGGGGCTGGTCAACTCTTAACATGGAAGCTGAAAGTGTCAGAATTTTTATATTAGCACATCCATTTTTTTTTTTTGTTACTCTTGGGGTATTTTTTTACCTACTGTACTTGATAATACTGAGTGACATCAAAAGTCTTTTGGAACAGATACAGGTCAAAAACGAGTGTAGCGGCACCCCCTTTTCCACTTTTCCCTCCTGCTCTCTTTGCGGCTGGCTGACTTGTCTAGGGGTACCAGGAAGAAGAATGGGGGGGTGCACCACCAGCTCGTGCCCTCTGATGTGTATTATGCAGAGGTGTGAGCTAAACCTTTAACCTTCGGGTCTGTGTTCATGTCCGGAGCTTCAGCTTCTCTTGTGGAGGATGATTGCCACTGTTACAGACAGGGCACTTAGCTCCCAGTAACTTGAGTTCCACACCAAATAAAGTCCAACACTTATTTTTTCTGTTAGAGCAACAAATAGTAGACTGGTTGAACTTGAAGAACAGAAAGGTGTTGGAAGGAGAAGGTCCAGGCACAATCAAAGAATTAAAGTTCTCTCCTGTTCCGTATAGCGCAAACAGGCCCGGCGCACAGTCGCTGCCACCGACCGTGAATTTAGTTTCTGCCACAAACCTTGGTGAAAGTAGAGGTCTCTGCCACAGACCTTGTTGATGGGTCTCTGCCACCAACCTGGTTCAGTTGGATCACCGCCACTGACCATAAGAACATAGAATACCTCATTTAGGATAAATGGCCCCTGTCAGGGAAAGACATCCATCTGGACGGTCTCCAGAGGCCCACACCGTCACCGGCATTATGCTGTACTTTATCCCTCACGGGACCCAGTGGAAGGTACTGGGCCCCAGGCCTTCTTGCAAAGTACCTCACCCCAGGCTTAAGGTGCCTGGGATGGAACTCGATTCCACGTGCCCAGGCCAAAGGCACCTGGGCACGGACGAACGGACAGCAGCCCCAGGCTGAAGGTGCCTGGTGCTCAGACTCCTCGTGCGCAAGATGTCCTCCCCCTTTATACCCTCTCCCAGCAAGCACAGTGGGTTCCCCGCCCCGCTGTACTACTGCCGCAAGAGGACAAAAAGGGCACGGCCCTACAATGGTGGTTCAACCCCAGCCCAAGGCGACAGCGCCACCCAGGGGCTGCAGGGAACTGGACACCATTGATATCTTCCACGAATAAAAACAACCATAAGACCCTCGTAATTAGCGCATCTGGGCCATGCTACCGCCCAGACACTTCCCCTAATTATTGATACCCGCTACACTAGGATAGAAGATCTATTTTTCCTGCCAAACAGTATATTCCACAGCCAAAAATTCAAGAACAGGTGTATAACTATTCACTGCTGAATACTGAAATTTCTCTGGAGCGATCTTTCAAATCCGTGATCTCTTTTCATGCATATTTTTATTGTATAATACTCAACATACGAGTAAGGTTCCTTTTAACTGAATCATTTATGCATATATACCCACGGACAATGGAGGCTACTCATTGGCAGTTATGAATTTTACAACAAAGTTTGAACAGAAAAAATATTCATATATTTGTTCAAGGACACAGAAATATGCCAAAGAAACTGTAATTAAAATGAGGACACATAGGAGATTCTGTATCTTTTTCTATTAGTTAATGTCTATATAATGGCGAGTTCAGAGTTAGACAAGGGAATATAATGTGACAGCTGAGGATGCTTTTGTTCTTTCAACATTTTTTGTTTTATCAAGCTAATTTACTATAAACCCTGTTTTGTTACTCTAATGTTTATACATTAAACAAATATTGGAAGTATATCCTTTTTAGGGCTGATGTAACTAAGCTCTAAATAAGTACTGTCATTTTCTAATTATATCATTAGAAGAGAAATGTATTGGCGGTAAGTGAAGTTTGAAGCAAATTGGAAAAAAATTGTTAAGTCTCTAAAGTAAATCAATGGTATTTGCAGGGAAAAGTTAATTTTTTTCTAAAGCTGCTTACAAACTAAATCCAGCAGATGGTTGGCTATGAACAATGCTATTTTTGCTTCAGAGTGGCCCTTACATTTCAGGAAACCTTTGCTAAGACAGCACTGAGGTTGACCTTAAAAAATGACTTGTTCCATGTTAAACAATAGGTACCACGACTTTTAAAGTAATCTTTTCTTATGTCCATCCATCTCTATAGAGCTTGCAGCTGTGCCTGCCCACTGGAACACAGGAACTGGGAGAAAATCGCACAGCAGAGAGCAGTGTACAGTGGGTCTGTGCAATACTGATGTTATAAAGTGAATTTGTATGTATGCTGTCACCATAGATATCCTTTAACCTTTTACTTTTCCTTTGCCCAATCAGAGCAAGGATCACTTTCAGTCCATAACGCAGAATACGTTTAAAAATAAGGCGTGTTCTGACTTCCCTTATATGTATGCTTGCTGCAGAGTCAGTACTGAATTCGGAGATAGCCAGTCCACTAACATTTTCAGGAGAACAGTAGTACAGGTTTCCTTTAAGGAAATCAATAAGCATTGCCAACACTATCCAATAAAATTCCTCTTTCATTTGCCTGCTGTGGTATGTAACAATTAAGGGGCATATTTACTAGACATGTGCATTCGTTTTCGTTCGAATGCATTCTTGTCCGAATTTCGGGGATTTTCGCGTTCGTTTTAACAAACGATAGCGAACGCACAGAATCCAAAATCCGAAAGATCTGACATAAAAAATGCCTTTTTGTTTCGTTGCGACAACAGTTCGCTATAGATTGAAGATTCCACATGAGGGTGACAATAGCGATCTGTGTCTATCGAACCTGCGGATGAATGTGCCTAACCTAACTCCATTAGTCCAAGACTATTCGAGACAGAGAGAAAAGATTCAACATGAAGATTCGACGAAGCAGTCGCGGCGAGCGGACATTTATGGTCAAATGCTCCGCCCATAGGCTATAGAAGAATTCTAATGTTGGTTGACTAGTAATAATAATTAATAAATATAATTGTTACTAGTCATACAACATTAGGATTCTACTATAGCTTGTGGGCGGAGCATTCGACCAGAAATGTACGATTGCGGCGTCGTACAGATTAGCTGCTTTGTCGAATCTTCTTAGAACATTCGACAGACACCATAAGCCTTCAATTGACAGATTTGACCATAAGGCCCCGTTCACACCTATGCGAATTGGTTGCGACTTAAACCGCATCCAATTCGCATAACATTATAAAATACATTGATTTCAATGAGGCTGGTTCACATATGTGCGATGCATTCGCACTGCGCATTGCCCAAAAAAGTGTGCGTTTTCTAGGCATTGCGGTGTGGCTTAGGTGCAAATTCAGGCCCATTATCTTCTATGGGCACGCATCTGATTCGCATATGTGTTCAGTTCTCATCAGGATTTCTCTCCTTCACCTCACTACACTTCCCCCCCCCCCCCCCTCCTCTCTCCCAGGTCACCAAATTCGCAGCTAAAACTGAGATTATCTGCTGAACAGTTCTCTTATATTTTTGCAGAGATAAGAGAGCTGGAATTCGCACCGCACAAGTGTGAACCCGGCCTAATTAATTCGGATTTTCGGACGAATGCATTTTTTTTAACGAAACAAAATAAATAAAAACGAATTTTGGGAGTAAATAAATTTATTTTTCAGACGAAAACCAAATTCCGAAACAAAATATTTCAATGTCTAATATTTACAAAGATTCACTGGACAAATCAACGGATTATTTATTGATTATACAGTTGAATCTATGTGGGAACCTTTGGATAAATCTTAGAAAACAGGAATCATTTCACTCATCTGCTGAGATTACTGTCTATGGTGCTAAAATGCAATATTTTGTTTTTCTTTTGTTTCTTCTATAATTTGTTTTTTTTTAAATGGCACCTGTTCCCACCTAATCAAAGATCATAAGAGAACCCAGCATGCCAGGAACAGAGCCCGGAACCCCCATAACAAGGAAGCAGAGAGATTGCAGACCCAAGCTATTTGAAAACCAACCCACATATGCTTTAGCATTGAGGATGCTTTGAGAGGGGTTCCAGCAAAAAATGAGGGTCCCCTCTGAAAGCACTAATGCCAAATGGTTACAAGCACTGGGCCTTTGGCACCCAGGAAAGGATGCTATCGAGGAAGGTAAGGGGGGGGGGGGGGAGGCTTATGTACTACTTGTTAGGCCCCTTCACACTATCGGCCCTTTCGGATCAGCCTGTCCGTTTTTCAGGCATATCAAAGCAGGCTACCCGACTTCTAAGGGCAGGCGGATGTCTGTGGAGATGTGTCCACTGACACCCGCCTGCCATCTGATCCGACAAGATCCGCTCAAAACAGATAGATAGCGATACGTTCGCCATCCGTCCAGCGGATGGGATCGGATGAAAACGAACAGGCTGTTCATTTTCATCTGATCTCCCCATAGAGAACAGTGGGGCTCTGACAGACTCATCCCTGCACAGTAAGCAGAGACGGACCTGTCTTCCGCCTGCACAACAGAGACCAGCGATCCCCTGCTGAGCTAGCGGAGTCTGCTCAACGGATCCGCTTCGTGTGAACCCAGCCTTCAACCTGAAGTTTAAAACTTACAACTGCTGGAAATGTATCTATATAATTGAAGCATAATTAAACTCTACTCTATTATCATTTTCATCCAAGGAAGCTGCCATCTTGGTCTCTGTTTGATCTTCAACTGCCATGATGTTGCACATGTGATCAGATATCATTCAGCCATATGATGGTTTGACAGTTTGGTTGACAGCACAACCAATGTGACAGTTACATTTTCGGCATGAGTTTTTTTTTTAAACTGTTAAATCGATGGGTTTAGTTCCACTTAAATTGTATCACTGTCCATCTCTCTCCCTATTCAACCTTAAGATTCCAGACAAAGAAGAGTTAAATCTTCTCATGGTGTTACCCAAATGTTTTGTTTTTTTTTGATGACCCAATAGCCCAAACATTTGTCAGCCTGTGTCTTCTAAACTCCATGTGTACATGTGCATATAGTAAATATATACAAGTTATGGCCAAAGCAGAAACCATGCCTTCCCACCTCCTAGTGTACATACAGTATACAAAGCAAGTACCTGTATACAAATTATGGCTACTACAGATACTATGCCTTGCTGCCTCCTTGTGTGCATATACGTATGGCTATTCTAGAAACTGTGTCTTAAAAACTATGTACATATATGTAGCACAAGGATCCCTGGCCTTACCTCCTCAAGGCGGGACACACCGTACCACAATGCCCAGGTTCCTTCTTGAGTAAGAGGGTGAGCGGTGTTCAGAAATTGTTGGGTCCCGCAGCGAGTTACCTTCCCTCGGCTGGATCTTACCCCTAGAGTGTAGGGAAGAGTCTGTTGTAGGTGCACCAATAAGGCCAATGTCCAGACAAGGTTAAACCTTAGTGAAGAAAGGTTTATTTTCTTTATGCTGAAAACTGGATAGGAAAGTTGGAGTTGAAGAATAACAGAACAGGGAGGCAGGTTCAGGCACTTAATATCACCACTTAATCCCAAGTGGACTCTGCTCACCCGGATAGTCCCCTCTCACGGTCCTAGCAGCCGGAGTGATGCACGAACTTTACTTCACTTACGTTTTCCTTGGAGATACGATCGGGAGATCCTCTGCCACAGAATCTCTGAGCCCCGAACCTCTCAGCACTTGTAATTAAAGAACAGGTGCAAGTTGCTGCACATTACAAGGCCTTAGATGAATAGTGGAATCCCTCCAGAAGTTTACCGGGACTCTCTTTCACCATGAAACTCTCTCACCGGTCCCTCAGAAAGGTCCTCCCCCGGCCTCTTCTTCTTAGAGCGGGTCCCCTCTCAGGGGCACCCTGAGATTCCTCCTTTTAGAGATGAGCCCCAGCTAAAGGTGCTGGGCCCAATGGCGAAGCTGTAGCCCCAGGCTAAAGGTGCCTGGGACCGATACACACGCGCACCCCTGGCCTGGAGGGCCAGGTCGCGCAATCCGAACTCCGGAACTCTCCAACCCCGCTCCAGGCGGCGTCTGCCCCTTATGTATCCTCCCCCGGCATGCACAGCAGGTTGACCACGCCTACTGTACTACTGCCGAGAGAGGACACCCTAAGGCACAGCACTGTCACCAGTGGTTCAACCCTGACCTGTCATGGCAGTGCCACCTACAGGCCACAGGGAACTGCACATCAGTACAACACCTGAAGAAACAAAATAACAGAACCTTTCAATAAAAGCGGTCTGAGCCTGGCTACTAGCTCAGACCAACCCCTAAATTTAGGCACATAGCACCCCTCAAAGCAGAGGGGCGCTACATATACTATACACAAAGTAGTCATTACTTCAACCCAGACTGCTAATGCAAAGAGGCTTTCCTAATTACCATCAATCTAAGGTGGGTCTACAGAATTCAGCAATGTAAGGGGGACTTTTTTCACTCCCCACCAATGTAAGGGGCGCTTATCTACTAACCATTAGCCCAGGTTCACACTGGGGCTGCAGGAGTGAAGCCGTGCGAGTTCAGCTGAACTCGCACGATTTCACTCCTGCCTGTCAGTCCCGATTTCAGCTCCATTACAGAGACATCTGACACAGATGTCAATGTAAATCGCGGCTGAAATTGCAAAAAGTAGTACAGAAACTACTTTTTGTAATCGGTGCAGCACCGCAGATGCGGCGTCGCACCGATTAGGACGGTGCCATTGCCCGCAATTTGCGGCAAATTTCGCCGATTTGACATGCGATTTGACATGTCAAATCGCATGTCGAATCGCACCAGTGTGAACCAGGGCAAAGTGTAAGGGACAATACGATTTGCAGTGTTTTTTTTTTTTACTATTATTATTTGCTTTCTATTAAGATTAAGATTGTCATACAGTGCCAGGGGTGTTGTAAAGTGACCCACTCTGGTAAGTCAAACACTCTTGGTTTTCCACATTCTTTATTATTTTATTTAAAACTCTCTGTCCACTACTTTTTGATCATACTACTATGCCATAAGATGTTGATAAAGTCGTTTTTTTCAGGGGTTCCCTGAGACCCTATAGATTTTTTTTCAAAAGTTCCTCCAGGATAGAAAGATTGAGAAAGGTCTATTTAGATGGCAATAGCATTCGTCAAATGTTTTTGGTCAACAATTAGTCTACCATTTTTACAGACCTACAAAAGACGATGCATTTGCTTCAAATGGCAATAACATACTGTCGTTTTATTGATGTTTCAAAATGACAAAAATGTCTCTAAGGCCCCTTTCACACTGAGTCGCTTTGCAGGCGCTATTGCGCTCTAAATAGCGCCTGCAATGCGCCCCAAAAAAGCCTCTCAATACTATCCAATGTGAAAGCCCGAGGGCTTTCACACTGGAGCGTTGCGCTTGCAGGAGGCTCAAAAAACTCCTGCAAGCCGCATCTTTGAGGCGCAATAGGAGTGCTAAAAATAGCGCTCCTGTAGCGCCCCTGCCCATTGAAATCAATAGGGTAGCGCCTCCTAATACGCCCGCAAAACGCCTCAAAGAGGCCTTATTGCGGGCGTTTTTAACCCTTTTTCGTCCGCTATCGGGGGTTAAAATACCCCCGCTAGCACCCGCAAATCGCGGCAAAAAAAACGGTATAGCGGCGCTAAAAGTAGCGCCGCTATACCGCCAGCGCATCCAGCGCCTCAGTGTGAAAGTAGCCTAAAACTTCTGATGGAGATGGGGGAATGAACCCTAAAATCATTTCATTAACCACTTGACCACTGGGCACTTAAACCCCCTTAATAACCAGACCAATGTTCAGCTTTCGGTGCTCTCACATTTTGACAGACAATTACTCAGTCATACAACACTGTACCTATATGAATTTTTTGTCCTTTTTTTCACACAAATAGAGCTTTCTTTTGGTGGTATTTAATCACCGTTGGGTTTTTTATTTTTTGCGCTATAAGAGAAAAAAGACTGAAAATTCTGTAAAAAAATTTTTTTTTTTTCGTTTCTGTTATAAAATTTAGCAAATTACTATTTTTTCTTCATAAATTTTGGCCAAAATTTATACTGCTACATATCTTTGGTAAAAATAAGTACAAATTGGTGCAAATTATTTGGTCTTTGTGAAAGTTATAGAGTCCACAAGCTATGGTGCCAATATCTGAAAATTAATCACACCTGAAGTACTGACGGCCTATCTCATTTCTTGAGACCCTAACATGCCAGAAAAGTACAAATACCCCCCAAATGACCCCTTTTTGGAAAGAAGACATTCCAAGGTATTTAGAAAGAGGCATTGTGAGTTTTTTGAAGTTGTCATTTTTTCCCACAATTCTTTGCAAAATCAAGATTTTTTTTTCTCTTTTTTTTTTTTTTTTCACAAAATTGTCATATTAGCAGGTTATTTCTCACACACAGCATATGCATACCACAAATTACACCCCAAAACACATTCTGCTATTCCTCCCAAGTATGGCGATACCACATGTGTGAGACTTTTACACAGCGTGGCCACATAGAGAGGCCCAACATGCAGGGAGCACCTTCAGGCGTTCTGGAGCACCCAGGCCAATTCTGACATTTCTCTCCTACATGTAAAAATCATCATTTGTTTGCTAGAAAATTACATAGAACCCCAAAACATTATATATGTTTTTTTAGAAAAGACCTTAGAGAATATAATGGTGGTTGTTGCAACTTTTTATCTCGCAGCATATTTGCGCAGCAATTTTTTTAACGCGTTTTTTACGGAAAAAAAATGTTTTGTGCTAAAAAAAAAAAACAGTAAAGTTAGCCCAATGTTTTTGCATAATGTGAAAGATGAAGTTACGCTGAGTAAATAGATACCTAACATGTCACCCTTCAAAATTGCACACGCTCGTGGAATGGCGCCAAACTTCGCTACTTAAAAATCCCCATAGGCGACGTTTTAAATATTTTTACTGGTTACATGTTTTGAGTTACAGAGGAGGTCTAGGGCCAGAATTATTGCTCTCGCTCTAACGTTCGCAGAGATACCTCACATGTGTGGTTTGAACACCGTTTTCATATGTGGGCGGGACTTACGTATGCGTTCGCTTCTGTATGCGAGCTCACGGGGACAGGGGCGCTTAAAAAAAAAAAAAAAAAATTATTGTTTATTTTACTTTATTTATTTTAGTTTGACATGTTTTTCCGCCCCAAAAATTTTTTTGATCACTTTTATACCTATTACAAGGAACGTAAACATCCCTTGTAATAGGAATATGGCATGACAGGTCCTCTTTACAGTGAGATATGGGGTCAATAGGACCCCACATCTCACCTCTAGGCTGGGAAGCCTGAAAAAAATAAAAATAATAAAAAAACAATCCTGGCTTTGATCATAGCGGTGAGTCGGTAGAAGCACCGGAGGGTGGCGGGGGGGACATCCCCTCTCGCCTCCCGTAAGAATGATCAAGCGGTGGAACAGCCGCTATCATTGTTGTTATGGTGTAGGGAATCGCCGGCTGAAAAAGCTGATATCTGAATGATGCCTGTAGCTGCTCCCATCATTCAGATATCCCCGCACAAAGTCAAGGACGTCATATGACGGCCGGCGGGCGGGAAGTGGTTATTGCAGAGTATTGCCGGGCATTGCCGGGCATTGCGGAGTGTTGCCGGGCATTGCGGAGTGTTGCAGGGCATTGCGGAGTGTTGCAGGGCATTGCGGAGTATTGCAGGGTATTGCACAGGGGGTATTGCGCAGAGTATTGCAGGGTATTGCAGCAGAGTATTGTGCAGGGTATTGCAGAGTATTGCAGAGTATTGTGCAGGGTATTGCAGAGTATTGTGCAGGGTATTGCAGGGTATTGTGCAGGGTATTGCAGGGTATTGCAGGGTATTATGCAGGGTATTGCAGGGTGTTGTGCAGGGTATTGCAGGGTATTGTGCAGGGTATTGCAGGGTATTGTGCAGGGTATTGCAGTGTATTGTGCAGGGTATTGCGCAGGGTATTGCGCAGGGTATTGCGCAGGGTATTGCGCAGGGTATTGCGCAGGGTATTGCGCAGGGTATTGCGCAGGGTATTGCGCCAGGGTATTGCAGAGTATTGCACCAGGGTATTGCAGAGTATTGCACCAGGGTATTGCAGAGTATTGCACCAGGGTATTGCAGAGTATTGCACCAGGGTATTGCAGAGTATTTTGCAGAGTATTGCGCAGGGATGGCTGAGCAGGGATGGATGGATTGCTGGATCTGTGACTGCAATTGTCACAGATCCAGCCCACAGCTGACATGGGGGAGGAAGCTGACATGATCCGCTCCCTCCCCTCCCCTCTCACACTGTACCGATCGGTACAGAGAGGGGAGAGAGGAACCGGCGTCATGACATGATGCTGGTTTGTTTACAAGTGATCACTCCGTCATTTGACGGAGCGATCACGTGGTAAACGGCCTCTATCAGCGCCGATTTACCGCGATTCGTGATGCGCCGGGTCCTCTGGACCTGGCGGTCACGGAGATTCCCGTGCGCGCGCCCCAGGGGGCGCGCGGGAGCGCGATTCTGGGAGGACGTTATATAACGTCCTCCCAGAGTTAAGCAACCACCTTGTCGACGTTATTTGTTGGCAGGTGGTTGCCAAGTGGTTAAAGTGATACTAAAAACACACATTTTTTTTTAATTTACATTATCCCTTCTATTTCTGTATGTGGATGATGGCCTCTTGCACACAATACTCCTTTTTGAGCATCTACTTTTTCAGACTTTTATGTATTTTCGCGAATTTTCACACATATGCGTTCACGCAATTTCCACGTAAATTCGCAGACATTTTCGCGCATGCACAGAAGCTTGTTTTTGTATTGCCAATGTTAATGGACAAATCTTTGTGTATTTGCGCGCATGAGGCGTAAATTACTGACCAAAAATGCAAAATTTTCCTTTTTTTTTTTTTTTTTTTTTTTTTTTTTTTACTAAAGAATACACAGCACTTGTTTACACACCTGTGTGCATAGGCACATTACAATTAATGGGCTGTATTTTAGCTCAGTAAAAAAATATATAAGCTGTACTGAGCATTTTCAAGCTGCAGTGTGCAAGAGGCCTAATTCTTATAATTAAATGTAGCGGGGTCCTCAAATTGATGGGATACACCTGGGCAATAGTGTAACCCAAGTGTATAATTGTGTTAGGATTCAGACCCCTTTTTGTTTCGTGGAGGATTGGAGGATGTAGTGTTCTCCTTTGCCTGTGGGTGGCGGAGTACCCACAGGCTTCAGGTAGAATCATCCCCTGCAGTGCTCCCTGTTTGGTCTCTTCCCGGAGATGGTATGGCTGGGGCGGGGAACCCGCCGGGCCGTTGATGGGAGGAGATAAAAGGGGGAGACGCCCTTGCCACGAGGGTCTTGCGGAGAAGGAGGTCCTCGGAGGAGGAGGGTTGCGGTCCGCACCCAGGGCCCTTAGGCCTGGGTGCGGGAGATCCAGGAGTCTGGTCCAGGTGCCCATGGCCTGGTCCGGAGTCATGTTGGCGTCCATCCCAGGCACCTTTAGCCTGGGGTGAGGTACTATCGAGGAGGCCTGGGGCCCAGTACCTTCGACTGGGTCCCGCTAGGGTGGACTGTCCGAGGGTCCCTGAGTGGAGGGACTCGTATCTGAGGTGAGGAGGCCAGAGAGGTTACCCACTGGAGACCCGGAGCAGCACCATCCCGGTGACAGTGGGCCTCTGGGAACTCTCTTGGGGGGACACATCCCCCTGATAGGGGCCACAGCGCATCGAAGAGGGCTCCATTGCTGTTCATAGGGGTTGATGGAAGAGACCCCATCTTTCCTGTTCTGTAACAGCCGGATTGGCTTAGGCGCCGCTGGTCATAGTACAGTGGCATAGAACTTAAACTTTAGTAAGTGCCTCGATCTGCTCATCCCACCGTTGGAAAGGGACTAGGTCCCAACCAGTCTGCTGCAATAGGAACTGTTATTGTGCTTTGCTTATTGGAGTGACGAATAAACAAGTGTTGGACCTTTCTTCGGTGTGTGAACTCCGGTTACTGGAAACAGATGGAAGGCTGGTGAGCTTGTAAGTACAGACTCGGTACATTCGCAGAACACATTGGCCCGAGGAAACATCAGGAAGTGGCCTTCACCTCCCTATTGTAATGGGGAGGACATGGGCCGTGGCGCATCTCACTCTCACAACTCAGAAACCCCTAGACATGAGTTGGTGTGTAACAGATGAAGAAGTTGGAGAGAGGGTGAGGCCGCTACACGTGGGGGCTCGTGAGTCTGGGATTCAGTGTGTTCTAAAGATGGACTTGAGAATGTCTACATTTGAACTTTGCTGCCCAGAGGAGTTCCGAGCAGATCGGCCAAATTACTGGCCAAAGTGCGTCCCTGCTCGGAGTTGTGGAAATGACCCTAACACGGGGAAGGCCCATGCGGAGGAGCGGAAAAAGGGAGAGGTCCAGCCGTGTGACGTACTGCACGTGGGGACTGTTAACGCACTGCGCCACGAGGCACCCCATGGCGACATCGTTCGTGGGCGGAGCCAAGAGGAAGCCCGCGAAAATGTGCAGCTCATGGGAGGAGTCTGGCCAAGTGTGGGGATACACGTGGAGACTCCGGCGCGGGGTCAGTGCATGATGGAGCAGCAGACAGTCGGGATGACCTCAAGTGCCCCGTGGATTATGGTTCCTCACCCCACGAGAATGACTTCCTTTGCTGCCCCCATCACAGACACGGGGATAAGACTTAGGCCCCGAGGGCGGTTGGCTCTGTACACCTGCAGAGACACGGAGGCCCTCGGTGTGATCTGTCCCGGCTGCTCGGGACTGGTGGTCACCCTGAAGCCATTTGGCCGATGTGAGGAGTGCAGAGAATTCCTTTTTGAGGTTGAGTCGTCCACAGCAAGACCCCGGGCTCTTCGCCTCAACCACCTCACGGGTACCGCTACTCCGGAAGGGGAGATCAAGGCCTTTGTCGAGGTTCCTGTGCGCGCTGACCAGGGCGATGGACTGCCCAACAGAGAAAAATCCGAGGATGCTGCCTCGGTCGCCACAAGTTCCCTGCTTCCACCACCGAAGAGGAAAGTTGGCCTAGTACAGGCATCCTATGGACGTGGTCGAGCTTCACCCCGCTGCTTGCCTGGCCTGGATGGCGCCGGTCGAGATGGAAGTCCCGGACATCCCAGTCTTCTACAAGGGTCAGGTGAGCCAGGGGCTGGGACTGTGGTGGTGGTTGGAGGTGTCGGGGGCCCATTGGAGGTGGAACCCCCCAGGCAAGATGATTCTGTGTCCACGGGTAGATATCTGCCTGCGGAGATGTATGACACCTCCGACCTAGAGTCGCTGTCTGACTGCGGAGACGATGGCGAGATAGACGAACTGTTCAGCCGCAAGGGCTGGGATAAAAAACCACTTCTTGCTTCCCGTGCGGTACGGGATTCGCCTATGTACACAGGAGATAGCACGCCTCGGGTGGAAGACCCGCAGCTTGCGAGGGAGCCTACCCCTCCACCTGTGTCCTCACCTACTGTTACCCCACCTACTTTGGTTGTGGGGATACCCCGCGCTTCTGTGAGAGCGCCGAAAGTCAGTTCCAGGGAGCTGGTAAAGGCACCTCGGCATCCAGAAGCTATTGTGCTGCCCGGAACTGGAGAGAAAGCCACTATGCCACCTTTGGCCCGCTTGCAGAGACTGTTTTGCCACAAAGTAGCTCGGGAATATGGGTGGGAGTACCCGTATCTACCCCGGGACTTGCTGTATGAGGTGGAAGTCTGGAGAACAAGATGGTATGACGAGTTTGTGTGGGACAAGTTGAAGGTGCCCCATGCTCGCAGGTACCTGGAATGTGTGCCGTCAGTGTCTAAGAGGTTTGAGGACTGCAAGGCTGAATGGAAATTGGGGCGCCATATCCATGCTGACAAGATAGTCATTTGCAGAAGAGGAGGAGAAGATGTCGAGTATTCGATAGAGGCGTTTGACAAACACCTGAAACCACTGTACCTGCCGGATCCAAGGTTTTACTTATAGGAGAAACGAACTCCTGTTGTTTCCTTTGTGCACTGGAACTCTCTGGAGGAGTTATCCCCAGACACCCAGAACTGTGCCCTGCTTTTGTTTTTATTTGGGCTTTTCTTTTTTCCGTTGGAGACTTGGGGACTGTTGTGTTTTTGTGTTTCCCCTTTCTTCATGTGCCAAAGGCAAGGACATTTGGGAATAGTGGCAGAGTAGGGAAAGCTGGAAGAACGAAGATTCGTTGAGCGTCATGACCGCGGCGTTGTCACCAGGTGGCAGTGTTGCGCAACAAATGTTTGAAAATGTTTCACACACACATCACCTCGCTTGTTGGAGTGAGTGGGTCTCTCGGCTGACGGGCCCACTCATCCCAAATGACACGAAATTATGTTAGGATGTTGTTTTTTCTTTCCCCTGCAGGAGAATCGTCAATCAAGACCATTGAGAGTGGGTGGCTCTTAGACAGTGTGGGAGAGGGGTTGTGATTATGCAGATGTTAAAAATGTTTTATGACATAAGTTGTTTTATATGTTCCCCATTCCCTGAGCAGGTCTTGGCACTTGGGAATTTTTTTTTAGAGGAATTGCTTCAGGGGTTTCACCCCATGCCACCACTTTATGGGAGGTATGGGTGTGCACCTGACGCTGGGGACCAGCGTCAAATTACAGGGGGGAGTGTGTAGCGGGGTCCTCAAATTGATGGGATACACCTGGGCAATAGTGTAACCCAAGTGTATAATTGTGTTAGGATTCAGACCCCTTTTTGTTTCGTGGAGGATTGGAGGATGTAGTGTTCTCCTTTGCCTGTGGGTGGCGGAGTACCCACAGGCTTCAGGTAGAATCATCCCCTGCAGTGCTCCCTGTTTGGTCTCTTCCCGGAGATGGTATGGCTGGGGCGGGGAACCCGCCGGGCCGTTGATGGGAGGAGATAAAAGGGGGAGACGCCCTTGCCACGAGGGTCTTGCGGAGAAGGAGGTCCTCGGAGGAGGAGGGTTGCGGTCCGCACCCAGGGCCCTTAGGCCTGGGTGCGGGAGATCCAGGAGTCTGGTCCAGGTGCCCATGGCCTGGTCCGGAGTCATGTTGGCGTCCATCCCAGGCACCTTTAGCCTGGGGTGAGGTACTATCGAGGAGGCCTGGGGCCCAGTACCTTCGACTGGGTCCCGCTAGGGTGGACTGTCCGAGGGTCCCTGAGCGGAGGGACTCGTATCTGAGGTGAGGAGGCCAGAGAGGTTACCCACTGGAGACCCGGAGCAGCACCATCCCGGTGACAGTGGGCCTCTGGGAACTCTCTTGGGGGGGACACATCCCCCTGATAGGGGCCACAGCGCATCGAAGAGGGCTCCATTGCTGTTCATAGGGGTTGATGGAAGAGACCCCATCTTTCCTGTTCTGTAACAGCCGGATTGGCTTAGGCGCCGCTGGTCATAGTACAGTGGCATAGAACTTAAACTTTAGTAAGTGCCTCGATCTGCTCATCCCACCGTTGGAAAGGGACTAGGTCCCAACCAGTCTGCTGCAATAGGAACTGTTATTGTGCTTTGCTTATTGGAGTGACGAATAAACAAGTGTTGGACCTTTCTTCGGTGTGTGAACTCCGGTTACTGGAAACAGATGGAAGGCTGGTGAGCTTGTAAGTACAGACTCGGTACATTCGCAGAACACATTGGCCCGAGGAAACATCAGGAAGTGGCCTTCACCTCCCTATTGTAATGGGGAGGACATGGGCCGTGGCGCATCTCACTCTCACAACTCAGAAACCCCTAGACATGAGTTGGTGTGTAACAGATGAAGAAGTTGGAGAGAGGGTGAGGCCGCTACATAAAAAAAGTATATTTTCCTTTTTAAAATACAGCTGTCACATGACCAAGCTCTTTCCCAGCCTGTTTGCTGGGAAACTTAAGCAGGAGGATCTTCTAGTCCTCTGCTGCTGGTCACATGTTAAAAAAAAAATTAAAAAATAAAACAGCCTTTGTAATACAGAGTAAAAATAAATAATTAATATCAATGAACTGTTTTAAATTTTCATGCAAATATATATTTGGAATAAAATCTTTATTATTTTTGGCAATAACATGGTGTGGGAGGATTTCTGCCAGACACAGGCTGTATCACACCCCTCCAGCCTGAGTTTTAGAATAAGAGGGAGATGAAGCCTCCATTAATTTATATTAAATATCTCACCCCCCATTGTGTTCAGCTGGTTGGCGGGCATGGAGGAGGAGTGGCCTATCATTTATCACTGTGTATATACGCCCACATGTGTGACTCTATAGTAATTTCGGCTGTACGGATAAGAAAAAGGAGGAAATAAAGAGCTTAGAAAGCAAACGAAACAGAGAAAGCATGGGCTGCTCAGATGTGATAGGGAGGAAATGCTCAGCTTGGAAACTCACTGAAAACTAAGACTGTGCAGAGTTGCCACCACAGCTGCAAAGTCCCTAGCTGAATTGGGGACATGGACAGAAAGTGAAGATATCAGCAGGATCAACCAGGTTTTCTGCAGAATACAGGCAACAAATCCCATAGTGACTAAGTGAGTATCATCAGCATTGAATACACCCTTTTTCTTTTATAGTTTTTTATAATGTGGGTTTAGTGACACTTTAAGTGAGCCCAGCGTGTAGTTATGCCCATGTCAACAATCACTATGAAAGTAACTTTTTCTTACTCTAAAAAATAGAGGGTGAGAAAGGTTAAAAGACAACACATAGGAAACTTCCCTTTAACCGTACAGCTAAAGTCTTCACCTTTGTAAATGTATGCAGTGGCAAGCAATCTTTGTATACCAGAATGGCAGCTGCAAGTTAGGCTTGTTTAACTTTTCTCTCAAAAAAGGGATGATGTTGTTATATTGTCGTTAGCAGGAAATTAATCTTTTAAACTGCAGATCTCTCTGTAACCTAGAAAAAGGACATCGCTAGCAAAAAGACAGAAAATTGTTTGATGTAGAAGGGATAAAGCGGGATAAAAAGGATGCCAATAGGGACCTGCATGGTCATTATAGGATGAAGAAGAGGAACTTCTGCTTTGAGATGACCACCCTGGGGAGTAAACAGATATTGGAAACCCTTGTATGAAAGATGTTTTATGTTTGCAGCAGTAGCTACAGGTGCTGTGTTGGTTGCGGCACACTGAGCGAGAAGTGCTTAGCTCAGTGACCCCAAGTATCAGCAGTCAGCAGTTCACATAGAACAGCTGGAGAGCAAAGCTGATTATAGGCTAACAGACAGGAGCTTTTATTGGAATGTATCCATTCACTAGCCACAGTGCTAGAGCTATTCACAGCACAAGCTGGTTGTCATGTGGAGAGTCTAAGTATATTCCATCCACCAGGTGCTGGGAAAGCATTCAAAACAGCATAGCCCGTGCTTCTCTGTTACAGAACACAGGCATGCTGAGATCTGTAGTTCCACAAGTAAGCAGTTGCGGTTGCTTAACTCTGCAAAATATTTGACTAAATAGTTCTTACATGTACAAATATTAGAGTGTAACATTGTTGATAAAATACTTGAGAGTAGTGGGATGATAAAGCTTATAAATGATAGTTTGCTCCATAATGCCCGAACATAACATTGTCAAAAAGGAACTAAACTGCATCTGAGCACCACAAACTGAAATTGCTATTCAATTATTTTTTATATTTAAAGCAAACTCACCCATTCATTCATGTCCATAGTTCCGAACTGTCCCTGATTTCGAGGGACTGTTCCTGATTTGGAGCAATGTCCCTCTATCCTTCCTCCTCTTTCCTCCTCTTTCCTCCTCTTTCCTCCTCTTTCCTCCTCTTTCCTCCCTCATTTTGGTCCGATCCATATAATTTTTTATAAAGTGTTTCCCAGTGCTAAACCTTTCATCCAATTTCTAAATTACTGCATTTGTACATTTTAAAAGCCAATATAAAAGTAATAATAGTGGTAAAAAAAGTTATTGTGAATTTAATTAACCTTTTTTTTTTTTTGTTAATTCTCCTTTAAGGGGGTGTGGCAGGGGGCGTGTCTTTTGCCTACATACGTTTGTTAGTAGGTGTTCCTCATTCCTATCTCAAAATGTTGGGATGTATGCATGTCTCCATGCTTTTTTAACAAATCACTTTGAAAAACGCACTCCTAGCATGTCTAGCCACAGCCATCTTGAGTAAATGTAGATGATTCATGTGGCATTTACTTCCTGGAATCAATCTGCCTTTAGCTCAGACATGCAGACAGGAGGGTGTGCTTGGCTGAGAAAACCCTTCCTCCCCTTCTGAAGACTCTTGAGTAGGGATGGGCCGAACGACCGCCTGTTCGGTTCGCATCAGAACTTTCGAACATCACCAAAGTTTGGAACCGAATAACGAACTCCATTGATATCTATGGGACCCAAACTGAAAAAATAAAAAATGCCCATTTTGAAGGCTTAAATGCAAGTTATTGGGCATACAATGGCTATGGGGGTCTGGGGACTTCCCTGGGGGACATGTATCAATGAAAAAAAAGTTTGTAAAAAAACAAATTTTTAAATAAGCAGTGATTTATTGATGCCTAAATCTGAAACATATGTTACCAGTTCTAGGGACAACTACTGCATCCACATCCTAAAATTGGAGAATATGTGTGTATTGGGAATTAATCCCATGAAGTAGGACTTTAAAGGATGCAGAGCTGACAATGAGGTGAGCACACAATTATTGATATAAAATTGTTTTAATTGTTACAAAGTGTTCAAATTACATACAGAGGTAATCGCATCTCATATTGTAAACAATAGCATAACATGATATATAACATTGATACTTGTTCCCAATGCTTGATAACAGTTCATGTAAGTGGAATCATTCAACACGTTTCACGGAGTAATGTCTATGCTTCTTCAGGAAAATTCAGAGTATATCTAGTTATTAAACTAAAAGAAACATCATTATTCTCACATTATGCCAAATAAATAATTAATACATTTATCAAATACTTATTTATTTACATAGCATATAAAATATCACATTGCCAAAGTGCTCACCAATTTCATCGGTATGCAGCCCAATGCACTCCCACAGGCTCAGCGTATAGCAAGACTGCCGTCCAACCAACTATTCCTTGGTAAAGGTAACCAGGACCCTGTCTGGCAGACACTGGATCATGTAATTGTAGTGGACCCCCAAAACTGGGGTCGCTATGCCTAAATTTAGGGGTTGGCCTGAGCAAATAGTTAGGCTCAGGTTGTTGAAATTCTTTCAATAGACCTCTGCTCTGATGTTGTCTGGCAGTATAGTTCCCTGTGACCTGTAGGTGGCGCTGTCGCCCAGGTCTCGGGTTGAACCACAGGTGGCATTACGTCGCTATTGGGTGTCCTCTCTCGGCAGCCATACAGTGGGCGTGGTCTACCCACTGTGCATGCTGGGAGAGGGTACATAAGGGGCAGACGCCATTATTCGGGGAGCAGTTTGCACCCTTTGGCCCTTCAGGCCAGGGGTTCATGTGTGTGTTCTGTCCCGGGCACTTTTAGCCCGAGGCTGCATCATTCCAGGTAGGCCCAGCACCTTTAGCTGAGGCCTACACCAAACAGCGGAGTCCCAGGGTACCCGTGGGAGGGTGACCCGCTCTTAAAGAGAGGAAACCAGGGGAGGACCTATCCGGAGATCGGTGAAGGAAGTCGCTGTCTCGGGAGAGGCCTGGTTACCTAAAAGAGGGAAGGATTAATACTGTTTAATACTGTTTGGACAATGGCCTTCTTCAAAGAGAGAGAGAATAGACTTTTCCCTACACTCTAGGGACAAGAACCAATGGAAAGAGGTAACTCTGCAGGACCCAAAACTATTAACACCGCTCACCCTCTACAAGATGTAGGATACTGGGCATGTGGCATGGTGTGTCCCACTCTGCTGGCGGAGGTAAGCAGAGGAGCTAGGGATGTGTGTGCTAATGATAGCTAAGGTGGAAAAGATATCCAACCCCAAGTAATGTGAAGGAAGGAGAGTATGTATATTCTGTAACTATTCCAATATTCAAGCAACCGATGCTGACTATGTACCTACTATTACACATACTCAATATATGACATAAAAGGCAGAGGGCATATACGCATCACATAAATGTTCCTCCTAAATAAACCATTCAAATATATGTCATATTGGTCATATTAGGAATAGGGAGGGAAGGTTATTTAATTAGTCATATGGTGGCAGGGATCTTATTACATATCCCCAGCTAATATGAAAGATGTATTTCACAACACATACACATCAGTTCCAGATAATATAATCAGTATGTATATTCTGTAACTGCCTCCTCCCAGCCACAAACTACTCCCAAGGGTTCTGGGGATGGAAAACCATCTCTTTACTGTTTGACGTAGGTCTTCCTCTACTTCAATGCCTCCAAAACTGCCAGAATCCTCCTCCTCCTCCCTCTCTTGTGTGTTCTGTGGCTTAGGAACAATGGTGTCTGCATAAAGTGGGCCTTGAGAGGAAAGGAAGTCCTCCTCTTCCTCCCACTGCTCTGCCTCTAGTGCCCTGTCCATAATGCCATGCAGAGTCTGCTCCAGCAGGAACACAACAAAGATTGTGTTATTGTTGCATGCATTGTCACGGCTCACCATCCTTGTGGCCTCTTCAAATGGTGACAGTACAGTGTATGATTATACAAATAATGATGCGCTAAACCCCAACCTAATTATAGTGCACTGGTACAATTGTTCAAATAATCTCTGTGCTGTGAGCAAACTAATACTTCAGTGAAATAAATGAATATACAATATGATATATTATATAATAGGTACTGCCCCTATCCCCACAATAGTGTCACAATAAAGGTGTCCAAAGGAAGCAAATATTTCAAACCGGACTGCAAAGAAATCTGTGAAAATCCCTTATTCTCTGTGTTCCCAGTCCACATTCAGTTGAACCACTGAGCAATACAAACTAATTAAAGCTCCTGGGACAAACTCCTTCTTATAGACTTATGGACTCCATTTCCCGGGATAATTCCACATGTATAAAAGGAAAGAGAAACAGATCATTGCACAATAGCCTTCCACAAGACACAACCTCTCACAGCTGTGGCCTGCACTCACATAACCTCTGAAATCATCAGCGTTTGCTCAGCTCAGTTCGGCGTGCGTTCCTCACTCGGACTGCCGCTGCAGGCGTCACTCAGGCTCCTCCCCCTACGCGTTACGTCACTGACATGTGACTTAATCATGGGTAACGTCTGATCCATCAGCGTGCCCTTTTGTAGAGGATGGCAGAGCATTTTACTTGTTGCCATGGTGATGATCTAATTGGCAACACATCATCGCTGGCCAACGCTGATTGCCATATACTCGCAAAAATTGAACAATATTTTGTTATTACAATACAAACAAATTACCGCCTCTCCAAACATATGGGTGGTCAGCATATATAACTTTATAATGACACTTTATATTAAAAGCAATTTAAAAAGCAATTTAAAAACATCTGCCCAGTGGTTTAAACATTTCTGCAGGTGGTGCACTAGTCCCTCCAGTGCCTAGACTTGGAACTACTATCATCATGTGCTGCCTATTCATTGTTTATTACATCAATGTAAACCAAAAATGTATAAGTGGATTAACCAAGATAAATACAAATATTAAAATATATAATATGAAACTCTTGCGTCTAGATGCATATATATATAAAGGGTGTATATACAGAGGGGGAGCACCCCAAACTGTACCCCTAACTAATTACATCTATTATGAGGATCCATACCACACAAAATATTGCTATAAAAATATAAGATATATATATATATATAAAAATATGTAGAACACCCATAACCAGTACCAATACACATGTCTCTGATACTCACATACATATGCATGCATAACATACACACATATATGTATGTATCCCCATCTTCACGCCATTTGGCACCGATATAGAACCCAAATTCCCAGCTATAGGTCCTAAACCAAAATGAAACCAGAACCCCTACTTAGAGATCTAAACCAAGGTGTGTATTGAGACCCATATGCTACATAAATATCTAAGGCTACAAATACTAATAATCGGAAATAAAGCAATTGAGGTCAAAATCTATATTTAGGCCATTCGGCGACTAAGTGCAGATTTCATAAATCCAACGGGATTCACTTCTGCTGATTTCCCTCACCTTGTGGCTACCCCTCCAATGTGGTTTAAATTTCTGTATAGCCAGGGGCGTACCTAGAGTATTTGGCACCCGGGGCGGATCCTATATCTGGCACCCCCCCCCACATTAAAATGTAAAAACACCCCACTGTGCCCCCTGCATACCTCTGTATCCTTCAATATCTCTTTGTCACTACTGTGTACCCCCTCTCCACAACTGCACCACTGGACCCCTTTACATTACACTGCACCCTGCACCTCTGGACCCCTATACATTACACAGCACTTTGCACCCCTTTACATTACACAGCCCCTTGCACCTCTGGACCCCTATACATTACACAGCACCTTGCACCTCTGGCCCCCTTTACATTACACAGCACCCTACACCTCTGGACCCTTTTACATTACACTGCACCTTGCACCTAAGGACCTTTTTACATTACACAGCACCCTACACCACTGGACCCCTTTACATTACACAGCACTCTGGACCCCTTTACATTACACAGCACCTTGCACCTAAGGACCTCTTTACATGACACAGCACCCTTACACCTCTGGACCCCTTTACATTACACAGTACTCTGGACCCCTTTACATTACACAGCACCCTTACACCTCTGGACCCCTTTACATTACACAGCTCCTCACAGTGCAGACCCCCACACAGTACAGACCCCCTCACAGTGCAGACACCCCCCACAGTACAGACACCCCTACAGTACAGACACCCCCACAGTACAGACACCCCCACAGTGCAGACCACCCCCACAGTGCAAACCCCCCCACAGTGCAGGCCACCCCCACAGTGCAGACCCCCCCACAGTGCAGATCCCCGGCCCCCCCACAGTACAGACCCCCACACAGTACAGACCCCACACAGTACAGACCCCACACAGTGCAGACACCCCCTACAGTGCAGACACCCCCTACAGTGCAGACCACCCCCACAGTGCAAACCGCCCCACAGTGCAGGCCACCCCCACAGTGTAGACCCCCCCCACAGTGCAGACCCCCCCCCCCACAGTGCAGACCTCCCTACAGTGCAGACCCCCGGCCCCCACACAGTACAGACACCCCCTACAGTGCAGACACCCCCTACAGTGCAGACACCCCCTACAGTGCAGACACCCCTACAGTGCAGCCCCCCACAGTACAGACACCCCCACAGTGCAGACCACCCCCACAGTGCAAACCCCCCCACAGTGCAGGCCACCCCCACAGTGTAGACCCCCCCCACAGTGCAGACCCCCCCCCCCACAGTGCAGACCTCCCTACAGTGCAGACCCCCGGCCCCCCCCACAGTACAGACCCCCACACAGTACAGACCCCGCACAGTACAGACCCCCACACAGTACAGACCCCCACACAGTGCAGACACCCCCTACAGTGCAGACACCCCCCACAGTACAGACACCCCTACAGTACAGACACCCCCACAGTGCAGACCACCCCCACAGTGCAAACCCCCCCACAGTGCAGGCCACCCCCACAGTGCAGACCTCCCTACAGTGCACACCCCCGGCCCCCCCACAGTACAGACACCCCCCACAGTACAGACACCCCCCACAGTACAGACACCCCCACAGTACAGACACCCCCACAGTACAGGCACATAATGTACCTCAGTCTGATGATAAGCGCGGGACATGCACAGTTGCACATACAGAACTGGTCAAGTGACGGACGGGTCCCCTCCCCCTGTGTAGGGAGGAGGAGGGGGGAGGCGGCTTTACTCTGCTCGGCACTCAGCTGAGACTGAACAGAGCCGCGGCGCGGCAATGAGAGAGGGGGATCACTGCGGGTGTCACTCGGCTCGCGACCCCCCCCTCTTCTTGCAAAGCCTCTACAGGCTATGTGTGTTCTTCCTGGCGGTCACCGCCGCGGTGCCGCGGCTTAAACCCGCCCGCCCCGCTGTCTTCATTTCAGCCGCGGGGGGGGGAGGCGCCGGCCTGACACCCCCCCAGTGTCTGTCACCCATGGCGGCCCGCCCCCCCCGCCCCCCACTTAGTACGCCTCTGTGTATAGCCCAAAACTTTAAATCTGCCGGATTCCTCTTATGGCATAGATCAAAGTGTCTCAAGACATTATGTTTTGGAAAGCCTGCCTTTATGTTTTGTACATGTTCTCTTAACCTATTCCAAAGAGGTCTTTTTGTTCTTCCTATGTACTGTAATGAGCAGGTACATTCTAACATATACACCACCCCTTCTGTTCTGCACGTAATGAAATCCCTAATAATATAATCCTTGTTAGTGGTGTTAGATTTAAAATTGGAGAATTTAACCCCCTTTAAACCTGTCTCTCTGCATGCATAACATCGTTTGCACGGGTAAAATCCCTTTCCTTGAAAAAAGGTAAGTGTGTTTATTTTAGTAGGTGGATCAGGAATATTCTTCACCACTAGGTCCCTCAGGGTTGGTGCTTTTCTGTATACCACCCTTGGTGTGTCTGACAAAACAGTTTGTAATTGTTTATCGGCTTTTAAAATAGGCCAGTGTTTCCTAAATATTTTTTCCAGTTGTTTGTGCTGAATATTATAATCCATAATTAGTACTACCTCTTGAGATTTACTATTAGTTTTTTCCCTATCTTCTATAAGCTGACTTCTGGGGATTTCATATACCTCTCTTATTTTGTCATGGATAAAATCTTCATTATATCCTTTTAGAGATAAATTTATTGCCAATTTCGGTCGCTTGTTCTAAATACACATTTTGATCTGAGCAATTCCTCCGTAGCCTCAGAAGTTGACCCTTGGGTATGTTGACCAACCAAGGATCATGATGGCAACTATCTGTTGGTATGTAGCTGTTTCTCTCTACTGGTTTAAAGTGCGTTTTTGTTTTTATTTGGTTGTTCTCTATAGATATATCTAAATCCAAAAATTGTATGGCTTTTTCACTTATTATATAAGTTAATTTGATGTTTCTCTGATTCACATTGACTTTTTGAAAAAATTCAATCAGAGTCCTCTCATTTCCACTCCATATAACGATGCAGTCATCAATGAACCGTTTATATAGAATCAAATGTTCCGGTTCCTCGAGATATATGGCCTCTTCCTCCCATTCGGACATGAAAATGTTTGCAACACTAGGGGCATATTTTGCCCCATCCCTATTCCATTAAGTTGACTATAATACTCAGATCCGTATCAAAAATAGTTGTGTTGTAATCCGAAGGCAAGGCTTCTTAGAATGAATCTTTTCTGTTTCGACGCTATGTTACTGAAAACATCCAAGGCCCATCTGGAGGCCCTTGTAGCTTGTTCATGCTCTATATTGGTATAGTGCGAAGCAACATCCGCCGTAGCCATCAAATATTGCTGTTGTGGATTTAGTTCAACCTTCTCCAAAAGTTGTAAGAGATGCTTCGTATCTCTCAAATACGCACGTGTTTTAGGCACCAAAGGTTGCATAAAACGATCAACATACTCCCCCAGTCTTGAATTAAGAGATTGTATTCCATTAATGATCGGCCTCCCCGGTGGGTTATTTAGATCTTTGTGTACCTTCGGTACTGTGTAGATAACCGGAACTCTACACATATCCGGTACCAGGTATTTCTCCTCTCTCTTAGATAATATATTCTTCATACAACCTCTCTCAATCAATTCCAAGAGTTCTTCTTTATACTCACTTGTAGGATTGCTTCTTACTTTTATATGTGTATTAGTGTCATTTAGTTGCCCCATTAATTCTCTGTGGTGATACTCCTTTGACAATACCACAATGGCCCCTTCTTTATCAGCAGGTCTTATTACTACCTGTTTGTTCTTTTCTAATTATTTTATTCCTCTGTTTATGGCCTGAGGTCCAGGTAGTCTCTTAACTTTTAATTTCTCCAAATCTTGTATCACCATTTTGTTGAATACCTCCACATATTGATTATTTGATACCTGTGGATTAAACAGTGATTTATTCCGTAATTCACTGTGTTGTACTCTTCCTGGTGTATGTACTTTGTTATTTTGCTGCATTTGGGTATTCAATAGGTACTTCTTTATATAGTACAGTGTATGCATCCTTTATGCGCGGCCATTGGTGTTGGAAAAAAAAAGCAGTGCCTGTCTGAGCCTGTCATTGTGCCATACTCATACAGGTACTCGTTGACTGCCTTCTGCTGCATGTGCAGCCGTTGCAGCATTGCCAAAGTCGAGTTCCACCTGGTGGGCATGTCACAAATCAGGTGGTTTATGGGCAGGTGGAATTTCCGCTGAACTGGCTGTGTATGACCGCCTGAAATGGCTACAGACTCTTCTGGCCTGCTTTAGCAGATCTTCCAACCCTGGGTACCTATTTTGGAAACACTGCACCACCAAATTGGCATGGCTGGACCAATCAGAGATTCCAATGCACTGTGCGGCGACGCAGTGCATTTTCGAACGCCCCAACAATTCAGGTGTTCAAACGGGCGACCAGCCAATGTTTGGCCCGAACTCATGCTTGAGCCGAACTGTTCGCCCTTCCCCACTCCTGAGATTTATGACATCATTTGCTTAGGCATGGAAACCAGGAAGTACCTGAAGAAATGTAAAAAAAAAAAAAAAAAAATCTATGAGTTGCCTACTGCGTGTGTTCACTATGCCAATACAGCCGTGGCCAAAAGTTTTGAGAATGATACAAATAATAATTTTCACAAAGTCTTCTGCCTCAATTTTTATGATGGCAATTTGCATATACTCCAGAATGTTATGAAGAGTGATCAGATGAATTGCAATTAAGTCCCTCTTTGCCATGAAAATTAACTTAATCCCATAAAAAACATCCCTACTGCTTTTGTGAAGACCGCTTCAGGGCGCCGAAGAAAGTCCACCAAGCGCCAGGACTGTCTCCTACAGTTGATTCAGCTGCGGGATCGGGGCACCACCATCCTGGGAGGGCGTCATTGGATGTTTTCGGCTTCCCGGCTGTCTAGGGGGCGCGCCCGCCACGTCACTCGGGAGCCGATGCGCGTGCACCGCGGCCGCGATGTCCGCCGGGCACCCGCGTTTGCTTGATAACAGAGCAGGGACATGGATCTGTGTGTGTAAACACACAGATCCACGTCCTGTCAGGGGGGAGGAGACCGATATCAAATAACGTTAGCTGAACTCCGGCTATAATTAAGACGTGAAGTCACGGGTGATAAAATGCTCAGCCTTAGCCAAAAAGATGTCGGGCCTAATTACAGTTTAAAGTCCTGGGCAAGTGCCCTCTCACCCGACCAGGCCCAGTACGTCCTGCTGGTTCTGTGCTGGTGCTCCGGCACACGATCTCTCCACCACCCGTAGTCTCCGGTCCCTTAGACAACCGTATGGAAGTCGATAGATGGGTTGACTCTTGGATTCTCCGGGATATCAGCAGGCTCTTCTGATGAGATCCCTCTCTCTGCGACGAGCAGGTTTCCCAGATTCTGTGGGCCCAGGCTCTCTGGCCTAGACAAACACAACAGGCTCCGACTTGCTAGGCGGGCGATGTCCAAAGGGACCGCTCGTTGCTCCTCCACTTAAATAACCCTTCCCCAGCAGGCCTTGCGCCGGGCAATGCACTGTGGGTGTACAGCTGCACTGTGGGTACAGTAGTCTATATAGTATCCACAGAATTGGAGTCTATGTCTCTCTGTACTACAAATCTCACTTTGCACCTTTCCCAAGTCAAACAGTAGTCAATAGAGTTCCGGAGGGATCTGGGTGCATTTACGTATAAAGCAGTCCTTATAGCATACCAATAGGGGACACCCGCTACAATATTAAAAATGCCATGAATCTATCCCCTATTTTGTAGACGCTATAACTTTTGTGCAAACCAATCAATATGCGCTTTATTGCGATTTTTTTATTTTTACCAAAAATACGTATGGGCCTAAACTGAGGGAAAAAATTGTTTAAAAAAAAAAAAAAGTTGGGATATTTATTATAGCAAAAAGTAAAAAATAGTAGGATTTTTAAAACAGCTTACCTGTAAAATCCTTTTCTTGGAGTACATCACGGGACACAGAGCAGCATAGTCATTACTATGTGGGTTATATAGAATTACCTTCAGGTGCTGGCACTGGCAACTTCCAAAACAGGAAGTACCCTCCCCTATATAAGCCCCTCCCATCCGGGAGTACCTCAGTTTTGTAGCAAAGCAATACGTGTCCCCAAAAGAGGGGTGGGAGCTCTGTGTCCCGTGATGTACTCCAAGAAAAGGATTTTACAGGTAAGCTGTTTTAAAAATCCTACTTTCTTGTTCATACATCACGGGACACAGAGCAGCATAGTCATTACTATGTGGGACGTCCCAAAGCAATGCCACATGAGGGGGGGGGATACACCATACATAAGCTGGGCGCCATCAGGCATGAGGATCTTTTGCGGCCTGCAACACACTGCGCCCAAAGGCGAAATCCTCCTGACTTCTCACGTCCACCTGGTAGAACCTAGTAAACGTGTGTACTGAAGACCATGTTGCGGCCTTACAAATTTGCGCCAGGGAGGCCTGGTGATGCACTGCCCATGAAGTTCCAACTGCTCTCGTGGAGTGCGCCCTAACTTTGAACGGAGGCGGTCTACTTTTCAAGCCATAGGCTTGTATTATGACCTGTCGAATCCACTTGGCTAAAGTAGATTTTGATGCTGCCTGACCCTTTCTGGGGCCTTCCGGCAGAACAAACAGAGAATCCGTTCTACGAATCTGAGCAGTGGCTTTTAGATAAGCTTTAACTGCTCTTACTACATCCAAAGAATGCAATAACTTTTCCTCTACCGAGCTTGGTTTGGGGAAAAAAGAAGGAAGAACCACATCCTGGTTCAAGTGAAACCTCGATACCACCTTAGGAAGAAAGGCTGGGTGAGGACGTAATACTACTCTGTCCTTATGGATAACCAGATATGGCTCTTTACAGGACATGGCGGCTAATTCCGACACTCTTCTAGCCGAGCATATGGCTACTAAAAATATCAATTTCCTGGTGAGTAGAACCAAGGAAATGTGCCGCAAAGGTTCAAATGGCTGCTTCTGCAGAATCGACAGAACCAAATTTAGATCCCATGGGCATATGGGAGCCTTAATCGGTGGAATAACACGAGTCACACCTTGCATAAAGGATTTGACAAGTGAATGCATAGCCAGGGGCCTTTGAAATAGTATTGACAAGGCCGAAACCTGGCCCTTGATAGTACTTAAGGCAAACTTCCTGTCTACAGCCCACTGCAGGAAGTCCAGAATTCTGCCTATAACGTACTTACGTGGATGGCATTTTCTGGCCTCGCACCAAGTGATGTACGCCTTCCAAACTCTATAGTAGATCTGCCTGGATACAGGCTTCCTGGCATTGATTATAGTTGATACCACAGAGTTAGAGAGACCTCTCTTCTTTAGGATGTGGGACTCAATAGCCAGGCCGTTAAACTTAGAGTTAGTAAGGAAGGGTGGTATATCGGTCCTTGCGAAAGCAGGTCCGGACGACGTGGAAGGGTCCAAGGACTCCCCACAGACATTTTGATGATCTCCGCATACCAGGCCCTTCGGGGCCACGCTGGAGACACCAGGATCACCGGCTTCTTCTCCAACCTGACTCTGCGAAGGAGTCGAGGCAACAATTGTAGCAGAGGGAATGCATATATCAGTCTGAACTGATCCCAAGGGAACACCAGAGCATCCGAGCCGCAAGCGAGGGGATCCCTTGTCCGGGAGACAAATCTGTCCACCTTTGCGTTGAATCTGGATGCTAGCAGATCTACATCCGGTGTTCCCCACCGCTGACATATTGCTCGGAAGACCTCGGGATGAAGGGACCATTCCCCTGGGCATAACTGTTGGCGACTCAGAAAGTCCGCCTTCCAATTCTCCACCCCTGGAATGAAGACAGCTGATATACATGGGACATGCTTTTCTGCCCATTCCAGGATGTGACTTACTTCCCTCTGGGCTGCACGACTCCTGGTGCCTCCCTGATGATTGATATATGCCACTGCTGTGGCATTGTCTGATTGAATTCTGACAGGGGACCCTTGGAGTCTGGATGTCCAGGCTACTAGGGCGTACCGGGCTGCTCGTATCTCTAAGAGATTGATGGGCAGGGTTTTTACTACATTTGACCATCTGCCCTGGAGAGACCATTGCTCCAGTACTGCCCCCCAGCCTGTAAGGCTGGCATCTGTAGTGACCACCTTCCAAGATATCGGGCTGAAGGGTTTTCCCTTCTGGAGATTCTGGGGGATCAACCACCAGCAGAGACTCTTCCGAACGGAAGGGGACAAAGCCATCGGGAAGTCTAGAGCCTGAATTTTTCCATTCTAGGCTGACAATATGGCCCTTTGTAAATTCCTTGAGTGGAATTGGGCGTATGGCACAGCTTCGAATGACGCTACCATCTTTCCTAGCAGCCTCATGCACAGGCGTATGGACGGCTGTCTTTTTGCACAAAGCAGACGGACCAAGCCCCTCAAAGAGGATACCTTGTCTAGAGGTAAGAAAATCTTCCTCTGGTCTGAATCCAGCCGTAGCCCTAGATATACCAGGTTTTTCACTGGCTGTAGGGCTGACTTGTCCAGGTTGATGACCCAACCGTGAGATTCTAGATACTTGATTGTATCGACAATTACCACTTCTAGCTTGGCAACTGAGTGGTCCATCAACAACAGGTCGTCTAGGTATGCCATTATCGTTACACCCCGTGTTCTTAGATCGGCCAACAGTGGGGCCAGAATTTTTGTGAACACTCGTGGTGCTGTGGCCAGACTGAATGGTAAGGCTCTGAACTGAAAATGGCGCCCTTCTACTGCAAAGCGTAGGAATTTTTGATGACCTGGAAAGATGGGAACATGCAAGTAAGCATCTTTGATGTCGATCGAGGCTAACCATTCCTCCCCTTGTAGGGCAGCGGTGACCGATCGGATCGACTCCATCCGGAAAGACCGGACGTTTAGAAATTTGTTTAGACTCTTTAGGTCCAATATGGGTCTTATGTCCCCGTTTGGCTTCGGGACTGTGAAAAGGTTTGAGTAGAAACCCAACCCCCACTCTTCCATAGGAACCTCCATAATTACTCCTTGGAGCAATAGTTGTTCTAACGCCAATAGGAGAGACCGTCTTTTCAGAGGGTCTCTTGGCATGCCTGACCACATAAAATGGGACGGAGGAGACTCTTTTAACTCCAACTTGTATCCCAGAGTTACTGCGGAGAGCACCCATCTGTCTTTGATCGTCTCCCGCCAGGTCTCTGCGAACAACTGAAGTCTTCCCCCCACCCGTTTGAGTGGGGGCAGCCCTTCATAGGCTTGACTTGGAGGCTGGTTTAGTACCTCTTCGGATCCAGGGCTTTTTATTACCCTGTGGCTGTCCCTGATTTTTACCTCCTGAGTTTGACCGAGGAGGCCGTCGGAACTGCTTAGTAGCAGACGTCGCAGGGATAGGAGAGGTAGTCCTCTTAAAAGATGGACCCCTAGACCTCTTCTTACTCGGTAAGAGAGTACTTTTACCACTGGAAATCTTCTGGATATACTTATCCAGGTCTTCGCCAAAAAGGCGTTCCCCATGAAATGGGAAGCTAACTAAGAGCTTCTCACAGGGAGCTTCAGCAGACCAGTTTTTGAGCCACAGAAGCCTACGCATATGTACCAAAGACAGCGTGAGGCGGGAGGCCTGATGGATAGAATCCTTGATGGCGTCAACCGCAAAGCATAATGCTCTAGGCAGATCAGCCAGAGCCTGGGCCTGTTGGTCTGACAAATCCCTCAGGACCATTTTCATTTGATCCTTTAAAGCTTGGCAGACTCCAATAGCTGCCACTGCTGGCTGTGTAACAGCCCCTGCTGTGGAAAAAGCAGATTTTAATAAAGATTCCAATTTTTTATCCACTGGATCTTTGAACATTTGAACATTATCTACTGGACATGTCAGTGATTTGTTCACAGAAGAAATGGCTGCGTCCACCGTAGGAACATTCCATCTCTGGGTGAACTTTTCCTCCATGGGATAGATCACCGGAAACCTTTTAGGCGGAACAAATAGTTTATCAGGATGTTCCCAATCCTGGTATATAAGTCCTTCCAATAATGGATGTATTGGAAAGGAGCAATTAACCTGGGGAGCTTTTAGCGACCCCAATGAGGAGACAGCAGTAGTTGATGGTTCAACAAGAGGCATTTTAAATGCAGATCGAACCATGTCAGTTAGGGTCTGGACCCACAATCTTTCAGTCTGTGATGCTGAAAATGGTTCATCTACTGTCAATTCCTCAAAAACAGAGCTAACCTCCTCCTGATCCCCTTCAGGTAGGTCGGTCCCTTTCTGGGACTGTTGCTCTGCCAACAGGCACTCTAATGGAGGTGATGGAGATCTGGCACGCTTTCTTTCCTGTAGAGAAGAAGCGATCAATACAGCCAATCTCTGCTCCAATCCCTCCAGAGTTGAGGAAAAAACCTCCTCTGTTATATATGCAGGAGCAGGTGGACTGAGGACAGCCGCAGTACCTGGCACTCCCGGGGGTTCCTTATGGGTATTAACCTCTGATTTCTCAGGGGAGGAGGGTGCAGATGACTGCTCCAGATCCTCAGAGCCCGATGGAGACCCCCTACACTTCCTGAGAGGTATATCTCGGAGTTTTTTAGGCGGCATATTCCTTAGTTCAAAGCTGAGGTATTCCAGCCGCAATACACCCCTTACTGAAATAGTCTAATGCAATTTGCTGCTATGTACATCAGTGGGTGTCTACTAATGCGTCTTTCTGGGGATGCCTGTATCAACCGCCCGCTGTAAGCCCCTATACCATGCTACCAGCTCCTTTTCATGCTCTGTGTCCATAGCAAGCAGCGTGGACTGAGTCCTTTTATCTTGCTGGGACGCCCGCACATGCGCAGAAGCGCTGGGCGCACAGAGCGCGTCATCCGCCAGGCTCCGCCCCCTTTTTTGAAGCTAAACTTTATAAAAAGAAAGCATGTGTGCACGCGCGTGCACGTGTGCGCTCTTGGCGCCATGTAGGGAGAGGAGCCAGGGTCCCTGTTTCACCAGGACTCGGGGATGGAAGGAAACTACTTGGCAGCATGACAGAGGAATGCAGCTTCCCTGATAGAGAGCTCACTCATCTGCCTGGACTTTTACCATGGAAGGAATAGTCCCAAGAAAAAAGACGTTCCACAGCGGCCTCTAGTGGACAAACACAGGTACCGCACTTTTGTCTTTTTTTTTTTGTCTTTTTTTTTAAAACCTCCTTTATGAAAAACATTTCCAGGTTTACAGTTTTTTTAAAACTTCCCTTATGAAAAAACATTTCAAGGATTTCTTAGGCATATACAGCTATTAGCGGGAATACCCTTTAGGTAACAGGCAGAAAGACATATTAGGCTTGGGGGTCCCCTCAATAGAACCAAGTTCCTGAGGGGCCCCCACTTACCTTTTCCCCGCCGCAGGACTTTGTTTGGTCCACAGAAGCCCAAACTTCACCTCTCACGGCAGGCATTGTACTAGACCTTCAGGGACCGGGTTCCCAAGGATTCCACTCCCCTGGACCTGTATAGCACCCTGCACAGATAGCCTCTTGGTTTTGGGTATGACCAGAGCTCTGGATCCCAGGGTCCAGCCCTCCTAAGAGAGGCATTACAGGCAAAACCCTGCTCTTCTCTGCAAGGCCCGGGTACCGACCGTTTAGCTATGAAGCTTTTTTTGGTCGGATCCGGAATAGCTTGCTAAGGCCCAGGGAACCTGTACACAAGCCCAGATGAATACATGTTAACCTTGGCCAACACCTTAGACACTGGCAAAAAACTGAGGTACTCCCGGATGGGAGGGGCTTATATAGGGGAGGGTACTTCCTGTTTTGGAAGTTGCCAGTGCCAGCACCTGAAGGTAATTCTATATAACCCACATAGTAATGACTATGCTGCTCTGTGTCCTGTGATGTATGAACAAGAAATTGTGTTTTTTTTTTCAAACTTGTCGCTCTTCTTTTGTTTATAGCGCAAGAAATAAAAACCGCAGAGATGATCAAATACCACCAAAAGAAAGCTCTATTTGTGGGACAAAAATTCATTTGGGTACAGTGTTGCATGACCGTGCAATTGTCATTCAAAATGTTACAGCGCTGAAAACTGAAAATTGGCCTGGGCAGGAAGGGGGTGAAAATGCTCTTTATTGAAGTGGTTAACCACTATTAAAAAGGTTTTTCAAAAAACGTATTTTCTTTATTGTCCAAGGTGGTTCTAATTTTTTGACATTTGGGATGTCCAAAAGCACTTTAACCGAGGGTTGGGCAACAGCCACTGAAAGATCCAGCAAATGTGGAAATCTTACATGAAATAAATTGAAAAGAATCAACGCCTGAACAAAAGCTAAAGGGAAAAAAAAATAAAAAATGCAGGGGGAAATTACCACAACCAAAGAACCGAGAGCAGGACAGGAAAGCATTGGTAAGGGGAAACGCTACCTGGACCTCATCTTTGTTAAGATATTTACAGGGATATAACAGCCCTCTCTGAGGTACATGTAAATGGAGAAAAGGAAGACATCAAAAGTCTGAAAAAATGAGGGTGGTAAGCCATTCCTAAAACCATCCAAAAGAAAAGCGTGAGGAGATCCTCTGCACCTATATTATACAGTAGGCAGAGAGCAGGATATATTGTAAAGCAAATAGATGAATAAGAACATCTGGACCAAAAAAGTGTGTTGCAGCCACAGTACAGCCTGCATGACCACTTATTAGATACATGTTTCTCGCAATCTTGAAACGGAGCTCAGTAAAGGGGCAGAAATCTCCTCATAAATGCCTTGTACACACGATCGGAACTTCCGATGGAAAAAGTCTGACAGAATTTTTTCATCGGATATTCCGACCGTGTGTGTGCCCCATCGGACTTTTTACCTCGAAATTTAGAAAGAGAACATGTTCTCTTTTTTTCTGACGGCAAAAATTTCTATCGGAAATTCAGTTCATCTGTAGGGAACTCCGACGGAGAAAAAAACACGCATGCTCAGAATCAGGTCGACACATGCTCAGAAGCAAGTCGACGCATGCTCAGAAGCATTGAACTTAATTTTTCTCGGCTCGTCGTAGTGTTGTACGTCACCTCGTTCTTGACGGTCGGAATTTGGTGTGACAGTGTGTATGCAAGACAGATTGAATGGAATTTCGGCAGAAAAATCCATTGGAGTTTATCCCGACGGAAAATCCGATCGTGTGTACAAGGCATAAGAGTAGAAAAGCTCTATCTTCCAGCAATTAGATCCAACAAAGGCCTCTTGATTTATATGTGTACTATCCTATCAAGGGGATGTCTATAGCCTGGTAACAAAATGTCCTGTCTACTGTCTTACAGCGAAGTGTGGGGCTTTATAAAAGATGCATATTTCCCTGTAAGGAATACAGAGGTAAACAGAAGACTGGAACAAGGCCTGGGTAAGATTAGACAAATGTTCCTTCAACAGAACTATTTTAGAAACCACCTACAAAGTCCTTTTCAGATGGTATTGGGTTCCTGTTTGAATTGCCCATGCTAACCCTAATAATAGCGATAGGTGCTTTTGAGGTTGTGGTCAATGTGGGGATATGGTCCACATTTGGTGCTCCTGGACAAAATTACTCAGGTTCTGGACCAGAGTAAAAGAAAGAAAATATCTTCTGGGCGGCTGCACTCCGAATAAAAATTACCTTTATTGTAAAATCACCAGAGCACTACAAGTCACAGCACGTCCCCGTCAAGTTGACGCGTTTCACACTGTATTAGTGTTTGTATTAGTGTTTAATCATAGATATGTTTAAACACTAATACAGTGTGAAACGCGTCAGTTTGACAGGGGCGTGCTGTGACTTGTAGTGCTGTGGTGATTTTACAATAAAGATAATTTTTATTCGGAGTGCGGCCGTCCAGAAGATATTTTCTTTATTTTGCCTTGCATATGCATTGCCTGCACCCGGGGTGTTCATGAGCAGCACCACATGTGAAGATAGCCACACCTGAGTGGCCTCCCTTTCTGTTCTGGACCAGAGTAAGAGTATTTGGCCTTTTCCAATCCCTATTCCACCCAGTGTTTTCTATAGAGGCCCATACAGCTCTCTTCCAGCCGATCCACAATCTCTGCAAGTCCCAGCAAATACTAGCCATGTATCTCCTCCTGGCAGCTAAACAATTGATTGCCAAAGCCTGGAAGAAACTCTCAGTTCCCATTCAAGAAGTAAGAGACTGTAAAGCCCTGTACACACGATCGGATTTCCTATGGAATCAAATCCGATGGATTTTTCCATTGGAATTCCGATGAAGTTGACTTCCATCAGTCTTGCCTACACACCATTAGTTAAAAATCCGACCATCCCAAACGCTGTGACGTAAAAGACTCCGACGAGCCGATAAAAATGAAGTTCAATGCTTCTGAGCATGCGTCGACTTGATTCTGAGCATGCGTGGGTTTTTTCTCCGATTGAGTTCCACACAGACGATCGGAATTTGCTATTGTTTTTTTTTCCATCGGATAAATTTAAAACTTGTTCTATTTTATTTTTTCTCACCGAGGGGGAAAAAAGACAGATGGGGCCCATACACGATCGGTTTGTCCGATTGAAAAAAGTCCATCAGACTGTTTTCATCGGAAAAACCGATCGTGTGTACAGGGCATAAGAATGTGATATTGACCAATGAAAAAATGTCTAGTATGCGCAATGATACCCAATCCAAATATCATAAAATTTGGAACCCTTGGATAAACTATGCATTGCCAACATTACATCTCTCTAGTTTAAGAGCCCTGTGACTCCTTCTTCCCTTTCCCTTTTTCTTTTGGCCCGAGTCTGTGGGGGATGTACCCACATCTCCTCCCTGCACTTTTTTTCTCTACCTTTACCCCCCCCCCCAGTTCTGTCAGGCACAGGCACCCAATAGTTGGGTGGTTGACTGTGTAGTTGAGCTTTTATTTCCTGAAATCATTCTTGGCTAATAGGCAGTGAAGAAAAGCGTATCTCCCATTTTTAATGATGTGCAAACCTGTCCTACCTTGTGTAGCGCCCCCCCAGTCTCTCTCTCTTGCTCCGGTTTCTTTCTCTCTGGCTTTTGTCTAGGAGTACCTTGGAGGAGAGAGTGCGGGGTCACCATGCCAAGCTTTAACCGCAGATGTTTGTGTGGTGTGAGCAAAGTTTCTTTACCTTCGGCTTGGTGTTTGGAGCCTCCGCTTCTTCTGTGGAACAGTGTCTGCCAGTAAATGAGCCCCACACCAATAAAAGTCCAATACTCCTTTATTTTCCAATGTCAGGATGAAACACAATCAGTTAGACTCCCTCAATGAACAGACAGGGGGTGTGGATACGAGTAGGCCCAGGCACAATGAACTCTCCTATTCCTCTATCAGCGAATAGGCTTGGCGCATGTCTCCACCACCAACCGTGAATATTTTGGTCGCTGCCACCGACCGGGTGAACTGTGAACCTTCCTGACTGAACTTGGCCCCTGTTCGGAAAGATACCCCTCCGGGCGGTCTCCTGAGGCTCACCCGGCACTGGCAATCTGCTGCACCAGGTCTTCGGGTGATTAGCTTCTCCGGTCCCTTACGCCTCTGGATTCGGGCACCCCACTCTCGGGGCCCCCTAGGAAATCCTTCCCTCGCGGGACCCAGCGAAGGAAACTGGGCCCCAGGCCTCCAACCGAGTACCTCACCCCAGGCTGAAGGTGCCTGGGATGGAACACGATCTCCGGGCGTCCAGGCCTAGGCCGCCTGGACACCAACCATGAACCACAGCCCTCAGGCTGAAGGTGCCTGGGACTCGACCCCGTGAAAAAGATGGACGGCCCCTTTATACCCTCTCCCATCAAGCACGGAGGGTATCCCTGCCTCACCATACAACCGCTCAGAGAGGCCAAAGAGGGGTACGGCACTCAGCGATGGTTCAACCCCAGCCCACAGGGACAGCGCCACCTGCTGGGCCGCAGGGAACTATACATCACTGGTGTCTCTGCCAGTTTTAAACATGATAGAAAAGTATATGCCCGCTACACTTGTATATACTGTGAATTGAGTCTTTTTGTATGCATGGTATGGCCCCTGTGTGAATGTTCTGTGTGTGTCCTTTGTTTTCCCTTTTAGGCCCCTTTCACACATGCGGACTGTATGTCCGTATTTGTTTTGCTTTTGCGTCTATCTAGCAAGGTTACTCTGTGGTATAACAAGGAAGCTGAGACTTCTGCAGTGTGTAAATGTGCTTTTACTATACAAGATGCTGTACATACAAAACTATTACAATATTAGGAATATACTACAAGACTGACAGATTTCTATAACAAGCAAAATGCCTAGCAAATAGAACAGCCTATGGTCTATAACTACAAATACATTTAAAAGGTTACTTATCTTCGATTACTCGTGATCCCCATTGGCAATAATTCTTCTTGGAGACCAGGCATCTTCTTCTTATGATGAGTGGCTTCTCCTCTCTTACAGCAACCTGATGTCTGTCTGTATGCCTGCTTTTATGTGTGCTGTTTACCATTGTTATCAAACAGAAAACATAGATGTTTACTGTAGCTGTATTTCAACAATAGCATTGAATACAACAATGCTATCTACCTATTGTCTACTCAAAACAAACCTGTAATCTAAACTGTAATTCTTTTCAGTTTGAGAGCTGAAAGAAATCTCAAACAGGTAATGTACTAAATACAACAATGGTATCTAATCCCATTGTGTGAAAAAAGCATTTGTTTGAGAAATCTACTCAAAATAAAAAGGCTGACAGGTAATCTGACCAACTCACTATTGTAAAATTGTCCCATGTATCCTATGTCTGATTAATATAATAAAAATCATATTTTTAACAAACTTAATACATTCCGCCCTATGATTTTTTTTTTCTCTCAGACCACACACAGAAAATCTCTTCATTACTAAAAAACTCAATATACACATGAATTTTCCTTAAATGCAACCCCTCCCATATTTCTGTCACTGGGAAGGTGTTTTAGTCTTTGGATAAAAGTTCATTAGAAACTCCATTCTTAAGTTCTTTACAAACAAGTCCAGGCTTGGAATACATCAAAGGCCTTGTTCTCCACAGCTCTTGCGATCTTCCGTCATTCTTTCCATCATGTAACCACTTTTCTCTGGTCTTCCTATGGATCAAATCGGAGACAGCCTGTGGAGTGGAAAACAAAGCGAATTATCTGTTCCTTCTAACAATACATAAACAGTAGATCCTGGCCCTTCAGCTACAATCTCTCCTCTAAATGGCTTCTTGCCTGGATATCTGACAAATACTTTGCCACCTGCCTGTATGCACCTCTGACCCTCCCAAAGAACATCAATAGGGAGGAGAGGAAATATACTGACATTTCCCAGAAAATCACTGCTGTTTATTTTGGAAGGTTTGATGTTATGTAGCCTCACTTTCCACTCTTGCTGAGAAGTATCCACTAACCAGTCAGAGTCCCAGACACTGTCTTGAAGCTTATCTGCCAATGCAAATATAACTTCAAACCTTGCTGCCAGATTCCCTCTCATTCCTAGATAGGCTTCAGCTTCAGATACGTCACTCTTGGTTTCTATGTCATGGGAAGCAGTAACATGGTATCTGTTAAACCCTGTTCTTTCAGGAACCTTACATAAATACTGAACTCTGCACTCCAGCTGTGGAATCTTTGCCTCAGCCCCTACCATCCTCTCATATGGTGTGCTTTTGGCTATTGGCCTAGAATTTAACAACATGACTGCCTGTGTGAGGACCCGATCCCACCCCCTTAGTGTATGTGTGGGTGTAATTTTGAGTATCTGGTCCTTCAATAGCCCGTTGTATCTTTCAATCAAACCAGCTGCCTGTGGATGGTATGGGATGTGGCACAACCAGTACACTCCAGAATCTTTGGCCCACTGCTGTACTGTTAATCCGGTGAAGTGTGAGCCATTATCACGTTGGACTTGTTTGGGACAACCATAAGCAACGACAAGTTTCTGAAGCAGTTGAAGCGTTGTGGCTTGATCTGCACGTTTGCAAGGATGGACAAGCATAAGTCCTGAATAGGTGTCCAATGCAGTGCAACAATATCTCAGTCCGTTGTTTCCCCGGGACAGGGGACCAATGAAGTCAATCTGCCAGATCTCTGCAGGCCTCTCACCCCTCTTAATCGACCCGCTGGAGTACTTTTGCAATGGCCATTGTCGCACTTCTCCACACACTGTACAGTTCCCTATTACAGTCTTTATCATGTCCATGGATATAGGCAATTCTCTCTGCTGTGCCCATTCATATGTTGCTTTCTGCCCCAAATGTCCAGATTGCTTGTGGGCCCAGTTGGCCAAGTTCATCAAAACAGGATCAATTGGCACAACTGCCTTCACTTTTTTGCGATTTTATCTGCAACTCTGTTATAGTTCTCAAAGTCTGGTACTAGGGGCACATGTGCATCAACATGCCCCACTTTTATGGTGTGGGAGTGAGCTTCCTTCCAGATGTAGTCCCAGACTTCCTTGCCTCCCCACACCACCTTTCCATGAACCATCCATTCATTGGACTTCCATGTGGGCATCCAAGTTGTCAGTCCTTTAAAAACCGCCCAGCTGTCAGTGTAGATAGTGACATGGGAAGAAGGATCCTCCTGAAGAGTCATCACTACAGCTTTCAACTCTGCATACTGACTGGACCCTCCGATTCTGGACTCCTGCAGGACTGTGTCTGTACTTGGGTTGTAGGCTGCTGCTGTCCATTTACGCCCAGACGAGGTGATTATGGCTGAACCATCAGTGAACCACGCTGACTCCTTCATGTCTTCTGACAGAGACTCAAAGGGTGGAGCCTCTTGAATGGGGGATGACTGCAGCACAGGAATTTCTTCTTCTGGCCGGGTGCTGGTAAAAGTAACAAGCCCTGCCAACTGTTTTGAAATGTCTCTAACATCCCCAGCTGCAATACCCCCTCTTTCTTGAAGGTACCACTTCCATTTCATCAGTGTCTGGTTCTGGGCTACAGCTGCCCTAGTGGTCAGTCCATTATCTCTCAGCCATCCTGCTATTGGCAATGCAGTATGGATGGTGACTGTGTCTTTTCCTGTAATGGTCTCTACATGTTGAAGTGCTGTGTAGGCCCCAAACAGGTACTTCTCTAGGGGCGTGTATCTCGTCTGTGCCCCTGTTAGTTGTTTGGACCAAAATCCAATAGGTATTGCTCTGTCCTTTCTTTTCATTTGGCTGCCACAGACTCCAAGATATGGTACCATTCTGCTCCACTACATCCAGCTGAAATGGTACTCCTTGTCTGACGGGTCCCAATCCCTGATGCTGCAAAATAGCTTCTTTAGCAGCCAGGAATGCAGTCCGCTGCTCTGAACCCCATGAGAACTCAGTCTTTTTTCTGGTAACATTGTATATAGGCCTCAGAATCAGTCCAAGATGTGGGATGAATGATCTCCAGAATCCCACAACTCCAATGAACTTCTGTGCCTCCTTTTTGGTAGTAGGGGGCAACAGCGCCTGGATAGTTTGCACAACTGTCTCTGGAATCTTCCTCTGTGGCCCAGTCCACATCATTCCTAGGAATTTCACCTCTGTGGCAGGTCCTTGGACTTTGTCTCTGTTGATAGCCCACCCTCTGTTCTCCAAGTGCTGTATCAGCAGGTGCAGTGCTTCAGTTACATCTTCTTTTGTCCCAGAGATCATGATTTCATCAATGTAGTGAAACACAGCTACTTTCAAATTCAGGGTACTTAAATCTCGGGCAATCAGTCCATGACAAATCGTTGGAGAATGAAGATAGCCTTGCGGAAGGACAGTGAAAGTGTACTGGCGGCCGTCCCACACCATAGCAAACTGGTCTTGACACTCTGGGTCTATCAAAATTTAAAAGAAAGCATTAGCCAGGTCTATCACAGCATGATATTCTCCTGCATCTTTAGCAATTTTCTCAACAATTGAAATCATATCTGGTACAGCTGACTTCAATGGAGGTGCCACTTTGTTTAGACCTCTGTAATCCACAGTCATTCTATATGTCCCATCAGGTTTCTTTACTGGGAACACCGGAGACGAGAAAGGACTTACAGCAGGTCTAAGGATCCCTACTCTCAACAGTTCTTGAATAGTCTCCCCAATTTCTTTGTGGCCTCCAGGAAGTCTGTACTGCTTGAGACAGACTGGCTTCTCTGGTGGAGGAATGTAGACAGGGGTCCATTTCGCATGACCTCTGACCACAGCCTTCACCGCCCTTAATAGATACGCTTTATCAGGATACCCGAATGTGAATGTACCTCTTTCAGTCTGAATTGACTGACCTTGAAGTACATCCATTACAAGAATATTTTCGGATAACTCTGATATCAAAACATTTGTCATAAATCCTGATCCCTTGCCAAAAGCCAATTTCACCCGTATCCTAATTGCTGGTGTAGTTTGCCCTCCCAAACCTTCTACATAAATCAATTCTCCTTTGTGATGGGAAGGATTTCCTTGCAAAAGTGTAACTTCAGCTCCACTATCAACTAAAGCCATTACATGTGTAGGAGAAGATGACTTCCCCCACCATACAGTGACAGGTGCATATGGGCGTCGGTCTCCTGCTGTCACTGCCCTTGCTGCTATTACAGGAGACTCATCTTCCCTTCATAAAGGATATTGAACCTCCCAATCCCCTTTTCTGATTCTCTCTAACTCCTCCCCAGGATAAAGGGATTTGGGTTTGGGTTCATGTTCACTTTTGGGAATTGGTTTGGGGCTAACAGGAGGGGTCTGTTCTGTTTCCTCTAAGTCTAGGCTGATGTTATCTTCACTAGGAGTAGTGTTTCTAACCCTGACAGTTTTACCTACTAAATGTTTCCACCTCTTCAGCATTTCTGCAGTAGGAATGCCATCTATCTCATCTCTAGGTACTCCTGCCTTTAATAGGTCCACCCATATTTCTTTCCTAGAAACAACTAGCCTGGTTTTCTCTTCACCTTCTGTCTTCTCTACCCCATTCCGTTTCTTCTCTGTTCTTTTCTGCTTGTATTCTTCCTGTCTGGCCTTGACCTTATCTACTGCCCTGACAGGTTTTGTTTTAGTCTCCTCTATCTCCCCCAACTGGCTTAAAAGGGTTGTGGCTTCATGAATCTTGCTGTTTAATCCCAGGCATCCCAACAAAGACAATAATGGAGCCCTGAGATTAAATGGCGCTGACTTCATCAGCTTAGAGCGCAGAGCAGACGTAAAGGGTTCCATATCTGGACCTATCCATTCTGGAAATGTATTTAATCCGGTTATACAGCCCATCTCACGCAACCTGGAAATACCCTCTCCTATTGATCTCCAGGAGTAGGTATTTTCCAGGTCAGTAGGACTAACGTATACTCGGACTATTCCATCTCTCACAAGGTCTAACAGTGAAAAATTCAAGCTAAACTCTCTGGCTTTTCGCATTGCCTGACGCAATTGTGGATCATGGGTTAACACTCCCATAGCCACTGCTTCCTTACCTGACGACAAAACAACACTGTCCGCCCCTTCATCCCATAAGCGTAGGAGCCAACTCAATAGGGGCTCCCCAGACCTTTTGTTTGTATTGTTTTGCCAGCTCATGGAGTTCAGTTTGTGAAAACTTCCGTACTTCTTCAAATTCAACATCTCTGGGGTTGTGATTAATGCACCTCCCCATCTGCCATATCCTCTCTATCATGTTGCCGTTTCCTATGCTTAGTAATGAGAGGTCTGGCATACTTTTTCTTTCCCACTAGCAGATCATCCTCTGAAATATCAAACTCTATCTCCTCATCCTCACTATCATTTGAGGAGAACACATCCTCACAATCCCAATTTTGGGATGTGACAATGGCACGTACCCTGGCTTTACTAACAGGTTTACGCCCCTTCCTTTTTCTTAAGGCATTAATTGATTTGGTTATGAGGGCTGCACACCGCTCTTGCAAATCATCAGCCCGACTAGCGGTTGAATGTACACACTCTGAAGCAACTGCTAGCTGGTCTTTTAATACCTTAACTTCTGCCTCTGCCTTCTCCCTTCTATGTGATTCAGTATAGAGAGCATGGAGGAAGTACCAACCCACTGTGGACACTGTCCTCTTCTCTTTCTTACTTAAATCCAACCCCTTAAGGCTAAAATCTACAAAATGATCTGAGACTTTATCACCCCAAGTCAGCTTCAAGGGAGAAGCATACTTCACAAATGCATTAGCAAGAGGCTCCCACTCATTATTTCTGGCCCAGATAAGTAAGCTGCACACTTTCTTCTGGTCACCAGAACCCTCTGCAGCCTTGCGTTTCCTAAACAGCTTACGCAGCATTTTACCTAGCACAAGCTACACAACACACTACAGAAAAACAAGTCTGCTTCAATTGAATTATAGCACAAATTCCGACCGAGCCCCCAAATGTTTTGCTTTGCGTCTATCTAGCAAGGTTACTCTGTGGTATAACAAGGAAGCTGAGACTTCTGCAGTGTGTAAATGTGCTTTTACTATACAAGATGCTGTACATACAAAACTATTACAATATTAGGAATATACTACAAGACTGACAGATTTCTATAACAAGCAAAATGCCTAGCAAATAGAACAGCCTATGGTCTATAACTACAAATACATTTAAAGGTTACTTATCTTCGATTACTCGTGATCCCCATTGTCAATAATTCTTCTTGGAGACCAGGCATCTTCTTCTTATGATGAGTGGCTTCTCTTCTCTTACAACAACCTGATGTCTGTCTGTATGCCTGCTTTTATGTGTGCTGTTTACCATTGTTACCAAACAGAAAACATAGATGTTTACTGTAGCTGTATTTCAACAATAGCATTGAATACAACAATGCTATCTACCTATTGTCTACTCAAAATAAACCTGTAATCTAAACTGTAATTCTTTTCAGTTTGAGAGCTGAAAGAAATCTCAAACAGGTAATGTACTAAATACAACAATGGTATCTAATCCCATTGTGTGAAAAAAGCATTTGTTTGAGAAATCTACTCAAACCAAAAGGCTGACAGGTAATCTGACCAACTCACTATTGTAAACTTGTCCCATGTATCCTATGTCTGATTAATATAATAAAAATCATATTTTTAACAAACGCAATACAGTATTTCATCCATCTGTTTTCGGATGAAATACGGACATACATGTATCCCTATGGGATGGTGGGTGTCAGCGGATAAACATCCGATGACACCCAATATCATCCGTCTCCGTTATGGTCCGTTTCTGCAGACGGAGGAAAATCCTATTTTTCCATCCGTCTGCAGAGCGAATCGGATAAACACGGACAGACGGTCCGTGTTCATCCGATCCCCCCATAGAGGAGAGTGGAGATCTGACTGGTCCGTCTCTGCACAGTGTGCAGGGACCGCCCTGTCATCTGCCGGCTCAGCGGGGATCAACGGAGCGATCCCCGCTGAGCAAGCGGATGTTAGGGCCTGAAAGGGTGTCTGAAAGGGCCCTTACTTAAAAATAAAGAAATATTGAAACAGAAAGTAAAATCTAATCATTCCAACCCTTATTAAGGTTTGGAAAATAATTAATGGAATGTGGTAGTCCCAAATCTTAAATTCTACAATTTAGGGGAAGAATTAAAAAGTATGGGAAGTGGAACTATGTGAAATCAAATTCCCTAAAATCCAACAAATACCTAAAGAGGTAAATCGGAAAGAATCAGCCATATGCAAAGTGTGTAAATCATACATGCAGAAAGGTAAGGGGCTTTTAGGGTGCAGGTGAATACACCAAAATGATAAAAAAATGTACCTAATTTTTATTTCATAACGATTAAAATCTCTCATTAAAAATCATAGATCTCATTATATTATAATTAACAGACATACAGCAGATGCTTCAACCTCGACATGCTTCACCAACTGATTCTGGCTTCCTCAGGAGTAGTGATGAGCCGAACACCCCCGGGTTCGGTTCGCACCAGAACCCGCAAACGGACCGAAAGTTCGCACGAACTTTAGAACCCTATTAAATACAATGGATGCGAACGTTCGAAATCTAAAGTGCTAATTATAGCGACTATTATGCATGTTATTGTCCTAAAAAGGGTTTGGGAACCCGGGTTCTGCACCAGGGGACATGTATCAATGCAAAAAGAAGTTTTAAAAACGTCCGTTTTTCTGGAGCAGTCATTTTAATGATGCATAAAGTGAAAAAAAAAAGTCAAATATTACTTTAAATATCGTACCTGGGGGGTGTCTAAAGTATGCCTGTGAAGTGCCACGTGTTTCCCGTGTTTAGAACTGTCCCTGCACAAAATTACATTTCTAAAGGAAAAAAAGCCATTTAAAACTGCTTGCGGCTTTAATGTAATGTCTGGTCCCGGTAATATGGATGAAAATCTTTAAGAAAAATGGCATAGCTACCCCATCACAGCCCCCCCCCTTACCCCAGCCCATTACCAGCCCCTTTGGGTCTTGTATGGATATTAAGGGGAACCCCGCACACAAAATAAAAAAGGCCCTATATACTCTGAACAGCCGTATACAGGCGGTGCATACAGGACAGGGACTGTAGGTTTGTTCTTATGTAGAATCTGTTTGTAATTTTGAACAGGTACATTGTTTAAGTGTAGCTCCAGCCAAAAAATATATTTTTAAGCTTTTTGGAAAACATAGGGAAGGGTTATCACCCCTGTAACATTTGTTTTGCTGTCTGTGCAGTGTTCACCTGTTCAGAACAGTTCACCTTACTTTCCGTCCTAATGACAAATGTTTTTTGAAAATTTGGGGTTTTTATTGAAACAGGAATTGGTGATAAAGAATCAGTGTAGAGGAGACACTTCTTTTTTTCCCATATTAACTCTTACAGGAGAGAATTTGCCTTCCTAGGGGTAGATTTCCTCTCACTTCCTGTTGTATCCTTCCGTTTACAAGGAGGAGTCGTTTGTAAGTTGGATGTTTGAAAGTAGGGGCCTGCCGTATATACTCAGCTGAAATTTGCCCCTTACATGTTGGTGTTGCCACAACACTGTGAGCCCTCACAGTTACTCTTGGTGGGCGCATGAATGGGCCCTGCTGTGAATTATTAGATCAAGAATTGTAATTGCATGCCCCTGTTGAACAGGGGCTGAAAAAGTCTTGGTGGGCGCAGGAATGGGCCCTGCTGTGAATTATTAGATCAAGAATGGTAATTACATGCCCCTGTTAAACAGGGGCAGAAAAATTGAGCCTTAGGCACTGGTGCCACAACACTGCAACCCCTCACAGATACTGTACTTGGAGCACAGCAATGAGCCCTGTTGCAAAGTATTGCATCAAAAATTGTAATTACACACCCCTGTTAAACAGGGGCTGAAAAACTGGGCCTTAGCCACTGGTGCTGGTGCCACGACACTGCAACCACTCCCAGATACTCTACTTGGAGTGCAGGAATGAGCCCTGCTGCAAAGCATTGCATAAAAAATTGTAATAACACACCCCTCTTAAACAGGGGCTGAAAAATTGGGCCTTAGCCACTGGTGGCGGCACCCAGAAACAAAAATGTTCTTCCAAGCTATCATCGTCAATCGGATCATTGAGGAGGAGGAGGAGGATAGTCAGTCAACATAACAGGACAAACTCTCAGCATCAGCATCTGTCTTGAAGGGATGTGACATTTGAAAATAAACTAGTCTGTTATATCAGCTTCAGGTGTTTGGTAGCTGGTGGTGATCCAAGACTGGTTCATCTTTATGAAGGTCAGTCGATCAACAGAGTCGGTGGACAGGCGCACCCTGTGATCCGTGACAAATCCTCCAGCAGCACTGAATGTGCGTTCTGAAAGAACGCTGGATGCAGGACAGGCCAGTAGCTCAATTGCATACTGTGCAAGCTCTGGCCAGTGATCCATCCTCAAGACCCAGTAAGCCAGAGGATTTTCGGTGGGGAAGGTGTCCAAGTCTGACCTTGCCCCTAGGTATTCCTGCACCATGTATATCAGACGCTGGCGATGGTTGCTGGAACTGATCATACCTTGGGGCTGCGGACTAAAGAATTGTCTGAACGCTTCGGTCAGACGGCCACCTTCCCCACCGCTCCTTCTTTGACTGACCGAAGCCTCAGCAACTCGTTGTCCAAGACCAGGGGTTTGTAACCTCCCAGTCTCTGGGAACGCGTTGCACAGACCTTTCTGCAAGGCCTCCCGGAGTTGTCTCATCCTCTGCGACGGTAAGATAAGGTCCGCAACCTTACCCTTGTACCGTGGATCAAGGAGAGTGGCAAGCCAGTAATGGTCCCTCTCCTTGATCCGAAGAATACGAGGATCCTTCCGCAGACTTTGCAGGATCAGGGAGGCCATGCAGCGTAGGTTAGCTGAGGCATTCAGTCCGGAGTCCTCTGGATCACTAAGGACGACATGATCCGCAGCCACCTCCTCCCAGCCACGTACAAGTCCACTGGTTTCTTGGGACTGTAAATCATCCCTAAAAGACTGCTGCTGATGATGCTGAGTGCCAGGCTCCACCTCCATGCTGACACAATCCTCCTCCTCCTCCTCCTCCTCCTCCTCTTCTTCCTGTGCGATGGGTGGGACAGAAGGAACACTGTCTGGGTAAAGGGGGCCTTGAGAGGCAAGGAAGTCCTCCTCTTCCTGCCTCTGTTCTGCCTCAAGTGCCCTGTCCATTATTCCACGCAGCGTATGTTCCAACAGGTGGACAAGAGGTACAGTGTCACTGATGCATGCACTGTCACTGCTCACCATCCTCGTGGCCTCCTCAAATGGTGCCAGGACAGTGCATGCATCCCTGATCATGCCCCACTGGCATGGTGAAAAAAAACCCGAGCTCCCCTGACCCTGTCCTGGTGCCGTAGTCGCACAGGTACTCATTGATGGCCCTCTGCTGCGTGTGCAGCCGCTGCAGCATGGCCAACGTTGAGTTCCACCTGGTGGGCATGTCACATATAAGGCGGTTCTTGGGCAGGTTCAACTCCTTTTGCAGCTCAGCCAGGCGAGCACTGGCATTATAAGATCTGCGGAAATGCACACAGACTTTCCTGGCCTGCCTCAGGACATTCTGTAAGCCCGGGTACCTGCCCAAGAACCGCTGCACCACCAGGTTAAGGACATGAGCCACACATGGCACATGGGTCAGTTGTCCCTGTCGGAGAGCGGAGAGGAGGTTGGTGCCATTGTCGCAAACTACCATTCCTGGCTTAAGCTGGCGTGGCGTCAACCACCTCTCGGCCTGCCCCTGCAGAGCAGACAGAACCTCTGCCCCAGTGTGGCTCCTGTCCCCCAAACACACCAGCGCAAGCACGGCATGGCATCTTTTTGCCTGCGTACTTGCATAGCCCCTTGAACGCCTACGGAGCACCGCTGGTTCCGAGGACAAAGCACAGGAAGAGGCCACGGAGGAAGAAGAAGAGGAGGGGGTGGAGGACAGAGGTGTCACAACCAGTAGTAGCATTTTGGAGGCGTGGCGGTGGAACAACCTCCAACACTACTGCACCTTGTCCTGCATCCTTCCCAGCTGCCAAAAGAGTGACCCAATGGGCCGTGAAAGAAAGGTAACGTCCCTGTCCATGCCTGCTGGACCATGAGTCAGCGGTAATATGCACCTTACCGCTGACCGCCCTGTCCAGCGAGGCCAAGACATTGCCTTCCACATGCCGGTAGAGAGCCGGAATCGCCTTCCATTAGAAAAAGTGGCGTTTGGGAACCTGCCACTGAGGAACCGCACATTGCACAAACTCACGGAAGGGGGGACCGAGTCTACCAACTGAAAAGGCAGCAGTTGAAGCGCTAGCAATTTAGCCAAGCTAGCATTCAACCGCTGGGCATGTGGATGGCTGGGAGTGAACTTCTTTCGATGGTCCAGCAGCTGGGGCAGGGAAATTTGCCTGCTAGAATCGGACGTCGGTGTACTGCTAGCAGAGTGGCCGCAAGTACTTGGCTGTGACACACCTAATTCTACACCTTCATTCCTCTCAGTGCAAGTTTCAGAGAGGACTGAAGGTATAGTGGGGTTGGAGATCCCAGCTGATGCGGTGCAAGGAGAGGTACGCTTTGTTCTTTGGTGTGGGTCTTTAAGGTAGGCTTGCCAATGAGCTGCATGGCAGGTCAACATATGTCTGGTCAAGCATGTGGTGCCCAAGCGGCTGATGTTTTGGCCACGCGATATACGCTTGAGACATATGTTGCAAACAGCAGCTGTGCGATCTGATGCACTCGCCTCAAAAAAGGCCCACACCTAAGAACTTTTTGAATAACGGGCATAGGCAGCGCCCTGCACAGGCGGAGCTCCGCGGTGTGATTCCGTCGGTGTGCTGCCCTTACGCTGGCCACCCAAGGGCATCCTGCCTCGTTGGAGATGTGCCTCCTCCTCATCCTCCTCCTCCTCCTCTCTCCTATTAGGCACCCATGTGGAGTCAGTGACCTCATCATCCCCTCCCTCCTCATCACTGGAGCCAATCTGGCAGTATGCTGCAGCTGCTGGAACATGACTGCCAGATTGGTGTCCTTCTTGAGCATCCCCTCTCTCTGCTCTCACGCTACTGCCTTCCTCTAGCTGGGTATCATCATCAGACCCTTCGAAACGCTGGGCATCCTCCTGGAGCATGTACCCAACACTGTGCTCAAACAGTTCGGGGGACTCCTCAGGAGGAGGACATGGTGGGTCTAGGGAAGGAGTGACTGATGATGACATTGATACCAGGGAAGAGGACGCTTTGGCAGCTGCTTTGCCAGTACCCTGAGCCTTTGTGAGAGAGGATGAGGAGGATGAGGAGGGCTTGGTCATCCACTCTACCAAGTCTTCGGCATGATGTGACTCAACATGTCCAGCTGCCGAAAAGAAGGACAAGCGTGTCCCATGGCCATGTGCTGATGACAATGCACCACGTCCACGACCAGCACTGTTGCCCCCAGACACAGAGCCTGCTTGCCCTCTTTTATTGGCTCCTGACTGTCTGCCTCTCCTTGTTTGCCTTCCAGACATTCTAATGGCCTGCAGGGAGATGGGAAAACCAGCAATAAGGGGTAGCTTCTGGTGTATTCTGTGCAGGAGGCTTAGCAACAATGACACTGACACTGTCCCCTGCCTATCCTTCTCTCTCCCTGCACACAAGGTTTAGCAAAGAATATGACACTGACACTCTCCCTGCCTATCCTTGTCTGTCCCTACAAACAAGGTTTAGCAAAGAATATGACACTGACACTCTGCCTACCTATCCTTGTCTGTCCCTACACACAAGGTTTAGCAATATGGTTCAGCACACAAGGTTTAGCAAAGAATATGACACTGACACTCTCCCTGCCTATCCTTGTCTGTCCCTACAAACAAGGTTTAGCAAAGAATATGACACTGACACTCTGCCTACCTATCCTTGTCTGTCCCTACACACAAGGTTTAGCAAAGAATATGACACTGACACTCTGCCTACCTATCCTTGTCTGTCCCTACACACAAGGTTTAGCAATATGGTTCAGCACACAAGGTTTAGCAAAGAATATGACACTGACACTCTCCCTGCCTATACTTGTCTGTCCCTACAAACAAAGTTTAGCAAAGAATATGACACTGACACTGCCTACCTATCCTTGTCTGTCCCTACAAACAAGGTTTAGCAAAGAATATGACACTGACACTCTGCCTACCTATCCTTGTCTGTCCCTACAAACAAGGTTTAGCAAAGAATATGACACTGACACTCTGCCTACCTATCCTTGTCTGTCCCTACACACAAGGTTTAGCAAAGAATATGACACTGACACTCTGCCTACCTATCCTTGTCTGTCCCTACAAACAAGGTTTAGCAAAGAATATGACACTGACACTCTCCCTGCCTATCCTTGTCTGTCCCTACAAACAAGGTTTAGCAAAGAATATGACACTGACACTCTGCCTGCCTATCCTATCCTTGTCTGTCCCTACAAACAAGGTTTAGCAAAGAATATGACACTGACACTCTGCCTACCTATCCTTGTCTGTCCCTACAAACAAGGTTTAGCAAAGAATATGACACTGACACTCTGCCTACCTATCCTTGTCTGTCCCTACACACAAGGTTTAGCAAAGAATATGACACTGACACTCTGCCTACCTATCCTTGTCTGTCCCTACAAACAAGGTTTAGCAAAGAATATGACACTGACACTCTCCCTGCCTATCCTTGTCTGTCCCTACAAACAAGGTTTAGCAAAGAATATGACACTGACACTCTGCCTGCCTATCCTATCCTTGTCTGTCCCTACAAACAAGGTTTAGCAAAGAATATGACACTGACACTCTGCCTACCTATCCTTGTCTGTCCCTACACACAAGGTTTAGCAAAGAATATGACACTGACACTCTGCCTACCTATCCTTGTCTGTCCCTACACACAAGGTTTAGCAATATGGTTCAGCACTTAAGGTTTAGCAAAGAATATGACACTGACACTCTCCCTGCCGATCCTTGTCTTTCCCAGCACACAAGGTTTAGCAAAGAATATGACACTGACACTCTCCCTGCCGATCCTTGCCTGTCCCTACACAAAAGGTTTAGCAAAGAATATGACACTGACACTCTCCCTGCCGATCCTTGTCTGTCCCTACACACAAGGTTTAGCAAAGAATATGACACTGACACTCTCCCTACCTATCCTTCTCTGTCCCTACACACAAGTTTGAGGTACAAATAGCACTGACACTGTCCCTGCCTATGTAACTCTTTCCCTGCGCCGGAACACACTACACGAGGCCGCCGGGCTGGCGGCCTTTTATAGTGTGGGGCGTGTACTAAACCCCCTCAGCAATAATTGGCCACAGGCATCCTGCCTGTGGCCAATCATTGCTCTCCTCGCTGCCGGCGCTGTGATTGGCCAAGCATGCAGGGTCACAGTGCATGCTTGGCCAATCACAGCGCCGGGATTACACTGCGATGGCGCAGTGTATTGTGGGCCGTTCGCGTCACTCGACTTTGGCGCGAACGGCCCAAATCGTTCGTTGTTCGCCGAACGCGCGAACAGCCGATGTTCGAGTCGAACCTATGTTCGACTCGAACACCGAGCTCATCCCTACTCAGGAGTATTAAGCATCTATTGAAATCGTATACAATTGTCTACAAGAAAATATATACAGTACATTAGAAAATACAAATATATACATATAAAGCCTTTCACTTGTATGTTCATTACATTTTGTATCTCTGCAATTGCATTAAATATTTATTATCATGCTGGTTGTTTTTTGGGTTACGTACCCGTTTAACCACTTCAATACAGGGCACTTAAACCCCCTTCTTACCCAGACCAATTTTCAGCTTTCGGTGCTCTCACATTTTGATTGACAATTACTCAGTCATGCAACACTGTACCCAAATAAAATTTGCGTCCTTTTTTTCACACATATTGAGCTTTCTTTTGGTGCTATTTAATCACTAGTGGGTTTTTTATTTTTTGTGCTATAAATAAAAAAAGACCGTAAATTTTGTGAAAATTTGCCTTTCTTTGTTTCTGTCATAAAATTTAGCAAATTAGTCATTTTTCTTCATAAATTTTGGCCAAAATATCTGTGGTAAAAATAACCCAAATTAGTGTATATTATTTGGTCTTTGTGAAAGTTATAGAGTCTACAAACTATGGTGCCAATCCCTGAAAATTGATCAATCTGATCACACCTGAAGTACTGACGGCCTATCTAATTTCTTGAGATACTAACAAGTCATAAAAATACAAATACCCCCCAAATGACCCCTTTTTGCAAATTAGACATTCCTAGGTGTTAATAAGTGGCATGGTGAGTGTTTTTAAGTTGTAATTTTTTTCCCACAATTCCTTGCAAAATGAAGATTTTTTTTTTTTTTTTTTTTTACAAAATTGTCACATTAACTGGTTATTTCTCTCACAGAGCATATGCATACAACAAATTATACCCCAAAATACATTCTACTACTCCTCCTGAGTATGGGGATACCACATGTGTGGGACTTTTACACAGCCTGGCCACATACAAAGGCCCAACATTGAAGTGGCACCATCAGGCGATCTACTAGCATAAATTTCTAATTTCTCAACCACCTATTACACTTTTGAAGGCCCTGGAGCACCAGGACAATGGAATTGCCCACAAAATGTCCCCATTTTGGAAAGCTAACACCCCATCGTATAATCTATGAGGCATAATGAGTCTTTTGAACGGTTATTTTTTTCCCAGAAGTTTTTGGAAAATGTGGAAAAAAATGAAAACGCATTTTAGTTACACAAAGTTGTAAATTTATAAGATATTTCCAACACATAGCAAATACATAGCAAAAATGACACCCCAAAATACATTCTGCTACTCCTCCTGAGTATGGGGATACCACATGTGTGAGACTTTTACACAGCTTGGCCACATACAGAGGCCCAACATTCAAGTAGCACCATCAGGCATTCTAGGAGCATACATTACATATATAATTTCCTGGCAACCTATCATTTTTGAAGGCCCTTCATATTTCTGACACATAGCATGTACATACCAAGAATTACAATCCAAAATAAATTCTATTGCGGAAAGGGTAAAAAAAAAGTATTACCTTTGCTTTTAGTAGTGTCCACAGAAGAGAGCACTGGTCCAGACAGCAGTAGGGGATGTGCTTAGCGACAGCAATAGTAATTATCCAGACAGCAGGCAGGAATATTGTCTATGGTCAGCACAAGGATATTGTCAGCACAGCCAAAGCATTTGTCCATAGAAATTGTCCAGGCAGAGACAGCCAGCACAGCCCTATTATTGGTCCTGGTTCACTGTTACCTGCAGACACTCATTATTGTACCGCTCTCCAGCCCTTCATAAACATACTGCCTCTTGCTACAGCTAATTATTTGCATAGTCCAGGTAGCAGGCAGTGGTGTGGTCCGTTCATGAGGCAGGCAAAGGCATGATGGCAGTAAGTCAGCAGCAGGCTGAGGGCGGCAATCGGGTAAGATCTGTGCACAGGGGCACAGGGGTAGAGGCTTCGACCCACCCAAATCTCTATGAAGCCTCTGGACTCCAGACCCTAATCCAGAAATTAAACCCGGAGAAAACAAAAAAAAAATTGTTTTCTCCATGCGGAAAAAGTATTCTGGAGCCCCTCACATATGTGAGACCCCTGTGTACTACAGTAGCAGGGCAACAGATCAGTCCAAGCGATAGGCAAAAGCATAGTCCATAAAACAGGCCAGGGTCAGTTCACGTGCAAGCAATCCAAGCGGTAGGCAGAAGCATAGTCACAAAACAGGTCAGGGTCAGTTCACGTGGAAGCAGTCCAAACGGTAGGCAGAGGTATAGTCACAAAACAGGCCAGGGTCAGTTTACGTGGAAGCAGTCCAAACAGTAGGCAGAGGCATAGTCAAAAATCAGGCCAGGGTCAGTTTACGTAGAAGGCAGTGGCATGGTTATTTGGGGAAGCATGGAAAATAGTCAGCACAGATTATGAAAATGGGGGGGAAATGGTTAAAAATTTGGGCTAATATTTTAGGATTGTGTGATAAAATTCGAAGCATTCACCAATGCAAAGGCCAGGTTGGGAGGGACACCGGGGACAATGGTAGCTGGTATCTTTTCGAAGTCCTCTTTTGCTGCACACGCGACATCTTTTTTGCCATCTTCGGCCTGCTTCGGATGGTGGGATGTTGTACGGGAAGTGCCGTTCATGAAGTCTGCTAACAGCATCAGAGCGAAGGTTTTCTGGGGGGGTTCTTTGTTGATAGATGAGGGACGTGACTAATTCTTCTGAGAATAGTAGGAAGGGGGCTGGGTTGTCTGTGGATTTGGTGTAGACTATGTAGGAATTACAAATGGACAAATGGATCAGATAAATTGCTACCTTCTTGTACCAGAATCGGGACCTCCTAATGAACAAATAGGGCTGAATCATTTGGTCATTGAAATCCACCCCCCCCCCCCATGTAGAAATGATAGCCCTGGACACATGTCAGCTTTTCAATGGGACCTCGTTGTCTTCGCCGAACTACAACTGCAGTGTCATCATGAATGGTGGACATCATGTGCACGTCTCTGTTATCCTTCCACCTCAAGGCCAGCACTTCGTTGCACCTCAGTGTTGCTCTTTCCCCCGTTCGCAGCTTTTTGTTCACAATTAATTGTGGGAAGCCCTTCCTATTTTTCCTCGAGGTTCCGCAGGCCAGTGTTTTTTCAATGTACAAGTGTCTGAAAAGGGGCAGGCTGGTATAAAAGTTGTCCAGGTATATATGATATCCTTTTTTTAGAAGTGGGTAAGCCAGGTCCCATACAATTTTTCCAGCTGTGCCCATGTAGGCCGGGCATTCAGGGGGCTGGAGCTGGGAATCTCTTCCTTCATATATGCGGAACGCATAAAGATATCCCGTGGCTCTCTCACATAGCTTGTAAAATTTGACTCCATATTTGGCCTTTTTGCTAGGAATATATTGTTTTATTCCTAGCCGGCCTGAAAAGGGTACCAGGGACTCATCCACACATATATGTTTCTCAGGGACATAGAGTTCTGCAAATCGATTGGAAAGGAAATTTATCAGTGGGCGAAGTTTATACAGCTTATCGGAATCTGGATGATTGCGGGAGGGCACTGGGTGTTGTCATTAAAATGAAAGAATCTCATTATCATCTCATATCAGGTCCTGGGCATTACGGCAGAATACATGGGCGTGTGGTAGATGGGTTTGATGGACCAATAGGCATGTCCTTGATTTTTTTTTTGTAAGCCCCATGTTTATGGTGAGGCCCATAAACAATTTTAACTTGCTGGCAATATACTGCTGGGCATATAAGTTTGTCTGGTCCACAATGAACTGCAGAATAGTGTCGGGCAAAAAAAGATGAAAATAATCAATCTCTCTGAAATTTTGGGTGTTGGCCTGCACACCTGGCTGTGCTGTGAAAGGGGGAATAATTGGTGATCCCGAGTCGGAAGGCAGCCATGTTGGGTTGGCAAGACCATCTGTCATGTATGTAGCAGCCCTGGCTCTTGGGGGACGTGACACTCCAGTAGTTGGGGGTGTTAAATTTCCTGTGCTGGTACTCAGGTGTGATGTGGCAGCACCGGTACTGGCCCTGGGCATTTGTTTGCGAGTCCTTTCGCTGGAGGCAGCACTGGTACTGGGCCTTTGTTCCTGGGGCCTATTGCTGGCAGCAGCGCTGGTACTGGGCCTTTGTTCCTGGGGCCTGTTGCTGGCGGCAGCGCTGGTACTGGGCCTGGGAATATAATCCTGGTTGCTGGCAGCTGCTTGGTTTCCAGAGTGCCGTGCCCTTTTAGGAGGGACCCATTCTTCATCCGAATCATTACTGTATTAGATTGGTTCAAATTCCAAATTTGATTCGGAATCAGAATTGGAATCTGATGAGAACTCCCCGGTTCTCTCATCAGTCATGGAGAGGATCTGGAACGCCTCCTCACTGGTATAGACTCTTTTGGACATGGGTGTGTGGCGGGTAGCTGTGCGACAGGTGAAAGATGGGTGGCAGATGACGGTCACTGATGGGCTGTGCGATGGGTGGCAGGTGACGTTCACTGATAGGTGATGATGGTGTGACGGGAGATGGTCACTGATGGGTGACAGGCGATGGTCACTGATGGGTGACAGGCCACGGACGGTGACGGGTGATGGTCACAGATGGGTGACAGGCCACGGTCACTGATAGGTGACGGGTGATAGGTGACAGGCCACGGTCACTGATGGATGATGGGTGCACCGCTGATAGTCACTGATGGGTGACGGGTGACAGTGCACGGTCACTGATATGTGACAGGTGATGGGTGACAGGGTACGGTCACTGATGGGTGACGGGTGACAGGGTAGGTCACTGATAGGTGACGGGTGACAGGGCATGGTCACTGATGGGTGACAGGGCACATTCACTGATGGGTGACGGGTGACAGGGCACGGTCACTGATGGGTGACGGTTGCACCGCTGATGGTCACGGATGGAAGTCTCTTATGTGACAGGTGCACTTATGGGTGACTGTTGGGTGACAGATGACAATTGGGGGGCGATAGGACAGGTGTTGGGGCAGACTCTACTGAACATAGATCTGTAACTCACTGCTCCTGGCTCTTCTCTCCTCACACTGGAAACGGTGTGTGAGGAGAGAAGAGCTGGCAACAGTTAGTTACAGCTCTATGTTTACATTTAGTGATCAGGCTGTGAATGAATCACAGCCGATCACATGGTACACAGCCCTGGCCAATGGCTGTGTACTATCGGTGACTAGCAGTGTTCCCGGGAACACGCTGCCACCGACAGACTCACGCAGCGCGCTCGCGATCACGTGCATGCGCAGTGTCAAATGGGGCATTACCATCTGTGATCAGCCGTAACTTCATCACGGCCGATCACATGAAAACCGCACTTGCCGGCGGCTGTTCACCCCTGTCGGTGATGAGCGGTGTCTCGGTGACACGCCGCCACCGACAGTACAGGGATGCGCGCACGCGATCGCACGCTTTCCCTGTTTAAAGGGCCGACGTCATATGACGTCCGGTCAGAACGAGAGAGTCTTCCGCCCGCCGTCATTTGACAGTGGGCGGTGGACAACTGGTTAATCAAGAACACAAGTGATCACTATTATTTATCAGAATCAACTGCAGCCCAAATATTGGAGATCAGGGAAACCGACTAGATGCCCACAGGAAAGACAAAAAGTCCTGGCTACATTAAAAAAGTATGTTAAGGTAATTAGATGTTAGCAGGGGCGGACTAACAGCACTCAGGGCCCCCAGACCAAATTAAGCAAGGGCCCCCTGGCAGTCCATGACCATGGTCCCCCTGACCCTGCCCATGGTCCGCCCCTGATCCTGCCTCTACATTTTGCACAAAGTACAACTTCTGCCTTTTGTTTTTAATGGGACCTGGGGGTCTCTCTCTAATAGTGTCCATTAGACAGTCTGTTAGAAGCATCCCCTCCAGGCCCCACTAGAGTCTACAACCGAGTCTAATCAGACCTGGAGGGGGGTCTCCCTCTAACAGAGAGTCTCTGTTAGCGAGAGACCTCCTCCAAGACCCATTAGAGACTACAAGGGAGTATAATGGGACCTGGAGGGGGGCCTCTTTCTAACAGAGTGTACAGGGAACACTTTCATTCACTCTGGTCCTCACAGGACCCCTTCCTGGTGACATGACTCTCACTCCTTCCCCAACCAACTCTCATAAAGTAGAAATAAAATTGCCACTGAGTAGCGTTCCTCTTACCTTAACTATGGGTACTGCAGCTGTGGCTGGTTGCCGCGTCCTCTGTGGCTGGCTGGCTCCAGTGTCCTCTGTGGCTGGCTGGCTCCTGCATCCTGTGTGGCAGGCTGGCTCCTGTGGGTGGCTGGCTGGCTGGCTCCCTGGTATGGGTGGGTCACTGTGGGTGGCTGACTGTCAGCCTGGCCCTGCTGTTGCTGGCTGGTCTGTCCTCTCCTGGGCACTGTTTGCCAAAGCGAGGGAGGGACTTGGAGGGAGGTGGCAACGTTTACCCTTTCCAGGATGGTAGAACTAGAAGGTTTATAGCAGGCCCAGTGCACTGAGGCACGCAGTGCAACACATGCAACACAGAGGGTTAATTAATCACACTCAGGATAAGGGTCAAAAATAACAAAATAGGGAAGATAGTGAACACATTAGGTCAATGTCATATTAATCCATACTTGTAAACGTGACTATACTGAACACATTGGGGCAATGTCATATTAGTCCATACTGGTGGAAATGAAAAATGACTAGTCCACAGAAAAGGCTGCCAGCTGACAGATAGAAGGGATCTGGAATATGACAAAAAAGACAAAAAAAGCAGCGCCTTCTAAGCGTAGCAGTCAGTGAAATTTATTAAAATATAAAACCAAGTACAGGTAATGCACTCACAAAAGAAGAGTAAAGGTGAGCTTATCTGAAAGGGGGTCCAGGGTAGTAAAGTTCATCCGCTTGTCCCGGAGATGTAATGCTGTATGTCCAGAGATGGAGGGAAGATGGTGTCTCTGAGCCTCTTCTCAGGAGTCGTCGGTGTTCACCGTGGAGCGGAACCACTCACTCACAATAGCGGAGCGGGGGACGACTTAGCTGGAACAAACCAGCAGACTACTTCCGGGTCGTGGGGTCAGCGGGGAGGATGCGCGCGTTTGAAGCATTCGTGCTTCTTCATCAGGCTTAATGAGGGCCATCTTTAGTTCAGGCTATAAGTACTAGGCCGGGAGTGGCTGATGAAACAGTCTGTGTCACCATGGAGACCAGATACAAACTACAGATACTAACCTAGCGCTGACAAGTATATGTGTTAACCACTTAAGCCGCGGACCATTTGGTAGCTAAAGGACCAGAGGTGAATTCAGAATTTTGCAATGCGCTGCTTTAACTGTAAATTGTGCGGACATGCAATGTTGTACCCAAATGAAATTTGCGTCCTTTTCTTCCCACAAATAGAGCTTTCTTTTAATGGTATTTGATTGCCTCTGCGATTTTTTATTTTTTGCGATATAAACGGAAAAAGACCGAAAATTTTGAAAAAAAATGATATTTTCTACTTTTTGTTATAAGAAAAATCGAATAAACTCAATTTTAGTCATACATTTAGGCCAAAATGTATTCAGCCACATGTCTTTAGTAAAAAAAATGTCAATAAGTGTATATTTATAGCGTTTACAAACTAGGGTACATTTTCTGGAATTTACACAGCTTTAAATTTATGACTGCCTATCTCATTTCTTGAGGTGCTAAAATGGCAGGGCAGTACAAAACCCCCCCAAATGACCCCATTTTGGAAAGTAGACATCCCAAGGAAATTGCTGAGAGGCATGTTGAGCCCATTGAATATTTTTTTTTTTTTTGTCCCAAGTGATTGAATAATGACAAAAAAAATAAAAAATTACAAAAAGTTGTCACTAAATGATATATTGCTCACACATGCCATGGTTATATGTGGAATTGCACCCCAAAATACATTCTGCTGCTTCTCCTGAGTATGGGGATACCACATGTGTGGGACTTTTTAGGAGCCTAGCCACGTACGGGACCCCGGAAACCAAGCACCGCCTTCAGGATTTCTAAGGGCGCAAATTTTTGATTTCACTCCTCACTACCTATCACAGTTTTGAAGGCCATAAAATGCCAAAATAGCACAAAACCCCCCCAAATGACCCCATTTTAGAAAGTAGACACCCCAAGGAAATTGCTGAGAGGCCTGTTGAGCCCATTGAATATTTTTTTTTTGTCCCAAGTGATTGAATAATGACAAAAAAAAAAAAATACAAAAAGTTGTCACTAAATGATATATTGCTCACACATGCCATGGTTATATGTGGAATTGCACCCCAAAATACATTTTGCTGCTTCTCCTGAGTACGGGGATACCACATGTGTGGGACTTTTTAGGAGCCTAGCCGCGTACGGGACCCCGAAAACCAATCACCGCCTTCAGCATTTCTAGGCACAAATTTTTGATTTCACTCCTCACTACCTATCACAGTTTCGAAGGCCATAAAATGCCAAAATAGCACAAAACCCCCCCAAATGACCCTATTTTGGAAAGTAGACACCCCAAGCTGTTTGCTGAGAGGCATGGTGAGTATTTTACAGCTCTCATTTGTTTTTGAAAATGAAGAAAGAATTTTTTTTTTTCTTTTTTTTTTTTTCAAATTTCAAAACTTTGTGACAAAAAGCGAGATCTGCAAAATACTCACAATACCTCTCAGCAAATAGCTTGGGGTGTCTACTTTCCAAAATGGGGTCATTTGGGGGGGTTTTGTGCCATCTGGGCATTCCATGGCCTCCGAAACTGTGATAGGCAGTGAGAAGTGAAATCAAAAATTTACACCCTTAGAAAGCCTGAAGGCGGTGATTGGTTTTTGGGGTCCCGTACGCGGCTAGGCTCCCAAAAAGTCTCACACATGTGGTATCCCCGTACTCAGGAGAAGCAACAGAATGTATTTTGGGGTGTAATTCCACATATGCCCATGGCATGTTTGAGCAATATATCATTTAGTGACAACTTTGTGCAAAAAAAAATAAAAGAATAAAAAAATTGTCTTTTTTCCGCAACTTGTGTCAACATATAAAATATTACATGGACTCAACATGCCTCTCAGTATATAGCTTGGGGTGTCTACTTTCCAAAATGGGGTCATTTGGGGGGGTTTTGAACTGTTCTGGCATTTTATACACAACATTAGGAAGCTTACATCCACTCTTCTAACCACTTGAAGACAAAGCCCTTTTTGACACTTTTTGTTTACATGAAAACATATTTTTTTTTGCAGGAAAATTATGTTGAACCCCCAAACATTATATATATTTTTAAAGCAAAGGCCCTACAGAATAAAATGGTGGGTGTTGCATTTTTTTTTTCTACACAGTATTTGCGCAGCGATTTTTCAAACGCATTTTTTGGGGAAAAAATACACTTTTTTTAATTTTAATGCACTAAAACACACTATATTGCCCAAATGTTTGATGAAATAAAAAAGATGATCTTAGGCCGAGTACATAGATACCAAACACGACATGCTTTAAAATTTCGCACAAACGCGCATTGGCGACAAACTACATACATTTTTAAAAGCCTTTAAAAGCCTTTACAGGTTACCCCGTTAGATTTACAGAGGAGATCTACTGCTAAAATTACTGCCCTCGATCTGACCTTTGCGGTGATACCTCACATGCATGGTGCAATTGCTGTTTACATATGACGCCAGACCGACGCTTGCGTTCGACATTGGGCAAGAGCAGGGCAGGACCGGGGGTGCTTTTTTTTTTTTTTTTTATTAATTTTGCTTTTTTATTTTATTTTTAAATTGTTCCTTCCATATTTATTTTTTTTTATCATTTTTATTGTTATCTCAGGGAATGTAAATATCCCCTATGATAGTAATAGGTAGTGACAGGTGCTCTTTTTTTGAAAAAACTGGGGTCTAGACCCTAGATCTTTCCTCTGCCCTCAAAGCATCTGACCACACCAAGATCGGTGTGATAAAATGCTTTCCCAATGGCGCTTTTTATATCCGGGGGGGGACATTCCCTCCCACTGCTTGTAAAAGCAGTCCAGAGGCTAATTAGCCACTAGGATTGCTTTTACATTAAAGCCGGCCGCTGGCTGAAAAGAATGATACCAAGATGATACCTAAACCCGCAGGCATCAATCTGGTATAACCATTCAAAGTCCAGCAACATACCAGTACGTTGCTGGTCCTTGTTGGACATGTATTGTAATCTTTTTTTTTCATGCAGCCAGGTGGCTGAACGAAAAAAGAGATTGATCGGTGGGTATGCCCACCATTAGAATACCGCCCTTCATCCACCCACTTCTAATGATGGGCATACATGCACCATTTATATATGCCGAAGCATGGGGGCATCCTCCCGCAAAAAAGTTATGCCGCACACACATGGTCGGACTTTTCCACGGGCAAGCCTCCGTCGGAATTTCGACCGTATGTACGCGGCATTAGGAGCAAAATCACTCCTACGCCCCTGCTGCCCCAATGCTTCAGCATATTTGCTTTTTTTTTTAACTGTGGTGGTGAAATCACCTCCTACAGCACTGGAGTCGCAGGGATCAGGCCTGTCTCTGCGAACGCTGCAGTTATGTGTGTTGTGTTTTGCAAGTGACAGTAATCGATCGATACTGCACTTGGGTGGACTGGGCTGGACGGAGGGGCAAAACGCAGGTGCTAGCAGGTATCTGGGCTGATCCCGCTAGCACTGCGTTTTTGGGAACCCAAAACTGCTGGGGACGCTAGTATAGATCTGATAAGATCAGATATTGATCTGTTCAGATACTATACCACTAAGGGAGGTGTATGCTTCACGCGTGGGTGTTAGCGTTACTGGCACTAACCTGACGCTGCCTGGGGTGTGACGCAGACCCTCTCTGACGCTAAAACCTAATTGATATCACCCGCCGGGCGATCAGGGGGTTAAACCTTTATTGGGTTATATACGGTGGGTGCCCTGACATTATAAAAAGCAAACTAACTAACCAGCGTCACCCGTAACACTTATATGGTGATCACTGGTGAAAGGGTTAACTAGGGGCAATTAGGGGGTTAAAACCTTTATTAGGTAATATATGGGGGTACCTGACGCTATATAAAAACCTGACGGCGAACCTAAAAAAAAATTACTGGCTACCGATCTGCATCACCGACGCTAAGACAGCGATCAGAAAAATGATCGCTTAGCGACAGTGGTGATAGGGGGTGAAAGGGTTACCTGGGGGGCGATCAAGGGGGATAAACCTTTATTAGATAATTTATGGGGGTACCCGACGCTATAAAAACCTGCGGCGAACCTAAAAAAAATTACTGGGTACCGATCTGCATCACCGACGCTAAGACAGCGATCAGAAAAATGATCGCTTAGCGACGGCGGTGCTAGGGGGTGAAAGGGTTACCTGGGGGGCGATCAAGGGGGTTAAACCTTTATTAAATAATTTATGGGGGTACCCGACGCTATAAAAACCTGCGGTGAACCTAAAAAAATTTACTGGGTACCGATCTGCATCACCGACGCCAAGACAGCGATCAGAAAAATGATCGCCAAGCGACGGCGGTGCTAGGGGGTGAAAGGGTTATCTGGGGGGTGATCAAGGGGTTAAACCTTTATTAGGGGGGGTTAGGGGGCTACACTGGACCTAAAACTAAATGTAGTGACACTTTTACAGTCACAAATGTCACTGATTGCAGTGATCAGTAAATAAATGGTCACTGCAATCAGTGACACTGTGACTGGGGGCTGGGGGGTGATCTGGGGGGGCCTGGGGGGGCGATTTATGTGCCTATGTGTGCTGGTGTTAGTTTAGTGTTAGTGCACTGACCTGTGTGTCTTCTCTTGTACGACGCTCGGTATATGTGAGCGCCGCACAGGAGATGACATCACTTCCTCCTGCTTTCTCTGTCTGTGTAAACATTACCCAGCAGAGGGGGCATTTCTATTCGCCGGGAGCGATCGCGGGGTGGTGGCCGTAATCGAACGGCCGCCCCCCCATCTCGGAACGCTCCCAGACGAATTCTGACCGCTCACTGTACAGAAGGGGGGTCCGATTGGACCCCCCAACTGTACAAAGGCAATCACGTACACTCTACGTGATTGTGCCTGTCGGTGCCATTGTGCCGACGTATATATACAGTGAGCGGTCGTTAAGTGGTTAAAGAGGGAAAGACAATGATTATATAGGGATGCTAATGTAGTATCACAGATTAAGAGATTAATATAAGAGAAGGACTAATACATAGAGGAATCAATGAATAATCAATAAAAATGTGTATATATATATGAGAATAAAAAATAAAAAAATATATATATCTATATATATATATATATAGTATAGATTAAGAGGATGAAAAGAAATACCATAAGAAACAGACTGAATGGCTAAGATAATTAAAGGGACATCAAATGCAAAAACGGTTGGATATACTGGATTTCTAAGAATTATCTAAGGAATACTAAAAAACATTAAAAAACATTTACCATATATGCGCATGTGTATGTACACATACACAGATGTGTCATACATTTATCTAAGATTGGATAATAAAATGGACTAAAATAAACATATCCACCTATAATGAAAAATCCCCTCTAATGTGAAGGTGCGCGCATAAGGGTACCCGTGTACAGTACATAAAAATGCATATATACACAAATACACAAACAAACACACAGACACACGCAGAAGGATGTGTATTAAAGGAGACCAATTGTAAGTGTATCAAAGACTTAAGGGGTTATATACTGATAACCTGGACATGTGGGAGAACCAATGTCGACATAGAGTAGCTCAATATGTACACATGGTTATGGCAACATGAAGAGAGGGTATCTTTAGAGAAGGATATTAATCTCGATACCTTCATTCAGGCCCCCGAGCGCGAGACTATCGAGGGTAAATATCCAATAGTTTTCACACTCACATAGTCTTTTATAGCGCTCGGCTAAGGGGAGGTGTTTAGAAATAGCTTCTATGACCCAGACACGTAAACCCACATATGATTGGTGATGAAATTCTTTAAAGTGTCTAGCTACACTGTATTTTTCACGACCCTTCTCGACAAAGTTACGATGTTCTCCTAACCTTCTTCGGAGGGTGCGAATGGTGCGGCCTACATAAAGTAGGCCGCACGGACAGGTCAGGCAGTACACCACATACTCAGAAGAGCATGTATAGAAGTCAGGTAGGATGTATTGCTTGCCTTTACAGGTAAAATCTTTCTGTCTATGATTGACGTGCTTACACGTAAGGCATAAAGCCTTCCTACACTGATACATACCCTTCAGATTAAAGAATGTCAGGGGTGCACTGGGAGAGGGCCCTGATGTTTTAATTTTGCTAGGGGCTATCTGGGCCTTGATGTTTTTGGCCTTTCTATAGCTAACTACGGGACGCTCTGTGAGTGTGGGTTTTAGGTGGGGGTCCTCCTTCAATATGGACCAATGTTTAACTAAAATCCTTTCCATCTTCCTGAATTGGCTATGGAATTGAGTGACAAAACGGACAGGTTGAATGTTGTCGTCTGTACTCTTAACTCTTTTTTCGCTCACGTCAGTATTTAGATAATGTCGATAGGCTCCCTCTACCAGCTCGTCGGGATAACCCTTCTCAAGAAATTTTATTTTAAGCTTCGAGCCATGGGAAATGTAGTCCTGTGACCGAGTACAATTATGTCTCAGTCTACAGAACTGGCTCTTGGGTATGTTGTTCACCCATCGTGGATGGTGACAACTCCCATAGTGCAGGAAAGAATTGCTTGCAGTAGGCTTGGTATAGTTCTGTGCGCAAACCACATGGTCCTCATGAAAAAGCTCAAGATCCAAAAAGGCCAATGTATTCTCATCTGTCACAAAAGTAAAAGAAAGACCCATATTGTTAGAATTGCAATGTTGTAGGAACTCTGGAATTAATGTATCGGGACCATCCCAAATGATGACCACGTCATCTATATAACGACCATAGAATACTAGGTGAGAGGCATAGGGGTTATTTTGCCAAATATTGTGATGTTCCCAATACCCCATGGTGAGGTTAGCATAATATTAGCCCCCATAGCTGTCCCCTGAATTTGGATGTAAAATTGGCCATTTGCTTCAAAATAATTGTGGTTAAGGCAATAGTCCAACATTTCAAGTAGAAAATTGATCTGTCTATTGTTAAGTAGTGGGTCTTCATTGAGAAAATACTGTGTGGCATGTAGGCCCACTTTATGGGGAATGGACGTATAAAGTGACACTACATCCAGCGATAGCCAACGCTAAGAGGGTTCCCATCTATATTGCTGTAACATATGGAGTAGTGTTATGCCGTCTTTGATATATGAAGGAAGATTATTGACTAAGGGCTGTAAAAAATGGTCAATATATATGGAAAAATAGCTGGTTACACTTTCCATAGCCGCTACAATCGGTCTCCCTGGTGGATTGGCAGGATCTTTATGGACCTTAGGAAGGTGATAAAAGTAAGGTCTCTTATAAAAGTCATGCAGAAGAAATGCGGCCTCTGTTCTGGTCACCAATCCCTCGGCTTTGGCTTTATTAGCCAAATTATGTGCTTCCTTGGAGAACATAGGTAATGGGTCACTAGCAAGTCTTAGATAAGTTGTATCATCAGAGAGCAACCGAGCACTCTCTGATTGATAATCTACACAGTTTTGGATTACTATCCCTCCCCCTTTATCAGCTGATCTGATTATGAGTTCTTTATTGTTGGTAAGACTATTCAGGGCAGTGGTTTCGGCTATCGACAAGTTGGTAGAAGATTTATGTATGGGACATTGTTGACACATCCGCAAGGTCTCTGCATAAACTACTTGATAGAAACTTTGGATATAGGGTCCTTTAGCAAACGTGGGGTAAAAGATGGATTTGGGTCTAAATTTTGTCTTCTGAACAGGTGGAGAAGTGGACAGATGTTGAGTGAGCAACTCGGCAAGATCATCTGGATCATCCGTATGGAGGAGCTCCGGATGATCCAAGGCCATGCATTCCCGCACGTCACAGTCTAAAGAGTGGTCCATGGCAAAACATGCATCAATGGTCGTGTCTAAGACATCCTCATCAGCAAGAGAATCTCTGTCAACACATAATGATGTTGTGTGTATGTCCTCTCTGTGTCCATTTGAGAGTCTATGTTAGGAATAGCCCCCATCAATGCAAGCTCATCAGTGCCCATCAATGCAGACTCACCAGTGTCCCCTCTGTGCAGCCTCGCCAGTGTCCCCTCCATGCAACCTCGCCAGTGTCCCCTCAGTGAAGCCTCACCAGTGTCCCCTTCATGCAACCTCGCCAGTGTCCCCTCCATGCAGCCTCGCCAGTGTCCTTTCCATGCAGCCTCGCCACTGTCCCCTCCATGCAGCCTCGCCAGTGTCCCCTCCATGCAGCCTCGCCAGTGTCCTTTCCATGCAGCCTCGCCAGTGTCCCCTCCATGCAGCCTCGCCAGTGTCCCCTCCATGCAGCCTCGCCAGTGTCCCCTCCATGCAGCCTCACCAGTGTCCCCTCCATGCAGCCTCACCAGTGTTCTCTCAATACAGCCTCGCCAGTGTCCCTTCCATGCAGCCTTGTCAGTGTCCTTTCCACCTCACCAGTGTCCCCTCAATGCAGCCTCGCCAGTGTCCCTTCCATGCAGCCTCGCCAGTGTCCTTTCAATGCAGCCTCGCCAGTGTCCCTTCTATGCAGCCTCGCCAGTGTCCCCTCCATGCAGCCTGACCAGTGTCCCCTCCATGCAGCCTGACCAGTGTCCCCTCCATGCAGCCTGACCAGTGTCCCTTCCATGCAGCCTGATCAGTGTCCCCTCCATGCAGCCTCGCCAGTGTATGGGGGTTAGAGAGCGGGGATCTCTCCTTTACCCAGCGACCGCTGTCATTGGATTTCCCGCCTCCAGTGTGATGTTTATCAAAAGAGTCGGTTCAGGAGGCGGGACATCCGATGACAGCGGTCGCTGGGTAAAAGGGAGATCCCTGCTTTATGTGATCCAGCGGCGCTCGCCCTCACCCCTTACCCTCTAAAGGTAGCACTGGGGATCGGAAAAGAATGTCGCTGGGGGACCGTAGCCGCAAGTTTTTTGTCCTTGGACCCCACACCATTTCAATAGGTGCCGCTGGTGGGCCCCCTTCAGCCGCCGGGCCCTCGGACCACGGCCCAATGGACCGACTGGTCAGTCCGCCACTGGATGTTAGGTACTAAATAATATTAATATTATTTATTATTATTTTGTTACTCAAGGAGGGGCCAATGTTGTATGCCTGGCTGGACTGCAGGCCGCGCCTCCCCCTCCCAAACAGGAAGGGGAGAAACTCCTCCCATACGAGATGACAGCATCTACTAATCCTGCAATGTATATGTAGCCAAGGGATTGTAGGCAGAGCAGTGCCACCTAGGGAATTAAGTGTGCGCCGCATCCACCACGACTCCAATGGCCATCTGGGTGTCCCCACCAGGAAATTTCATGGATCAAGATAAATATCTCTACCATGACAGGTCTGGAAACAACACAGTGGAAGCAAAAGTGTGTGAATCATATGATCTTGGCTTACCAAGAACTGTAGGAATCTTGGACACTGACACTTTACCGTGAGGGTCACCAGAGCATTCCACCATAGGGCTGTGTTTACCTTATCTTTGAAAAGACATGTTGCATCACATAGCAGAAAACAACTAGTCCCAACCCTTGCTACCCATCTACCCATCTACGCAGCTGGTTGTGACGAAGTGGAATAAAAGACCAGGTGGTCCAGGAAGTGCTTCAGAAGTAGGACAAGCAGTGCAAAGAAGTTTCCTCTAGGCTAAATAGCAGGATAAGAAATGCAAAGCACACTTCAGTGCTCAGTTTTCCAAACCATAACCATCATCACTGTAGGTTGGCAGTGTTAGAAACTTTTTACAATGGTGTCCAATGGTACCAACTGTTTGTTAGCTCCCAGGGCTTCGGCCTGGCTGGCTTTATTCAATGTTTGAGTCCTCAAAGATTGGGTCACACCAGAGGCTGTGCCACAGTTCTTGACCTGGAAAGCACTCTATGGCTATACGACCCAGTACACAGGTCTAGAAAGCATCACAATAGGTGGTCACATTCCAGGCCTCCAAAGCTGTTGCTGAGGAAACACTGATCTGGATACCTGCTATGTGAAGACTAGCTCAAGCAGCATTTCTTAAAGATTTTCACCAAAGAAAAAATCTACAGCAAGTTTGAAATTAAGAATAAAAAATAATACAGAATAAAAATAAAAAGCTAAAACTATAGATACAGTATTGCATTCTCGGTATCTATCATGCCTGCATTGTCTGGCCGGTAGGATATGGGAATACTAAGATTTACCTTTATGGGCCCTATATGTGGGCTTGATGTATATCCCAATGGTCATGTTATTATGTTCACTATACTTTCCCACTCTCATCTACATACTATTATTATTTTATTTACTAATTGTTATTTACTAATTGTGCCTTATGTGCAGAATACAGTCATTGCTATGCTCCACCCGTGTCATTCACACCATCTTGCTTTGAGTCACTGACTTTGAATTAGTATGCATAAAAGGACTTCTAATTTTTCTCACTCTTCTGATTTGTGCATTTATTTCAGCTTAGTAATTCAGAAAGTTCTGAAGCTAGGGGCATATCAACGACCCAAAATAGGAGCCAAAAAAGTACAAAAGAGCAGCTGAAATAATAAAAGTGGAAAGTAAGATTAGCTCTTTAGTACACCATGCTTTGTGATTTGACATTATTCCAATCAATTCTGGTATACATCAGAATTCATGGATAATAGAACATTCGTAGATAATCAGTGACATTACTGATGTGCCTTTACAATAAAAAAAATCAGACATGCACTCTTCTATTCAGAATGATTACAGATTTTAGTGCGGAAATGTGCCATTATTTCCTGGCTAATGTTAAAGGTTGAGTAGAAGAGATGGCTGCAAATTACTGTCAGCCTTTTATTTGTACATTTTGATCTATGTATATTTTAATGACAAAGTAGACAACCTTGATGTGCTAAATTCTGTTGCTCTTATATTCATATAGTTGCAAAGCTATGAAAGTCCTCCCGACTTTAATAAACATAACAAAGAATTACATTTGAATTGAAATTTCAAACTTATAATGTACCAAATTACTGAACTTCTTCTTGACATCATTGAAGCAGTAAGTCTCTGTTTAATATAGACAACCTCAACAATACCTTTCTACATTTCAATGAACATGACAAAGAACTCAAACATATACTGTACCCCAGAAGTGTCACAATGTACTGACTGAGCAAACATCTTACTGTTATATTAATATAGGAACTACAGTATATCAACACTTCATGTTCATTTTCCAGCCATATTTTTAGTCATGTTCTAAAAAAATACAGTATGATGTCAATATTCCTTGTTTTTGAGTTAACTGCTTCAGCCCCGGAAGATTTTACCCCCTTCCTGACCAGAGTACTTTTTACAATTTGGCACTGCGTCCTTTTAACTGACAATTGCGCGGTTGTGCGACGTTGTACCCAAACAAAATTTGCATCCTTTTTTTCTCACAAATAGAGCTTTCTTTTGGTGGTATTTGATCACCTCTTTGATTTTTATTTTTTGCGCTATAAACAAAAGAACAGCGACACTTTTGAAAAAAAAAACGAATATCTTTTACTTTTTGCTATAATAAATATCCCACATTTAAAAAAAAAAAAAAAAATTTCCTCAGTTTAGGCCGCTATCTATTCTTCTACATATTTTTGGTAAAATAAATCGCAATAAGCATATATTGATTGGTTTGCTCAAAAGTTATAGTGTCTACAAAATATTTTATTATTTATTTTTTTACTAGCTATGGCAGCGATCTGCGATTTTTATCAGGAATGGCAGCGATCTGCGATTTTTATCAGGACTGCGACATTATGGCAGACACATCGGACACTTTTGACAAATTTTTGGGACCATTGGCAATTTTACAGCGATCAGTGCTATAAAAATGCACTGATTACTGTAAAAATGTCACTAGCAGGGAAGGGGTTAACACTAGGGGGCGATCAATGGGCGATCAAGGAGTTAATTGCGTTCCCTCTCTGTGTTCTAACTGAAGGGGGGGATGGGACTTACTAGGGGAAATAACAGATCGCTGTTCATACTTAGTATGAACACACAATCGGTCATTTCTCCCCTGAAAGAACCGAGCGATCGCAGGGGGCCTGACGGTCATCGCGCCCGCCGGGCACTCGCATCGGCTCTGGGGGCGAGCATCAGGCGCGCGGGCGCGCCCCTAGTGGCCACAGGGCGCAGCGACGTAACATAACGTTGTTTCACCCAGCCGTGCCATGCTGCAGCAGTAAAACTGTGGCAGCTGGTCGGTAAGTGGTTAAAGCTGAACTTCGAGATCAACGTTCTCCAATTTTTTTTTATATTCCAGATGGGTGTGCAGCTGACAGCATGTGTCTCTCTCCTTTCATTTCCCTCTCCCAATGTCATTGTGTTGCAGCAGTTGCCTCCCACCCTTAGCTTCCCTGCAGAGGGCTCTGTGTGAACCCCCACCACCTCCTGGCAGTGGACTTAAGCCAGAGAGCAGGAGAGCTTGAGCCAATGGGAGCTTTAGAGAGAGGACTTGCTACAAGCGAATGGAAACAAAGGAGGAGAGATACAGATATTTCCCTGGCAAAATTAGCTGAGGCAAACCAGCCAGGGGGGTGAACACAGGCAGACCTGTGCCTGGCATCCATGAGGACAGAGCTTCCATGCACTAGAGAGAGAGAATAAGCCACAGTGAGAAATGCTGTGCCTTGAGACGCAAGCTGGGAAGATCTGTTGCTGTATGCCACCACCTCAGAGAGGACCTGTTCACAAGGATCTGACCATGGGGGGCCATTCGTGTGGACTGAGACTTCTAGGACAACTGATTGGTGGTGAGAGTAACTATCAAGCTTAACGCCTTGTTGCCCACAATTAAAGCTTACTGAGATTGCCCCTTATTTAACAGTCCATTGGCCATCCTTGTGTACAATCTTAAAGGGACCGCTAGATGTGCACAACCAACAGAGGGGCCCCAACAAAAACAGGCCAACATTGACAATTGGGCACCAGGTACTTTTACAGTCACCTCCACGGGTATCCTTTTGTCAGCACCACTATTGGGGCTGTATGTATAGAGTGCACTCAGGAACATTGTTTGAGTATGTATTACTAAGAAACACAGTGAGGTTACCCTTTATAAAATACATTCATCTCATTAAGTTCCTTGTACTCTATATGTGGGGAGTTGGAGATCCGAGTAATTTTCAAAGTAGCATAGTGCACCTCATCCCGGTAATTTAAATGTAGAGGGAGTGAGAGAATGGGATTATACCGGTGCTTTTGAAATTAAACACATAAACATCATAAATTTATAATTTTATTAAAATATCTTATAGATATTATACAAATATACAAGAAGAACAATATAGTGATAAAAATGCAACTTAACAAACAGAGATTTTTTTCTGGGTTGCTGGTTGGCCCAAGATGGAGTAAGGCGGGGTTCAGGTAAGGTGTTGTATCCCTATTTATTTCGCCGGGTCTGGCTTCTTAAGGGAAATACACTAAGATCACCCAGATTATTTGTATAGCCAGCTCTATCAAAAAATAAAAAAAACAAATAAACATAATATCAGAGACAAAGTTACATATAAACATTTGTTTTCACATGAGTATATCTCATAATTTACACTGCCATAGTTACCTACAGAGGAGCCCAGCCCTTGCTCAGCCCAGACAGGAAAAAAACACACCTGCGAATCCCATATAGGATGAGTATACACAACTACAGGATTATGTAGGGAGCTAGGTTCAGCCGTAGGGGGGCAGAAAAGACCCAGCTAGAAGGAACAGAAGTCCTAGTGACTAATTGCTTCCAAACATAAAAAATCAAGAAAAAATTGAAAGTCATAAAATCAAAGGGGGCCAGCGGGCTCGCAGACAACTTACTTTGCTTGATATGTTAAGGAGAAGACATATTGGCGAAGGCGACCAGAGAATCTCCACAGTGTCACTAACAGGTGATGGCTGAAAAGCCTGAACTAGACAGTTCAGTATATCCTGGAAATAGATTGATAAACAATCTCAAAATGTATACCAGACATAGATGCTAATACCTGGTTAAATGGATAACATCCATAAAGGATGGAAAAGAAATTTGCCAAGCAGTGAAGAGTCATACATGCTGAGGGTGATGGTATGCATATATCCATACTGGGAAATAATGGTAACCACAGGCATCCTGGAAGGTGCAGTGTGCCAATGTTTAGTAACATTTGGGAACAGGGTATGTGAAAAACATGGATGTGAGGAGGATAAATTACCTGAGTCGGAGGAGTGCAGAGTAAGGTCGCCCTCATACTGTATATCCGCCTGCTGTAAATGGCGAAAGTACTGGCATTTAAACCCCCCGCTCGCTCGGACGTACTGATGTCACCAAGCGAGTGCGGACAAAGACGTGCTCATTCTCACGCAAGGGAGCAAGAACCGCCTCCAAACTACAGTCCTCAAGATGCCCTGTGGTGCGCACATGCGCCGTAGTGACGGCGGCGATGATGGTGTTAGAGACACCGACGTCACAAATGATTGCCTAAGCTGGTGGGCGGCAATGAAAAATGGGCGTATAGGCCCAGTGGGGGCAGGGAGGATGGAACACGGGTAGGGAAAGCGGGTCAATGCTGATGTTGAACTTGGGCAGGAGAAAAGACAGCACAGAAACGGGCTTCAATTGAAACGAATCCCTTGGGTGTCCATACGGCAAGAACAGATATGCCCCGCAACATGTACCACAGTGTGTAAAAACCCAGGGGAATGAAAAGAAGTGTCAAAGCGCATATGTGATGCCATGCCCTGGACTGTAGGGAAGGCAAAAAAAGGGGGCTTCTGTAGAAGGTTAAGGGATATGGCAGTGTAAAAAACACATATGGTAGAGCCAAGGACAAAATGTTTCACTATCTATTGCACAACCAATATAAATTAATCTGATATAAGGGTCTACACAATACATATACTGGTTTATAAATTGTACAAAAATATATATATATTTTGTTTAAACAGGTATTATCGACAATCAAGGGGGACAACAGGGGAAGGGGAAGGAAGGGGGGGAAGGAAGGAGGGAGGGGGGGGAAGAGGAAAAAAGGGGGGCGGGAAGGGGTGAGAGGAAGGGGAGGAAGGGGAAAGGGATGAACTGGGGAGGGAGGAAGGGAGAAAGAGGGAAAAAGGTGAGAGATGGGAGAAAGAGGGGGGGGAAGGGAAAGGGTATAGGACACAGATGGAACATGACTTGAGCCCCAGATGGAGATTGGGGGTTAAAGACCAAACAGATAAAAAAAGAGATTCCACCGTGTGAGCATCGGAATACAATCTAATGTAGTCATAAAACAAATATTGTTAAACAATAATATATATTTTTTTAAAGAAAGGATTTAAAACTGATATACTCATTTAAGCCAGGATAGCGAGTTGCTTTTAATTGGTGGATCCATTTAGTCTCAAATTGCAGGAGTTTGCGGTCAATCCCGCCCCCTCTTGCATGTGTAGGTACATGTTCAAGAGCTGAGAATTTGATCATTCCTGCCTCAAAGTCATGTTCACAGCCTACATGACGGCTGATGGCCGTGGTCATCAGCCGTTTGTGAATAGGGCCAATGTGGTCTTTGATGCATTTAAAAAAGGGCCTTTTAGTTTTCCCCACATAGAAACTGCCACAAAGGCATTTGGCTATGTATACAACACTGGAAGGCATCTGTGACCTCCCCCCCCCCCTCTTCCGTCATATAAGCCAAAGTCATTAAACTTTCCCCTCTTAAGCAAAAATGCCAGTCTTTTGTTGAGCAAACCACTAGAGAGATAGATAAGCTTGATTTGGGTATGGACAACTCTAGTAGGGATGAGCTTCGTGTTCGAGTCGAACATACGTTCGACTCGAACATCGGCTGTTCGATCGTTCGACGAAGATCGAACGATTTGGGCCGTTCGCGCCAAATTCGAGTGACGCGAACGGCCCACAATGCACTACGCCATCGCAGTGTCATCCAGGCGCTGTGATTGGCCAAGCATGCACTGTGACCCCGCATGCTTGGCCAATCACAGCGCCGGCAGCGAGGAGAGCAATGATTGGCCACAGGCAGGATGCCTGTGGCCAATTATTGCTGAGGGTGTTTAGTACACGCCCCACACTATAAAAGGCCGCCAGCACGGCGGCCTAGTGTAGTGTGTTCCGGAGCAGGGATAGAGCAGCATAGGCAGGGACAGTGACTGTTATTTCTTTCTTGCTTAACCTGGATTCCTTTAGTTTAGGGAAAGAGAAGGATAGGTAGGGAGAGTGTCAGTGTGTTTTGTGCTTGTGCTATAGTGTGCTTAAAAAAAACATTTATTCTAGGGACAGAAAACTGTAGGTAGGGACAGTGTCAGTTTCTTTCACTCTGCAAGTCCTTGTTTCCAGGGACCTGGAAGGACAGTGAGTGAATTGTCCTTGTGCTATATTGTGCTTAAAAAAACATTTATTCTAGGGACAGAAAACTGTAGGTAGGGAGAGTGTCAGTTTCTTTCACTCTGCAAGTCCTTGTTTCCAGGGACCTGGAAGGACAGTGAGTGAATTGTCCTTGTGCTATATTGTGATTAAAAAAACATTTTTTCTAGGGACAGAAAACTGTAGGTAGGGAGAGTGTTTTTTTTCTTTCACTCTGCAAGTCCTTGTTTCCAGGGACCTGGAAGGACAGTGAGTGAATTGTCCTTGTGCTATATTGTGCTTAAAAAAACATTTATTCTAGGGACAGAAAACTGTAGGTAGGGAGAGTGTCAGTTTATTTCACTCTGCAAGTCCTTGTTTCCAGGGACCTGTAAGGACAGTGAGTGAATTGTCCTTGTGCTATATTGTGATTAAAAAAAACATTTTTTCTAGGGACAGAAAACTGTAGGTAGGGAGAGTGTTTTTTTTCTTTCACTCTGCAAGTCCTTGTTTCCAGGGACCTGTAAGGACAGTGAGTGAATTTTTCTTGTGCTATATTGTGATTAAAAAAAACATTTTTTCTAGGGACAGAAAACTGTAGGTAGGGAGAGTGTTTTTTTTCTTTCACTCTGCAAGTCCTTGTTTCCAGGGACCTGGAAGGACAGTGAGTGAATTGTCCTTGTGCTATATTGTGCTTAAAAAAACATTTATTCTAGGGACAGAAAACTGTAGGTAGGGAGAGTGTCAGTTTATTTCACTCTGCAAGTCCTTGTTTCCAGGGACCTGTAAGGACAGTGAGTGAATTTTTCTTGTGCTATATTGTGATTAAAAAAAACATTTTTTCTAGGGACAGAAAACTGTAGGTAGGGAGAGTGTTTTTTTTCTTTCACTCTGCAAGTCCTTGTTTCCAGGGACCTGTAAGGACAGTGAGTGAATTTTTCTTGTGCTATATTGTGATTAAAAAAAACATTTTTTCTAGGGACAGAAAACTGTAGGTAGGGAGAGTGTTTTTTTTCTTTCACTCTGCAAGTCCTTGTTTCCAGGGACCTGTAAGGACAGTGAGTGAATTTTTCTTGTGCTATATTGTGATTAAAAAAAACATTTTTTCTAGGGACAGAAAACTGTAGGTAGGGAGAGTGTTTTTTTTCTTTCACTCTGCAAGTCCTTGTTTCCAGGGACCTGTAAGGACAGTGAGTGAATTTTTCTTGTGCTATATTGTGATTAAAAAAAACATTTTTTCTAGGGACAGAAAACTGTAGGTAGGGAGAGTGTTTTTTTTCTTTCACTCTGCAAGTCCTTGTTTCCAGGGACCTGTAAGGACAGTGAGTGAATTTTTCTTGTGCTATATTGTGATTAAAAAAAACATTTTTTTTTGGGACAGAAAACTGTAGGTAGGGAGAGTGTTTTTTTCCTTTCACTCTGCAAGTCCTTGTTTCCAGGGACCTGTAAGGACAGTGAGTGAATTGTTCTTGTGCTATATTGTGATTAAAAAAAACATTTTTTCTAGGGACAGAAAACTGTAGGTAGGGAGAGTGTTTTTTTTCTTTCACTCTGCAAGTCCTTGTTTCCAGGGACCTGTAAGGACAGTGAGTGAATTGTTCTTGTGCTATATTGTGATTAAAAAAAACATTTTTTCTAGGGACAGAAAACTGTAGGTAGGGAGAGTGTTTTTTTTCTTTCACTCTGCAAGTCCTTGTTTCCAGGGACCTGTAAGGACAGTGAGTGAATTGTTCTTGTGCTATATTGTGATTAAAAAAAACATTTTTTCTAGGGACAGAAAACTGTAGGTAGGGAGAGTGTTTTTTTTCTTTCACTCTGCAAGTCCTTGTTTCCAGGGACCTGTAAGGACAGTGAGTGAATTTTTCTTGTGCTATATTGTGATTAAAAAAAACATTTTTTCTAGGGACAGAAAACTGTAGGTAGGGAGAGTGTCAGTTTCTTTCACTGTGAAAGTCCTTGTTTCAAGGGACAGAGAAGGACACCTGAAGGTAGCCCTTATTGCTTTTTTCCCATCTCCGTGCAGGCCATCTATTAGAATGTCTGGAAGGCAAACAAGGAGAGGCAGACAGTCAGGAGGCAATAAAAGAGGGCAAGCAGGCTCTGTGTCTGGGGGCAACAGTGCTGGTCGTGGACGCGGTGCATTGTCATCAGCACATGGCCATGGGACACGCTTGTCCTTCTTTTCGGCAGCTGGACATGTTGAGCCACATCATGCCGAAGACTTGGTAGAGTGGATGACCAAGCCCTCCTCCTCCTCCTCATCCTCTCTCACCCAGGCTCAGGGTACTGGAAAAGCAGCTGCCAAAGCGTCGTCTTCCCTGGTATCAATGTCAGACAAATCATCAGTCACTCCTTCCCTAGACCCACCATGTCCTCCTCCTGAGGAGTCCCCCGAACTGTTTCAGCACAGTGTTGGGTACATGCTCCAGGAGGATGCCCAGCGTTTCGAAGGGTCTGATGATGAAACCCAGCTAGAGGAAGGCAGTAGCGTGAGAGCAGACAGAGGGGATGCTCAAGAAGGACACCAATCTGGCAGTCATGTTCCAGCAGCTGCAGCATACTGCCAGATTGGCTCCAGTGATGAGGAGGGAGGGGATGATGAGGTCACTGACTCCACGTGGGTGCCTAATAGGAGAGAGGAGGAGGAGGAGGATGAGGAGGAGGCACATCTCCAAAGAGGCAGGATGCCCTTTGGTGGCCAGCGTAAGGGCAGTACACCGACGGAATCACACCGCAGAGCTCCGCCTGTGCAGGGCGCTGCCTCTGCCCGTCATTCAAAAAGTTCTTTGGTGTGGGCCTTTTTTGAGGCTAGTGCATCAGATCGCACAGCTGCTGTTTGCAACATATGTCTCAAGCGTATATCGCGTGGCCAAAACATCAGCCGCTTGGGTACCACATGCCTGACCAGACATATGTTGACCTGCCATGCAGCTCGTTGGCAAGCCTACCTCAAAGACCCACACCAAAGAACAAAGCGGACCTCTCCTTGCACCGCATCAGCTGGGATCTCCAACCCCACTATAACTTCAGTCCTCTCTGAAACATGCACTGAGAGGAATGAAGGTGTAGAATTAGGTGTGTCACAGCCAAGTACTTGCGCCCACTCTGCTAGCAGTACACCGACGTCCGATTCTAGCAGGCAAATTTCCCTGCCCCAGCTGCTGGACCGTCGAAAGAAGTTCACTCCCAGCCATCCACATGCCCAGCGGTTGAATGCTAGCTTGGCTAAATTGCTAGCGCTTCAACTGCTGCCTTTTCAGTTGGTAGACTCGGCCCCCTTCCGTGAGTTTGTGCAATGTGCGGTTCCTCAGTGGCAGGTTCCCAAACGCCACTTTTTCGCACGGAAGGCTATTCCGGCTCTCTACCGGCATGTGGAAGGCAATGTCTTGGCCTCGCTGGACAGGGCGGTCAGCGGTAAGGTGCATATTACCGCTGACTCATGGTCCAGCAGGCATGGACAGGGACGTTACCTTTCTTTCACGGCCCATTGGGTCACTCTTTTGGCAGCTGGGAAGGATTCAGGACAAGGTGCAGTAGTGTTGGAGGTTGTCCCACCGCCACGCCTCCAAAATGCTACTACTGGTTGTGACACACCTCTCTCCTCCACCCCCTCCTCTTCTTCTTCCTCCATGGCCTCTTCCTGTGGTTTGTCCTATGAACCAGCGGTGCTCCGTAGCCGTTCACGGGGCTACGCAAGTACGCAGGCAAAAAGATGCCATGCCGTGCTTGCGCTGGTGTGTTTGGGGGACAGAAGCCACACTGGGGCAGAGGTCCTGTCTGCTCTGCAGGGCCAGGCCGAGAGGTGGTTGACGCCACGCCAGCTTAAGCCAGGAATGGTGGTTTGCGACAATGGCACCAACCTCCTCTCCGCCCTCCGACAGGGACAACTGACCCATGTGCCCTGTGTGGCTCACGTCCTTAACCTGGTGGTGCAGCGGTTCTTGGGCAGGTACCCGGGCTTACAGGATGTCCTGAGGCAGGCCAGGAAAGTCTGTGTGCATTTCCGCAGATCTTATAATGCCAGTGCTCGCCTGGCTGAGCTGCAAAAGGAGTTGAACCTGCCCAAGAACCGCCTTATATGTGACATGCCCACCAGGTGGAACTCAACGTTGGCCATGCTGCAGCGGCTGCACACGCAGCAGAGGGCCATCAATGAGTACCTGTGCGACTACGGCACCAGGACAGGGTCAGGGGAGCTTGGTTTTTTTTCTCCACGCCAGTGGGGCATGATCAGGGATGCATGCACTGTCCTGGCACCATTTGAGGAGGCCAGGAGGATGGTGAGCAGTGACAGTGCATGCATCAGTGACACTGTACCTCTTGTCCACCTGTTGGAGCACACGCTGCGTGGAATAATGGACAGGGCACTTGAGGCAGAACAGAGGCAGGAAGAGGAGGACTTCCTTGCCTCTCAAGGCCCCCTTTACCCAGACAGTGTTACTTCTGTCCCACCCATCGCACAGGAAGAGGAGGAGGAGGAGGAGGAGGAGGAGGAGGATTGTGTCAGCATGGAGGTGGAGGCTGGCACTCAGCATCATCAGCAGCAGTCTTTTAGGGATGATTTACAGTCCCAAGAAACCAGTGGACTTGTTCGTGGCTGGGAGGAGGTGGCTGCGGATCATGTCGTCCTTAGTGACCCAGAGGACTCCGGAGCGAATGCCTCAGCAAACCTACGCTGCATGGCCTCCCTGATCCTGCAAAGTCTGCGGAAGGATCCTCGTATTCTTCGGATCAAGGAGAGGGACCATTACTGGCTGGCCACTCTCCTTGATCCACGGTACAAGGGTAAGGTTGCGGACCTTATGTTACCGTCGCAGAGGGAGCAGAGGATGAGACAACTCCGGGAGGCCTTGCAGAAAGGTCTGTGCAACGCGTTCCCAGAGACTGGGAGGTTGCAAACTCCTGGTCCTGGACAACGAGTTGCTGAGGCTTCGGCCAGTCAAAGAAGGAGCGGTGGGGAAGGTGGCCGTCTGACCGATGCGTTCAGACAATTCTTTAGTCCGCAGCCCCAAAGTATGATCGGTTCCAGCAACCATCGCCAGCGTCTGATAAACATGGTGCAGGAATATCTAGGGGCAAGGTCAGACTTGGACACCTTCCCCACCGAAAATCCTCTGGCTTACTGGGTCTTGAGGATGGATCACTGGCCAGAGCTTGCACAGTATGCAATTGAGCTACTGGCCTGTCCTGCATCCAGCGTTCTTTCGGAACGCACATTCAGTGCTGCTGGAGGATTTGTCACGGATCACAGGGTGCGCCTGTCCACCGACTCGGTTGATCGACTGACTTTCATCAAGATGAACCAGTCTTGGATCACCACCAGCTACCACACACCTGATGCTGATATAACAGACTAATTGATTTTAACATGTCACATCCCTTCAAGACTGATGCTGATGCTGAGTGCCTGTGCTGTTATGTTGACTGGCTATCCTCCTCCTCCGAGTCCTCAATGATACGATTGATGATGATAGCTTGGAAGATCATTTTTGTTTATGGGTGCCGCCACCAGTGCCTAACGCCCAATTTTTCAGCCCCTGTTTAACAGGGGCGTGTAATTACAATTTTTGAAGCAATACTTTGCAACAGGGCTCATTGCTGTACTCCAAGTACAGTATCTGTGAGGAGTTGCAGTGTTGTGCCACCAGTGCCTAAGGCCCAATTTTTCAGCCCCTGTTTAACAGGGGCGTGTCATTACAATTTTTGAAGCAATACTTTGCAACAGGGCTCATTGCTGTGCTCCAAGTACAGTATCTGTGAGGGGTTGCAGTGTTGTGCCACCAGTGCCTAAGGCCCAATTTTTCAGCCCCTGTTCAACAGGGGCATGTAATTACAATTCTTGATCTAATAATTCACAGCAGGGCCCATTGCTGCACCCACCAAGAGTAACTGTCAGGGCTTACAGTGTTGTGGCACCAGCACCACCATCAAAGGCCCAATTTTTACTACCACTGTTCAACAATTATATGTAATTAAAATTCCTGATATAATAGTTGACAGCAGGGCGTTCCAGCACCAACCAAGAGTAACTGTGAGTGCTTACAGTGTTGTGCCAACACCAACAACTAAGGGGCCTATTTCTGCAGAGTATATACGGCAGGTCCCTACTTTCAAACATCCAACTTACAAACGACTCCTACTTGCAAACGCAAGAAGACAACAGGAAGTGAGAGGAAATCTACCACTAGGAAGGAAAATTCTCTCCTGTAAGAATAAATATGGGAGAAAGGTGTCTCCTCTGTACTGATGCTTTATCAGCAATCCTTGTTTCAAGAAAAACACCACATTTCAAAAACAGTTGTCATTGGGACGGAAAGTGAGGTGAAATGTTCTGAACAGGGGCACAGACAGCAAAACAAATGTTACAGGGGTGATAACCCTTACCTATGTTTTCCAAAAAGTTTAAAAATAGATTTTTGGTCTGGAGCTACACTTCAACAATGTACCTGTTCAAAATTACAAACAGATTCTACATAAGAACAAACCTACAGTCCCTGTCTTGTATGCACCGCCTGTATAGGGCTGTTCAGAGTATATAGGGCCTTTTTTATTTTATGTGCGGGGTTCCCCTTAATATCCATACAAGACCCAAAGGGGCTGGTAATGGGCTGGGGTAGGGGGGGGGGGGGGTCATGGGGTAGCTATGCCATTTTTCTTAAAGAATTTCATCCATATTACCGGGACCAGACATTACATTAAAGCCGCAAGCAGTTTTAAATGGCTTTTTTTTCCTTTAGAAGTGTCATTTTGTGCAGGGACAGTTCTAAACACGGGAAACACGTGGCACTTCACAGGCATACTTTAGACACCCCCCAGGTACGATATTTAAAGGAATATTTGACTTTTTTTTTTCACTTTATGCATCATTAAAATGACTGCTCCCGAAAAACGACCGTTTTTAAAACTTCTTTTTGCATTGATACATGTCCCCTGGTGCAGAACCCGGGTTCCCAAACCCTTTTTAGGACAATAACATGCATAATAGTTGTTATAATTAGCACTTTAGAATTCGAACGTTCGCATCCATTCTATTTAATAGGGTTCTAATGTTCGTTCGAACTTTCGGTCCGTTCGCGGGTTCTGGTGCGAACCGAACAGGGGGGTGTTCGGCTCATCACTAAACTCTAGCAATAATCTCTCCTCGAGACACAAGAAAGCCCTTTAATCTCTTCAGAATAATGGGAAAATCACAATCAAGCCAGCCGATAAAGGCCTATCTCTAAAACTCTAATCATTAATTTCAATCTTGAATACTATTCGTTAATTACTAAAGCTTTCCGGAATGGACTTATTGGCAAAGATACGTGGAACTATTTAAATACCCAAGAACTCAGAATACCTACTATGTATGCACTTCCTAAGTTGCATAAATCTATGTCCAATCCGCCCGGTAGACCCATTGTATCTGGCTGCCAGAGCCTCACAGAACATGCGAGTGCTCTGGTTGACCGCTACCTCTATCCCCATGTGACATCTTTGACGTCATATATCAAAGACACAATTGACTTATAGCAAACGATCGAGGGGACTTGTGTCCCCCCTGATACTTGGTTAGTCGCTATTAATATAGAAAGTCTCTACAACACAATTCCCCATACCAAGGGCATTGAGGTTGTGGGACATCTCTTAAAGGATAGAGGCAGTCCGGCACATGCATACAATACATTCATTCTGGACCTTCTAAAATTTATTTTGACCCGCAATGTATTTCTCTTTGGACTCTCCCACTACCTCCAGGTACAGGGGGTTGTCATGGGAACCAAGTGCGCCCCTTCCTATGCCAACCTGTACCTGGGTGGGTGGGAGAAGGAGGAAAAAAGGGGGGGAGGACTAAGACTAATAGAAATGAGGCTACAGCTACAAAATCCTGAAACGCGCATACAATAGAGCTTCTAAATGTAATCGCAATGAACTAGTGTTCTCTACCAAAACCAAATCTTCTTTACAACCAATTCGATTAATCACGCAATACTCTAAACATCATGCATCTTTTAGAGATATTTTGACTCAGTACTGGCCTCTATTACTAGCCGATAGCTTGGCTGGTAAATACATCAACAAACGCCCTGACATCACCTACCGACGTGCTCCCTCTCCTAGGGACAGTCATTTCGACCCTACAGACTGTATACGCAATACACAGACAGGCACTTTTTCATGCAATAAGTGCGACATTTGCCCATTTATTCTAAATGGCCAAACTGTGATTCTTCCTAATGGTCTTACACATTCCATCCATCATCGAGTATCCTGCCAAACCCTTGGTGTTGTATACATAGCCAAATGCCTTTGTGGCAGTTTCTATGTGGGGAAAACTAAAAGGCCCTTTTTTAAACGCATCAAAGACCACGTTGGCCCTATTCACAAACGACTGATGACCACGGCCATCAGCCGTCATGTAGGCTGTGAACATGACTTTGAGGCAGGAATGATCAAATTCTCAGCTCTTGAACATGTACCTACACATGCAAGAGGGGGCGGGATTGACCGCAAACTCCTGCAACTTGAGACTAAATGGATCCACCAATTAAAAGCAACTCGCTATCCTGGCTTAAATTAGTATATCAGTTTTAAATCCTTTCTTTAAAAAAATATATATTATTGTTTAACAATATTTGTTTTATGACTACATTAGATTGTATTCTGATGCTCACACGGTGGAATCTCTTTTTCTTGTTCATACATCACGGGACACAGAGCGGCATAGTCATTACTATGTGGGTTATATAGAATTACCTTCAGGTGCTGGCACTGGCAACTTCCAAAACAGGAAGTACCCTCCCCTATATAAGCCCCTCCCATCCGGGAGCACCTCAGTTTTTTGCCAGTGTCTAAGGTGTTGGCCAAGGTTAACATGTATTCATCTGGGCTTGTGTACAGGTTCTCTGGGCCTTAGCAAGCTATTCCGGATCCGACCAAAAAAGCTTCATAGCTAAACGGTCGGTACCCGGGCCTTGCAGAGAAGAGCAGGGTTTTGCCTGTAATGCCTCTCTTAGGAGGGCTGGACCCTGGGATCCAGAGCTCTGGTCATACCCAAAACCAAGAGGCTATCTGTGCAGGGTGCTATACAGGTCCAGGGGAGTGGAATCCTTGGGAACCCGGTCCCTGAAGGTCTAGTACAATGCCTGCCGTGAGAGGTGAAGTTTGGGCTTCTGTGGACCAAACAAAGTCCTGCGGCGGGGAAAAGGTAAGTGGGGGCCCCTCAGGAACTTGGTTCTATTGAGGGGACCCCCAAGCCTAATATGTCTTTCTGCCTGTTACCTAAAGGTATTCCCGCTAATAGCTGTATATGCCTAAGAAATCCTAGAAATGTCTTTTCATAAAGGAAGTTTTAAAAACTGTAAACCTAGAAATGTTTTTCATAAAGGAGGTTTTAAAAAAAAAAAAAAAAAGACAAAAGTGCGGTACCTGTGTTTGTCCACGAGAGGCCGCTGTGGAACGTCTTTTTTTCTTGGGACTATTCCTTCCATGGTGAAAGTCCAGGCAGATGAGTGAGCTCTCTATCAGGGAAGCTGCATTCCTCTGTCATGCTGCCAAGTAGTTTCCTTCCATCCCCGAGTCCTGGTGAAACAGGGACCCTGGCTCCTCTCCCTACATGGCGCCAAGAGCGCACACGTGCACGTGCGCGCGCACACACGCTTTCTTTTTATAAGATTTAGCTTCAAAAAAGGGGGCGGAGCCTGGCGGATGACGCGCTCTGTGCGCCCAGCGCTTCTGCGCATGTGCGGGCGTCCCAGCAAGATAAAAGGACTCAGTCCACGCTGCTTGCTATGGACACAGAGCATGAAAAGGAGCTGGTAGCATGGTATAGGGGCTTACAGCGGGCGGTTGATACAGGCATCCCCAGAAAGACGCATTAGTAGACACCCACTGATGTACATAGCAGCAAATTGCATTAGACTATTTCAGTAAAGGGGTGTATTGCGGCTGGAATACCTCAGCTTTGAACTAAGGAATATGCCGCCTAAAAAACTCTGAGATATACCTCTCAGGAAGTGTAGGGGGTCTCCATCGGGCTCTGAGGATCTAGAGCAGTCATCTGCACCTTCCTCCCCTGAGAAATCAGAGGTTAATACCCATAAGGAACCCCCGGGAGTGCCAGGTACTGCGGCTGTCCTCAGTCCACCTGCTCCTGCATATATAACAGAGGAGGTTTTTGCCTCAACTCTGGAGGGATTGGAGCAGAGATTGGCAGCATTGATCGCTTCTTCTCTACAGGAAAGAAAGCGCGCCAGATCTCCATCCCCTCCATTAGAGTGCCTGTTGGCAGAGCAACAGTCCCAGGAAGGGACTGACCTTCCTGAAGGGGATCAGGAGGAGGTTAACTCTGTTTTTGAGGAATCGACAGTAGATGAACCATTTTCAGCATCACAGACTGAAAGATTGTGGGTCCAGACCCTAACTGACATGGTTCCATCTGCATTTAAAATGCCTCTTGTTGAACCATCAACTACTGCTGTCTCCTCGTTGGGGTCGCTAAAAGCTCCCCAGATTAATTGCTCCTTTCCAATTCATCCATTATTGGAAGGACTTATATACCAGGACTGGGAACATCCTGATAAACTATTTGTTCCACCTAAGAAATTTCAGGTGATCTATCCCATGAAGGAAAAATTCACCCAGAGATGGAATGTTCCTACGGTGGACGCAGCCATTTCTTCTGTGAACAAATCACTGACATGTCCAGTAGATAATGTTCAAATGTTCAAAGATCCAGTAGATAAAAAATTGGAATCTTTATTAAAATCTGCTTTTTCCACAGCAGGGGCTGTTACACAGCCAGCAGTGGCAGCTATTGGGGTCTGCCAAGCTTTAAAGGATCAAATGAAAATGGTCCTGAGGGATTTGCCAGACCAGCAGGCCCAGGCTCTGGCTGATCTGCCTAGAGCATTATGCTTTGCGGTTGACGCCATCAAAGATTCTATCCATTAGGCCTCCCGCCTCACGCTGTCTTTGGTACATATGCGTAGGCTTCTGTGGCTCAAGAACTGGTCTGCTGAGGCTCCCTGTAAGAAGCTCTTAGTTAGCTTCCCATTTCATGGAGAACGCCTTTTTGGCGAAGACCTGGATAAATATATCCAGAAGATTTCCAGTGGTAAAAGTACTCTCTTACCAATTAAAAAGAGGTCTAGGGGTCCGTCTTTTAAGAGGACTACCTCTCCTATCCCTGGGACGTCTGCTACTAAGCAGTTCCGACGGCCTCCTCGGTCAAACTCAGGAGGTAAAAATCAGGGACAGTCACAGGGTAATAAAAAGCCCTGGATCCGAAGAGGTACTAAACCAGCCTCCAAGTCAAGCCTATGAAGGGCTGCCCCCACTCAAACGGGTGGGGGGAAGACTTCAGTTGTTCACAGAGACCTGGCGGGAGACGATCAAAGACAGATGGGTGCTCTCCGCAGTAACTCGGGGATACAAGTTGGAGTTAAAAGAGTCTCCTCCTTCCCATTTTATGTGGTCAGGCATGCCAAAAGACCCTCTGAAAAGAAGGTGTCTCCTAGTGGCGTTAGAACAACTATTGCTCCAAGGAGTAATTATGGAGGTTCCTATGGAAGAGTGGGGGTTAAGTTTGTACTCAAACCTTTTCACAGTCCCGAAACCAAACGGGGACATAAGACCCATATTGGACCTAAAGAGTCTAAACAAATTTCTAAACGTCCGGTCCTTCCGGATGGAGTCGATCCGATCGGTCACCGCTGCCCTACAGGGGGAGGAATGGTTAGCCTCGATCGACATCAAAGATGCTTACTTGCATGTTCCCATCTTTCCAGGTCATCAAAAATTTCTACGCTTTGCAGTAGAAGGGCGCCATTTTCAGTTCAGAGCCTTACCATTCGGTCTGGCCACAGCACCACGAGTGTTCACAAAAATTCTGGCCCCACTGTTGGCCGATCTAAGAACACGAGGTGTAACGATAATGACATACCTACACGACCTGTTGTTGATGGACCACTCAGTTGCCAAGCTAGAAGTGGTAATTGTCGATACAATCAAGTATCTAGAATCTCACGGTTGGGTCATTAACCTGGACAAGTCAGCCCTACAGCCAGTGAAAAACCTGGTATATCTAGGGCTACGGCTGGATTCAGACTAGAGGAAGATTTTCTTACCTCTAGACAAGGTATCCTCTTTGAGGGGCTTGGTCCGTCTGCTTTGTGCAAAAAGACAGCCGTCCATACGCCTGTGCATGAGGCTGCTAGGAAAGATGGTAGCATCATTCGAAGCTGTGCCATACGCCCAATTCCACTCAAGGAATTTACAGAGGGCCATATTGTCAGCCTGGAACGGAAAAATTCAGGCTCTAGACTTCCCGATGGCTTTGTCCCCTTCTGTTCGGAAGAGTCTCTGCTGGTGATTGATCCCCCAGAATCTCCAGAAGGGAAAACCCTTCAGTCCGATATCCTGGAAGGTGGTCACTACAGATGCCAGCCTTATAGGCTGGGGGCAGTACTGGAGCAATGGTCTCTCCAGGGCAGATGGTCAAATGTAGTAAAAACCCTGCCCATAAATCTCTTAGAGATACGAGCAGCCCGGTATGCCCTAGTAGCCTGGGCATCCAGACTCCAAGGGTCCCCTGTCAGAATTCAATCAGACAATGCCACAGCAGTGGCATATATCAATCATCAGGGAGGCACCAGGAGTCGTGCAGTCCAGAGGGAAGTAAGTCACATCCTGGAATGGGCAGAAAAGCATGTCCCATGTATGTCAGCTGTCTTCATTCCAGGGGTGGAGAGTTGGAAGGCGGACTTTCTAAGTCGCCAACAGTTATGCCCAGGGGAATGGTCCCTTCATCCCGAGGTCTTCCGAGCAATATGTCAGCGGTGGGGAACACCGGATGTAGATCTGCTAGCATCCAGATTCAACGCAAAGGTGGACAGATTTGTCTCCCGGACAAGGGATCCCCTCGCTTGCGGCTCGGATGCTCTGGTGTTCCCTTGGAATCAGTTCAGACTGATATATGCATTCCCTCCGCTACAATTGTTGCCTCGACTCCTTCGCAGAGTCAGGTTGGAAAAGAAGCCGGTGATCTTGGTGGCTCCAGCGTGGCCCCGAAGGGCCTGGTACGCGGAGATCATCAAAATGTCTGTGGGGAGTCCTTGGACCCTTCCACGTCGTCCGGACCTGCTTTCGCAAGGGCCGATATACCACCCTTCCTTACTAACTCTAAGTTTAACGGCCTGGCTATTGAATCCCACATCCTAAAGAAGAGAGGTCTCTCTAACTCTGTGGTATCAACTATAATCAATGCCAGGAAGCCTGTATCCAGGCAGATCTACTATAGAGTTTGGAAGGCGTACATCACTTGGTGCGAGGCCAGAAAGTGGCATCCACGTAAGTACGTTATAGGCAGAATTCTGGACTTCCTACAGTGGGCTGTAGACAGGAAGTTTGCCTTAAGTACTATCAGGGGTCAGGTTTTGGCCTTATCAATACTATTTCAAAGGCCCCTGGCTATGCATTCACTTGTCAAATCCTTTATGCAAGGGGTGACTCGTATTATTCCACCGATTAAAGCTCCCATATGTCCATGGGATCTAAATTTGGTTCTGTCGGTTCTGCAGAAGCAGCCATTTGAACCTTTGCGGCACATTTCCTTGGTTCTACTCACCAGAAAATTGATATTTTTAGTAGCCATATGCTCGGCTAGAAGAGTGTTGGAAGTAGCCGCCATGTCCTGTAAAGAGCCATATCTGGTTATTCATGAGGACAGAGTAGTATTACGTCCTCACCCAGCCTTTCTTCCTAAGGTGGTATCGAGGTTTCACTTGAACCAGGATGTGGTTCTTCCTTCTTTTCCCCAAACCGAGCTCGGTAGAGGAAAAGTTATTGCATTCTTTGAATGTAGTAAGAGCAGTTAAAGCTTATCTAAAAGCCACTGCTCAGATTCATAGAACGGATTCTTTGTTTGTTCTGCCGGAAGGCCCCAGAAAGGGTCAGGCAGCATCAAAATCTACTTTAGCCAAGTGGATTCGACAGGTCATAATAAAAGCCTATGGCTTGAGAAGTAGACCGCCTCCATTCAAAGTTAGGGCGCACTCCACGAGAGCAGTTGGAACTTCATGGGCAGTGCATCACCAGGCCTCCCTGGCTCAAATTTGTAAGGCCGCAACATGGTCTTCAGTACACACGTTTACTAGGTTCTACCAGGTGGACGTTAGAAGTCAGGAGGATGTCGCCTTTGGGCGCAGTGTGTTGCAGGCCGCAAAAGATCCTCATGCCTGATGGCGCCCAGCTTATGTATGGTATATCCCCCCCCTCATTTGGCATTGCTTTGGGACGTCCCACATAGTAATGACTATGCTGCTCTGTGTCCCGTGATGTATGAACAAGAAAGTAGGATTTTTAAAACAGCTTACCTGTAAAATCCTTTTCTTGGAGTTCATCACGGGACACAGAGCTCCCACCCCTCTTTTGGGGACACGTATTGCTTTGCTACAAAACTGAGGTGCTCCCGGATGGGAGGGGCTTATATAGGGGAGGGTACTTCCTGTTTTGGAAGTTGCCAGTGCCAGCACCTGAAGGTAATTCTATATAACCCACATAGTAATGACTATGCCGCTCTGTGTCCCGTGATGTACTCCAAGAAAAGGATTTTACAGGTAAGCTGTTTTAAAAATCCTACTTTTTATCTGTTTGGTCTTCAACCCCCAATCTCCATCTGGGGCTCAAGTCATGTTCCATCTGTGTCCTATACCCTTTCCCTTCCCCCCCTCTCTTTCTCCCATCTCTCACCTTTTTTCCTTTTTCTCCCTTCCTCCCTCCCCAGTTCATTAGGCTACACAGGTCTGAGTAATCTATAACCAGGTTTGTCATTGGGGACCAAGTAGATAAGAGTCGTGGCAGAGAACAGAGGACTCATCATACCAAGGGGCTCCTGTGGGTGTAACACTACCATTGCTTACGCCTACAGTCAGTAATCCAAGGTTTTAAAGAGATATTAAGCCCAAACACAAGAAAAAAAATATATATTGCAGCCCACTCATTTTTAGATGTAGTGGCTGCATTTGTTTTCTTTTTTTTAGGCTTTTTCTATTATTTTCACCTGGTGATCCCTGCCAGTACCGGTAAGTCTGTTATTTTCCAACTTTAATAGACCAAGTGGTAGTTAGAGGGTTGGGGAAAAACTGTTGCTGTAACTGATTAAAAAGAGTTAACTTGAGTTGGGCTTTAATTTGTCTGTCAAATCCATCTAAATATTTCAGCGCATCTAACACTATCCTCTCCCTAAATTGACAATGCTGCTGCCCAAAATTGTCTATGTTGCGCCTCTATCCAGAGTGGAGATATCCTAGGACAGGAAGTGAGTTACAGGCAGGATCACCAGGTGAAAATAAAAGAGAAAAAGGACACAAATGCAGTCACTGCAGCTAATAATTGGTAAAATGCAAGGTATTACATTTTTGTTTTGGGGTATAATACCTTTTCTTTTCTGCTGATGAAGCTGACTTCCATCAGTCTTGCCTACACACCATCAGTCAAAAATCCGAGCGTTCTAAACTCCGTGACGTAAAACACTCCGACAAGCCGATAAAAATTAAGTTCAATGCTTCTGAGCATGCGTCGACTTGATTCTGAGCATGCATGGGTTTTTTGTCCGATGGAGTTCCACACAGACAATCGGAAATTTGCTATCGTTTTTTTCCCATCGGATAAATTTAAAACCTGTTCTATACACGATCAGTTTGTCCGATGAGAAAAGTCCATCGGACTGTTTTCATTGGTAAAACCGATCGTGTGTACACGGCTTTAGGTGCATCCGCAGGACTATATTTCCAATGAACCCTCAGAAGTAGGGATGAGCTTCGAGTTCGAGTCAAACCCATGTTCGACTCGAACATCGTCTGTTCGCCGAATTTTGAACATTATGGGCCGTTTGCGCCAAATTGGAGTGGCGCGTCACGGCCCATAATTCACTGCGGCATCGCAGTGCATTGCTGGCTGATGATTGGCCAAGCATGCACTATGACTCGCATGCTTTGGCCAATCACAGCGCGCAAAAAACAGAGAGCCATAATTGGCCAAAGCCAGGGTGGCTTTGGCCAATTATGTCTCAGGGGGTTTAGTACACGCCTCACACTATATAAGGCCGCGTGGCGACCTGGTGTAGTGTGTTTTGGCGACGATAGTTAAAGACAGAGAGAGATAGTGTCATTTAATTTGAGTTAGATAGAGCAGGCAGGCGAGTCGGTTAGCTGCAATTACAGTGTGTAGAGGATATATATGCATCCTAGGTGTTGTGTATATATATTTAGACACTGTATTCAGCTTAGCTAGATCCGTTCCTGTTATTCTCTTCCTAATATACTGACAGGCAGGTAGGCAGGTGATTGTGCTAGCTGCAGTATTTTCACTTAGTGTACTGTGTCCTTTGCACAGTGTGCACCTAAACCTTACCTGAATACAATTGCTGGTGTTCTCATACTAATACAGGCAGGGAGTTGCAGTATTTTGATTTAGTGCCCTTTGCACAGTGTGCACCTAAAGCTTACCTGAATACAATTGCTGGTGTTCTCATGCTAATACAGGCAGGGAGCTGCAGTATTGTGATTTAGTGTCCTTTGCACAGTGTGCACCTAAAGCTTACCTGAATACAATTGCTGGTGTTCTCATACTAATACCACAAGCAGGGAGCTGCAGTATTTTCAGTTAGTGTACTGTGTCCTTTGCACAGTGTGCACCTAAAGCTACCTGAAGACAATTGCTGGTGTTATCATACTAATAATACTACAGGCAGGCAGTTGATTCTGCTAGCTGCAGTATAATCAGTATATATCAGTATAAAAATGTACCAGTGCAAAATTACAAACAGATTCTACTTAACCACTTGCTTACTGGGCACTTAAACCCCAATCCTGCCCAGACCAATTTTCAGCTTTCAGCGCTCTCACACTTTGAATGACAATTACTCAGTCATACAACACTGTACCCAAATGATTTTTTTCCTTTTTTTCATACAAATAGAGATTTCTTTTGGTGGTATTTTATCACCTCTGGGTTTTTTATTTTTTTCGCTATAAATTAAAAAAGACCAAAAATTTAGAAAAAAAAAACAAATTTTTCTTAATTTCTGTGATAAAATTTTACAAATTAGTACTTTTTTTTCCATAAATTTTGGCCACAATTTATACTGCTACATATCTTTGGTAAAAATAACCCCAAATTTGTGGAAATTATTTGGTCTGTGTAAAAGTTTTAGAGTCTACAAGCTATAGTACAAATCATAAAAAATGTATCACATCGGATGTACTGGCGGCCTATCTCATTTCTTGAGACCCTAATAAGCCAGGAAAGTACAAATGCCCCCAAATAACCCCTTTTTGGAAAGTAGACATTCCAAGGTATTTAGTAAGAGGCATGGTGAGTTATTTGAAGTTGTAATTTTTTCCCACAATACTTTGCAAAATTAAGATTTATATATTTTATTTAAATTTGTTCTCAAAATTGTCAATGTAATAGCTTATTTCTCTCACATGGCAAGTGCATACCACAAATGACACCTCAAAATACATTCTGCTACTCCTCCTGAGTATAACGATATCCCATGTGAGACTTTTTCACTGCCTGGCCACATACAGAGGCCCAACATGCAGGGAGCACCATCAGGTGTTCTAGGAGCATACATTACACATCTAACTAGTTGACTACCTATTACACTTTTGAAGGCCCTGGAGCACCAGGACAATGGAAACACCCACAAAATGACCCCATTTTGGAAAGCTAACACCCCAACCTATAATCTATGAGGCCTAATGAGTCTTTTGAACGGTTCATTTTTTTCCAGAACTTTTTGGAAAATGTGGAAAAATAATCAAAACGCATTTTTTTTTTTACACAAAGTTGTCCGTTTATAAGATATTTCCAACACATAGCTTTTACATAGCAAAAATGACACCCCAAAATACATTTTGTTACTTCTCCTGAGTACAACGATACCACATGTGTGAGAGTTTTACACAGCCTGGCCACATACAGAGGCCCAACATTGAAGTAGCACCTTCAGGCGTTCTAGGAGCATAAATTACACATCTCATTTCTCAACCACCTATTACAATTTTGAAGGCCCTGGAGCGGCAGGACAATGGAAACACACACAAAATGACCCCATTTTGGAAAGCTAACACCCCAACGTATAATCTATGGGGCATAATGAGTCTTTTCAACGGTTCATTTTTTTTTCCAGAAGTATTTGGAAAATGTGGAAAAAAATTAAAACACATTTTTTTTACGCAAAGTTGTCCATTGATAAGATATTTCCAACACATAGCATGTACATAGCAAAAATGACACCCCAAAATACATTCTGCTACTCCTCCTGAGTATGACGATACCACATGTGTGAGACTTCTACACAGCCTGGCCACATACAGAGATCCAACATGCAAGGAACACCGTACCAAGAATTACACCCCAAAATTCATTATGCTGAGCAAAGCGTAAACAAAAGATTACCTGTGGTTTTAGTAGCACAGTTCTACACAGCAGGATAGCACTGGTCCAGGCAGCAGGCAGGGACTTGGTCAGCAACGGCATACACAATTGTCCAGGCAGCAGGCAGGGATGCTGTCCGTATACAGTCCAGGGTCAGTGCAGGCAGAGATATTTACAGCAGTGCCAAAAATATTGGTCCTGGTAGTAGGCAGGTCCATGTGGTGTGGTCAGTTCATGCGACAGGCAGAGGCATGATGGCATAGGTCCTACAGGCAGCAGGCAGAAGTAGGGCCTTGTTCAGGACAGAATGGGGACAGGGGTAGAGGCTTCTCCCACCCAAATCTCTTTGAAGCCTCCGAGTCTCCAGACCCTAATCTAGGATGAGAAAACAAAAAAAATAGTTTTCTTCTTCCAGAATAACTTTTCTGGAGCCCCTCACATATGTGAGACCCCTGAGTTGAATCCCACTAGTCCAGTAGCAGGGTACAAGATCAATCCAAGAGGCAGGCAAAAAACATGGTCAAACAGTCAGTTCCAGATCAGGCAGAGGTATGTACAAAATCGTTAGGCAGAAGCATGGTCGAAAAACAGTCCAGGGTCAGTTCCAGATCAGGCAAAGGTATGTACAGAATCGGTAGGCAGAAGTGTGGTCGAATAACAAGCCAGGGTCAGTTACAGAGCAGGCAGTGAAATAAGGGGTGTGAAGGCAAGAACTGAGGATTACGTTTACCATACTTTACTAATAATTTAGTGAAGTATGGCAACGGTGAAAACAGTCAATTACACAAAGGCCTGGTTGGGAAGGACACTCGGCACATTAATAAACTGTGTCTCGTCTGACTCCTCCACTGGCACACACCTTACATTTTTTTTTTACCTCGTCGGCCTGTTGCTGTGGGAGGGACTTTATCTGGAAAGTGACGTTCGGAGAGTAGACTTAGAACATCTGATCGGATGTTTTGGGGTGGGCCATTCTGGAATATCAGGGCAGTGGTGATTTCCTCCTGGTAGCCAAGGAAGGGTAGGGAGTTTTGGGTGGACTTGCGGTAAATAATAAAGGAGTTGTATAAGGCCAAATTAAAAAAATAAATTGCTACTTTTTTGTACTAATGGTATGTCCGTCTTGTGGCAAGGTAGGGTTCCAGCATTTGGTCGTTAAAGTCGACTCCCCCCATGAACGAATTGTAGTCCTGGATGCATGAGGGCTTTTGGATGGTGGTGCCATTCCTTCTGGGGATTTCCACAAAGGAATTGTTGTGGATGGAAGATAACATGTACACATCCCTTCTGTCCTTCCACTTCACTGCCAGAACCTCCTTGTTAGGCAGAATTGCCGACTCTACTCTTCTCAACTTCTTATTGACAAGACTTTGAGGAAAGCCCTTCCGATTCTTTCTGACGGTGCCACATGCTGGCGTCTTCTTCAGGTGAAGGTTATGGAACAGGGGAAGAGATGTGTAGAAGTTATCTACGTATAAATGGTAGCCTTTGTCCAGTAGGGAGTTGATGAGTTGCCAAACAACTTTCCCGCTTGATCCCAAGTAGTCTGGGCAATTGAGGGGATGCAGCTGGGTGTCCTTCCCTTCGTACACTAAGAAGGCATACAGGTACCCTGTGACTCGGTCACATAGTTTGTATACCTTCACCCCATAGCGGGCCCTTTTGCTGGGGATAAACTGCTTAATTTTAAGCATGCCGCTAAATTTAACAAGGGACTCATCCACACATATGTATTGGTCCGGGGTATATAACTGGGGGAATACTTCTGAAAAATAATTTAGCAAGGGCCGAATTTTGAAAAGCCAGTCATAATTTGGGTGATTTCGGGGAGGGCACTGAGTATTATCATTGAAATGGAGAAACCTCATGATTATGAGGTATCTGGTTCTGGGCATTGCCGTGGAGAAGATTGGCATGTGGTAGATGGGGCGTTTGGACCAAAAGGAATGCAAAGTGTTTTTTGGGTTGAGTCCCATACAAAATGTGAGGCCTAAAAAAACCTTCAACTCCTCCACCGTTAGGTCTCTCCACTCGAAGGGACGGGCATAATATGAGGTTGGATTATTTGCAATAAATTGTTGTGCATATAGGTTGCACTGGGTCACAATGTTGGATAGCATGTCCTCAGTAAAAATTTGATCAAAAAAATTGATTGGGGGAAAAATTGTCCGTGTCCACTTGGACTCCTGGCTGGGCAGTGAAAGGGGGAATGTTGGCTTCTCCTGAATTAGGAGGAAGCCACAAGGGGTTCTGGAGGGCATAGGGAAGGCAGGCATGGGTCCTTGGCCTTTCTTGCCAAGGTACTGCGGTGCTTGTGGATGGTACTGCGGTGCTGGTGGATGGTACTGCGGTGCTGGTGGATGGCACTGCGGTGCTGGTGGATGGCACTGCGGTGCTGGTGGATGCTACTGCCGCCTCACCACAGCGCCTTCGTTTTGGCGGGCCGACTATCTTCCTCCTCTGAGCCTGTCACTGTTCCACTACTGAAGACTGGCTCGTAGTTTACGTCCGACTCAGAATCCGAATTGGAATCCGAAAAAGAGAGCTCCCCGTTGCTCTCGTCAGGCGTGGAGTGAATTTGGTATGCCTCCTCAGCGGAAAAGCATCTTTTTGACATCTTTTGGTTGCTGGCGGTGGTGATGCGACTTCACAGGTGTGTGGCACAGTTGTGCACTGATTGATTGCACAGATGTGCGTTGAGGCGGCACAGATGGGCCCTGATTGATTGCACAGATGTGCACTAATGAGGCGGCACAGATGGGCACTAATGAGGTGGCACAGATGGGTACTGAGGTGGTGGAACAGATGTACACTGATGAGGCAGCACAGATGTGCACTGATGAGGCGGCACAGATGGCACTGATGAGGCGGCACAGATGGCACTAATGAGGCGGCACAGATGGCACTAATGAGGTGGCACAGATGAAGTGGCACAGATGGGTATTGATGACGTGGAACAGATGTGCACTGATGAGGCGGCACAGATGTGCACTGATTGCACAGATGTGCACTGATGAGGCACAGGTGGGCACTGATGAGGTGGCACAGGTGGGCACTGATGAGGTGGCACAGGTGGGTACTTATGAGCACTTATTGCACAGATGTGCACGGAGGCAGAACAGATGGGCACTGATCACAAGTGGCACAGGTGGCACAGATGGGCACTATGTGTTTTCACTGACTGACACTGTGGCACTGATTGGGCACTGATTGGCACTGTATGGCACTGTATGCTGGTGTAACTCACACTGACAGAACTGACAGATTGCTCTCCCTCCTCACACGTGGTGTCTGTGTGAGGAGGGAGAGCCGGTGTCTTGTTGAGCTGGTTCCCCTATCGATATGGTTCCGAGAAGTGGCGGCTGGTGCTCAAAATTTTTGGGGGGGTGCAAACAAACTGAAAAAAAAAAAATCAATTGCCGCCACTGTGCCCATTAAACGCAGCCACTGTGCCCAAACGCCACCAGTTTGCCCCCTCAAATACAGCCAGTTTGTTTCCATATACAGCCAGTGTGCCCCCATATATATATAACCAGTGTGCCCCCATATATACAGCCAGTGTGCCCCTATATACAGCCAGTGTGCCCCCATATACAGCCAGTGTGCCCCCATATATATATAGCCAGTGTGCCCCCATATATAGCCAGTGTGCCCCCATATATAGCCAGTGTGCCCCCATATATATAGCCAGTGTGCCCCCATATATATAGCCAGTGTGCCCCCATATACAGCCAGTTTGTCCCCATATACAGCCAGTTCCCCCCAAATGCAGCCAGTTTGTCCCCCATATACAGCCAGTTCCCCCCAAATGCAGCCAGCGTGTCCCCCATATACAGCCAGTTCCCCCCAAATGCAGCCAGTTTGTCCCCCATATACAGCCAGTTCCCCCCAAATGCAGCCAGCGTGTCCCCCATATACAGCCAGTTCCCCCCATATTCAGCCAGTTTGTCCCCCATATTCAGCCAGTTCCCCCCATATTCAGCCAGTTTGTCCCCCATATTCAGCCATTTCCCCCCATATTCAGCCAGTTTGTCCCCCATATTCAGCCAGTTCCCCCCATATTCAGCCAGTTCCCCCCATATTCAGCCAGTTTGTCCCCCATATTCAGCCAGTTCCCCCCATATTCAGCCAGTTTGTCCCCCATATACAGCCAGTTCCCCCCAAATGCAGCCAGTTTGTGCCCCATATTCAGCCAGTTTGTGCCCCATATTCAGCCAGTTCCCCCATATTCAGCCAGTTTGTCCCCCAAATGCAGCCTGGCCCCCCCCCCCAGCCCTGCACTTACCTTCCTCGGTCCGCGCCGTCCTCGATGTGTTCTCCCGCCCTCGATGTCGCTTCAGCCAATCAGGTTACCGGTAACCAGATCCGGTGAACCTGATTGGCTGAAACCTCCACACAGTCTTCTCCCAGGAACGCACCCCCGTGCGTACCTGGGAGGAGTTTTTGGAAGCCGAATACAGCGTGAGAGCTGTATTCGGAAAGCCTATCAGAGCCGCTGGCTCTGATAGGCACTTCCAAGTTACACCCACCGCCGGCCGCCGCTCTAATTCATATGGCCGGCGCTCACCAGGAGGCCGGCCATATGCATAGTGGGCAGCGCGGCAGCGGTGACAATACACAGATTCATGCAATGCATGAATCTGTGTATTGTCTTTCAGTGGCGGTGCGGGAGCGAGAGGGGGCGGCGCTCCGGCGCCCTCTATGGACGCACCGCCACTGGTTCCGAGCTCGACTGCGCATCCGCACTCGGAACACACGGAAATCTATGAACATCTACAGCTGTTCGTCAGCGGTCCTGAGGATACACGCTGCGCAGCAAGGGGCGGGGGCGGAGACTGTGACACGCCGCTCTATAGGGCGGGATTAAGCATGTTGATGGGCGGGTGACACGCCGATCTGTACTTTTATTAAATGTTGATGGGCGGGCGCAAGGGACGGTAAAAGGGGCGGGCCTGAGGCTGTGACAGTCTCTATAGGGCGACAGTGTCTCAAGGGCGGGTTTTTCTAAAAGGGCGGATCAATGAGTGTGCGCTCCCTGCAATGTTACACGCCAAGCCTAGAGATTTATATGTACAACACTTCTCATGTTCTATTCACCAGCAAATGCAAGAGAAGTGATCTACATATAAATCTCCAGGCTTGGCGTGTAACATTGCAGGGAACGCACACTCACTGATCTGCCCCTTGCTGTATAGAGCGGTGTCTTGTCGAGCTGATTCCCCTAGCATCGGGAGCGAGCACATTTACATCTTCCGAACAGCTGTTCACGCTCGGATAATTCCGTCGCCTCGGATTGCGCCTGCGCAGTCCAGCTCGGAACCATATCGATAGGGGGAACCAGCTCGGCAGAACACCAGCAATGAGAGATGATCTCATATGTTTACATTTGAGATCATCTCTCATTGGGCACGGCGATCGCGCTGTAAATAGCCGCTGTGATTGGCTATTTACAGTGATCTGTGACTGGCTGTGTCCAAGGGACACGGCCAGCACAGAAGTTCCCCGATGCGCGCTCGGGTGCACGCACGGGCAACGAGGAAAGGGGAGGCCGTATATTGACGGTCTCCCAGCATTATAGAGCCACATTGTGTATAATGTTGTATGCCGGGCGGGAAGTGGTTACCAAGAAACCTACAGTCCCTGTCTTGTTTGCACCGCCTGTATACTGTTTAGGGTATATAGGGCCTGGGGGCCCCACGCCTTTCCTTTTTTAAATTTGGGTGCAGGGTTCTCCTTAATATCCATACAAGACCCAAAGGGGCTGGCAATGGGCTGGTGGGGGGGGGGGGGTACCCAGTCCATTTTTCTCAATGATTTTCATCCATATTGCCGGGACCAGATATTACATTAAAGCTGCAAGCAGTTTTAAATTACTTTTTTTCCTTTAGAAATGTCATTTTGTGCAGGGACAGGGGAAACACGGGAAACACGTGCCACTTAACAGGCATACTTTAGACAACCCCCAGGTACAATATTTAAAGGAATATTTCACTTTTTTTTTTCACTTTAACCACTTTCCGCCCGGTCAATAGCAAATTGACGTCCGGGAAGTGGTTCTGTTATCCTGACTGGACGTCATATGACGTCCAGCAGGATAAAATGCCGGTGTACGCTCGTGGGGGCACGCAGCGCGGCGATCGGTGATGCAGGGTGTCAGTCTGACACCCTGCATCTCCGATCTTGGTAAAGAGAGGCTCTTTACCACGTGGTCAGCTGTGTCCAATCACGGCTGATCACGATGTAAACAGGAAGAGCCGTTGATCGGCTCTTCCTCACTCGCGTCTGACAGACGCGAGAAGAGGAGAGCCGATCGGCGGCTCTCCTGACGGGGGGTCTGTGCTGATTGCTTATCAGTGCAGCCCCCCCCCCACGGATGCCCACACTGGACCACCAGTGAAGCCGCCAGGACCACCAGGGAAGCCCCAAGAATGTGGATGGCCAGGTACATCCCCCATGGCCATCCACAGATGCAATTTTATGCCAAATATGTGCCAATCGGTGCCCACAAATGGGCACTGATTGGTACCATTGTGAAACACCTTAAATCTGTGATGCCCAGCAATGCCACCCATCAGTGTCCATCAGTGCCACCTATCAGTGCCCATCTGTGCCCATCTGTGCCCACCTATCAGTGACCATCAGTGCCCAACCATGCTACTTATCAGTGCCAATCATAAGTACCCATCAGTGCCGCCTATTGGTGCCCATCAGTGCCGCCTATTGGTGCCCATCAGTGCCGCCTATTGGTGCCCATCAGTGCCACATACCAGTGCCCATCAGTGCCGCCTATCAGTGCCCATTAGTGCTGCCTATCAGTGCCCATCAGTGCCACCTCATCAGTGTCACCTCATTGGTGCCACCTCATCGGTGCCCATCGGTGCTGCCTCATCATTGCTCGTCAGTGCAGCCATATCAGTTCCCGTCAGTGCAGCCATATCAGTGCCCGTCATTGAAGTAGAAAACTAACTTATTTACAAAAAAATAACAGAAACAAAGAAACCTTTTTTTTATTTTTTTTCAAAATTTTCTGTCTTTTTTTTACTTTTTGCGCAAAAAATTAAAACCGCAGAGGTGATCAAATACCACCAAAAGAAATGTCTATTTGTGGGAACAAAATGATAGAAAATTTGCTTGGGTACAGTGTAGCATGATCGCGCAATTGTCATTCAAATTGCGACAGCGCTGAAGCCTCGTACACACGACCGAGTTTCTCGGCAAGAACCAGCAAGAAACTTGCTGGCAGAGCTTTCTTGCCGAGTAAATCGGTCGTGTGTACGCGGGTTTCAGTTTTCTCATCGAGAAAACCGACAAGAATCTCAACGAGAAAAATCGAGAACCTGCTCTCTTTTTTCTCGTCGGGTTTCTCATTGGCCTGTTTCTCGACGAGAAACCCGAGTGTGTGTACACTTACCTGTCGCCGTGGAAACCCATGCATGCTCTAAATGACTTTGACGCATGCGCGGTAGCTTCCTAGGCAAGGGTAGGGTGTAGCAAGATGGTGGCGACAGCATCGAATGTGACGAGCGCACGCTCATCGTAGTCGATGCCGTCACCGCGTTCGCTCCATTCAAAGAACCGCGGGTTCTTTGAATTGAACGTGTGTACACTCGGCCGGGACAAGTTTCTTGTCCAAGAATCTCATCAAGAAAAACAACAAGTTTTTTCCTGACGAGATTCTCGGCCGTGTGTACGAGGCATGAAAGCTTAAAATTGGCTTGGGCAGGAAGGTGTATAAGTGCTTGGTATTGAAGTGGTTAAGCATCATTAAAATCACTGCTCCCGAAAAAACTGCCATTTTTAAAACTTTTTTGCATTGATACATGTCCCCTGGGGCAGGACCTGGGTCCCCAAACTCTTTTTAGGACAATAACTTGCATATTAGCTTTTAAAATTAGCACTTTTGATTCTGAACGTTCGAGTCCCATAGAATTTAACAGGGTTCTAAAGTTTGCGCAAACTTTCAGTCCGTTCGCAGGTTCTGGTGCGAACTGAACCGGGGGGGTGTTCGGCTCATCCCTACTCAGAAGTATAGTCTGTGCAGTAAGCAGCTGTTATGCCGCGTACACACGGCCGTTTTTCTCGTCGAGAAAAACGTCATTTTTCCCATTCGACGAGAAAAACGATCGTCTGTGGGCTTTCTGTCGTTTTTTTCGACGAGAAAAACGCATTAAAAACGACGAGAAAAATTAGAACATGTTCTAATTTTTCTATTCGTTTTTTTCGACATGCTTTCCCATAGGGAAACACTGCCGCGGAGCCCACAGACGGTCGTTTTTCTCGTCAAGAGAAAAACTGACGTGAAAAACGACCGCGTGTGGGGAACAAGCTGTTCCCACGTTTTAAATGACATTATTCACGGCGGTTTTTTAACCGGCGTGAATAATGATCGTGTGTACGCGGCATAAGAGTTGTGTACAATGCATTTGAAATGCATTTTTCATGTATTCACAGCTACTTTGTGTAGCAGAATCTCTGACCTCTTCCAGTCAAATGGGAACCTTCAAGGCCAAAGACAACTGACATCCTTCAAAATGTGGGAGACATAGTTGGTGCAAAGGTGGGAAAAGTCATTGGGCACCAGGCACTTCTTGAATGTAAAAGAGGTTTTATTTCTTTATCAGTCCTTTTTTATATTTTGCAAGGGAAAGAGGGTTAGCGCCAGGACACCCTTGAGTAGTTGCAATTTCAAATGGCAGACTCCAAGACTTCAACAGGAAGACATCCATACAGGGAAAGGCCCCAGCAAGGTGCCACTTCTGTACATGCAGGTTTGCTGTCTCCTATGGCAACAGTACTTAAACAACTCCTTACTCAAAGTAACAGTTCTCTCAGCTTTACTACAACTTATCCTTGTAGTTATTCAGCCCCTTGAGCTCCTGGTCTCTCACTGGACCCTCTGATTCACTACTCTGAATCTCTGAGCTCCTTAAGGCTTTTGTGGTGGTATCTCCCTCAAGCGTCACCCATTCTTCCCTGCTGGGTCCCTAGCTTGGAACTCCGGATACCTTCAAGCTTCACCCCTGCTGACTGGCTCGGTCCCTGGTTTGACTCACAAGGCTGCTCTGCAGGCATCACCTCTGCTGGTTGGGTCCCTGACTTGATCACCGCATGAAGTTTCCCGATTTTTCACTGTGCCTGTTCGGTGAGAATACTGCTCCGGTACTTGCTTCAGTAACTCACTATGATCCCTGGTAAAGATGGTTGGTCCCATTGTGGCGACAGCTTCCCTTCTACCTCTGACCACGACCGGTTCTCTGGCTGGCAGAACCATCACTTTTGGTTGGACTGCAAGCCACAGTCACAACCGTGCGCTACCTTCTTACTTCTCGATAGGCCCTCACACAGCCTGGCAGCTTGATGCCTCAGGATAGGCCCAATCTCCGGCATTAGCAGCCCGGGGCGAATGACACACATCCACCGTGATGGCGGTCCTGGTGGCACAAGAACCTGGATCACCTGACCTCACCCGAATATATAGGCTCTCCCAGCTCTCCCAGCAGGCCAAGTGATTCAACAAAATCCCTGCCCATTGGCTGAGATATAGCGAATATACCCATAACCTGACCTTGAGTTGCCCTTCTCAATCTAATACCTCCAAGTGCCCGGCCACCTGGTGGTAGAAGAGGAAAGTGCAACCAGGCCAAACTTAGGGAGAAGTCAATGGATCCCTAGTAATTAACTACAGTAGCCACTTCCTGACAAGGAATTTAATGAGGAGCTCCCTGACTAAACATTTGTATGGGGAAAAACAGGAAAAGTACAAATTCCAAGCTGACCTTAACCGCTTGGCCCCTGCGCTATAGTCGAAAGACGGCTACAGCGCAGGCTTAAAGTGCTGCCCCCTGGGGCGCACTCTGTGATAGCCGAGTCCTTGGGACTCGGGTGATCACATATCAGGGTAAAGGGCCAATTACAGCGGGCCCTTCACTACATTATCATCTGTCAGCCAATGACAGCTGATCGCGGATGTAAACAGAAGCTGTTTTCTCACGCTGTCAGCGTAAAGAAAATAAGAAAACCATTAAACGGCTTCTGTTAGAAGGACATTGGTGTCCTTAGTTCCAACCAGTGCTGCTGCTCAGTGCCATCTATCAGTGCCCATCAGTACTGCTAATCAGTGCCTACCAGTGCCACCTATCAGTGCTGCCAATCAATGCCTCTTCATCAGTGTCACTTATCAGTGCCGCCTATCAGTGCCCATCGGTACCACCTATCAGTGTCCATCAGTGCCACCTATCAGTGCCCAGTGCCACCTGTAAGTGCCACCTATCATTGTCACCTCTCCATGCTGCCTATCAGTGCCCATCAGTGCAGCCTCATCAGTGCCCACTAGTGCCATCTCATCAGTGCCTGTCAGTGCTGCCTCATCAGTGCCCATCAGTGCCTGTCAGTTGCGCCTTGTCATGGATATGCATTAATGTCTGTCTGCCATCTTACCTTCCTCCTCATGTGTTCATCTAGAGACCAGACCTCCTTCACCTGGCTTCCTTTATAATCTCCTCCCAGCCTGACTCCACCCCAGGCCCTATCACTGAACACTATATTAACCTGTGCACTGCAAGCCTGCTTTGCTGATCAACGTGTTTGTTAGGCATTGTGTGTTTGGGTTCCTGCCTGCCGTGTGCTACGTCTGTCTCTCTGTTACGTTATTGGCTTGTCCCCGACCATCCCTGTCTGCTCGTGACCCTTGACCTTCGGCTCGTTCTTCGTTATCCTTGTCTGCTTGTGGCCCCTGACCTTCGGCTTGTTATTCGGTTCTCTCTATCGTGTGCTGCTGCTTCCCCTTATCCTACGGGGCGTGAGCTAGGAAACTCCAGGGGCCGCGACCTGGTCCCAGCCTGCAGCGTAACATCCTCACCACTAGAGGCCCTGGAGAAGACCAGCTGGGTCTTAGACTCCGCGCCCTGGGGAATCTTGGCTCTCGCTTCCGTTGGGATCCCGGTTGTGCTCCTCTGGTCCCGCTTTCCACAACCACCCAGTTTCCTATCCACAGAAGCCAGCCATAGGGTTCACTACCTCGCGGTGCACTCCTGTCCCCCTACGGTGTGCATCTGTCACCTGGCCACAGGTGACCCTGACAGTTTGATCAGCCATGAACCCGGCTGACATCCCGCTTCCCGCGGATGATCCATTGCAGGGCATAGTTCGCAGACTTGAGACCCAGGAATCAAATCAGACCCAGGTGATGCGATTCCTCCAGGATCTGGCTTCTCGATTCGAGCAGCTTCAGGTCTCCTTGGGAACCCCGAATCCGCAACCCCAAGTACAACCAGCGGCTGTACCTATCGCACCAGTCGCAGCCTCACACTCACTAAGATTGCCAGCTCCGTTCCGTTTCTCTGGGGACTCCAAGGCCTGCAGGGGGTTTCTCAGCCAATGCACTATTCATTTTGAGCTTCAGCCTCAAAGCTTCCTATCTGACCGGGCTAAGGTAGCCTATATCATTTCCCTCCTCTCCGGTGAAGCTTTGGCCTGGGCTGCCCCCCTGTGGGAGAGGAACGATCCGGTGGTTTCCAGTCTGTCCGAATTCTTGAAGCTCTTTCGTAATATCTTCGAAGAGCCGGCTCGGGCTTCTTCAGCGGCTAGTGCTGTCTTACGTCTTCGCCAAGAATCTAGTTCAGTGGGGCAATATGCTCTTCAGTTCCGTATCCACACAGCTGAATTGAGCTGGAATAATGAGGCCCTGGTCGCTACCTTTTTACATGGCCTCTCTGACCGAGTGAAAGACGAATTAGTGGGAAGAGCCATTCCCGTCGGTCTGGACGATGTAATTTCATTATGCAACCAGATCGACATTCGTTTTCAAGAGAGGTCCTTAGAAAAAAGACGCCAGCACTCTCTGGGTCCTAGCCAGTCTGAGCTCCCCTCCCTTCATTCCGTGGAGCATCCTCTACCTGCTGAAGAACCTATGCAGCTGGGCCGGACCAGACTAACCCCCGAAGAACGTGCTAGGCGCAGAACTCTGGGCTTGTGCCTCTATTGTGGGGGCAAGGGTCATTTTCGTGACTCCTGCTCGCTTCGTCCGGGAAACGCTCGGGTCTAATACATTTGGAAGGTGGAGTATTGGACCCAGAAACATCACCTTCTCGCCTGCTCTTGCCGGTGTCCCTTCATGTAGGCACTTCTCCTCAGTCAACCCTTGCATACCTGGATTCCGGGGCTGCCGGCAATTTCATGGATTGGAGAACTGCTTCTTCTATGAAGCTTACCCTTTCACCTCTCACTACCCCATTGGTAGTCTCGGCAATTGATGGCACTGTTCTCCCAGGGGGCCCTATTCGCTTCCAGACGCTACCCATTAGGATGTCGGTAGGGATTCTCCACCAGGAGTGGATATCCTTTCTTATTCTACCCAAGGCCTCTACCCCAGTTGTATTGGGCCTCCCTTGGCTACAGCTCCACTCTCCACATGTGGACTGGGTCTCTGGGCAGATCCTGGCCTGGGGTTCCTCATGTTTCTCGTCGTGTCTTCTCAAGGTGACCCCCAAGGAGAGTCTTCCGGTTGCTGCCACTTCTGTTTCTTCTGATCTTCCCGCCGCATACAGCGATTACCGGGATGTGTTCTGTAAAAAATCAGCTGAGGTGCTTCCTCCCCACAGGTCTTTTGACTGTGCTATTGATCTTGTCCCCGGAGCAACTCTACCCAGGGGTCGTACCTACCCTCTGTCCATCCCAGAGACCCAGGCCATGTCGGAGTATGTAGCAGAGAATCTGGAGAGAGGGTTCATCCGGAAATCCTCATCGCCTGCAGGGGCAGGGTTCTTTTTTGTTGCCAAAAAGGATGGTACCTTAAGACCCTGCATCGATTATCGGGGTTTAAATGCGGTTACTATTAAAAATCGATACCCCTTACCCTTAATATCTGAGCTATTCGATAGGTTGAAGGGTGCCTCCATTTTCACCAAGTTGGATCTCAGAGGCGCGTACAATCTCATTCGAATACGGGAGGGTGACGAATGGAAGACTGCATTTAACACTAGAGACGGGCATTACGAATATCTGGTGATGCCTTTTGGTCTGTGTAATGCTCCAGCCGTGTTTCAAAACTTTGTCAATGAAATCTTCAGAGATCTGCTGTACCAGTTTGTTGTCATCTATCTGGATGACATTCTGATCTTTTCTGAAAATCTGCTCGTCCACAGAAACCATGTCCGCACTGTACTTCAACGTCTTAGAGAGAACAATCTCTATGCCAAGCTGGAGAAATGTTCCTTTGAATGTTCTGAGGTCCTGTTTTTGGGGTGCTTTGTCTCATGTTCGGGGCTTCGTATGGACCCTGGGAAGGTCTTGGCTATCACCAACTGGCCTCTTCCTGCTAGCCTCAAGGCCACACAGCGCTTTCTTGGCTTCACTAATTATTATAGGCAGTTCATAAGGAATTACTCTTCCATTGCCGCGCCTATTATCGCTTTGACCAAGAAGGGTGTGAATGCCAGAGACTGGCCTCCCGAAGCTGTCTCTGCATTTCACAACCTGAAACAGGCCTTTGTTTCTGGCCCCCTCTTGAGGAGACCAAATCCTGGGAATGCATTTTTTATTGAAGTGGACGCTTCCTCAATGGGGGTGGGAGCTGTGCTTCTTCAAATCTTTGAGAAGAGACGCCAACCATGTGCGTTCTTCTCCAAAAAATTTTCTCAGGCAGAGAGGAATTATGCCATCGGTGATCGGGAACTTCTCGCAATTAAATTGGCGTTAGAGGAGTGGCGTCATCTCTTGGAGGGTTCCCCTCACTCCATAACGATCTTTACCGATCACAAGAATTTACAGTATCTACAGAATGCTAAACGTCTGAATCCTAGACAGGCCAGGTGGAGTCTCTTCTTTGCCCGTTTTAATTTCACGATTACCTACAAACCTGGTTCCTGCAACGGTCGGGCTGATGCGCTCTCTAGGTCATTTGACACTTTGGACGAGGAGTCCGCCCCTGAACCTGAGCCGATCATTCCCACCTCATGCATTGTTGCCCACTCTACCACCCTGAAGTCTAAAATTCCGCCTGGTAAGACCTTTGTCCCCACTGGGCTAAGAGCTAAGATCCTTCGTTGGGGACATGATTCCAAGGTGGCAGGGCATTCTGGATTCCTCCGATCCTTCCTACTCATCAGTCGTCACTACTGGTGGCCTAATCTCCGCTCAGACGTCAAAGACTACGTTAAAGCTTGTCATGTCTGTGCTCAGTCCAAATCCTCCACACAAGCTCCTGCTGGTCTCCTCATGCCCTTGCCTATTCCTAAGGAACCCTGGGCCCATATTGCCATGGATTTTATCACCGATCTCCCACTGTCTGAGAATAATACAGTCATTTGGGTGGTAATCGATCGATTCTCCAAGATGGCTCATTTTGTTCCTCTTCCTGGTCTTCCTTCTGCCCCTGCCTTGGTTCCCATTTTCATTCGAGAAATTCTCCGCCTACATGGGGTCCCTTCTCATATTGTTTCCGACAGGGGAGTCCAATTCACGTCTCGTTTTTGGAGAGCCTTTTGCAAATCCCTCAATATTGTCTTGGATTTTTCTTCTTCTTACCATCCCCAATCCAATGGACAGACTGAGAGGGTTAATCAGGAGTTAGAGGTCTTTCTTCGCACCTTTGTGTCTTCTCACCATGACGATTGGTCCTCTCTACTCCCGTGGGCAGAATTCTCCCATAACAATCATGTGAATACCAGTTCGCAGAAGACACCCTTTTTCACAGTTTATGGAAAACACCCTCAACTTCCTCTTCCTATGATCTGTTCTCCAGACATTCCAGCTTTGGCTTCGGTTCAGGAGTCTCTCAATTCCGTTTGGGGTCACGTTCATGATTCCCTCCGGGCAGCTGCTGAAAAATTCAAAGGCTTTGCCGACCGCCGCAGGCGTAAACCGCCTTCTCTTCAGCCAGGGGACAAAGTCTGGCTCTCTACCAGGAACATCAAGCTCCGAGTTCCTTCTCTGAAGTTTGCTCCACGATTCATCGGTCCATACACGGTAACTGCTAAACTGAATCCGGTTTGTTTCAAACTCCAGATTCCTAAGAGCCTTAAAATCACTAACTCCTTTCATGTTGCTCTTCTAAAGCCTTTAGTCCTCAATAAATTCTCTCGTCCTCTTCCTACCGTGGCGCCTGTCTCTGAGGATAATCAGGAGTACGAGATCAGTCAAATTCTGGACTCCCGACTCTGTAAAGGCGTTCTTCAGTACCTCGTTCATTGGAAAGGGTTTGGTCCTGAGGAGAGGTCTTGGATCACTGCATCTGAGGTCTTTGCACCTCGTCTGTTAAAGGAGTTTCATCTGAAGTTTCCCTCTAAACCTGGGCCCAGGCGGGGAAGGGGGAGGCCTCGTAAGAGGGAGGGTACTGTCATGGATATGCATTAATGTCTGTCTGCCATCTTACCTTCCTCCTCATGTGTTCATCTAGAGACCAGACCTCCTTCACCTGGCTTCCTTTATAATCTCCTCCCAGCCTGACTCCACCCCAGGCCCTATCACTGAACACTATATTAACCTGTGCACTGCAAGCCTGCTTTGCTGATCAACGTGTTTGTTAGGCATTGTGTGTTTGGGTTCCTGCCTGCCGTGTGCTACGTCTGTCTCTCTGTTACGTTATTGGCTTGTCCCCGACCATCCCTGTCTGCTCGTGACCCTTGACCTTCGGCTCGTTCTTCGTTATCCTTGTCTGCTTGTGGCCCCTGACCTTCGGCTTGTTATTCGGTTCTCTCTATCGTGTGCTGCTGCTTCCCCTTATCCTACGGGGCGTGAGCTAGGAAACTCCAGGGGCCGCGACCTGGTCCCAGCCTGCAGCGTAACATCCTCACCACTAGAGGCCCTGGAGAAGACCAGCTGGGTCTTAGACTCCGCGCCCTGGGGAATCTTGGCTCTCGCTTCCGTTGGGATCCCGGTTGTGCTCCTCTGGTCCCGCTTTCCACAACCACCCAGTTTCCTATCCACAGAAGCCAGCCATAGGGTTCACTACCTCGCGGTGCACTCCTGTCCCCCTACGGTGTGCATCTGTCACCTGGCCACAGGTGACCCTGACACGCCTCATCAGTGCCGCCTCATCAGTGCCTATCAGTGCCCATCATTGCCACCTTATCAGTGCCCATCAGTGAAGGATAAAAATTACCTGTTTGCAAAATTTTATAACAAAATCTAAAAAACTTTTTGTTACATAGTTACATAGTTAGTCAGGTTGAAAAAAGACACAAGTCCATCCAGTTCAACCATAAAAAAAAATAAAAAAAAATAAAAAAAATATATATCGTACAATCCCATATACCCAATTCTATACCCACAGTTGATCCAGAGGAAGGCAAAAAAAACCAGAAGAGCATGATCCAAAATTCCTTCCTGATCCCCCGAGAGGCAATCGGATATTCCCCGGATCAACTTTACCTATAAATGTAAGTACCCAGTTATATTATGTACATTTAAGAAAGAATCCAGGCCCTTCTTAAAGAAATCTACTGAGCTGGCTAGAACCACCTCTGCAGGGAGTCTATTTCACATTTTCACAGCTCTTACTGTGAAAAAACCTTTCCGTATTTGGAGGTGAAATCTCTTTTCCTCTAGACGCAAAGAGTGCCCCCTTGTCCTTTGTGTTGACCGTAAAGTGAATAACTGAACACCAAGTTCACTATATGGACCCCTTATATATTTGTACATGTTGATCATATCCCCCCCTTAATCTCCTCTTCTCAAGAGTGAATAAATTCAGTTCCTCTAATCTTTCCTCATAGCTGAGCTCCTCCATCCCTCTTATCAGTTTGGTTGCCCTTCTCTGCACTTTCTCCAGTTCCCCAATATCCTTTTTGAGAACTGGGGCCCAAAACTGAACTGCATATTCCAGATGAGGTCTTACTAATGATTTCAACAGGGGAAAAATGATATCTCTCTCTCTCTGGAGACCATACCTCTCTTAATACAAGAAAGGACTTTGCTTGCTTTGGAAACCGCAGCTTGGCATTGCATGCCATTATTGAGCTTATGATCTACCAAAATCCCCAGATCCTTCTCCACTACGGATCCCCCCAGTTGTACTCCCCCTAGTATGTATGATGCATTCATATTCTTAGCCCCCAAGTGCATAACTTTACATTTATCAACATTAAACCTCATCTGCCACATAGTCGCCCAATTAGACAGAGCATTGAGGTCGGCTTGTAAATTGGCGACATCCTGTAAGGACGTTATTCCACTGCATAGCTTGGTGTCATCTGCAAAGACAGAAATTTTACTTTTGATCTCAGACCCAATATCATTTATAAACATATTAAAAAGTAAGGGTCCCAGCAATCAACCTCTGGGTACACCACTGATAACCTTGGACCATTCAGAGTAAGAATCATTAACCACTACTCTCTGAATTCTGTCTTTTAGCCAGTTTTCTATCCATTTACAAACTGATCTTTCCAATCCTGTAGACTTTACCTTGCACATGAGCCGTGCGTGGGGAACTGTATCGAGCGCTTTTGCAAAATCCAAGTATACCACGTCCACAGCCACCCCTTTGTCCAAGGTCTTACTTACCTCTTCATAAAAAGAAATCAGGTTTGTTTGACAACTTCTGTCTTTCATGAATCCATGCTGTCTGTTGCTTAAATAGTTTTTTTCCGGCAATAACACATCTATGTGGTCTTTTATTAATCTCTCCAGTATTTTCCCAACTATAGAAGTTAAACTAACAGGTCTATAGTTACTTGGTAAAGACTTAATTCCCTTTTTAAATATAGGCACCACATTGGCCCTGCGCCAATCCAGTGGTACTATTCCTGTCATTAATGAGTCCCTAAAAATTAAATACAATGGCTTTGAAATTACAGAACTCAATTCTTTTAGGATCCGTGGGTGTATGCCATCTGGTCCAGGTGCTTTATCCACCTTTATTCCATCTAAATATTTCTGGACCATATCACTTTTGAGCCATTGTGGATTTGGGGCTGTGTCACTACCACCCCCATTTTGGACATGAGCTCCCCCATGCTCCTTTGTATACACAGAACTGAAGAAAGTATTTAATAAATTAGCCTTCTCTTTGTCCCCAGTCACCCACTCTAGATTATTTTGTAAAGGGCCTACATGCTCAGACTTGACCTTTTTACTATTAATATATTTGAAGAATTTTTTGGGGTTTGTCCTACTATCTTTTGCAATCTGTCGTTCATTTTGAATTTTTGCATCCTTGATTTCCTTTTTACATATCCTGTTATATTCTTTGTAACATTTAAATGACACTAGTGTTCCCTCATTTTTATATTTTTTAAAAGCTCTTTTCTTATAGTTTATAGCTTTTTTAACTTTGGCAGTGAGCCACATAGGTTTTATTTTTAGCCTTTTAAACTTATTGCCCATGGGAATAAACTTTGCAGTGAGTTCACAAACAGTCTTTTTGAAGAATTCCCATTTCTGTTCTGTGCCCATTGATGCCAATATTCCTTCCCAGTCTAAGTCCTGGAGAGCAGTGCTCATCCTTGGAAAATTTGCTCTCTTGAAATTAAGTGTTTTTATCTTTCCTGTATGTGATTTTTGCTTACAACTAACATCAAATGAAATCATGTTATGGTCCCTGCTACCCAGGTGTTCCTTTATCTGAACATTAGTAATACGCTCTGCATGGTTTGAGATTACCAGGTCCAACAGAGCATCATTCCTAGTTGGGGCCTCAATAAACTGGACCATAAAATTGTCCTGCAATAGGTTTATAAATTTTTGCCCTTTAACTGTCCCAGCAGTTCCATTACTCCAGTCAATTTCTGGGCAGTTAAAATCCCCCATTATTATCACCGTCCCAGCCCTTGCAGCCCTTTCCATCTGTGCAAGGAGCTAAGTCTCTAACTCCTCATTAACATTGGGTGGTCTATAACAAACTCCAATGATTAGCTTTGAACTACGCACATCTTTATGCAGTTCCACCCATAATGCTTCAGACTCATCACACTCTCCATCCACCAGGTCCTCTTTCACACTCGCTTTGAGATCACTTCTCACATAGAGACAGACCCCTCCACCCTTCCTTTTTACCCTGTCTTTCCGAAAGAGTGCATAGCCAGGAATATTAATAGCCCATTCATGTGAGGAATGAAGCCAAGTTTCAGCAATACCGATTACATCATAGCTCTCCTCATGCACCAGAGCTTCCAACTCACCTATTTTGCTTGGCAGACTTCTGGCGTTGGTGAACAGACACTTTAATGCATTAATATATTTTGACCGGTCACATACTATCCTCTTGGGTGTTCCCAGATTGCAACTAGGACTTGCTACTATACTTACCTTGGGTTTATGTGCTTTGGTTACCCTACCACTAATGCCCCTAATACTACCCTCTAGAATATGTTCCCCGCTGACTCTCACTATCTCTGGACCCTCCCCCCCGTCGCCTAGTTTAAAAACCCCTGTTTAGCAAAAATTAAAAAACCCAGTGGTGATTAAATACCACCAACAGAAAGCTCTATTTGTGTGAAAAAATGTAATAAGAGTACAGTGCTGCATAAATGCGCAATTGTCATTGGTGCCTTGTAGTGCCATTCATTCTGAATAGCGCCCCGATGCACCTTCTCAAACTAGCGTTGCCAATAAACATAATCTACAAAATGTAACACAATAGCGTTATTGTTCCGAACAATCACACAGTGGCGTAGCGTGTGGGGGGCCAGGGGGGGGGATCGCCCCGGGCGCAAAATTTAGAGGGGCGCAGCAGCAGGCGGCAGGTTACCTGCAGCCCTTCTCCTGCGCTGTGCAGTCTAGGAGACTGTGAGCTCTTCCACTTCGCTATAAGGAAGAAGTTGCGGTGCAGTCCCGGCTTAGGCTCCAGCGATGAGACTGACACAGCAGTGAGTAAATGAACACTGAAGACCATCCATGATGATCCCAGGGATTGTGACCGCGCGGAGTCTGGGGGGAAGGAGGAGGGCAGGCGACTCACAAGGCATCCTCTCCATTACACGCCACTCCCCGCACACGAGGTCCACGTGCGACATGCTGTCCGTCCACTTAGCCCACCCTACAGCCCGGACTTCCGACCACCGCCAATTCTCCTGAGTTCTGCATGTGCCTGTCAGTGTGCTGCTACACGGCCCGACACTCTGACCCTGCACCGACCACCCCAGGATTAGAGGAAACCGGGGCCAGGAGGAAGAGGATGAGGCATCATCCACACAGACAGAAGCCCCTCCTTACCGACAACTGCACGGACATTGTGAGTACGCCTCTACAGAGGAAAGCTTTGTACGGGATGATGGCAGCCGGAGGGGGGGGGGGGCTGGGGCTGAGCTCTGAACTGGAATCTGTGGGAAAAAGAGCTTTGTTTTTTTCTGGGGGGAGACGTACACTGCACACCCACCTCAACCCTGCATGCCGCACACAGCGCACCCCCTCAACCCTGCAAGCCACACACAGCGCACCCCCTTCAACCCTGCAAGCCACACACAGTGCACCCCCCTCAACCCTGCAAGCCACACACAGCGAACCCCCCTCATACCTGCAAGCCACACACAGCGAACCCCCCTCATACCTGCAAGCCACACACAGCGCATCCCCTCAACCCTGCAAGCCACACACAGCGCACCCCCCTCAACCCTGCAAGCCACACACAGCGCACCCCCCCTCAACCCTGCAAACCACACACAGCGCACCCCCTTCAGCCCTGCAAGCCACACACAGTGCACCCCCCTCAACCCTGCAATCCACACACAGCGAATCCCCCCTCATACCTGCAAGCCACACACAGCGCATCCCCTCAACCCTGCAAGCCACACACAGCGCACCCCCCTCAACCCTGCATGCCACACACAGCGCACCCCCTCAACCCTGCATGCCACACACAGCGCACCCCCTCAACCCTGCATGCCACACACAGCGCACCCCTCAACCCTGCACGCCACACACAGTGCACCCCTCAACCCTGCACGCCACACACAGCGCACCCCCTTAACCCTGCACACCACACACAGTGCACCCCCCTCAACGATGCATACAGCGCACCCCTCAACCCTGCAAGCTGCACACAGCGCACCCCCTCAACTCTGCACTCCATTCACAGCGCACCTCTGAACCCTGCATTCCGTACAAAGCGCATCCCTCAGCCTTGCACTCCATACACAGCGCACCCCTCAACCCTCATTGCTAATAATTAGTTCTATTTCTTCTTTTCTGTCTATTGGTGGGTCCCATCACTTCTGCAGTCTGTGGTGTGCAGGCAGTGAGATGATGTGCTGTAACCTTAAGCAACAAATCAGTGGGTTGTAATGATGTGCTGTAACCTCTAGCAACAAATCAGTGAGCCGTAATGATGTGCTGCAATGTCTAGCAACCAATTAAGGAGCATTAATAATATGCAGTAATCTCTAGCAACCAGTGAGTGGTAATATTGTGGAGTAACCTTCAGAAACCAATCAGTGAACAGTAATGATCTGCTGTAATCTCTAGCAAGCAGTCAGTGAGTGATAATATCTTGCAGTAACCTCTAGCAACCAATCAGTTTGTAGTAATGATGTGCAGTAACCCCTAGAAAACAATGGGCAAGCAGTAATTTTGTGCAGTATCGTCTAGCAACCAATCAGTGAGCAATAATAATGTGTGTAGTGGACAGTGTAGGAATCAGGTGGGTCAGTGTAGTGGTCAGTATAGGAATCAGGTAGGTCAGTGTAGTGGTCAGTATAGCAATCAGATAGGTCAGTTTAGTGGTCAGTGTAGGAATCAGGCAGGTCAGTATAGGAATCAGGTAGGTTGGCATAGTGGTGAGGTAGGTCAGTGTAGGAATCAGGTTGGTCAGTACTACTGTACTAGCAGAAGGGACTCAGAGAGTGCTAAAAATTTGCGGGTCAGGGGGCGCAAAACTCTTGCCCTGCCCGGGAGCTGACAACCCACGCTACGCCACTGCAATCACAGACACTCCACAAGGGATCCTCCCCCTAATGTATTTCACCCTCTACTGGAAAAATGTCTCCTCAGTGCATATACTGTACAGTAACTAACCTGTTTTGTTGTATGCTGACAATAATGCTACATGCACCTATTTTGGTGAGTTCAAATCAATGGGCTGTCGCAACACACTGCACATTAATGTGTGGCATAATGCACATTAATGAACGTGAGCTAATGGGCCCTTAGAGATTGTTACCTCACTTCCTGCATAGTCCTGAAGAGGACACATGAGTAAAGACATACAGGAATAAAATCACTTTTAGTACTTTGGAGTGTGTTTTTTGCTGTCTGTGCCTGGCAGGAAGCGAGGGTAATGCTCTCTGCTGTGGACATAGACAGTAATAAAAAGTGATTTTGTAGGGTAAGGAAAAGTTTAAACCTTTGTCACATTTTTATTACCTACCCTTTCTCTCCACTTCTTTCGTGGTCATCAAGAGAAGAGCTGAGCAGACATCTCCTCAATGCATATATAGCAATAAAAACCTGACAGTGGCTCTAACTTTTACCAACCCTACAGAGAACTATGACAAAAACATAAGCCAATATACCAGTTCTTGTGTCGCCTATAACAATGATTTGCATTTGCTATATTTCTAGTTATTGATCCTCACAGATTCGTTCCCCCCTCCAAACCTACATTTCTGTACAATTCCAGCTACACCAAATTTGTATTTTGCATTAATTAGTTCATTTTTCAGGAGTGTGCTGAAATCTTTTAAATAGAGCTTGCAGAAGTGGAACTCGCTGGTTTATCTCAAACATATACTGCATGCTAGCATAAGTGTGTCCAATTCTGAGCAAAGGGTTTCGGCTAAATGGAAAAACAGTTACACACATTTATCATGGATCCAGCTTTACGCATTTTTTAGCATTAAAAATAAATATTATAACTGAAAATTGTGTTTTATTACCCTACACAGGCACGTAAAATGGAAATTTAGTATTCTGGGACTTGTAGCTCCCTAAAAGCATGTGCAAGTTAAATATAACATATGGGAACTTGTTGGTCAAGTGTGCTGCTAGGCTGTCCTGTCCCCCTGCTGTACAGTACTTTGTGGTGCCCATGTTTGGCCCCTACATCATTATTGTGTCCTGTATTGCCAAAGGGCTCCCCTTACATTGGTGGTCAACAATGTTCATGACCCCCCCTTTTTTTTCAGTATGTAGCGCACTCATCCCCTTCACCTGCCTTTGTTTTTTCGCAGGGAGAGAGGGCACACCACGCCACAAGCCTGTATCCTCCAGACAATGGTTCTCACCTCTATAGTTAATAGAGATAAGTCCTTGTTTCCCCCCTAGTGACTTGAATGTCCACACCAGCTGTAACTCCAACGTAGAGTTTATTTCTCGTAAATAATAGTCTCTGATAAGAAAAGGTTGGAGCAAGAGGACAGGACAGCATAAGGTGTGGGAGAGGTCCAGGCACAAACGTAATCACTTCACTGCTTAGCTTCTCAAACAGACTCAGCCCATATGGATAGTCTCCCTGGATAGGGACTAGTAGCCAAATGGTACTCTAACTCAACCGCACAGTCTCTGCCACAGACTTGTTGAGCTTGGTCTCTGCCACAGACTTGGTGGACTTGGTCTCTGCCACAAACCTGGTGAACTTGGTCTCTGCCACAGACCTGGTGAACTTGGTGTTTCAAAACTTGACCTCTTTGTAAGGAGAAGACATCCCTCCAGAGAGTTACCGGGGGCCTTCCTTCACCGTAACTTCTCACCGGTCCCTCGGAACGGCTCCTCCCCGGCCTCCTCGTCTAAGATGCGGGTCCCCTCGCAAGGCGGCACCCTGGGATTCCTCGATCCTTGATGGGCCCCAGCCGAAGGTGCTGGGCCCAAGGCCTTTGCTGCAGTCCCAGGGCTAAAGGTGCCTGGGACTGATTCTCCGACCTCCGCCCCTGGGCCGAAGGTGCCCAGGGCGGACAGGAACACACTCCCTGGGGTAGGACCCCCGACCACGACAGAACCCCAAACAGGTAGCGTCTGCCCCTTTTATATCCTCTCCCAGCATGCACATCAGGCCTGCCACACCCACCGTATGGCTGCTGAGAGGGGACACACAAGGCACAGCACTGTATCAGCGGTTCAACCCTGGCCTGCCATGGCAGCGCCACCTGCAGGCCACAGGGAACTATGCACCGATACTCTCCCTGCGGACAAATATGGTTGATAGAATCCTGACAATTGCGGTGTTTGAGCATAACTACCACTCAAACACTTCCCCTAAATTTAGGACCCCGCTACAAGTAAAATAGGGAAGGGTTAAAACCCTCTGACTTTTTTCCTAGTAACAATTCACCTAATTTCTTGTTCTGCTGTCACAGGCTATCAGAGGGATGGGTGAGGTGAAATTTTTACAATGTAAAGACACTGACAGCAATAAAAATTTGACAAAAGTATTTATACTTTAAGTTGAACACATAAAAAATTGCCAGGCAGCCAAGCTAAAACTTCCTAAGTTAGCCTGGAGCCTGGTCCTAAATGAATCCCTAGCAGTAAGGCCCCATGCACGCAGGACATTTGCCAAGCTCTCCTAAACAACTTTCTTCCCGGCAGCAGCGTTTTGGCAGAAAAAATATTTGACACGTGTAAAAGTTTTAGCGTTAATTTCATTGGCCTGAAAAATAATTTACATGCATAATGCGTTTTTTCGGACAAAATGCTGCTGCTCCTGGACGCGCTGGCAGTGGCCTTTTTCTGCCTCTAAACGCCTATGTGTGCATGGACACATAGGCTAATGCCGCGTACACACGTACGTTTTTAATGTCATTTTTTAAACCAAAGTTTTTTTTCTTGTTTCCTCTCCACCCTGTCTTGCGTACACACGATCATGAAAAAAAACGCTCGAGCAAAGCGCAGTGACGTACAACCCGTACGACGGCACTATAAAGGGGAAGATCCGTTCTAATGGCACCACCCTTTGGGACGCTTTTGCTGATTTCGTGTTACCGCGTGTTAGTAAAAGTTTGGTGAGAGACGATTTGCGCTTTTCAGTCTTCGTGCTTTGAAGATCATTTTGTGGAGTTCAGTTTGTGCTTGTGGGTTCGTATCTGTCTTTCAGTGCTTGTAGTCAGCTTGTATCTGTTTATTCAGTGCGTCATTGTCTGCTCGTTACTGTTTTTCAGCTTGTTCTTCATAGGCCTTGCTGTTCTTCCGTGCGTTCTTTTAGTGCGTTCTGAGCAGCCGACCGTTATCTAGCCATGTTGCGGCTACGTACTCGTCGTAGAGTTCGTGCTGTAGTTGGAGCAGGAGTTCATGCTGTATCCCGACTCCAGGCCATGAACAGGGTGAGGAGGAGTTCATGGACCAAGAATTGGTTGCTCCAGCGGCACCAGTTCTGTCACATGCCTTTGTTGCGGGAGATCAGGGAGAATAATCCTGAGGATTACAGGAATTTTCTCAGGATGTCTGACCTCGTATTTTAGCATCTGTTGGCTTTGGTGTCCCCCTATATTACCAGGCAGGACACCGTTATGTGGGAAGCCATCACTGCTGAGCAGAGGCTCATCGCCACGTTGCGATACCTGGCGACTGGGAGAAGCCTGCAGGACCTCAAGTTCTCAACAGGCATCTCCCCCCAGGCTCTGGGGATCATTATACCAGAGACTTGTTCTGCCATCCTTCAAGTTTTGCAGGAGGACTATATTAAGGTAAGTGTTCTAATTTTAAACATCACATTGTATGTATTTCTTGCTTAATAATGTTTATTATTTCTTTTATCAGTCCCTAATTCCCATGATTCCCCTGTCCCCTTTCTCCCCATGCATTTTTATTTGTTTTTTATCTTTTTTTTTTGGCCTACATTTATATTTTCCTTAGCTAACCTCTCCAGCATGCTATCCTGGGGCCATACCCACCTAGCCTAGTCACTTCCCTTTATTTTGTTGTCTGCTCCATTGTAGTGCTTTACCCTAAACGTCCCCTAAAGATTGCTTAGGAATGTTAAATTTTCTTCCACTTCATACAGAGTGCTACAGCCTTGATTTGTGATCTCCCCAACTCATCTTCAACCCCCCCCCCCATAATTTATTTTTTTATTTTTTTGTGGTTTAGCTTTTTTGGTGCTTACTAATCATTTAACAATCTTTCTATGTTTATCTTAATGTTGGGCAGGAATGGTTTTATCAAATCAGCTTGCAATGTTTCTGTCTCAAAGTATTAATATTTTTTTATTTTAACTCCACAGTTCCCTTCTACGCCACATGAATGGCAGAATGCGGCATCTGAGTTTGCCCAACGATGGAACTTTCCAAACTGTGGAGGGGCCATCGACGGCAAGCATGTTCGGGTCGTACCACCTCCCCATTCTGAATCCTTTTACTACAATTACAAGGGGTTCCACAGCATCGTCATGATGGCAGTGGTGTCGGCCACCTATGAATTTCTGTATGTGGACATTGGCAAAAATGTCAGAATGTCAGATGGAGGAGTCTTTGCACAGACAGAGTTTGGGGAACGGCTTCTATCGGATGAGCTGGCCTTGCCACCAGCGGAGCAGAATGTGGAGGGACTCCCATTTGTGTTTGTAGCGGATGAGGCGTTTGGCCTGGGTCCACATTTAATGAGGCCATTCCCTCAAAGCACCCTCACCCCTGAGAGGAGGGTGTTTAACTATCGGCTGGCCAGAGCAAGAAGGGTGGTGGAAAATGCCTTTGGCATCATGGCCAGCCGATTCCGCTTGTTCCTCACCTCTATCCACCTTGCCCCCTATAAATGGAACCATGTGGTCATGACGTGTTGTGTGCTACATAATTTTTTACGGGTGCATTCACAAAATTACCTTTCTTTGAGTGGGCCTGAGGCCTCATTACTGGACAATATCAATTTAGTGGCCCTGGAAGCTGGCCGTCCAGGCTTGGCCCCCCAAACCGGATGTGATGTTCGTCAAAAATATGTTGAATATTTTGTGGGTAAGGGGGCCATTGATATGCCTGTGAATGAATAACTTTATTTTATTTGAAAATAAATTCTTTATTAGAAAAATTATTTGTATTGTGTTTTTGTTTTTGAATCTTTTATGTTTCTCCTAGGTTTACGTAGTGCCATGTGTATTTTGCATTCTTAAATACCCTTCATTGTCAGTGTAAACACCAAACATTTATTATTTCACTTTGCCCAACATTTACATAATTAAGCCACAAATTTTTGGGCTTAAAATTCTTTTTATTTTTCTTATTTTTGACAAAACTTCCTTTTAAATTTGGATGTATCCAAAATATTTTTGGGGGTAAAACGCATGAACAGGCATGCTTAAAAAACTATCTAAAAATCTTTAATGTAAATTTAAACATGTAGTATTAAAGATGAAAACAAACCAAAACCTGCAAAAACACAGCAAGTTCAAAGTTCTTTTGTGTTCAAAAATTAAACCCGCCCAAGCACAGCCATGATATTTTGTAGCCTTTCCTCCACCCGCTTGGTATTTTGCCTGATCTCTATCAAGTCTCCCTTTATTTTTTCAAGGTCACGACAGCAGACCATTAGGTATTGTATCAGGATCTGTGCACTGTGACTTGTAAACTTTTCGGGGTCTTCAGGCAGAACAGCACCTAAAAAAATAATAAACAAACATGTACTATAGAATATGTAGGCCTACATCTATTAACCTGCATCTGTGTTGTTTGACACTGACCTGTTGTGGTGCCACTTTCCACTTCCTCCACTTCACGTTCCTCTACATCATGTGGTTCTGGGGGTCTTGTTGGAGGTGTGGGATTTATAGGCTCATCTGTCAAAGCTTTTTGAAGCCCTATTGGGATTGCAATAAAAGGTATAGTTTATTTCCTAAATAATCATTATATCCAAAAATAAACCCTGAAAGAGAAATTTGAAACATTCTTTGGAAGTGTGGTCCAATTATCATTTTAGCCCCAGTGACAACCTGAACACATGATTGGATCCATACCCAAAACAGGAACATCAATTTTTTTTTATTAAGTTTGACACATTGAAACACCCCCAAGTATAGGGTGACCACACATCCCCGGTTTCAGGGGACAGTCCCCGGATTAAGGACACTGTCCCCGGAACAAGTCTGTCCCTGGTTTTGTCCCCGGATTGATTTTGAACAGGGGCTGGGGTATTTTCAAAGACAGTCAGTGCAGAATAATAAAAAAAAAAAATCTGAATTACAACTCCGCCGCTACTACTAGCTTAGGGGGGTGTATTTTTTACCATGATCTGTGCCCCTTTCTGATGATCATGTGCTGGTCGGAGCATGCCCGTTCCGCTCCGCTCGCATGTTCTTCTGCCTTGGCTCAAGTTCCGGCCAGCCGCCTGCCTGCTTATCTCCTTGCCTTCCCTGGCGGAGTAATCTTCCTCCGCACCCCACCCAGTAGTAGCTGGGGCCCGGAGAGAAAGACTTGGCGGACGGCGACGGGCAGAGAGTCGCTGATTGCCGCCATTACTAGTTAAATTTTTTTTATAAAATATGTCCCCGGATTTCATTTTAAAAATCTGGTCACCTTACCCAAGTATATACACTGGATCACCTGTGTGTGACACCCTAAAAAGTTTGTTCTGTTGTGCCACACTTGTACTACTGAGTCCAGATGTTTAATTAGCTGCTGAGCATTCTCTCCTTTAACATTACAATGCATACCCTTAATTTGTCATAAATATTTTTTCCACAAAAAATAAAATCATCATGTTCCAAAAATCATCTCCCCAAAAAAAACATTGAATTTTTTTTGTTAACACTGGATGATCCTAAAACCTCGTATTAATAAGTGTACAGAGAAAGAGGTTTACTACGTCCGTTTACTGTGCCGACGAACATGAAAGTTGATATCTTTCACTGTACTAGATTAAAGGCAAAAACCCGCAGCATAATACAGGTAATAATATTTTGCTTTTAAAGTGTATGAAAATTACTTACTTTTTCCTAAAACATTCTTTATTCTTTTGTATTGGTCGGGCTCCCGCAACTTGAGATCAGACCATCATTTTCTGAGCTGTTCCTTCGTTCTGCACACCCCGAATTTTTGGTGAAGAGTTTTGACCACTTTCCCCATAATTTTTGACTTGACAAGATTAGGCCTTTTATACGGCCCATGCTTGGCATCATAATCCTCCCTCCTCAAAATGGCGACCATCTCCACCATTTCCTCGAATTTCATGTTGGATGCCTTATATCTCCGGGATCAGGATTTGGGTTCCTCAGGAATTTCCTCCTCTGTAGAGGTAATCTCAGCCACCTGTGTCTCCGCCATGTTGTTTAGCACTACGATGAGCGAGAAGGGGTGGGGAAAGTACTATATCGAACGTCAGGGGTGGGCAAAGCGTGCAGAGTTTCACGCATGCGCAGTGTATATAAAGCTAATATCCATGTGTCGTAAATACGTTCATTTGCCGGGAGAGGGAGTTAGCAACGAACGTGTTAACAAAGATAGATAAAATTTTAAGGATTTGTGTTTCTTCAGAGGATAAGATTGTGGCCTATATATGTCCAAAATGATTATTTGAGGAATCTTGACTGACAATAGTATTTTTCTGTTGTTCTTGACTTTACAGAAAAATGCAGGCTTTTAAGAATCCTGAGTTCATGGGGGAGTTCCTGGACAGATGGAAGAAACTCCCTGTCCTGTGGCAGACGAAAACTGCCAAAAAATTAAAATAAAGCTGCCAGGACAGCAGCACTGGAGAGCCTGCTTGGATTTGTACAAACCCAGATCCCCACTGCAACCAGCCAAGAGGTGAACACCAAACTAGCTACCATTAGGGGCACATACAGGACACAGAGGAATATGGTCCTGAAGTCACAGAGGTCAGGTGCTGCAGCAGATAAGGTTTATAAACCCAGTCTGTGGTACTACAGCAAACTTGACGTAATTGTAGCCGTATTATTACTAATACGTACTACAGCAAGTTAGCATTTCTGGATGACCATCTGGAAGTCAGGGAATCTCTGTCAACCCTTCCCCCCAGAGGTCTATCCAACCTTCCTTGCAGCAAACCCTCCAGCCTTCCTTGCAGCCAACCCTCCAGCCTTCCTTGCAGCCAACCCTCCAGCCTTCCTTGCAACCCAGCTCTGGCTTCCTCGGAGGATCAAGCAGAGGTCCTTGATGAGCCCGATTTGGACATATGGAGCCAAGTATAGTATTGATATCTACATTTATATGTAACAAAAGTGATGATTTAAAATAGATGTTACTATTGGTATCTATTTAATGTCTGTAAATAAATTGATTTACATAGCAATAGACAGTAGTGGTCAAAATTGATGGGGACAAGCCAAAAAAATCAGGGGTCAGAATCATTGTAATTTTAATCACTTTTTCCATTCAATTTTAAAATGTCTTGAGGTGAACAATGTGTGTGATTGATGATGCCAAAAAATAAAGAATGTCCCTTTTTTTTATACAGCCAGAGCAGAGCCAGGAAGAGGGTGACGTTGGGGACCAGGAGGAGGAAGGGCCCAGTGGCACACAGGAGGAGGCTGGGCCCAGTGACACACAGGAGGAGGCCAGGCCCAGCACAAGAGCCCAGATGCCTCTCCTGAAAATCCACCAACGAATGCCAAGGAGGGGTAGGCAGGTAGAGGAGGAAACACGTGCATTCCTAAGAGAGGCTACTGCGGCCCTCAGAGAGGCACCCTCTGTTGAAGAGGGCTATGCCGCAGTCCTGGCCCATAAATTATCTCAGATGGACTTGAGGCAACGCCTGTACAGCGAAAATCTAATGCTGAAGGTGATCAACAGGGGGTTGCTGGGTGAACTTACACAGTTCACCGATCTAACTGAGGTCGTCCCTCCTCCTCCTCCTCCTCCTACTCCTCCTCCTGCCACAAGCTCTCCTCCTGAGCCCCAGCCTCCGAGGAAGCGCTCAACGAAGGTTGCAGAGAAGGCTGGAGAGAAGGCTACAAAGAAGAGGAAAAAATAATGACTGCTGTAGTACCACAGACTGGGGACATATCTGACTTATCTGCTGCTGTTCCTGACCTCTGGGAGTCTAAGACAAGATTGGGCTCCTTTTTTTATTTTTGGGTTATTCCAGAGTTTGGTGTTCTCTTCTTGGATGTTTGCTGTGGGGTCCAAAGGATGCACAAATTCAAGCAGGGTCTCCAGTGCTGCCTTCCCCTTTAATTTGTTATCTGCCTAAATAAAGGATTAATTTGATTTACAACAAATACTTGACTATGTGATTTCTATTCAAAAAGAGAGTTTGCTAGGGAGTAGGCAGGGACATTTCTAAAAATATTATTTGTATTAACAAGGGACACAAACCTCCTTGAGGGAAAACAATACAACTTTAGAATGTTGGTGTGGTAACTTGACACACAAAATTAAAATTTTCAAAAAATACATTCCTAAATATAAAAGAAAAAAAAAACATACATATAAAATAACCAAAAAAAAACATTCCTCAATCGGAAATGAAAAATAAATAAATTTCAAAAATATAAAAAAAAAAAAAAAAGTTTCAAGATATTTAAATTTATTTATGAATTTATGACGGAGATCTGGCATACCAAAAAAAGATTGAATTCAGGAGATCACTTAACCACTTAAGCCCCGGACCATTTTGTAGCTAAAGGACCAGAGCTGTTTTCAGAATTTTGCACTGCGCTGCTTTAACTGGAAATTGTGCGGACATGCAATGTTGTACCGAAACGAAATTTGCGTCCTTTTCTTCCCACAAATAGAGCTTTCTTTTAATGGTATTTTAATGCCTCTGCGATTTTTATTTTTTGCGATATAAACGGAAAAAGACCGAAAATTTAGAAAAAAATGATATTTTCTACTTTTTGTTATAAGAAAAATCGAATAAGCTCAATTTTAGTCATACATTTAGGCCAAAATGTATTCAGCCACATGTCTTTAGTAAAAAAAATTTCAATAAGTGTATATTTATTGGTTTGCGCAAAAGTTATAGCGTCTACAAACTAGGGTACATTTTCTGGAATTTACACAGCTTCTAATTTATGACTGCCTATCTCATTTCTTGAGGTGCTAAAATGGCAGGGCAGTACAAAACCCCCCCAAATTACCCAATTTTGGAAAGTAGACACCCCAAGGAAATTGCTGAGAGGCATGTTGAGCCCATTGAATATTTTTTTTTTTTTTGTCGCAAGTGATTGAATAATGATTAAAAAAAAAAAAAAATTACAAAAAGTTGTCACTAAATGATATATTGCTCACACATGCCATGGTTATATGTGGAATTGCACCCCAAAATACATTTTGCTGCTGCTCCTGAGTACGGGGATACCACATGTGTGGGACTTTTTGGGAGCCTAGCCGCGTAGGGGCCCCCGAAAACCAAGCACCGCCTTCAGGATTTCTAAGGGCGCAAATTTTTGATTTCACTCCTCACTACTTATCACAGTTTCGAAGGCCATAAAATGCCAAAATAGCACAAACCCCCCCCAAATGACCCCATTTTAGAAAGTAGACACCCCAAGGAAATTGCTGAGAGGCCTGTTAAGCCCATTGAATATTTTTTTTTTTTTGTCCCAAGTGATTGAATAATGACAAAAAAAAAAAATTACAAAAAGTTGTCACTAAATGATATATTGCTCACACATGCCATGGTTATATATGGAATTACACCCCAAAATACATTTTGCTGCTTCTCCTGAGTACGGGGATACCACATGTGTGGGACTTTTTGGGGCCTAGCCGCGTACGGGACCCCGAAAACCAAGCACCGCCTTCAGGATTTCTAGGCACAAATTTTTGATTTCACTCCTCACTACCTATCACAGTTTCGAAGGCCATAAAATGCCAAAATAGCACAAAACCCCCCCAAATGACCCCATTTTGGAAAGTAGACACCCCAAGCTATTTGCTGAGAGGCATGGTGAGTATTTTACAGCTCTCATTTGTTTTTGAAAATGAAGAAAACATTTTTTTTTTATTTTTTTTTTAATTTTCAAAACTTTGTGCCAAAAAGCGAGATCTGCAAAATACTCACAATACCTCTCAGCAAATAGCTTGGGGTGTCTACTTTCCAAAATGGGGTCATTTGGGGGGGGGGGTTTGTGCCATCTGGGCATTCCATGGCCTCCGAAACTGTGATAGGCAGTGAGAAGTGAAATCAAAAATTTACACCCTTAGAAAGCCTGAAGGCGGTGATTGGATTTTGGGGTCCCGTACACGGCTAGGCTCCCAAAAAGTCTCACACATGTGGTATTCCCATACTCAGGAGAAGCAACAGAATGTATTTTGGGGTGTAATTCCACATATGCCCATGACATGTTTGAGCAATATATCATTTAGTGACAACTTTGTGCAAAAAAAAATAAATAAAATAAAAAATTGTCTATTTTCCACAACTTGTGTCAACATATAAAATATTCCATGGACTCGACATGCCTCTCAGTATATAGCTTGGGGTGTCTACTTTCCAAAATGAGGTCATTTGGGGGGGTTTTGAACTGTTCTGGCATTTTATACACAACATTAGGAAGCTTACATCCACTCTTCTAACCACTTGAAGGCAAAGCCCTTTTTCGCACTTTTTGTTTACATGAAAACATTATTTTTTTTTGCAGGAAAATTATGTTGAACCCCCAAACATTATATATTTTTTTAAAGCAAAGGCCCTACAGATTAAAATGGTGGGTGTTGCAATTTTTTTTTCTACACAGTATTTGCGCAGCGATTTTTCAAATGCATTTTTTGGGGAAAAATACACTTTTTTAATTTTAATGCACTAAAACACACTATATTGCCCAAATGTTTGATGAAATAAAAAATATGATCTTAGGCCGAGTACATAGATACCAAACACGACAAGCTTTAAAATTTCGCACAAACGCGCATTGGCGACAAACTACATACATTTTTAAAAGCCTTTAAAAGCCTTTACAGGTTACGCCGTTAGATTTACAGAGGAGGTCTACTGCTAAAATTCCTGCCCTCGATCTGACCTTCGCGGTGATACCTCACATGCATGGTGCAATTTCTGTTTACATATGACGCCAGACCGACGCTTGCGTTCGCCATTGGGCAAGAGCAGGGCAGGACAGGGGTGCTTTTTTTTTTTTTTAATTATTAATTTTGCTTTTTTATTTTATTTTTAAACTGTTGCTTCCATATTTATTTATTTTTATCATTTTTATTGTTATCTCAGGGAATGTAAATATCCCCTATGATAGCAATAGGTAGTGACAGGTACTCTTTTTTGAAAAAACTGGGGTCTATTGGACCCTAGATCTTTCCTCTGCCCTCAAAGCATCTGACCACACCAAGATCAGTGTGATAAAATGCTTTCCCAATTTCCCAATGGCGCTTTTTATATCCGGGGGGGACATTCCCTCCCACTGCTTGTAAAAGCAGTCCAGAGGCTAATTAGCCACTAGGATTGCTTTTACATGAAAGCCGGCCGCTGACTGAAAAGAATGATACCAAGATGATACCTAAACCCACAGGCATCATTCTGGTATAAACATTCAAAGTCCAGCAACATACCAGTACGTTGCTGGTCCTTGTTGGACATGTATTGTAATCCTTTTTTTCATGCAGCCTGTTGGCTGAACGAAAAAAAAAGATTGATCAGTGGGTATGCCCACCATTAGAATACCGCCCTTCATCCACCCACTTCTAATGATGGGCATACATGCACCATTTATATATGCCGAAGCATGGGGGCATCTTCCCGCAAAAGTTATGCCGCACACACATGGTCAGACTTTTCCACGGGCAAGCCTCCGTCGGAATTCCGACCGTATGTACGCGGCATTAGGAGCAAAATCGCTCCTCCGCCCCTGCTGCCCCAATGCTTCGGCATATATGCTTTTTTTTTTTAACTGTGGTGGTGAAATCACCTCCTACAGCACTGGAGTCGCAGGGATCAGGCCTGTCTCTGCGAACGCTGCAGTTATGTGTGTTGTGTTTTGTAAGTGACAGTGATCGATCGATACTGCACTTGGGTGGCCTGGGCTGGACGGAGGGGCAAAACGCAGGTGCTAGCAGGTATCTGGGCTGATCCCGCTAACACTGCGTTTTTGGGAACCCTAAACTGCTGGGGACGCTAGTATAGATCTGATCAGATCAGATATTGATCTGTTCAGATACTATACCACTAAGGGGGGTGTATGCTTAACGCGTGGGTGTTAGCGCTACTGGCACTAACCTGACGCTGCCTGGGGTGTGACTCAGACCCTCTCTGACGCTAAAACCTAATTGATATCACCCGCCGGGCGATCAGGGGGTTAAACCTTTATTGGGTTATATACGGCGGGTGCCCTGACACTATAAAAAGCAAACTAACTAACCAGCGTCACCCGTAACACTTATATGGTGATTACTGGTGAAAGGATTAACTAGGGGCAATTAGGGGGTTAAAACCTTTATTAGATAATATATGGGGGTACCTGACGCTATAAAAACCTGACGGCGAACCTAAAAAAAAATTACTGGCTACCTATCGGCATCACCAACACTAAGACAACGATCATAAAAATGATCGCTTAGCAACAGTGGTGATAGGGGGTGAAAGGGTTACCTGGGGGGTGATCAGGGGGTTAAACCTTTATTAGATAATATATGGGGGTACCTGACGCTATAAAAACCTGCGGCGAACCTAAAAAAAATTGCTGGCTACCGATCTGCATCACCGATGCTAAGACAGCGATCAGAAAAATGATCGCTTAGCGACAGTGGTGATAGGGGGTGAAAGGGTTACCTGGGGGGCGATCAAGGGGGTTAAACCTTTATTAGGTAATATATTGGGGTACCTGACACTATAAAAACCTGCGGCGAACCTAAAAAAAATTACTGGCTACCGATCTGCATCACCGACGCTAAGACAGCGATCAGAAAAATGATCGCTTAGCGACAGTGGTGATAGGGGGTGAAAGGGTTATCTGGGGGGCTATCAAGGGGGTTAAACCTTTATTAGGTAATATATGGGGGTACCCGACGCTATAAAAACCTGCGGCGAACCTAAAAAAATTACTGGCTACCGATCAGCATCACCGACGCTAAGACATCGATCAGAAAAATGATCGCTTAGCGACGGCGGTGCTAGGGGGTGAAAGGGTTATCTGGGGGGTGATCAGGGGGTTAAACCTTTATTAGGGGGGCTAGGGGGCTACACTGGACCTAAAACTAAATGTAGTGACACTTTTACAGTCACAAATGTCACTGATTGCAGTGATCACTAAATAAATGGTCACTGCAATCAGTGACACTGTGACTGGGGGCTGGGGGGTGATCTGGGGGGTGATCTGGGGGGGCCTGGGGGGCGATTTATGTGCCTATGTGTCCTGGTGTCAGTGTGCTGTTTTGTGCACTAACCTGCATCTTCTCCTGTACGGCGCTCGGTATATGTGAGCGCCGCAGGAGAGATGACATCACTTCCTCCTGCCTGTGTAAACAGTACACAGGCAGGGGAAGCTCTCTCATTCGCTGGGAGCGATCGAGAGGGGGGGCCGGAATCGAACGGCCGTCCCCTCATGCCGGATCGCTCCCGAAGGTAAAACGACCACCCACTGTAAAGAAGGGGGGTCCGATCGGACCCCCCAACTATACTAAGGCAGTCATGTAGATATACGTGATTCTGCCTGTCAGTGCCATTCTGCCGACGTATATTTACAGTGGGCGGTCGTTAAGTGGTTAAGAATTACTAAGAAACAAGTTTGGCATAACTCTGAATATCATTAGCAAAAGAAGTTAATTATTTAAGCATTATCTAAAGAAGAAAGGAATGTGCTGCATTAAACGATGCTATTATTTCCAGCGTGACGAATGTGCTATCTCCATTTCAAACGCTAGCTTTACCAAAACGAGCGCTCCCGTCTCATACTTGATTCGGAGCATGCGCGTTTTTTTTCCCCTCGTAAAAGCATACACACTACCGTTTTTCACAACGTTAAAAAAAAAGACATGAAAAACGACGTGAAAAAATAGAGCATGTTCGAAATTTTTAATGGCCGTTTTTCACGTCGTTAAAAATGCTCTGGAGCATACACACGATCGGTTTTAATGACCATTCTTAAAAATGGAATTTTTAACGTCATGAAAAACGGTCGTGTGTATGCGGCATAAGACTCTATTCACACAGGGGCAACACGACTTCCAGCGCGACTTTGGCAGGCAACTTGGACACGACTTGAGTATGAATCACAGCGCGACCTGGAGCTACTTACAAGGCAACTTCAAGTTGCCTGCAGGACAGGAGACATTCCAGTGGCCAATCAAACAAGAATCAACTCTGGGGGAGGGAGGGGTTTGCCTGAGAAATGTATGTTTTCTTCCTGGAAAGTTGCTTCTGTTAAGACAGTGATCCGACTTCTGAGCGACTTCCATTGAAATCAATGGGTACAAGTCGCCTAGCAGTTGCCTAGGAGTTGGATTGAAGTAGTACAGGAACCTTTTTTGAAGACGGAGCGACTGCAGTAGTGTGCATTAAGACGGCTCCATTCACTTACATTGATTTTCTCATGCAGCGTGACTTGAGGTGACTAGGGGCGACCTGGGGCGATTTGAAGTCGGATCCAAAGTTGCCCCTGTGTGAATGGGCTCTAACATGAGGGGTCATTTAGAGGAAGAAAAAACAAAAAACGCCAAACACCCCTAAAAGCAGCATTTTTAATAAATTAATAGGGGGAACCGGAAATTGCTCTGCTCTACATTATGCACTGCTGTGCTTTGCCCATTTACAAAAATCAGGCCGTGGTGTGTCGCCAACAAAGCCCCTTGAAATTCTCTCTGAGCAGTGGAGCAGAGAGCTCCTTAACTGGAGGATAGCAGGTTTGGGACTTTGACTCAAAAAGACATGGTATGTGAGCCACTCAGGCTATAGAATGGGTGCAAGTCCTCTGTATCCACTGCTGTGAGTGCTGGCTTGGGAGGTAGCTCATCCTGGATCCTACCAATGCTTAGTATAGTAGAAAATCTCCCTGTGGCCAAACATCTGAATGATCCTATCAATCTGTGGTTTGTAGCAATCTCAGCCTGGGCTCCAGCCAGGCCACACCCACAATCAACGCTGTATCCTGGCTTAGGCCAACAAGGCCCAGGCCTAGGGCAGCACTTTGCAGGGGGGCAGCATGAAAAGAGTCCCCGTCGGCTTGCACTACACTGTTAGGCAAATTAGTCTAGCGCCCCTATAAAGCAGACGCACTGCTTCCGGTATGCGTGCGGCCGGCATTCCGCAACTGTGGGGGGGAGCGCTTCTAATTTTAACTGTCCTATCATCCTGGACCACAAACCTTCCTCACTGTGCTATATGTTTCTGCTGCACCATTTACTTAAAGTAGAACTATAGGCAACACTTTTTTTTTTTCATTTTGGATAGAGTAAGGGAGGGTTATAATCACTGTCAGTTTATTTTTTACCATCCCTGTCCCATTGCGGAGATTTCCCTTCACTTTCTGCCCCATAGCCAAACAGGAAGTGAGAGGAAATGTATTCAAATTAGGGAATCCATTTCCCCCCCCCCCCCCAGGCCCTCAGAACTAGTGTCCCCACTCGAAAATTTCAGGGCGGGTCTTAAACAACACAGGGTGTGGCCTTGACAGGAAGTGATGGGCCATATTTAAATTAGGGGGTGCACAAGTTTAGTCAGGCCTAGGGCAGCACAAAACCTAAATACACCACTGCCCACAATGCGTTTCGCTCAACCCTTCGGCGGTTCGGGACTTTGTCAGGCCACATGAACAGGCTTTCCTCCTGACTTTTTTTTTTTGTTTATACAACTGATATTCAGTTCTGTTGCTCTCCACAGACTTCAGAGTCCTGAAGTCGGTGGAGCACAGCGCATATTTGTAATACATATCGCTGTACTTTATTAAAGTGTTGTGTTTTTTATTTATATTTTAGCAGTACTTTGGCTGCAGAGCAGCATTTATACTGCTTTTTAAATGAGCCTCTAAGTGAGGAGCCCTTTTTCTGCAAACTCAGACTCCTGTTATTTAACCACTTCAATACTGGGGACTTTCATCCCTTCCTTCCCATGACAATTTTCAGCTTTCAGCACTCTCGTACTTTCAATGACAATTGCACGGTCAAGCAACGCTGTACCCAAATTAAATTTTTATCATTTTGTTCACACAAATAGAGCTTTCTTTTGGTGGTATTTATTCACGACTCCATTATTTATTTATTTTTGCGATATAAGCGAAAAAAGAGTGGAATTTTGGGAAAAAATATATATTTTCTTCTTTCTATTTTAACCACTTCCTTACTGGGCACTTAAACCTCCCTCCTGCCGAGACCAATTTTCAGCTTTCAGCGCTGACGCATTTTGAATGACAGTTGCGCGGTCATACAACACTGTACCCAAATAAATTTTTTATAATTTTTTTCCCACAAATAGAACTTTCTTTTGGTGGTATTTGATCATGTCTGCGGTTTTTATTTTTTGCGCTATAAACAAAAAAACAGCAACAATTTTGAAAAAAACACAATATTTTTTACTTTTTGCTATAATAGATATCCCAATAAAAAAATAAAAAAAAGAATTTTCTCTGTTTAAGCCTATACGTATTCTTCTACATATTTTTGGTAAAAAAAATCGCAATAAGCATTTATTGATTGGCTTGCGCAAAAGTTATAGCGCCTACAATATAGGGGATAGAGTTATGAAATTTTTTTTTATTATTTATTTTGTACTAGTAATGGGGGTTATCTGCGATTTTTGTCAGGACTGCGATCTTGCGACGGACAGATCGAACACTTTTGACACTATTTTGGGACCATTAACATCTATACAGCGAACAGTGCTATAAATATGCACTGGTTACTGTATAAATGTGACTGTCAGTGAAGGGGTTAACACTAGGGGGCGATCAAGGGGTTAAATATGTTCCCTGGAAGTTATTCTTACTGTGGGGGGAGGGGACTGACTGGGGGAGGTGACCCATAGTTGTCCCTATGTTAGGGTGACCAGACATCCTCAGTTTCAGGGGACAGTCCCCGAATTGAGGACACTGTCCCCGGACCAAATCTGTCCCCGGTTTTGTCCCCAGATTGGATTTGAACATGGGCTGGGGAAATTTCAAAGACAGTCAGTGCAGAATTAAAAAAAAAAAAAATGAATTACACACCCCGGTCTGCAGCTTCTAATAGCTTAGGGGGTGTATTTTTTTCCATTATCTGTGCCCCTTTCTGATGATCATGTGCTGGTCAGAGCGGAGGGAATATTTCTTAAGTTTCGGGCGCACGCCCATTCAGCTCCGCTCATATGTTCTTCTGCCTTGGCTCAAGTCCCGGCCAGCCGCCTGCCTGTTTATCTCCTTGACTTCCCTGTCGTAGTGATCTTCCTCCTCTCCCCACCCAGTAGTAGCCGGGGCCCGGAGAGTAAAGCCCCGTACACGCGATCGGATAACCTATGGATTTTCGTCCGATGGATTTGTCCATCGGAAATCCGATGAAACTGTTTTTCATCAGTCTTGGCCACACACCATCAGTTAAAAAACCGACCGTTCCAAACGCGGTGACGTAAAACACTCCGATAAGCCGAGAAAATGAAGTTTAATGCTTCTGAGCATGCGTCGACTTGATTCTGAGCATGCGTGGGTTTTTTAACCGATGGACTTGCCCATAGACGATCGGAAATTCCCATCGGTTTTTTATCCATCGGAAAATTTTAAAACAAGTTCTATTTTTTACAACCGATGGAAAAAAGACCGATGGGTACCATATACGATCGGTTGGTCTGATGAAAACCATCCATCGGACGGTTTTCATCAGTCAAACCGATCGTGTGTACGGGGCTTAAGACTTGACAGGCTGTGAGGTGGACGGCGGCGATGGCCAGAGAGTCGCTGATTGGCGCCATTACTAGTGAAAAAAACAATATGTCCCCGGATTTCATTTTAAAAATCTGGTCACCTTACCCTATGTACAAGGGACACACCATCGGTCTCCTCTCCCTGACAGGACGTGGATCTCTGTGTTTACACACAGAGATCCACGTCCCTGGCTCTGTGACTGCCGATCGCGGGTACCTGGCGGACATCTGGGCTGCCAGACGCACATGTGACACAGCGGGCACAGCTATTCCCTGATACGTGCCCGCTGAGGCATGCAACGCGGAAGTAAACAGGAGGACGTCCAGGGACGCCCTCCCGGCAGTTCAGGTCCACGCTGCGGCCATCTTTCGGCTATAGCGCGGATCTGAAGTGGTTAAAAGAATCCAATAAAATCGAATTTTGTCATAAATTTAACCCAAAATGTATTCTGCTACATGTCTTTGGTAAAAAAAATCCTGTTAAGTGTATAATAATTGGTTTATGTGATCATGGACAGATGTACGCAGCTGATCATGTACAGATGTGCGCAGGTGATCACGGACATCAGGGATGAGCCGAACACCCCCCTGTTCGGTTCGCACCAGAACCTGCGAACAGACAGAATGTTCACGTGAACTTTAGAACCCTATTAAATACAATGGACTCGAACGTTCCAAATCTAAAGTGCTAATTATAAAGGCTTATATGCAAGTTATTGTCCTAAAAAGTGTTTGGGGACCCGGGTCCTGCCCCAGGGGACATGTATCAATGCAAAAAGAAGTTTTAAAAACTGCCATTTTTTAGGGAGCAGTGATTTTAATAATGCAGGGACAGTTCTAAGCACGGGAAACATGCGCCACTTTACATGCATATCATACACACCCCCTAGGTACGAAATTTAAAGGAATATTTCACTTTTATTTTTTCATTTTAAGCATTATTAAAATCACTGCTCCCGAAAAAACGGCCGTTTTTAAACCTTTTTTTGCATTGATACATGTCCCCTGGGGCAGGACCCAGGTCCCCAAACACTTTTTAGGACAATAACTTGCATATAAGCCTTTATAATTAGCACTTTAGATTTCTCCCATAGACTTTTCGAATTTGTCACGAACACCCCAATTTGTTCGCTGTTCGGCGAACGGGCGAACAGGCAATGTTCGAGTCGATTATGAGTTCGACTCGAACTCGAAGCTCATCCCTAACGGACATATGTGTGCAGATGATCATTGGGGCATATGATTTTACTGGGACATATGTGGGGGACAGGTGTTTTTACTGTGTGGGGACATGTGTGTGGGGACAGTGTTTTGGGGACACTGTGTTGGGACATGTGTGTGGACACTAGGCTGGTGATCAGTGTGTAAAAAGCTGTAAAAAACAGCTCATACTCACTGATCACTGATCGGCTGCAGAGATCCGCTCTCCTCACTGAAATCTTCTGTGTGAGGAGAGGAGAGCCGATCGCCTAGCAGCCAGCTCTCTATTTACATCACATGACAGCTGTGATTGGACACAGCCGTCATGTGATCAGGAGGGCCAATCACAGTGCCCTCTGCAGATCGGAGATGAGCCGTGTCCGGGTGACACGAGCGCATCGGGATCGTGCTGCTGTGTGGGCACGCGCACGTGCGTGATACCCCTCCTTCTGAGGGGCGTTCCTGAACATCCACTCAGAAGGAGGAAGCGCCCACCCAGCCGTATATATGCAGTGGCCTTGTGGCATGTGGTTAACCACTGCGATATATACTCCAGACTCTTAAATATAGGAGCTAGGACCACAGTATACAGAGGAGACTTGACAAGGCACTGTGGCTTCCACATATATTTCCAAATGTGTGCAACTAAACCCTCTGTTGTGAATTGTTGGACAGAGTTATTTTTTTAGTTTTTTTGGCAACTGGTATATGTGCTGGGAATTTTTTGATGTGCAAAGCCCTTCCAATGCACCTTTATGCAAAGACTAATTATAACTTGGGGTGGTTGCCATCTTTTTGTATAGCTTGCATCCTCACAGTGTCTGAACCAAACGTTTACAGCACTGGTCTCACCGACAATAAAAAACGATGTCCCAAAAATAACTATTCAGTTTAATCATAGGAAGAAGATGCAGGTATGTTTTAAATCAGCAAAAGAGTGTTTATTGAGAGCAGACAAATTACAGTTCCAGAGCAAACATCATGTACATACAAACACTGCCAAAACCACATAGAACTTGCAGGATGCAGGCATCTCCATGGTGCATTTGCAAAGTACAGTATTGCTTAACAGGTGGTACAGTTCCCCTCCCAAGAAGAGCTGCAGGTATTTTGTTGGACAGTCTTTCTCCATAAATGTTACATTCCAGGTACTTATATGCTCTATGTAATTGGAGAGATGAGATTGTGTTCATTCTAAACAGAAAAATTTTGATTTTATATGGGGTGGTATGTTATGAGTTCACTAACTTCATATTTATTAAGACCCCTTTTACACTGGGGCAGTTTTCAGGCGCTGAAAACTGGCGCTGAAAACTGCCTCCCATTCATTCCAGTGTGACTTTTCACACTGGGGCGGTGCACTTGTGGGACGTTCCAAAAAGTCCTGCGAGCAGCATCTTTGGGGCGGGTCGGGAGCGCTGTATTTAGCGCTCCCAAAATGTACTGCGCATTGAAATGAATGGGTAGCGCTTCCAAAGTGCCTTAAAGAAAGCACTTAGGAAGTGCCGCAAACACAGGAATTTTTTAACCCCACCTAGCAGCTGAAACACGCTGCTTAAACAGCGGCCCCAGTGTAAAAGGGGTCTAAGCCCAGGTTCACACTGGGGCTGCGTGAGTGAAGCCGTGCGTGAGTGAAGCCTGCCTGTCAGTCCCGATTTCGGACGCGATTACAGGGACATCTGTGCAGGTTTCTGCACAGATGTCAATGTAAATTGCGGCCCGAAATCGCAAAAAGTAGTACAGAAACTACTTTTGAAATCAGTGCAGCGCCGCAGATGCGGCGTCGCACCAATTAGGACGGTTCCATTGCCCGCAATTTGCGGCAAATTCTGGCGTTTTGACATGCGATTTGGCATGCCAAATCGCATGTCAAAACGCACCAGTGTGAACCAGGGCTAAAGCCTGTTTCACCCAGGCTTCAGCTTCTATAAGAGCAGTGTGAACAGCAAGCTTTTATAACATTTTCAGCAAGCCATTGAAAAGCTTTCAGCAAGCTGAGAGCAGCTTTTTCCTTGTTCACATCATACGTGCGCAAAAACTGACAGAAAAAAAAAGAACTCACTTGCAGAGACACACGTTTACATCCGTTTTCATGCGCCCTTCAGTGAGCTTTTAGAGTGCCTTGAAAAAGTATTCATACCCCTTGAAATTTTCCACATTTTGTCATGTTACAACCAAAAAACGTAAATGTAAATTTTTGTGATTTTATGTGATAGAGATAGACCAACATAAAGTGGCACATAATTGTGAAGTGTAATGCTGCGTACACACGACCGTTTTTCATGACGAGAAAAATGCCATTTTTTTATTTGGTCATTAGAAACGATCGTGTGAAGCATGGGGGTGGCAACATCATGCTTTGGGGCTGTTTCTCTACAAAGGGAACAGGACGACTGATCCGTGTACATGAAAGAATTGTGAGATTTTGAGTGCAAACCTCCTCCCATCAACAAGGGCATTGAAGATGAAACGTGGCTGGGTCTTTTAGCATGACAATGATCCCAAACACACCGCCCGGGCAATGAAGGAGTGGCTTCGTAAGAAGCATTTCAAGGTTCTGGAGTGGCCTAGCCAGTCTCCAGATCTCAACCCCATGGAAAACCTTTGAAGGGAGTTGAAATTCCGTGTTGCCCAGAGACAGCCCCAAAACATCACCGCTCTAGAGGAGCTCTGCATGGAGGAATGGGCCAACATACCAGCAACAGTGTGTGACAACCTTGTGAAGACTTACAGAAAATGTTTGACCTCTGTCATTGCCAACAAAGGATATATAACAAAGTATTGAGATGAACTTTTGATATTGACCAAATACTTATTTTCCACCATAATTTGCAAAAAAAAATATTTCCAAATCAGACAATGTGATTGTCTGTCTGGATTTGTTTCCACATTTTGTCTCTCATAGTTGAGGTATACCTATGATGACAATTACAGGCCTCTCTCATCTTTTTAAGTGGGAGAACTTGTACAATTGGTGGCTGACTAAATACTTTTTTGCCCCACTGTATGTATGCAAGGCAGGCTTAAGAGGAATTCTGTCGGGAAAACCATTGTTTTTTTATGTGACGGGAAAACCGGTCGTGTGTACTAGGCATTAGAGTCTCTGCCTATGATGAGAGGGGGTGTTTGCCTTTCCTCCAATCAGCAATTTTAGCTATCTTGGCTGTATGCCCAGACATCACACTCTGTGTTAAACAGGAAAGATCTCCTAACAGATCTGAACATTCTAAACAGTATATAAATGTGAAGACAGCAGATATACATGTAAAACCTATGTAGGGAGATTTGGTTCACCCCTGTGTATAATCCGAGGCTGTTCACTTCACTGGGTGTATGGGGGGTTTACATCCACTTTAAGGATATATACATGTCTGTACAGCTACATTTGTGCCACTGTAGGTAAGAAATATTTTGTGAGTACAGGGAATGCAACAATTGCATTTGTAGTATATATTGCATGTAGGTTCAGATTCTATTAAGTCATACCCCATACTTGAGTGTACCTAAAGCCCCGTACACACGGTCGGACTTCTATCGGACTTTTCTGTGTTTTTTTGTCCGAACGGAGTTGGTCGGGAACACCCATAGCATACACACGCTCAGACTTTTCTGCAAACTTTCCCAAAACTTTTTGCAACATCACGTGGTTTATCTGCTCTTTTCTGCTCTTTACCGCCACTGTTTGGTCAACTTCTGCTATTGTTGGTTGATTTTAACATTAGTTGTTTTGTCCATCGGACAAAAGTCTGATGGTTTTCTGTACACGCGGTCGGACTTTGCTCCATCAGACTTTTGTTGGGCAAAAGTTTGTCCATTTGCAGACCCAACTTTTGTCAGATGAAAACAAGAAAAAAGCAAAAAAAGTTTGTCCGATGGAGCGTACACACGGTCGGATTGTTGGTCCAACTTGCTCAAAATGAAGTTTGTTGGCCAAAAGTCCGACCGTGTGTACGGGGCTTTAGGCTGCTTTCACACTGATGTGTTTTATCCGCATTTTTACCTTGCTAAAAACACAAGAAAAATGTTTCCCTTTAAATCCTATAGGAATCTTCACACCACTGCACTGCAGGTGTGGTAGGTTTTGAATAGTCCTGCATGCTGCATCTTTTGTGCGTTTTTTAAAACTGCACCAAAAAACGCAGCTCGACATTTACCGGAATTAAAAATGCTGCAAAAAAAACGCTCCAAGTTTGTGTTTTTGATATCCTTTTTTAAATCACAGGTTCAATTTTCACATGTGCAGGTAACCAGAAAATGCAGGAAGTGCATCTAGAATACAGCAAAAAGGTTTGTACCATGTTTTTGCTACGGAGCAGTGTGAAAGCAGCCTTAGTCACGCCCACTTATCGCTACAACACACATAGGTCCTTTTTATTTCCTCCATGTCCCTCGTTCTCAAGTCTGAAAGTTGGTAGGTATGATGTGGGCAGGGCATTGTGCTGCCTGGGACCAAGAATGAAATGCTGCCCCCCCCCCCAAAAAAAAATCACGCCCACCAAAAGGCCCCCACATCCATTATTTTATATCATGATGACTAAAGGGAACCTGTCATGGTTCTTTACATGTATATAGGAGTATAAAGAGGACCTGTTATGGCTCTATACATGTATGTGGGAGTATAAAGAGGACCTGTCATGGCTCTATACATGTATATAGGAATATAAAGAGGACCTGTCAAGGCTCTATACATGTATAGGAGTATAAAGAGGACCTGTCATGGCTCTATACATGTATATAGAAGTATAATGAGGACTTATCATGGCTATATACATGTATGTAGGAGTATAAAGAGGACCTGTCATGGCTCTATACATGTATATAGGAGTATAAAGAGGACCTGTCTCATGCTTTCTGCTGTGCGGGAAAGATTACACTCTCGCGGGACTGCGGGAAGGAGGAGCCTATGCGGGTGAAACCCGCAGAATCCGTGCCAGTTGGGAGGTATGTGTATATAGGCGTATAAAGAGGACCTGTCACAGCTCTATACATATATATAGGCGTATAAAGAGGACCTGTCACGGCTCTATACATGTATATAGGAGTATAAAGAGGACCTGTCATGGCACTATACATGTATGTAGACGTACAAAGAGGACCTGTCACGCACTATACATGTATATAGGAATATACAGATGACCTATCTTGGCTCTATACATGTATCTAGGGGTAGAAAGAGAACCTGACATGGCTCTATACATGTAAAGGAATATAAAGATGACCTTTATTGACTCTATACATGTATATAGGAATATAAAAAGGACCTGTCATGGCTCTATACATGTATAGGAGTATATAGAGGACCTGTTATAGCTCTATACATGCATATAGGAGTATAAAAGGACCTTGCGTGGCCAGTGGCCACCTGCGATCGCTCCAGAGAGAGCCAGAACGCAGATCTGTCAATTTGAATAGACAGATCACCATTCTGACAGGGGGGGAGAGACAGATCTGAGGTTCCTAGTGATTGGGAACAGCGATCTCTCTCCTCCTCTAGTCAGTCCCATCCCCCCACAGTTAGAAACACCTCCCAGGGAACACATTTAAGCCCTTGATCGCCCCCTAGTGTTAACCCATTCCCTGCCAGTGACATTTAGACAGTAATCAGTGCATTTTTATAGCACAGATCGCAATGTCGCAATCCCGCTAAAAATCGCAGATCTCCCCCGTTACTAGTAAACATTTACCTGCCTTCAGGTCACTTGTCGTGTCACCTGCCACACGTTGCGGATTGTCACTTGCCATGTCACCTGCCACACGTTGCGGATTGTCACTTGCCACACGTTGCAGATTGTCACTTGCCACGTCACCTGCCACATTGCAAATTGTTACTTGCCACGTCACCTGCCACACGTGGCGGATTGCCACATGTGGCGGATTATCACCTGCCACACGTTGCGGCTTGTTTCTTGCCACACGTTGCGGCTTGTCACTTGCCACACGTTGCGCATTGTCACTTGCCACATCATCTGCCAGGTTGCAGATTGCCACTTGCCACGTCACCTGCCACACGTTGTGGATTGCCACCTGCCACACATTGCGGATTGCCACCTGCCACCCATTGGGGCCGGCCCTGAATGTGGGGGACATAGAAAACTTGTGGAAAAAGGTGCTCTGGTCAGATGAGACCAAAATTTAACTTTCTGGCCTAAAAGCAAAACACTATGTGTGGAGGAAAACTAACACTGCACATCACCCTAAACACACCATTCCCACCATGAAACATGGTGGTGGCAACATCATATTGTGGGGATGCTTTTCTTCAGCAGGGACAGGGAAGCTGGTCAGAGTTGATTGGAAAATGGCAATCTTCGAGGAAAACCAGTTAGAGTCGGCAAAAGACTTGAGACTGGGGCGGAGGTTCACCTTCCAGCAGGACTCGCCCCTAAACATACAGCCAGAACTACAATGGAATAGTTTAGATCAAAGCAAATTGTAGTGCTAGAATGGCCTAATAGACCTAAATCCAATTGAGAATCTGTGGCAAGACTTGAAAATTGCTGTTCACAGACACACTCCATCCAATCTGACAGAGCTTGAGCTTTTTTGCAAAGAATGGGTAAAAATGTCACTCTCTAGATGTGTAAAGCTGGTAGAGACATCCCCAAAAAGACTTGCAGCTGTAATTTCAGCGAAAGATGGTTCTACAAAGTATTGACTCAGGGGGGCTGAATACAAATGCACACCACACTTTTCACATATTTATAAAAAAAATAAAATGAAACCCATTTATCATTTTCCTTCCACTTCACAATTATGTACCACTTTGTGTTGGTATATCACAAAAAGATCCTAATAAAATACATTTACGTTTTTGGTTGTAACATGACAAAATTTCGAAAATTTCAAGGGGTATGAATACTTTTTTAAGGCACTGAATATACATACGCTGCATATTCCTGAGCAGAAACAAAAATGCACGCAATACTAGGGTTGTGGTGTGAACAGTGCACGTAGAGAACAATTGTTTTCTTTGTGCCCCTGAAAAACACATGCAGAAAAATCAAGTCCCTGCACATGGTGTGAATAAGACCTAAGCCTTCAAAGCGCCCTTCAGGTCCTGTTTGGAAACATTATACACAGATTGTCAGGAGTCATCAGCAGGGATTACAGCGAAACCAAAATCCATCCAAACACCAGCCAACATAAACATATAAGTGAACCAAAAACCCAGTGACAAAATACCTAACTAGAGTTGAGCGGACACCTGGATGTTCGGGTTCGACGGGTTCGGCCGAACTTCGGAAAAAAGTTCGGGTTCGGGACCGAACTTTAACCCGAACCCGGACCCGGACCCGAACCCCATTGAAGTCAATGGGGACCCGGACTTCTAAGGACTAAAAAGGCTCTAAAAAGGTAATGGAAAGGGCTAGAGGGCTGCAAATGGCAGCAAAATGTTGTTAAGAGCATGGCAAGTGCTCTGCAAACAAATGTGGATAGGGAAATAACTTAAAATAACATAAAAAAAATAAAACACAGAACTGCAGAAAATGCTATTCAAAAAAAATGTTGTTTTTTTAGTATAGCACAGTAGAAGAAAACTATATAGAAATTGTTTATTTCACACACCTCAAAATATGTATAACACACTGCAAACTTTTTTTGGTGCCACTAAACTGCGTTTTTTGGAAGAGCAGAACACACCCACAGTACGTAACCGCTGAATCGCACAGCTACAGAACTGCAGAAAATGCTATTCAAAAAAAATGTTGTTTTTTTAGTATAGCAACGTAGGAGAAAACTATAAAGAAATTGTTTATTTCAAACACCCCAAAATATGTATAACACACTGCAAACTTTTTTTGGTGCCACTAAACTGCGTTTTTTGGAAGAGCAGAACACACCCACAGTACGTAACCGCTGAATCGCACAGCTACAGAACTGCGGAAAATGCTATTCAAAAAAAATGTTGTTTTTTTAGTATAGCAACGTAGGAGAAAACTATAAAGAAATTGTTTATTTCAAACACCCCAAAATATGTATAACACACTGCAAACTTTTTTTTGTGCCCCTAAACGGCGTTTTTTGCAAGCGTACATTAAAGTGCAATTTTTTTTTTTTTTTTTTGCCCTAAACGGGTCTTTTTTTGCACGAGCAAAATAAAATGCTTTTTTTTTTTTTTTTTGCCCTATGGGTCTTTTGGAAAAGAGAACAATAAAGTGCCTTTTTTTTCCCCCCTAAAAGTTAGATTTTCTCTGACACTGGGCTTATGGCAGTGTAAAAAGACTGCACTGCAACACAAATAGGTAGACCTATGCAGATCGCTGATTTTAATCTCTGAATCTGGACTCCTATATAATATTCTCTCTCCCTGAAAGCACCAACACAGGAACCTGGCCCTACACTACACTATCTCTCTATCTTTTCCCTCAGATTGTAGAATCAGGACTACCTCATGTATTTTTCTATCTCTCCCTAAAAGCAGCAGCAGCAGACTAGATCCTCTCCCTATCTATTCTGAAGCAGAGTGTCATGTGTGCTGTGTGCCTCTAGCTTATATAGAAGCTGGGTCACATGTTGCACTGACCAATCACAGCCATGCCATTAGTAGGCATGGCTATGATGGCCTCTAAGGGCACACCAGCTAATCAAAAGGTGATTGGCTGGCCCCTGAAGCATTTCTAAATGCGTTATTAGATTGCCGAACCCGAACCCAAACCCGGACTTTTGGGCAAAGTCCGGGTTCGGGTTCGGGAAAAAGCTAAAGTTCGGTACGGACCCGAACTTTACAGTTCGGGTTCGCTCAACACTATACCTAACTAAACAACGCAAGTTGACATGACATGAGACACATGGATTCAATACTTGGTTGTCTGTTCCCTAGCAAGTCCCTGACTGGCTCTCTCTCTTTCAGTATGTCTTTCTCTTTCTTTCCTTTTCTCCGTTTCTGATTTATTTTTGGTGACGCAATTGTTACTGCATTGCCTTGGTCATATTCTCGGGAAATTATATATTGGCTTCTTCCTATTATCTTCAATCCCATACCCCCTCCACACCTTTTCCTCCTACTTCCCCTCACTGTGTAATTGCTGTGAACAATACTTCTCTGAACAAATGTTTTAATTCGTTTTGATGTTACCTACGTTCACTGTACACTGCATTTGTATTTACCAACCTTTTCTGAGGATGTCTGCTTACACCTTAGGTGACTACCAGAGGGATCTTTGGTATTAAAGTGGTTGCTCTAAAGCTTTTTGTGTATTAAAATAACAAACATTTCTATACTTACCTGCTCAGTGCAATGCTTTTGCACAGAGTAGCCCTAATCCTCTTCTTCTGGAGTCCCCCGCTGGTGCTTTAGGCTCCCCCTATTCATTGGGTGCCCGCACGAAAAGCCACTTTCCATGGGGTTACCTGTGCATTCTTGCTCCTGATCCCCACTGACACAGACATCGAGACTCGGCCATCAAATCACAGGATTTGATTGACAGCAGCTATCAATCTGTCCAATGAGGAGAGAGAGAGAGCAGTGGGAGCTGCTGCGCTCATGCACATTGCTGGATCGTATTGGGCTCAGGTAAGAAAAAGGGGGGTCTGGGGCGGAGCTGCAGAACAGAAGGTTTTTCATCTTAATGCATAGAATTCATTAAGTTGAAAAACCTTAAGATTTTAGAACCACTTTAAGGTTTATTTAGAACACATCTCCCATTACACTTGGAAACAAATATATTTTCAGGACAGGGATAAATGAGACAGCAGGTGACATATTTTCCTCATTGTTTAGTAAGCATGGTAATAAATGTCTGTTCAATAGTTCCATTTCTCTTTACTGCTTTTCCAGAAAAAACATAAAGCTTTAATTTTTTTTTGCAATAAAAGACAAAAGTAATTTGCGATTAAAGGGGTTGTAAAGGTTTGTTTTTTATTTTCTAAATAGGTTCCTTTAAGCTAGTGCATTGTTGGTTCACTTACCTTTTCCTTAGATTTCCCTTCTAAATGTTTTTTTTCTTTGTCTGAATTTCTCACTTCCTATTTCTCCTCACTAAACTTCACACCATCATCCGAGTGGTGTTTAGTCAGCCAGAACAGCTTACTGAACAGTTTACTGAGGAGGAACAGGAAGTGAGAAATTCAGACAAAGAAAACAAAGAAAACAAATATTTAGAAGGGAAATCTAAGGAAAAGGTAAGTGAACCAACAATGCACTAGCTTAAAGGAACCTATTTAGAAAATAAAAAACGAGCCTTTACAACCCCTTTAAGTTCTCCAGTGTTTTCTCTATTTGAACTCAACTAACATAGGGGGAACTTTGGTGTAAGGGGGGGGGGGGGGCTCTGGTGACCAGAGACCACCTTATAACAGAGTTCACTGCGTTCTCCTTTATACCAGAGTTCCCACCTACATCAGGGTCTGCAATATTGCCCTTCACATCAGAATTCCCCTTCACATCAGGGTCCGCAGAGCTCCCCCTTGCACTTGAGGGGGAATCCTGTAGGTTCTGATGTAATGGGGAATGCTGGGAACTCTTAAGTTGGGGGGGACTCTGGTGACCAGAGACCACATTCGGCAGAGTGAATACACTAAGGTAAGGGTGGTTACTGATATAAGGGGGAACCTTTACATCAGTGCCCCTTTACATTTTTGTATTCACTCCCCCCTTACACCAGTGACCCCCCTCAGACTGGCCTGGCGGCTGTAATTGACCTCCTCTTAGGTGCACCATGCAGGGCTCAGTCAGACGGTCCTCTCCAGGCTCCAGCTTGGCAAGTCTGGTTTTATCCTATAGTCTCCTCTCCAAGGTCCACACACGTCTGACTCCTCCTGTGACCTCCATCCCGGTGGTGCTCTCACTCTTGACTCCTCTCGGACAGGATACAAGAGGTGATTAGAGAATGCGGACATAATACAATAGGTGGTTAGAAGATGCAGACAGGATACAGGGGGTGGTTAGAGAGTGCAGACATGATACAAGAGATGGTTAGAGGATGTGGACAGGATACAGGAGGTTGTTAGAGGATGAGGACATGATGCAAGAGGTGGTTAGATGATGCGAACATGATACAGAAGGTGGTTAAAGGATGAGGACAGGATACAGGAGATGGTTAGAGGATGGGGGCAGGATACAGGAGGTGGTTAGAGGTAGTGATGTCGCGAACATAAAATTTTCCGTTCGCGAACGGCGAACGCGAACTGCCGCAAATGTTCGCGAACCGCCATAGACTTCAATAGGCAGGCGAATTTTAAAACCCACAGGGACTCTTTCTGGCCACAATAGTGATGGAAAAGTTGTTTCAAGGGGACTAACACCTGGACTGTGGCATGCCGGAGGGGGATCCATGGCAAAACTCCCATGGAAAATTACGTAGTTGACGCAGAGTCGGGTTTTAATCCATAAAGGGCATAAATCACCTAACATTCCTAATGTGTTTGGAATAACGTGCTTTAAAACATCAGGTATGATGTTGTATCGATCAGGTAGTGTAAGGGTTACGCCCGCTTCACAGTGACAGACCAAACTCGGACAGACCAAACTCCCCGTTTAACGCACCGCAAACAACTGCAAACAGTCCATTTGCACAACCACAAGGCTTTAATGATCACCTTAGATGATCACAAAGAAAATTTATGTTTTTTCTATGCAAAATTATCAAGCCGATCGCTTTTGGTCTGTTCACAATGAAGCAACGACCTTACCATCTGGGGTGTGCCAACAACGCCATTGCCAACACACTCATAGAGGTGGTCGCTTCATTGTGATACGCAAGCCCCTTCACCACAACAAGGTAACGATCACGAAGGGGAATTGACACAGGTATGTGTTTTTTTGTTTGTTTTTTTTGCAGCCACAGTGCAGCACCAGAGGCCAGAAAAATTAGGCATGTACACATGCCTGTAAAATTAGGTATTGTTGCAGCCGCTGCTGTAGCAGCGGCCAGAAAAAATTATGTTTTTCAGGCAGAAAGTGCCCTAAAACATTGCGGCTTGTGGAACATTTTTAGCCCAAGGCAGCTCATCTCATCAGGCCTTTTTTAGTCAAATGTATCGCCCACTGTCAGTCCCTTCGGGATCCATGCCTCATTCATCTTAATAAAGGTGAGGTAATCTAGACTTTTTTGACCTAGGCGACTTCTCTTCTCAGTGACAATACCTCCTGCTGCACTGAAGGTCCTTTCTGAAAGGACACTTGAAGCGGGGCAGGCCAGATGTTCTATCGCAAATTGGGATAGCTCAGGCCACAGGTCAAGCCTGCACACCCAGTAGTCAAGGGGTTCATCGCTCCTCAGAGTGTCGATATCTGCAGTTAAGGCGAGGTAGTCTGCTACCTGTCGGTCGAGTCGTTCTCTGAGGGTGGACCCCGAAGGGCTGTGGCGATGCGTAGGACTTAAAAAGCTCTGCATGTCCTCCATCAACAATACGTCTGTAAAGCGTCCTGTCCTTGCCGGCATGGTCGTGGTAGGAGGAGGATTACTTTCACCTCTTCCCCTGTTAGATTCCCGTTGTGCTGTGACATCACCCTTATACGCTGTGTAAAGCATACTTTTAAATTTATTTTGGAACTGCTGCATCCTTTCCGTCTTCCTGTAATTCGGTAACATTTCTGGCACTTTCTGCTTATACCGGGGGTCTAGTAGCGTGGCCACCCAATACAGGTCGTTCTCCTTCAGCCTTTTTATACGAGGGTCCCTCAACAGGCACGACAGCATGAAAGACCCCATTTGCACAAGGTTGGATGCCGAGCTACTCATGTCCTGTTCCTCGTCCTCACTGATCTCACTGAAGGTCTGTTCTTCCCCCCAGCCACGTACAACACCACGGGTACCAGATAGGTGACAATGAGCACCCTGGGATGCCTGCTGTGGTTGGTCTTCCTCCTCCTCCTCAAAGCCACATTCCTCCTCTGACTCCTCTTCCTCAGACTCCTCTTCCAGCGTTGCCGCAGGTCCAGCAAGCGATGCTGATAAGGCTGTTTCTGGTGGTGGTGATGGTGACCACAACTCTTCCTCTTCCTCTTCACGCTCATCTATGGCCTGATCCAGCACTCTTCCCAGGGCACGCTCCAGGAAGAAAACAAATGGGATGATGTCGCTGATGGTGCCTTCAGTGCGACTGACTAGGTTTGTCACCTCCTCAAAAGGACGCATGAGCCTACAGGCATTGCGCATGAGCGTCCAGTAACGTGGCAAAAAAATTCCCAGCTGCGCAGAGGCTGTCCTAGCACCCCGGTCATACAAATACTCGTTGACGGCTTTTTCTTGTTGGAGCAGGCGGTCGAACATTAGGAGTGTTGAATTCCAACGTGTCGGGCTGTCGCAAATCAAGCGCCTCACTGGCATGTTGTTTCGCCGCTGGATATCTGAAAAGTGCGCCATGGCTGTGTAGGAATGCCTGAAATGGCCACACACCTTCCTGGCCTGCTTGAGGACATCCTGTAAGTCTGGGTACTTATGCACAAAGCGTTGTACAATCAGATTTAACACATGTGCCATGCACGGCACATGTGTCAACTTGCCCAAATTCAATGCCGCCAACAAATTGCTTCCGTTGTCACACACCACTTTGCCGATCTCCAGTTGGTGCGGAGTCAGCCACTGATCCACCTGTGCGTTCAGGGCGGACAGGAGTGCTGGTCCGGTGTGACTCTCTGCTTTCAGGCAAGTCAACCCCAAGACAGCGTGACACTGTCGTATCCGGGATGTGGAATAGCCCCTGGGGAGCTGGGGGGGGTGCTGTTGATGTGGAGCAAGACGCAGCAGCAGAAGAGGACTCAGCCGAGGAGGTTATCGAAGAGGATGGAGTAGGAGGAGTAGAGGAGGTGACAGCAGGCCTGCCTGCAAGTCGTGGTGGTGTCACCACCAACTCCTCTGCAGAGCCACGCATTACATGCTTGGCAGCCGTCAGCAGGTTTACCCAATGAGCAGTGTAGGTGATATACCTGCCCTGACCGTGCTTTGCAGACCAGGTATCAGTGGTCAGATGGACCCTTGCCCCAACACTGTGTGCCAGACATGCCATGACTTCCTTTTGCACAATAGAGTACAGGTTGGGGATTGCCTTTTGTGAAAAGAAATTTCGGCCGGGTACCTTCCACTGCGGTGTCCCAATAGCTACAAATTTTTTGAAGGCCTCAGACTCCACCAGCTTGTATGGTAAAAGCTGGCGGGCTAAGAGTTCCGACAAGCCAGCTGTCAGACGCCGGGCAAGGGGGTGACTCTGTGACATTGGCTTCTTACGCTCAAACATGTCCTTGACAGACACCTGACTGTGGGCAGATGAGCAGGAACTGCTCAAGGCGAGAGACGTAGTGTCAGATGGTTGAGAGGGGGCAAGGAGGACAGCAGTGGTTGACGTGGCTGAAGATGCTGGACCAGGAGGAGGATGGTGGCTTTGAGCTTGTGTGCTGCTTGTACTCGTCATCATGTGTTGATCCCATAGGCGTTTGTGATGTGAGATCATGTGCCTTCGCAAAGCAGTTGTACCTAGGTGGGTGTTGGATTTCCCACGACTCAGTTTCTTTTGGCACAGGTTGCAAATGGCATCGCTGTTATCAGAGGCAGACACACAAAAAAAATGCCACACTGCTGAGCTTTGCAATGGCGGCATTCTGGTGGTGGCAACAGCATGCGTTGATTGGCGTGCTGTCTGGCTGACCCCGGGTGCCGATACATGCTGTCTGACTGTGCCACTAGCTCCTTGCGACGACCTACCCCTCCTTCCAACTCGTCTCCTCCTCCTCTCTGTCTCCCCATCTGAACTTTCCCCCTGTTCTTCTTCTCTTCGAGCGGGCACCCACGTGACATCCACATCGTCATCATCAACCGCTTCACTTGTATCTGACAACTCAGCAAAGGAAGCAGCAGCGGGTACAACATCATCATCATCACACCGTACATCCATGTGTGTAATGCTGCCTGACTGAGACATATCCCTTTTATCTACATCCTCTGGCAATAATGTTTGCGCATCACTCATTTCTTCCAACTCATGTGTAAATAACTCCTCTGACAGATCAAGTGAAGCAACTGTGGTACTAGTGTTGGTGGTGGCGGCAGGCGGGCGAGTGGGAACTTGAGAGGTGCCCAAAGCTGAGCTGGAGAAGGATGGTGCGTCAAGGTTCCGAGCGGAAGCTGTAGAAGATTGGCTGTCCTGTGTTAGCCAGTCAACTATGTCCTCAGAACTTTTCGAGTTCAGGGTACGTGGCCCCTGAACACTGGGCATTATTCTTGGACCAAAGGGAATCACAGCACCACGACCACGACAGCCCCTGCGGGGTGGCCTGCCTCTGCCTGTCATTTTTTTTAAATTAGTTTAGTTGTACTATGCGTGTAAGCTACTGTGACACCAGATATGAGTGGCACTGTGCACTGGCAGAAGTTGGCACAGTAGACACTGTAGGTCTGACACACACGCTGGCAGGCAACTGACTGCTCATCTACTGCAGTCAAAACTGTTGTGTTTTTTTTTATGTAAGCTACTGTGCCGGGGAAAAAAAACAAGCAGACTGGTGTTTTACCAGCCCTAAAAAGGGCTTTTTGGGGTGCTGTCATCTGATCTCTGCTGTAAGCACAGCGTCCTGAGTCTTTCAGGAGTGGAGTGAACACTGAATACACTTGCCTATAGCTTTCCCTATAAAATCAGCAGCAGCTAAACTGTCCCTCCTCTGGCTAACACTGCAGCTTAAGTACAGACTGAATCTAAAATAGATGCTGTCCAGGAAAAAAAAAAAGCAGACTGGTGTTTTACCAGCCCTAAAAAGGGCTTTTTGGGGTGCTGTCAGGACGCTGTGCTTACAGCAGAGATCAGATGAGTCTTTCAGGAGTGGAGTGAACACTGAATACACTGGCCTAGCCTAGCTTTCCCTATAAAATCAGCAGCAGCTAAACTGTCCCTCCTCTGGCTAACACTGCAGCTTAAGTACAGACTGAATCTAAAATAGATGCTGTCAAGGAAAAAAAAAAAAGCAAACTGGTGTTTTACCAGCCCTAAAAAGGGCTTTTTGGGGTGCTGTCAGGACGCTGTGCTTACAGCAGAGATCAGATGAGTCTTTCAGGAGTGGAGTGAACACTGAATACACTTGCCTAGCCTAGCTTTCCCTATAAAATAAGCAGCAGCTAAACTGTCCCTCCTCTCGCTAAGACTGCAGCTTGAGAATGAATCTAAAATGGATGCTGTCCAGGAGGTGGGAGGGTCTGGGAGGGAGGGTATGCTGCTGATTGGCTGGAATGTGTCTGCTGACTGTGAGGTACAGGGTCAAAGTTTGCTCAATGATAATGAATAGGGGGCGGACCGAACATCGCATATGTTCGCCGGCCGCGGCGAACGCGAACAAGCTATGTTCGCCGGGAACTGTTCGCCGGCGAATAGTTCTGTACATCTCTAGTTAGAGGATGCAGACAGGATACAGGAAGTGGTTAAAGGATGCGAACATGACACAGGAGATAGCCAGAGATTGTGGACATCTGTTATTCTTTAAAATCTCACCAGGCACTGCTGCTCTTGTCTGGTAACTGCTTTGCCTCCTCAGTCCTCAAGTGTGGACATCACATAGATAGCAGCCATGGATGGATGTTGCAGGGGTCCGGGACTCAGTATGACTGTGCACACAATGGCGTGGTGGGAGTTTCCTGCAGCCATGAATGGGTGGTGCAGGGGTCCGGTCTCCGGGACTCCGTGTGGCCATGCTTACATTAGCATGGTGGTGGCAGTCCCTACAGGCTCCAGCCATGGTTCAGGGGGTCTGGTGTTATCTAGGAGTACAGGGGGTATAGGGGGGTCTGGTGTTATCTAGGAGTGGGGGGGTAGGTGTCTGTGAGACTCTTGCTTGTGGCACAGCAATCAAAGCATATTTTATAGATACAAGAAAGCCCAGGTTTTGTTTAATCGTGCCTCTTTATCCCCTCCCACTGTTAGCAGTTTGGTCACACCCACTTGATGCCACGGCGCACATAGTGCAACGCAGATCACTATCTCCCTAAAGTGTCCCAGCCAGGTCATTCTGAAGTTGGGAGGTATGAAACTAGGCATGGTTCTACAAGAAGAATATTGTTAACCTATTAATATATGTATTATAGGATCAAGCCCTTAAGGGGACAGTACTGATGAAGAAGCTGCTAACAGTTGGAGATGGAGTTGCAGAAATAATCGAATAAATGCACAAGTGAAATATTTTATAGGTCTAATGCTGCGTTCACACGATCGGACATTCCGACAACAAAACCGTGGATTTTTTTCCGACGGATGTTCGCTCAAACTTGTCTTGCATACACACGGTCACACAAATGTTGTCGGAAATTGCGAACGTCAAGAACGCGGTGAGGTACATTACTGCGACGAGCTGAGAAAAATTAAGTTCAATGATTCTGAGCATGCGTCAAATTGATTACGAGCATGCGTAGAATTTTTGTGCGTTGAATTGTGTACACACGGTCGGAATTTCCAACAACAACTTTTGTTGTTGGAAAATTTGAGAACCAGCTCTCAAATTTTTGTAGTTGGAAATTACGACAGCAAATGTCCGATGGAGCATACACACGGTCGGATTTTCCGACAACAAGCTCACATCGAACATTTGTTGTCGGAAATTCCGACCGTGTATATGCGGCATAAGTATAAGGTGAGCAGGCATTGCACTTATTTGGTGGATTGGTATTTTTGAGTACTGAAGTGTGGTTCATTAAGCACCTTTGGAAGTTATATTTTCAGCGTTCACAAAATGGACATTTATTGAATGTGGTCATTGCTTCTGATATATCAAGGATAATTGACAGGGGTGGTAGTATTTTTTTGATACTACTGGGACTGTGTGTTATTTTTATGTTTCATATTTACTGCTACATGAGCGTATAGTAAATTATTTACACACTGATTATTCTTTTAGAAGGAAGTACATTTAAATGTATGTGTCTGCTACGCCCCTCTGTCAATCTCTCCACTGGCTTCCGTTCACCCAGCAAATTAAATTAAAAATGCTAACAACTACTTACAAAGCCACCCACAACTCTGCCCTCAGCTACATCACTGACCTAGTGTCAGAAACCACGAATCAGACTGAGACAGAAATACAGTTAAATCACACTTGTTTAATAATAATCATAAAAAGATAAACAGAGAAAACATAGCCAGCGTTAAGGAACCCGATCGGATAGTCAGACAAGCCAAACTTCAGGAAGCCAGAGAAGAACGTAATAGAACAGCAAGCAGGATCAGGAGCCAGAAGGGATGTCAGCCAAGCAAGTCTTTAACAGGAGCGAAGGCGATAGTCTCTGTGATGTTGACCAAGGTCGAAGGCAGAGATCATCTGAGCTGGACGGCTTAAGTAGGCAGGACTGACGAGCAGGATATCATCGACAGGTGAGTCACTGTTGAGAGATAGGAGCTGGCAATTAGCCGACAGCTGAGCGGCCAGATCTGAGAAGGAAGGGCTGAGCCCAGCCCTGACACCTAGTCTTAAAATACCAACCTAATCATTCTCTTTGTTACTCTCAAGACCTCCTGCTCTCTAGCTCCCTCATCACCTCCTTCCATGCTCGCCTCCAGGACTTTTCCAGAGCCTCTCCAATCCTATGGAACTCCTTAACCCAATCTGTCCGATTATCTCCTACTCTATTAGCTTTTAGAAAATCCCTGAAAACCCTCCTCTTCAGGGAAGCCTATCCTACCCACAACTAACAACTGTATTTTAATTTTCTCCATCTGATCATCCCCCACAGCTATTACCTTTTGTTCCACTTGACCCTCCCTTCTAGATTTTAAGCTCTAATGAGCAGGTCTAATGACAATCTGATCCCTCCTGTATTGAATTGTATTGTAACTGTACTGTCTGTCCCCCATGTTGTAAAGCACTACGCAAACTGTTGGCACTATATAAATCCTGTATAATAATAATAATATTAAAGTAGAGTAAGGGAGGGTTATAACCCCTGTCTGAATAATTTTTTTGCCATCTGTGTCTCATTGTGGAGATTTCCTGTCCCTTAGCCAAACAGGAAGTGAGAGGAAATCTCTACAAATTAAGCGAATTCCTTGGGGACCCCCAGTTCACCACAACTAGTGTCCCCATTGGAAGTTTTCCCCTTTATTACTTTTTGGGGACAACCCGAAATGTGTTTTTTTATTTTACTTTCACTTCCAGTGAATGTTAAACAGGACAAATAGAGAGGGTGAATCTCTTTAACGGGGGCACAGACAGCAATCAAACCTAACAGGTGTTCTTCTAATCCCTCTCCGCTGTATCCAAAACGTAAAAAAAAGTTTGGCCTTTAGTTATACTTTAAATATGAGATGTAGCACAGAACAAAAAAAAAAAATGCAATACTGTTGCTACCTATGTGCAGGGCCGCCATCAGGGGGGTACAGGCAGTACACCTGTAAGGGGCCCGGATGGCCCCCCCTTTTTTTTTTCTTTTTTTTGTAAGGGGCCCAGAGGTCCCCAGGGGCCCGGAGTTCCCCAGGGCCCCGAATGTCAACCCCCCTTTTTTGTATTTTTTTTTATAATTTTTTTTATTATTCATTTTTTTATTAAAATTTTTTTTATTTTATTTATTTTAGTTTTTTTAGTTTTTTTTGTAAGGGGCCCAGAGGTCCCCAGAGGCCCGGAGGTCCCCAGGGCCCCAGATGGAAACCTCCCTTTTTTATTTATTTTTTATAAAAATAAATTATTATATATTTTTTTATTAATTTTTTTTTTATTTATTTAATTTTTTTTTATTTTTTTTGTAAGGGGCCCAGAGGTCCCCAGAGGCCCGGAGGTCCCCATGGCCCCGGATGGAAACCTCCCTCTTTTTTTGTTTTTTTTATAAAAATGATTATTATTATTATTATTTTTTTATAATTAATTTTTTTTTTTGTAACAGGCCCAGGAGGTCCCCAGGGCCCTGGATGGCAACCCCCCTATTTTTTGTTTTTATTTGTGTTCATCAGCACCCAAACCCCCTGCTTCTCAATTCGTGGCACCCCCCCCCCCCCCCCGCTTCTCAATTTGCTCCAGGGGGGGCCCCATGTCTGAAGCTGTGTAAGGGGCCCCAAAATTCCTGATGGCGGCCCTGCCTATGTGTAACATGTATACTCCTACTTTACTTTAAATGGTTGTCTATCATCATGGGTAAATAGGTAGACAGCAATTATGACAATACTAAAATGCACTGAAAATAATATATATATATATATATATATATATATACATACAGTATATATATGTAGCGCCCTGCTCCTGTTGGGTAGACGCTATGTGTTAAATTTAGTTGTCTGAGCTGTAGTTTAGCTCAGAAGGATTAAGCTAAATTGTTGGCTCTGTTTCAGTCCAGCTGGGTTGCATGGTTTTCCCCTTGACAGTAGGTGTCACTGTCACCACGGGTCAAGGTTGGAAGTGCAGCGGGCTAGGTGTATTGGGTACTCCTTTCCCAGAAGTGGCTCAGTAGGCATGGTCAACCCGCTGTGCATTCTGGGAAGGGGTACTTAAGGGACAGAGACCGCGCTATCAGGGTTAGTTTGCCGGCCCCTGACCTGAGGGCCCTCCTGGCCTCAGGTATGTGCAAGCTATTTCTCTGCCTTGGGGCCTGCTGGCCCGAGGCTCTGCAACTGAGAGTAGGCCCAGGAGTTTCTGGGGCCTACTAGTCCAGGGATGGTCCTACACGGTCTTGCCTGCGGGAAGAAGCGGAACAATTGGGGACTCAATTGAAGGATGCATCCTGGCCAATTTACCTCACGGTGCTGCTGGCTGGCTGAAAGATTCTTGCACCAAGAGCTGTGTACTTTATGAAGGAACTTTTGCAAAGTGTCAGTGTGGTTGCACGATCTTGTGGCGGAAGATTGTGAAACGACTCAACGGCACTCATCAAGTCTGTGGCAGAGACTTTGATCAAGCTTTGCACCGGTTGCTAGGCCAGAGAGAGTAGGTGGTATCCGGTGGTTGCTGAATCCAGTGTGGAACCGATTTGTGCTCTGGAGCTAAGATTGTGCCTGATCTGCAAAGCAAGGTACCTGAACCTCCCCTATCCCTCTAACCCTCTGTTGGAACTGTTTAATAAAACTCTTGAAAAAAAAGTAACCAGGTGTTGGTGTGGACATTCATGAAAGCTCTTCAAGAGGGACTCCTAAGACGAGTGTGGTGAACAGAAAGGTAACGGCAGGCCCAAATTTAAACCAGCGGCCCCTTCGGGGGTATTGCTACATTGTGTATATATATTGTGACAGCAGGAAGGTAAAGTCACCTGGTTGCATCCAGGGGGGTAGATATATTTCGCCCAGATTCAGGCTTTACGCCGACTTATACAACTAGGTGGAGAGTTGTATAAGCCCAGCTGAGGCTAGTGGGCTCATGGATGACTCATACCTCTAGGAAGAGTGTGGGGCGTCGTGCAGACAGGGAGTTGATGAGACCAGCTGAAGCTTGTCAGCTCATTTAGGCCTCTATAAGAACTCCCAGATTCATTAGGTGTTTGCTCATGCCTGGACCCAGACCTGTGTGGACTGTCTAGGGAGAGTGAATCCCTGTGCGGTGAGACAAAGCCTGTGTGGCTATTTGCTTGGACATTTAAAACCAGGGACTTAGGGACTAGGACAGCACTAGGCTGATCCCAGTTGTTAGTTAGGAAACCTGTATGTTTAGTCAGAGGTCAAGTTGACCAGGATTTATTTTATTTATGTTTCTTTTGCTTTGCTGTGTTTTGTCACTGTAAATAGAAAATAAACCGCACCTTTTTGATTTTGAAAACCACAACCTCCGTTTGCTGGGCCTGTTTTTGTGTGGGGAGCCCATCCCGGGGGTCACACACACCCGCTGCCGAGCTAACCCCCTCACAGTTGGTGGAGAACCAGTGGCAGTTTTTTTTTAAGCCAGCATGGAGGAGATACTGAAGCAGCTGGCTCTAGCAAATGCCAATCAACAGCAGACAAATGCAGGTTTGCAAAAGAGCCTTGCAGCTCATCAACAGAGCCTTGCAGCTCAACAACAGAACTTCGCAGCCCAGCAGCAAGCTCATCAACAGAGCCTTGCAGCCCAGCAGCAGACAAACGCAACTTTGCAACAGAGTCTGGAGGCTCAGCAACAAGCCCAGCAGCAATCTGAGGCCCGCTTCATAGACCTGTTGCAGAAGCAAGAGCAGAGACTACAACAACAGATGGAAGCAGTAATGCAGCAACGTCCGCAGACCAGTGAGGAAAGCCGTCCCACTAATACCGCGTCCTTTGGGGTGAGTCGTTTATTGACAAAAATGACTGGAGAGGATGATCCAGAGGTATTTTTGACCACATTTGAAAGGACCGCTGAAAGAGAAAAGTGGCCTGAGGAGCAGTGGGCTGGACTGGTGGCTCCTCTGTTAACTGGTGAATCGCAGAAAGCTTACTATGACCTAGAGCCTAACCAAGCAAAAGACTATGTGATGCTAAAAGCTGAAATTTTGGCAAGGCTGGGTGTCACCCAGGCTGTCCGGGCTCAGCGTGTGCATAACTGGACTTTCCAGCTTGGAAAACCCCCCAGGTCTCAAATGTATGATCTCATTCACCTGAGCAGAAAGTGGCTACAGCCAGAGACTTTGTCCGCACCAAAGATTGTGGAACGTGTTGTAATGGATCGGTTTTTGAGAGCTCTTCCTACTGCCATCCAAAAGTGGGTAAGCCATGGAGACCCAGAGACGGCCGATGGTCTTGTGGATCGTGTGGAGAAATACTTGGCTACAGAGAACCTGACGGCCTCTTCCAGAGACACTCGGACTTTCCACCCTAAGACCAGACCATCCCCAGGGGCGGATAAGAGGATTCCAAGGGGTGAGGGTGGAGAGAGTGAGAGGGTGGGAGCTCTACCCCAAGTTTGGCGAGAACAGCCTGGGAAATCAGCGGCTCAAGAGGCGGCAAGAAGGATCGTTTGCTACCGCTGCCGGCAAGCGGGACATATTGCAGCCAATTGCCCGGTTGTGGAGGAACCCATGCAGTGTGACTTTCTGACGGGCAGACGTCAGTCGCTGTGTGCGACAGTCGCATGCACTGCCATTCGAGGAACTGAGAAACATTTATGCAAAATGTGTGTTAATGGTAGAAATGTTGTGGTATTGCTGGATTCAGGTAGCCTTGTGACCCTGATAAAGGCTGAGTTAGTTAAAACAGAGGTCTTTGGGAATAGCAAGGTAGCTGTTATTTGTGTGCATGGGGACACCCGAGAGTATCCAGTGACTACAGTGTGTTTCGAGACCCCCAAAGGTACCCTCTCTCATCCAGTGGGCTTAGTATCTCAGTTACCGCATGACGCCATTGTGGGAAGGGATTTTCCGAAGTTCTGGGAACTGTGGGATGATCCTGAGCCCCCCACTGGTGCCCCTATGTACCAGGAATGTGATAGCCAGAACTCCCCTGAGAGTGGTGAGGACTCTCCGGAATTTCCCTTATCAGTATTGGCAGGGGAGACTCAAGAAACTGGAGAGGAGCCCACCTCCTCAGACGAAAACCTACCGTCTGTGGAGTTTTCTGATCTTGAGGTTCACAGGGAAAACTTTGCCACAGAACAGTTGAAAGACCCCGCCCTAATAAAGGCACGGGAAAACGTAGTGAAAATAGATGGCGAGTTAGTGAACCCAGATAATACCTGCACTTACCCATACTTCAGCGTAGAGAAGGACCTACTGTATCGGGTGGCAAAAAGGGCAGAAGAAACCGTTGAGCAGCTTGTGGTGCCCAAACCTTACAGGAAGTTGGTGTTGGAATTGGCCCATGGGCACATTCTTGGAGGTCATCTGGGGACAGAGAAAACCCGAGAGAGGGTATTACAGAGATTCTATTGGCCGGGGGTGATGAAGGACATAGAAAATTATTGTTCCTCCTGCCCTGTGTGTCAGAGGTCGGCCCCGATGCCACATTTCCGTAGCCCGCTGGTCCCTCTACCCATCATTGAGGTCCCGTTTGAGAGGATCGCCATGGATTTGGTAGGGCCTATAATCAAGTCCGCTAGGGGGCACCAGTACATATTAGTTATAATGGACTATGCCACCCAGGGCCGGCCCAAGACATTGTGCTGCCTGGGACCAAGAATGAAATGCTGCCCCCCCCCCCAAAAAAAATAATCACGCCCACCAAAAGGCCCCCACATTCATTATTTTATATCATGATAACTAGGGGGGACCCGTTATGGCTCTATACATGTATAGGAGTAAAAAGAGGACCTGTCGTGGCTCTATACATGTATAAAGGATAATAAAGAGGACCTGTCGTGGCTCTATACATGTATAAAGGAGTATAAAGAGGACCTGTCATGGCTCTATACAAGGATAATAAGAGGACCTGTCGTGGCTCTATACATGTATAAATGAGTATAAAGAGGACCTGTCATGGCTCTATACATGTATAAAGGAGTATAAAGAGGACCTGTCATGGCTCTATACGTGCATATAGGTGTATAAAAGGACCTGTCAGGGCTCTATACATGTATATAGGAGTATAAAGGGACCTGTGCATGGCGGGCGGCCGCAATGTCTTTTGCGCAAACTAATCAATGTACGCTAATTATGTTTTTTTTGGTACCAAAAATATGTAGAAGAATACATATTGGCCTAAACTGATGAAGAAATTATTTTTTTATACATTTTTTGGATATTTATTATAGCAAAAAGTAAAAAATATTGTTTGTTTTTTTTTTTTTATTGTTGCTCGTTTGTTGTTTATAGTGCAATAAATAAAAACCGCAGAGGTGATCAAATATCACCAAAAGAAAGCTCTATTTGTGGGAAAAAAAGGACGCCAATTTTATTTGGGTACAGTGTCGCATTACCGCGCAATTGTCAGTTAAAGCGACACAGTGCCGTATCGCAAAAAATGGCCTGGTTATTAAAGGGTTTGTAAAGGTTCGTGATTTTTCACCTTAATGCATCAAGGTGAAAAAACACCTGGCAATGACTGCCCCCCAGCCCCCCTGTTTTACTTACCTGAGCCCGTTCACTTGCTGTGCGCGTCCCCCGGCGTCCTCTTCTCCACGGAGTCTGGCCGTTAATTGGCTAGATTGATAGCAGTGCAGCCATTGGCTCGCGCTGCTGTCAATCACATCCAATGACCCGGGCCCTGGGGGGGGCGGGAACGAGTCATACATGTTGTGTCTATGGACGCAGCGTGCATAACAGGGAGCGCGCCCGCAAGCTAACCCCCTTGGGAGAGTGCTTCCCAGAAGGGGGTTAGCTGATGCAGGGAGGAGCCAAGACAGCCGCCGAGGGACCAGAGAATCGGGGCCACTCTTTTCCAAACGCACTGCACAGTGGAGGTAAGTATAACATGTTTGTTATTTAAAAAAACAAAAAAAAACAAAGCCATACAACCGCTTTAAGTGGGCAAATCTTTCCGGTCCTTAAGTGGTTAATCAGGGCTGGGCAAGGCAAGTCCCTCTCAGAGGCTCTCATGTCTCATACAACTTGTGATGTGTGTTTGTACTTACAGTTTTGCTTCGGACTCCACCACCAGATGCGGGTTGTCACCTGCCACACGTTGCGGATTGTCGGCTGCCACATGTTGCGCATGGTCACTTATGTCACCTGCCACACGTTGCGGGTTGCCACTTGCCACACGTTGCGGATTGTCACTTGCCACGTCACCTGCCACACGTTGCGGATTGTCATCTGCCACACGTTGCGGGTTGTCTCTTGCCACGTCACATGCCACAACATCACCTGCCACACGTTGCGCATTGTCACTTGCCACAACGTCACCTGCCACACGTTGCGGATTGTCACTTGCCACAACGTCACCTGCCACACATTGCGGATAGTCCCGTGCCACACATTGCGGATTGTCACTTGCCACGGCGTCACCTGCCACACGTTGCATATTGTCACTTGCCACAACGTCACCTGCCACACATTGCGGATAGTCCCGTGCCACACGTTGCGGATTGTCACTTGCCAAGCGTCACCTGCCACACCTTGCGTATTGTCACTTGCCACATGTTGCGGATTGTCACGACGTCACCTGTCACACGTTGCACATTGTCACTTGCCACAACGTCACCTGCCACACGTTGCAGATTGTCACTTGCCACAACGTCCCCTGCCACACGTTGCGGATTGTCACTTGCCACGGCGTCACCTGCCACACGTTTCGGATAGTCCCGTGCCACACGTTGCGGATTGTCACTTGCCAAGCGTCACCTGCCACACGTTGCGTATTGTCACTTGCCACACGTTGCGGATTGTCACTTGCCAGGCGTCACCTGCCACACGTTGCGTATTGTCACTTGCCACACGTTGCGGATTGTCACGACGTCACCTGTCACACGTTGCGGGTTGTCACTTGCTGTGTCCCAAAGTGAAGGCAGGCAGCAGAGAGATGATATAATCTCTCTGCTGCCCATGGCTGCACAGTGAGGGTGAAACTGTGGTGATGCAGGGCGGCGGGGAGAGATGACATCATCACTCTGCTCCGCTGCCCGCTCACTTGCTGACTGCTCCCAACCCCCCCCCCCCCCCCGCTGCGAGTGCTCTGTCCGCCCCTGTCACCAACAGCAGCGGCGCCGGGCTCCTCACAGGGAGCGGTGCCTGCAGTGCTCACTCGCTGACTGCCCCCTCCCCTCGCCTGTGAGTGTCCTCACAGGCAGCGGCGCCGGTACACTGGGCTCCTCACAGGGAGCGGCGCCTGCCCATGCCTGCTCACTCGCTGACTGCCCCCCCCCCCCCGTGAGTGTCCTCAGCGGCGCCGGGCTCCTCACAGTTAGCGGAGCTGGCTGGCGGGCGTCAATTTGCCGCCCCCCTAACAGTGCCGCCTGGTACCATGGTACCACCCGGTCCCATCATAGGGCCGGCCCTGATGCCACCCGTTATCCAGAAGCGATCCCTCTCCGAAATACCTCGGCCAAAACCATAGCCAAAGAGCTATCTCTTGTGTTTAGCCGGGTGGGTATTTGTAAAGAACTGCTTACGGACCAAGGTACACCCTTTATGTCCCGGGTTATGAAGGAGCTGTGTAAATTGTTCAAAGTGACGCAATTACGTACATCTGTGTATCACCCCCAAACCGATGGGCTGGTTGAAAGATTCAACAAAACCCTAAAACAAATGTTGAAGAAAGTGGTGGATAGAGATGGAAAGGATTGGGACTGTCTACTTCCTTATCTGATGTTTGCTATTAGGGAGGTGCCCCAATCCTCTACGGGATTCTCCCCCTTTGAGTTACTGTATGGGAGACACCCAAGAGGGCTGTTGGATATTGCCAAGGAAACTTGGGAAAGTGAGAGTTCTCCCCACAGGAGTGTGATTGAGCATGTCGCCCTGATGCAAGACCGAATTGCACAGGTAATGCCCATCGTGAAGGAACATTTGGCCCAAGCGCAGTTAGCACAGCAGAGAGTGTACAACCGTGGAGCCAAGACCCGTACCTTTTCCCCGGGGGATAGGATACTGGTACTTGTCCCTACGGTTGAAAGTAAATTCCTTGCCAAATGGCAAGGCCCCTATGAGATAATGGAAAAAGTGAGCGAAGTGAATTACAAGGTCAGACAACCAGGAAGGCGAAAGCCTGAACAGATCTATCACGTTAATCTGTTGAAAGCCTGGAGGGATAGAGAGTCCCTAGTCGCAGACACTTGGTCACCAGCTCAAACTGGTTGCGTGATTCCTGAGGTTGGAATAGCAGCCACCTTGTCACAACCCCAACAACAGGAGGTTAAGGAGTTTGTGCTTCGCAACAAGGAGGTATTCTCTGAGCTGCCGGGACAAACATCTGGGGTAGAGCATGACATCATTACCCCGCCCGGTGAAAGGGTGAAGTTAAAACCCTATCGGATCCCAGAGGCCCGACGGGAGGCAATACGGGAGGAAGTACAGAAAATGCTGAACTTAGGGGTGATAGAGGAGTCCCAAAGTGATTGGTCTAGTCCCATTGTGTTGGTGCCTAAACCGGATGGGAGCTGGCGATTTTGTAACGATTTTCGTCAGTTGAACAAAGTTACAAAATTTGACACCTACCCCATGCCACGTATAGATGAGTTGATCGACCGGCTGGGAACAGCCCGATACATGACGACTCTTGACCTCACAAAAGGGTATTGGCAAATCCCCCTGGCCAAGTCGGCCAAAGAGAAAACCGCATTTGTAACCCCAGACAGGGCGTTCCAATATAAAAGAATGCCGTTCGGGTTACAGAATGCGCCGGCCACATTCCAGCGGAAAATGGACCAGATGCTGAGGCCCCATCGGAAGTATGCTGCGGCTTACCTGGATGACGTAATTGTCCATAGCACAGATTGGGCCTCACATCTGCCAAAAGTGCAAGCAGTCCTGGACTCTGTTCGGGAAGCGGGGTTTACGGCTAACCCCAAGAAGTGTACCATTGGGCAGGAGAAGGCCAAATATCTTGGGTACACCATTGGGAGGGGAGTAATAAAACCCCAACTCAACAAAGTCGAGGCCATCCAGAGTTGGCCACGTCCCAACAGCAAGAAGCAGGTACGAGCCTTTCTGGGAATCGCTGGGTATTATCGGCGATTCATTCCCCACTTTGCTTCTAAGGCTGTGCCAATAACCAACCTGACGAAGGGGAAAGGGTCGGTCATGATTAAATGGACCCCCGAGGCTGAGGCAGCATTCCAATTCTTGAAACAAGCCTTATGTAGCCAGCCAGTGTTGTACTCACCCGACTTCTCTAAAGACTTTGTCGTACAAAGTGATGCGTCAGATGTGGGGTTAGGAGCAGTATTGTCCCAGGTCTGGAACGGGGAAGAGCACCCAGTCATTTACCTCAGCAGGAAGTTGAAGTCCCATGAGGTAAATTACGCCACCGTTGAAAAGGAGTGTTTAGCGGTGAAGTGGGCTCTAGATTCCCTTCGGTACTACCTGCTAGGTAGGCACTTTGACATGGTTACGGATCACGCTCCGTTAAAGTGGATGGCTCAAAACAAGGAAACAAATAGAAGAGTGAATAGGTGGTTCCTGGCCCTCCAGGAATTCAACTTCACAGTAAAGCATCGCCCTGGCGTTCAAATGGGGAATGTGGATGCTTTGTCTCGAGTACATGAATGCCTGATTGCTGGTGTTCCAACCCCGAGGTTAAAACAAGAGGGGGGGTATGTGACAGCAGGAAGGTAAAGTCACCTGGTTGCATCCAGGGGGGTAGATATATTTCGCCCAGATTCAGGCTTTACGCCGACTTATACAACTAGGTGGAGAGTTGTATAAGCCCAGCTGAGGCTAGTGGGCTCATGGATGACTCATACCTCTAGGGAGAGTGTGGGGCGTCGTGCAGACAGGGAGTTGATGAGACCAGCTGAAGCTTGTCAGCTCATTTAGGCCTCTATAAGAACTCCCAGATTCATTAGGTGTTTGCTCATGCCTGGACCCAGACCTGTGTGGACTGTCTAGGGAGAGTGAACCCCTGTGCGGTGAGACAAAGCCTGTGTGGCTATTTGCTTGGACATTTAAAACCAGGGACTTAGGGACTAGGACAGCACTAGGCTGATCCCAGTTGTTAGTTAGGAAACCTGTATGTTTAGTCAGAGGTCAAGTTGACCAGGATTTATTTTATTTATGTTTCTTTTGCTTTGCTGTGTTTTGTCACTGTAAATAGAAAATAAACCGCACCTTTTTGATTTTGAAAACCACAACCTCCGTTTGCTGGGCCTGTTTTTGTGTGGGGAGCCCATCCCGGGGGTCACACACACCCGCTGCCGAGCTAACCCCCTCACAATATATATATGTATATGTACGCTATATTTCCCCTCTGTTTGGGCTGTGGTTCCTTTAAGGGAACAGAAAGGGTTAACACACCTGTCCAAGGAAGTGGTTTTAGGTGAGAGGGAGGAGTGTAGTGATGTCTGTGCATGGTGAATGGTGGACACTGCAAAAGCTGTGGAGGCTGTGAAAAGCTCTGGAAAGCTGTGAATGTACATGGCAGTGGCCTGCATGGAAGCCTGCTAGCTGGGAAACTTACCTGCAACTAGGGATGAGCTTCGTGTTCGAGTCGAACATACGTTCGACTCGAACATCGGCTGTTCGATGAAGATCGAACGATTTGGGCCGTTCGCGCCAAATTCGAGTGACGCGAACGGCCCACAATGCACTACGCCATCGCAGTGTCATCCAGGCGCTGTGATTGGCCAAGCATGCACTGTGACCCCGCATGCTTGGCCAATCACAGCGCCGGCAGCGAGGAGAGCAATGATTGGCCACAGGCAGGATGCCTGTGGCCAATTATTGCTGAGGGGGTTTAGTACATGCCACACACTATAAAAGGCCGCCAGCGCGGCGGCCTTGTGTAGTGTGTTCCGGAGCAGGGAAAGAGAAGCATAGGCAGGGACAGTGTCATTTTTTCCTTTACTAATCCTGGATTCCTTGTGTTTAGGGACAAATAAGGATAGGTAGGGAGAGTGTCAGTGTGTTATTCTGTGCTAAACCTTGTTTGTAGGGACAGAGAGGTACAGTGAGGGAAAGTGTCAGTGTGCTATTCTGTTCTAAACCAATCTTGCTGAACCATATTTGAAATCCTTGAGTTTAGGGACAGAGAGGTACAGTGAGGGAAAGTGTCAGTGTGCTATTCTGTTCTAAACCAATCTTGCTGAACCATATTTGAAATCCTTGAGTTTAGGGACAGAGAAGGACACTCGTGGAAACTATCAGTGTGCTATTCTGTGCTAAATCTTGTTTGTAGGGACAGAGAAGGACAGTGAGTGAAACTGACAGTGTGCTATTCTGTTCTAAACCAATCTTGCTGAACCATATTTGAAATCCTTGAGTTTAGGGATAGAGAAGGACACTCGTGGAAACTATCAGTGTGCTATTCTGTGCTAAATCTTGTTTGTAGGGACAGAGAAGGACAGTGAGTGAAACTGACAGTGTGCTATTCTGTTCTAAACCAATCTTGCTGAACCATATTTGAAATCCTTGAGTTTAGGGACAGAGAGGTACAGTGAGGGAAAGTGTCAGTGAGCTATTCTGTTCTAAACCAATCTTGCTGAACCATATTTGAAATCCTTGAGTTTAGGGACAGAGAAGGACACTCGTGGAAACTATCAGTGTGCTATTCTGTGCTAAATCTTGTTTGTAGGGACAGAGAAGGACAGTGAGTGAAACTGACAGTGTGCTATTCTGTTCTAAACCAATCTTGCTGAACCATATTTGAAATCCTTGAGTTTAGGGACAGAGAAGGACACTCGTGGAAACTATCAGTGTGCTATTCTGTGCTAAATCTTGTTTGTAGGGACAGAGAAGGACAGTGAGTGAAACTGACAGTGTGCTATTCTGTTCTAAACCAATCTTGCTGAACCATATTTGAAATCCTTGTGTTTAGGGACAGAGAAGGATAGGCAGGGGACAGTGTCAGTGTCATTGTTGCTAAGCCTCCTGCACAGTATACACCCGAAGGTAGCCCTTATTGCTCTTTTTCCCATCTCCCTGCAGGCCATCCATTAAAATGTCTGGAAGGCAAACAAGGAGAGGCAGACAGTCAGGAGGCAAAAAAAGAGGGCAAGCAGGCTCTGTGTCTAGGGGCAACAGTGCTGGTCGTGGACGCGGTGCATTGTCATCAGCACATGGCCATGGGACACGCTTGTCCTTCTTTTCGGCAGCTGGACATGTTGAGCCACATCATGCCGAAGACTTGGTAGAGTGGATGACCAAGCCCACCTCATCCTCCTCATCCTCTCTCACCCAGGCTCAGGGTACTGGCAAAGCAGCTGCCAAAGCGTCCTCTTCTCTGGTATCATTATCTTCATTAGTCAATCCTTCCCTAGACCCACCATGTCCTCCTCCTGAGGAGTCCCCCGAACTGTTTGTGCACAGTGTTGGGTACATGCTCCAGGAGGATGCCCAGCGTTTCGAAGGATCTGATGATGATACCCAGATAGAGGAAGGCAGTAGCGTGAGAGCAGAGAGAGGGGATGCTCAAGAAGGACACCAATCTGGCAGTCATGCTCCAGCAGCTGCAGCATACTGCCAGATTGGCTCCAGTGATGAGGAGGGAGGGGATGATGAGGTCACTGACTCCACGTGGGTGCCTAATAGGAGAGAGGAGGAGGAGGAGGATGAGGAGGAGGCACATCTCCAACGAGGCAGGATGCCCTTGGGTGGCCAGCGTATGGGCAGCACACCGACGGAATCACAACGCAGAGCTCCGCCTGTGCAGGGCGCTGCCTCTGCCCGTCATTCAAAAAGTTCTTTGGTGTGGGCCTTTTTTGAGGCGAGTGCATCAGATCGCACAGCTGCTGTTTGCAACATATGTCTCAAGCGTATATCGCGTGGCCAAAACATCAGCCGCTTGGGCACCACATGCTTGATCAGACATATGTTGACCTGCCATGCAGCTCGTTGGCAAGCCTACCTTAAAGACCCACACCAAAGAACAAAGCGAAACCTCTCCTTGCACCGCATCAGCTGGGATCTCCAACCCCACTATAACTTCAGTCCTCTCTGAAACCTGCACTGAGAGGAATGAAGGTGTAGAATTAGGTGTGTCACAGCCAAGTACTTGCGGCCACTCTGCTAGCAGTACACCGACGTCCGATTCTAGCAGGCAAATTTCCCTGCCCCAGCTGCTGGACCGTCGAAAGAAGTTCACTCCCAGCCATCCACATGCCCAGCGGTTGAATACTAGCTTGGCTAAATTGCTAGCGCTTCAACTGCTGCCTTTCCAGTTGGTAGACTCGGCCCCCTTCCGTGAGTTTGTGCAATGTGCGGTTCCTCAGTGGCAGGTTCCCAAACGCCACTTTTTCTCACGGAAGGCGATTCTGGCTCTCTACAGGCATGTGGAAGGCAATGTCTTGGCCTCGCTGGACAGGGCGGTCAGCAGTAAGGTGCATATTACCGCTGACTCATGGTCCAGCAGGCATGGACAGGGACGTTACCTTTCTTTCACGGCCCATTGGGTCACTCTTTTGGCAGCTGGGAAGGATGCAGGACAAGGTGCAGTAGTGTTGGAGGTTGTTCCGCCGCCACGCCTCCAAAATGCTACTACTGGTTGTGACACACCTCTCTCCTCCACCCCCTCCTCTTCTTCTTCCTCCATGGCCTCTTCCTGTGGTTTGTCCTCGGAACCAGCGGTGCTCCGTAGGCGTTCAAGGGGCTACGCAAGTACGCAGGCAAAAAGATGCCATGCCGTGCTTGCGCTGGTGTGTTTGGGGGACAGGAGCCACACTGGGGCAGAGGTCCTGTCTGCTCTGCAGGGGCAGGCCGAGAGGTGGTTGACGCCACGCCAGCTTAAGCCAGGAATGGTGGTTTGCGACAATGGCACCAACCTCCTCTCCGCCCTCCGACAGGGACAACTGACCCATGTGCCCTGTATGGCTCACGTCCTTAACCTGGTGGTGCAGCGGTTCTTGGGCAGGTACCCGGGCTTACAGGATGTCCTGAGGCAGGCCAGGAAAGTCTGTGTGCATTTCCGCAGATCTTATAATGCCAGTGCTCGCCTGGCTGAGCTGCAAAAGGAGTTGAACCTGCCCAAGAACCGCCTTATATGTGACATGCCCACCAGGCGGAACTCAACGTTGGCCATGCTGCAGCGGCTGCACACACAGCAGAGGGCCATCAATGAGTACCTGTGCGACTACGGCACCAGGACAGGGTCAGGGGAGCTCGGGTTTTTTTCACCACGCCAGTGGGGCATGATCAGGGATGCATGCACTGTCCTGGCACCATTTGAGGAGGCCACGAGGATGGTGAGCAGTGACAGTGCATGCATCAGTGACACTGTACCTCTTGTCCACCTGTTGGAGCACACGCTGCGTGGAATAATGGACAGGGCACTTAAGGCAGAACAGAGGCAGGAAGAGGAGGACTTCCTTGCCTCTCAAGGCCCCCTTTACCCAGACAGTGTTCCTTCTGTCCCACCCATCGCACAGGAAGAGGAGGAGGAGGAGGAGGAGGAGGATTGTGTCAGCATGGAGGTGGAGGCTGGCACTCAGCATCATCAGCAGCAGTCTTTTAGGGATGATTTACAGTCCCAAGAAACCAGTGGACTTGTATGTGGCTGGGAGGAGGTGGCTGCGGATCATGTCGTCCTTAGTGACCCAGAGGACTCCGGACTGAATGCCTCAGCTAACCTACGCTGCATGGCCTCCCTGATCCTGCAAAGTCTGCGGAAGGATCCTCGTATTCTTCGGATCAAGGAGAGGGACCATTACTGTCTGGCCACTCTCCTTGATCCACGGTACAAGGGTAAGGTTGCGGACCTTATGTTACCGTCGCAGAGGGAGCAGAGGATGAGACAACTCCGGGAGGCCTTGCAGAAAGGTCTGTGCAACGCGTTCCCAGAGACTGGGAGGTTACAAACTCCTGGTCCTGGACAACGAGTTGCTGAGGCTTCGGGCAGTCAAAGAAGGAGCGGTGGGGAAGGTGGCCGTCTGACCGATGCGTTCAGACAATTCTTTAGTCCGCAGCCCCAAAGTATGATCGGTTCCAGCAACCATCGCCAGCGTCTGATATACATGGTGCAGGAATACCTAGGGGCAAGGTCAGACTTGGACACCTTCCCCACCGAAAATCCTCTGGCTTACTGGGTCTTGAGGATGGATCACTGGCCAGAGCTTGCACAGTATGCAATTGAGCTACTGGCCTGTCCTGCATCCAGCGTTCTTTCAGAACGCACATTCAGTGCTGCTGGAGGATTTGTCACGGATCACAGGGTGCGCCTGTCCACCGACTCGGTTGATCGACTGACTTTCATCAAGATGAACCAGTCTTGGATCACCACCAGCTACCACACACCTGATGCTGATATAACAGACTAATTGATTTTAAAATGTCACATCCCTTCAAGACTGATGCTGATGCTGAGTGCCTGTGCTGTTATGTTGACTGGCTATCCTCCTCCTCCTCCTCAATGATACGATTATTGATGATAGCTTGGAAGATCATTTTGGTTTATGGGTGACGCCACCAGTGGCTAAGGCCCAATTTTTCAGCCCCTGTTTAACAGGGGCGTGTAATTACAATTTTTGATGCAATACTTTGCAACAGGCCTCATTGCTGTGCTCCAAGTACAGTATCTGTGAGGGGTTGCAGTGTTGTGCCACCAGTGCCTAAGGCCCAATTTTTCAGCCCCTGTTCAACAGGGGCATGCAATTATAATTATTGATCTAATAATTCACAGCAGGGCCCATTGCTGCGCCCACCAAGAGTAACTGTCAGGCCTTACAGTGTTGTGGCACCAGCACCACCATCACCACCACCACCACCACCAAAGGCCCAATTTTTCAGCCCCTGTTCAACAGGGGCATGCAATTATAATTATTGATCTAATAATTCACAGCAGGGCCCATTGCTGCGCCCACCAAGAGTAACTGTCAGGCCTTACAGTGTTGTGGCACCAGCACCACCATCACCACCACCACCACCACCAAAGGCCCAATTTTTCAGCCCCTGTTCAACAGGGGCATGCAATTATAATTATTGATCTAATAATTCACAGCAGGGCCCATTGCTGCGCCCACCAAGAGTAACTGTCAGGCCTTACAGTGTTGTGGCACCAGCACCACCATCAAAGGCCCAATTTTTACTACCACTGATCAACAATTATATGTTATTACAATTCCTGATATAATAGTTGACAGCAGGGCGTTCCAGCACCCACCAAGAATAACTGTGAGTGCTTACAGTGTTGTGCCAACACCAACACCTAAGGGGCCAATTTCTGCAGAGTATATACGGCAGGTCCCTACTTTCAAACATCCAACTTACAAACGACTACTACTTGCAAACGGAAGAAGACAACAGGAAGTGAGAGGAAATCTACCCCTTGGAAGGAAAATTCTCTCCTGTAAGAATTAATATGGGAGAAAGGTATCTCCTCTCTACTGATGCTTTATCACCAATCCTTGTTTCAATAAAAACACCACATTTCAAAAACAGTTGTCATTGGGACGCAAAGTGAGGTGAAATGTTCTGAACAGGGGCACAGACAGCAAAACAAATGTTACAGGGGTGATAACCCTTCCCTATGTTTTCCAAAAAGCTTAAAAATAGGTATTTGGGCTGGGGCTACACTTAAACAATGTAGCTGTTCAAAATTACAAACAGATTCTACATAAGAACAAACCTACAGTCCCTGTCTTGTATGCACCGCCTGTATACGGCTGTTCAGAGTATATAGGGCCTTTTTTATTTTGTGTGTGGGGTTCCCCTTAATATCCATACAAGACCCAAAGGGGCTGGTAATGGGCTTGGTGGTGGGGGGGGGGGGTTGATGGGGTAGCTATGCCATTTTTCTTAAAGATTTTCATCCATATTACCGGGACCAGACATTACATTAAAGCCGCAAGCAGTTTTAAATGGCTTTTTTTTCCTTTAGAAATGTTATTTTGTGCAGGGACAGTTCTAAACACGGGAAACACGTGGCACTTCACAGGCATACTTTAGACACCCCCCAGGTACAATATTTAAAGGAATATTTGACTTTTTTTTTTCACTTTATGCATCATTAAAATGACTGCTCCCGGAAAACGTCCGTTTTTAAAACTTCTTTTTGCATTGATACATGTCCCCTGGTGCAGAACCCGGGTTCCCAAACTCTGTTTAGGACAATAACATGGATAATAGTCGTTATAATTAGCACTTTAGAATCCGAACGTTCGCATCCATTGTATTTAATAGGGTTCTAATGTTCGTGCGAACTTTCGGTCCGTTCGCGGGTTCTGGTGCGAACCGAACCCGGGGGTGTTCGGCTCATCACTACCTGCAACACCAAGTAAGGACTGTTTAACTGCAAAAGCAGTTATAAGCTCTAGAAGTCGGTGAGACTGTTATTTCTTTTTGTTTTGCTGCTGTGAAGCCATTTAAGTTTAATAAACGTCCTTTTGTTTGAAAAGCCTGTGTCCTGCGATCTAGCTGGTTCCCCGAACGCTACACTGGTGCTCGAATGCGGGCAGGACAGAATAACAGGCATAAGAAGAAAAAAAAAAACCTTTTTTTTATCTTTGCATTGAACTTGACATTGAACAGTTAAAAGGGACAGTACATTGGATATATGTCCTGGGTTAAAGCTGCACAAACGTTGAAAGCTGAAGCAATGGAGGAGCTAATTAAACAGCTGTCCCTGGCTAATATGCAAGTGCAAACTCGCCATGAGGAAGCAAATCAGCTGCAACAAGAAAATACTCGCCTGTTGGTGACCCAGTTGGCAGCCCAGCAAGCAGCCCAACAAGAGGTTATGCAGGCTCAGGTGGCTGTCTTAAAGGAAGCAGTGCAGCAGCTATCTCAGGTTCGGGAGCAAGCGGCTGTTGCCCCTGGCAACCAGGTGACGGTGAGGGCAAGCCATTTTTTGCAGAAATTGTCCCTGAGCGATGATGTAGAGGCATTTCTTGCTACATTTGAGAGGACGGCAGAGAGAGAAGGGTGGCCTCAGGACCAGTGGGCCGGCCTCATTGCCCCTTTTCTCACCGGAGATCCTCAAAAAGCCTACTTTGACCTGCCACCCGATGATGCTAAAGACTATCAAAAGTTAAAGGCAGAAATTCTGGCTCGTCTGGGGGTGACTACGGCCGTTCGGGCCCAACGAGTACACCAATGGAAGTATCGTCCAGATCGGCCACCTCGGTCTCAAATGCATGACCTGGTGCAACTGGTAAAAAAATGGCTGCAGCCTGAGGTGTTGTCGGGCCCCCAAATCGTGGAACGGGTTGTGCTGGACCGATACCTGAGATCCCTGCCAGACGACCTTCAACGGTGGGTCAGCCATGGAGACCCCAAAACAGCAAACCTCCTTGTGGAGATGGTGGAACGATATACAGTGGTGGAGGACCTGCTCGGACCTACCAAGCACATAGGCCCCAGTCTACCACGGCCTGTTCGACCAACTGCTGCCCTTCGAAAGGATGTTCCAAGGAGTCCTGGAGCAAACACCCCGGAAGGTCAAGAGTCACTCCCGGTACCTCCTCAGCGTTCTGTTCCTGTTCGGAGAGGAGGGGATGTACAATGTTGGCGATGTCATTCCTGGGGTCATACCCGGGCACACTGCCCACTGCAAGAGGAGCCCATGGAATGCGGGGTTCTTCGGAGGGGGTCTTTTTATGCCCATAAAGTATGCACCACACAGCTCGACCTGGGTGAGGAAAAATTTGAGTGTGAAGTCCAAGTGAACCATCTCCCTGCCCGGGCTTTGTTGGACTCCGGAAGCATGGTAACCCTGGTTCATCCTAGAGTAATTGGGAAGATCGGTCCGGTAAGAAAAACCTTACGGGTGGTGTGCATTCAAGGGGACACTAGAGAGTACCCTCTCATCTCGGTGACCATCTCCTCAGCATGTGGCACTGGTACTCAAGAGGTGTGGGTGGTAAAGAACTTGGTACATGATGTTATAATAGGACGAGACTGTCCGTTGTTTACAAAACTGTGGGAACAAGGAGAACTGTTCAGAGATCGGGGAGAAACTAGCCTCCCTGTTCCTGCTGCTGAGAGGAATAACCCTGAACTGCCAAATGTTCTTAATGTGGATCCAAATGATGAAATTGCCAATGGTTGGGTTAATGGTGATGAAAGTAGAGCTGATACTGTTGAGAATGTCAAGATATGTGGTCCACAGACCTACCAAAACACTGAGGGGGGAGGACCTTCCCCACTTTAGGTAATGCTGGGGGAAGAGGACGAGGAAGTGGCCTCTACCCCTGTCCTGACAGATTTGGGTGTTCCCCAGGGGGCGTTTGGTACTGCTCAGATGCAGGACCCCACTTTGGCCCGTGCACGGGAACAAGTTGTAGTAGTAAATGGGGTTCCCCAAGAGCCAGGTGCGAATGAGCGGTGGCCAGACTTCGCAATATATAATGAGTTATTGTATCGGGTTACCAAGGTGGGAGAAAATGTGGTAGAACAATATAGACAAAAGGTTCTGGACCTGGCCCATGACGATGTGTTAGGGGGACACCTGGGAGTTGAGAAGACGGAGGCACGGATCACCGACCAGTTTTACTGGCCAGGTCTGAAAGCAGAGGTAAAGAAATACTGTACCTCTTGTCCCACCTGTCAGTTGACCGCTCCGGTGACCCACTTCCGGAGCTCTTTGATCCCTCTGCCCATAATTGAGGTCCCGTTCGAGAGGATAGCCATGGATATAGTGGGTCCCTTGGTAAAGTCAGCTCGAGGTTACTCCTATATATTGGTGATTCTTGACTATGCCACCCGATATCCTGAGGCGCTTCCCCTTCGGAATACCTCCTCTAAGGCTATTGCCCGGGAATTGTTCCAGTTGTTTACACAAACTGGTTTTCCCAAGGAAATACTCACAAACCAGGGCACCCTGTTTATGTCAAGAGTTATGGCCGATGTGTGCAAGCTGTTCCGGATTAAACAGCTGCGCACATCGGTCTACCATCCCCAAACGGACGGGTTAGTGGAACGCTTTAATAAGACCCTTAAGTCTATGCTCAAGAGAGTGGTACAAAGGGATGGGAAAGACTGGGACTGCCTGTTACCAGCTCTCCAGTTTGCTATCAGGGAAGTGCCCCAGGCCTCCACGGGATTTTCGCCCTTTGAGTTGGTATATGGGCGGAGACCTCGCGGACTACTTGACTTTGTTAAAGAGGAATGGGAAAGTGAACCTGTTCAGCATAAGAGTGTTCTTGAATATGTCTCCCAAATGCAGGAAAGGATCCAAACTGTGATGCCACTAGTCAAGGAGCATTTGCAAAAAGCCCAGGAGGCTCAACGACGGGTCTATAACAGGGCTGCTAAAATAAGGCACTTCCAAGTGGGGGATCGAGTAGCGGTGCTAATTCCCACGGTGGAAAGTAAATTCTTGGCCAGGTGGCAAGGTCCCTTTGAAGTTGTGGAAAAAGTGGGAGAGGTAAATTATAGAGTCCACCAGCCAGGCAAGAGGAAACCGTATCAGATATATCATGTCAACTTGTTAAAGCCCTGGACCGACAGGGAACCGGTGACCTCCCTGGCTAGTGCAAGACTTGAACCTCAGGTTGGGGTGGAGAGTGTCCAAGTAGCAAGTACCCTGTCTAAAATCCAAAGTCAGCAGGCAAAGGAGTTCTTGCAGAGAAATAAAGAAAAGTTTTCAGACATGCCAGGGCTAACTAGTGTTATAGAACATGATATTATCACGGAACCTGGAGTCAAAGTTTTTGTCCGGCCCTACCGCATCCCAGAGGCTAAAAGGAAGGCTGTTTCAGAGGAAGTGAAGAAGATACAGTAGGTGCCGCCGATATTGACACCCTATGAGCTCCGTCGCGAGAGCCAGCGCCGAGCTGTCTCGTCATCGGGAAAGGAAAAAATGTTCCTTTCACGATGAACGACACGCATTGCCGATAGGCGGGGATCCGACGTGGATTCCCGCCAATACCAGGCACTGCGTTTGGTATGAATCCTGAGCGGGAACTCCACGCCAATTTTTAAAGAAAAAAACGGCGTGGGTTCCCCCTCCAGGGGCATACCAGGCCCTTGGGTTTGGTCTGGATTTGAAGGGGAACCCTACGCCGAACAATCGGCGTGGGGGTCCCCCTCAAGATCCAAACCAAACCCTTATCCGAGCACGCAACCTGGCAGGCCGCAGGGGAAGAGGGGGGGACGATAGCAGCCCCCCCTCCCTCCTGAACCGTATCAGGCCACTCGCCCTCAACATGGGGGGTTTGGTGCTCTGGGGCAGGGGGGCGACCTGCGGCCCCCCCACCCCAGAGCACCCTGCCCCCATGTTGATGAGGACAGGGCCTCTTCCCGACAACCCTGGCCGTTGGTTGTTGGGGTCTGCGGGCAGGGGGCTTATCGGAATCCGGGAGCCCCCTTTAATAAGGGGGCCCCCAGATACCGGCCCCCCCCACCCTATGTGAATGAGTATGGGGTACATCGTACCCCTACCCATTCACCTGGTGGAAAATAAATGGAAATAAAAACACAACACAGTTTTTAAAAGTATTTTATTGCAACGCTCCGGAGGTCTTCTTCCGACTTCGGGGGTCTCCGGTGTCGTCGCCGTGCTCTCCGGTTCTTTCTTCTGCCGAGCCTCCGCTAACTTCTTTTTAGCTCTTTTGCTAACGGAGGCCCGGTCTTCTCCGTCGACTTCTTCTTCTCCCGTTTTCCGGTTCTTCTCCCGCTCTCCGGTGTCGTCGCCACGTTCTCCGGTTCTTTCTTCTGCCGGGCCTCCGCTAACTTCTTTTTAGCTCTTTTGCTAACGGAGGCCCGGTCTTCTCCGTCGACTTCTTCTTCTCCCGCTCTCCGGTTCTTCTCCCGCTCTCCGGTGTCGTCGCCGCGTTCTCCGGTTCTTTCTTCGCCGTCGGCGTCTTCTTCCCTCTTCTCCTCCTCGATGTTGACTCGTCGCTTCCTCTCGCAGTAATGGTAAATCTTCGGTCCGCAGAGATTAATATAGGCTTCACATGACGTCACAGTCACATGCTCCAGGGCACATGTGCACATGACGTCACAGTCACATGCTCCAGGGCACATGTGCACATGACGTCACAGTCACATGCTCCAGGGCACATGTGCCCCGGAGCATGTGACTGTGACGTCATGTGAAGCCTATATTAATCTCTGCGGACCGAAGATTTACCATTACTGCGAGAGGAAGCGACGAGTCAACATCGAGGAGGAGAAGAGGGAAGAAGACGCCGACGGCGAAGAAAGAACCGGAGAACGCGGCGACGACACCGGAGAGCGGGAGAAGAACCGGAGAGCGGGAGAAGAAGAAGTCGACGGAGAAGACCGGGCCTCCGTTAGCAAAAGAGCTAAAAAGAAGTTAGCGGAGGCCCGGCAGAAGAAAGAACCGGAGAGCACGGCGACGACACCGGAGACCCCCGAAGTCGGAAGAAGACCTCCGGAGCGGTGCAATAAAATACTTTTAAAAACTGTGTTGTGTTTTTATTTCCATTTATTTTCCACCAGGTGAATGGGTAGGGGTACGATGTACCCCATACTCATTCACATAGGGTGAGGGGGCCGGTATCTGGGGGCCCCCTTATTAAAGGGGGCTCCCGGATTCCGATAAGCCCCCCGCCCGCAGACCCCGACAACCAACGGCCAGGGTTGTCGGGAAGAGGCCCTGTCCTCATCAACATGGGGGCAGGGTGCTCTGGGGTGGGGGGGCCGCAGGTCGCCCCCCTGCCCCAGAGCACCAAACCCCCCATGTTGAGGGCATGTGGCCTGGTACGGTTCAGGAGGGAGGGGGGCCGCTATCGTCCCCCCCTCTTCCCCTGCGGCCTGCCAGGTTGCGTGCTCGGATAAGGGTCTGGTTTGGATCTTGAGGGGGACCCCCACGCCGTTTTTTCGGCGTAGGGTTCCCCTTCAAATCCAGACCAGACCCAAGGGCCTGGTATGCCCCTGGAGGGGGAACCCACGCCGTTTTTTTCTTTAAAAATTGGCGTGGAGTTCCCGCTCAGGATTCATACCAAACGCAGTGCCTGGTATTGGCGGGAATCCACGTCGGATCCCCGCTCAATACAGTGTCGCGTCTCCTCGCTATTGCAGCGAGCGCGACACGTGTCGCCACCCTGCTGCCGACATCTCGGCACTCCTGTCGCCGAGAATCTCGGCGATGGGAGCGCGATAGAAACACAATATCGGCGGCACCTACTGTACTAGACCTGGAGATCATTTAAGAATCGCAGAGTGAGTGGTCGAGCCCGATTGTGTTGGTACCAAAGCCCAACGGGACTCTGCGATTCTGCAATGATTTCCGGAAACTTAATGAGGTTTCACGGTTTGATGCCTACCCCATGCCCCGGGTAGATGAGCTTATTGAGAGACTAGGTCCAGCCAGGTATATCACAACATTAGACCTTACCAAGGGGTATTGGCAAATCCCGTTGACTGAGGCTGCTAGAGAGAAAACTGCTTTTTCTACCCCAGAGGGGAGTTTTCAGTACAAACGAATGCCTTTTGGACTGCAAACTGCTCCAGCCACTTTCCAGCGAGCAATGGATAAGATTTTACGACCTCACCGGGAGTATGCCTCAGTGTACTTGGACGACATAGTCATTTTTAGCAGAGACTGGGAATCACACTTGCCCAAAGTTCAGGCAGTACTGGACTCTCTTTGGAAGGAGGGGTTTACAATAAACCCTGAAAAATGTGCTTTGGGAATGGAGGAGGTGAAATACCTGGGCTATATTGTGGGTAGAGGGGTGGTGAAACCTCAGGTTAGCAAGGTAGAGGCTATACAGAATTTTCCCCGCCCCCTCACAAAAAAGCAGGTATGTGCATTCCTGGGCATGGTGGGATACTACAGGGGATTCGTACCCAACTTTGCCACATTGGCGGCTCCATTGACCGATCTGACTAAGGGTCAGAAATCGGTCACGGTGGAATGGAATGCAGATGCTGAAAAGGCTTTTTTGGAGCTCAAGTCAGCACTGTGCCAACACCCTGTCCTGATAGCACCCAATTTTTCAAATGAGTTTGTTGTCCAGACTGATGCTTCCAATGTAGGATTGGGAGCTGTGTTGTCACAGGTTGTTCATGGGGAGGAGCACCCAGTAGTCTTCCTCAGTAGGAAGTTGACACCAGCGGAAAAAAACTATGCTATAGTTGAATGAGAATGTCTGGCCATTAAGTGGGCTCTGGAATCCCTCAGATATTACCTCTTGGGAAGGAAGTTTAGGTTGATTTCTGACCATGCCCCTTTAACATGGATGAGGCAAGGTAAAGGGACTAATGACAGGATTACACGTTGGTTCCTGGCGCTCCAGGAATTTAAATTTGTAGTGGAGCATAGGCCCGGGAGACTGCATCAAAATGCAGATGCCCTCTCCCGAGTCCATTGTTTTAGCTCCACTGTTGCCTCCACCTCCTTGGCGTTGGGGCACAGGGGGGGATATGTACAGGACGCCGTGGCTGTGTCCTGGAAGGACGCTATATTTCCCCTCTATTTGGGCTGTGGTTCCTTTAAGGGAACAGAAAGGGTTAACACACCTGTCCAAGGAAGTGGTTTAAGAGAGACAGGAAGTTTTAGGTGAGAGGGAGGAGTGTAGTGATGTCTGTGCATGGTGAATGGTGGACACTGAAAAAGCTGTGGAGGCTGTGAAAAGCTCTGGAAAGCTGTGAATGTACATGGCAGTGGCCTGCATGGAAGCCTGCTAGCTGGGAAACTTACCTGCAACACCAAGTAAGGACTGTTTAACTGCAACAGCAGTTATAAGCTCTACAAGTCGGTGAGACTGTTATTTCTTTTTGTTTTGCTGCTGTGAAGCCATTTAAGTTTAATAAACGTCCTTTTGTTTGAAAAGCCTGTGTCCTGCGATCTAGCTAGTTCCCCGAACGCTACAACACACATTAAAATAATTATAATAAAAATTAAAAATGTAATTAACAATTATTGATTAACTACCAATGTTTAATTTTTATTATTTTTTTATGTATATATATATTTTTTTTTTGTGATGGATTATTCTCCGTGCATTATAGTATTGTTGTACATGCTTAGTAGTTTTGATTTCGGATGTTTATAATTACTAGGCTTGTGCAATTCGTTTCGTAACGAATTGAAATTCGTCCGAATTTAGCAACTTTCGGACATTCGGAAGCATTCGAATTTCCGAACAAAGCAATTACGAATAAGACCGAATCCGAAATAAATTATACCGCAAATAGCGAATGCCCGAATGTCTTCGGCATAATTCGTTATGAAAAAGTTACGAATGTACGAATCCATACGAAGCACAATAACACTCACTCTGCTCTGCTCTCTGCTTCTCCCACACCGTGCTGAACTCCCTCTCAAAATGGTGTACAGGGGCGGAGGTTATAGCCGCATGTAAAAAACGAAAGTAAAATACGAGATTTCGAATCCATTCGAAGCACAATAACACTCTGCTCTGCTCTCTGCTTCTCCCTCACCGTGCTGAACCCTCTCAAAATGGTGTACAGGGGCGGAGCCTATAGCCGCATGTAAAAAACGAAAGTAAAATACGAGATTTTGAATCGTTACAAATAACCGCTATGTATTTAGAAAAGTACAAATCCATTCGAAGCACATTAGGCATAATAGGCAGCGTCGTTGTGAGAGAGACACGGAAAATTACGAATCAACGAACCCAAAAAAAGTTACGAAAGTAGGAGTTGTGTCCAGAATCAACGAAAAACAACGTACTCTACCGAAAGTACGAATTATAAAGCAACAAAAAATTCAACGAAAAATGTCGCTTGCAAAAATACGAATGAGTCCGAACACGAAAAATCCCGTCTAGCAAAATTACGAATGATTACGAATCAACAGGACCGGAAAGAAACGAACCGAAACGGAACGAATTTTTCCGTTGTGCACAAGTCTAATAATTACTAAGCTTGTGCAATTCGTTTCGTAACGAATCAAAATTCGTCCGAATTTAGCAACTTTCGGACATTCGGAAGCATTCGAATTTCCGAACAAAGCAATTACGAATAAAACCAAATCCGAAATAAATTATATCGCAAATTGCAAATGCCCGAATGTCTTCGGCATAATTCGTTATGAAAAAAGTTACGAATGTACAAATCCATTCGAAGCACAATAACACTCTGCTCTGCTCTCTGCTTCTCCCTCACCGTGCTGAACTCCCTCTCAAAATGGTGTACAGGGGCGGAGGCTATAGCCGCATGTAAAAAACTAAAGTAAAATACGAGATTTCGAATCGTTACAAATAACCGCTATGTATTTAGAAAAGTACAAATCCATTCGAAGCACATTAGGCATAATAGGCAGCGTCGTTGTGAGAGAGACACGGAAAATTCCGAATCAACAAACCCAAAAAAAGTTACGAAAGTAGGAGTTGTGTCCAGAATCAACGGAAAACAATGTACTCTACCGAAAGTACTAATTATAAATCAACTAAAAATAAGGCTTACATTAATACGAATCATTCCGATTCAACGAAAAATGTCGCTTGCGAAAATACGAATTAGTCCGAACACGAAAAATCCCGTCTAGCAAAATTACGAACGATTACGAATCAACAGGACCGAAAAACTAACCGAAACAAAACAAATTTTTCCTTTGTGCACAAGTCTAATAATTACTTCCATGCAGTTCAAGTATGCAGCAAATGTCTCCATAGTGGTGCATTGCAGTTCCGTTGTTCTGTTGTACACTTCAGGTGTCACTTTCAGTGTAGGGTGTCTGGAAATGTTAGGAGGGGAGTGTTCTGCTGGGAGTTGTAAAGAATGTAGTCACCTGGAGGCAGCCCCTGGGACTACAAGTCCTAGAGGAGAACTTGGGTGGGGAGCAGGAGGAATAGTACTGGAAAGCTTGGGCTCTGGGGCAGCCTCGGGTGGAGAACCAGGAAGAAGTTGCTGTAGAGCTGCTGAGGCTGGCGATGCTGCTGAGTGTCAGTTCTCCCTGTGTTATTAGATCAGAACTGTCTTGTTGTACCTGCCAGAGACCACACCAGGGGGACCGCTAAGTGTGTGCAGAGGAGGGGAGGGACTCAACGAGCTGTGGGAAAGGACATCTGTGCCCGGAAACTCCGAAGCTTCACTCAGAATTGCAACAGGATTCAGAGCTGCTACATCTTCTCTCTGAGACTTTCCATTGGAATTACAAAAACTGTTTAGGAGCACTCCAGTGCAATTTGGGCCCCAACACCAGCCATAAGAGATAAGGAGGAACTGAGAAATTTAGCACTTGAGAGTATATATCCTGTATTTAGGGCTCCCAAGTCAGGTGCAGATATTACCCTCCTTAAGCTGGGTTTCATGTACCCTGTGAAATTAGTTTTGATAATATTCAATTTGTAATGTGTTACTGTTGTAACTGCTATTTGCCATTGTTTACAGTTCTTGTCAAAGGTTATTTGCTCTGCTGGGCCTTCTGCCTAAGTAAACATCTTTTCCTTTAGTCTTGGTGTGTCAGAGGGTGCGCTATGCCCTGAGGGTGACTCACAATCCCTAGGAGCCAGGAGACCTAAAAACTGAGTATGCAATAATGGCTGAAAACTATTCTCTTTTAATGTATATTTCAGCAAGCAAAATAAAAAGTGTTAAAATAAAAACAGATTCCAAATGTGAATTTCATTGTTTATTACTGTTAAATGCTTTATGAAGGTTTCTGATCCGCCATGTTTGGCACACTATTTTTTGTTGTACTGTACTACATGCTTTGCTGAAGTGTGAAATAAAGAATTATAAAGGAAAAAAAAAAAGAATAGTTAAAATTAACATCTATTCAGAGCTATTTTAAATTGGCCCTAAGGGTTTGCCCTCTGAAGATTAATCTTTGGTGGATCACTTTTCAGAGGGTGTTTAACAGGTCATGAGGAGGCCATATGTTACAGAAAAACCTGCACCACCGCACTACAAACACGTGCATTACACACATTTGCAGCACAGCCATATTCAGGTGAATGGGTCACGCTTAGTGGGAGGTACTGCATCTTTATTACAATGTTTCTTAAATTAGGCGCAGTTGGGTACTGTATATGATACTTTGTATCTGCACAAATAGTGCATCTTTTAGGAGAAGCTTTGCAGGTTAACCCTCTTCTTCTTGGTCCAAGCAGTACTGATACACAGATGTTTAACAAACTAATAAGTCTCCATTTACATTTATGCAGTGCCTTGTCATCCCAGGCTTGGGGCTATGTGTTTCAATATGTGTTTGATACACACAGTATCGGGAGACACAAATCTAGTCCCTGCCTACAATAGTGGTTCTATAGGATGGTGCAAGGGACCCTGAAACAAGAAAACCTGGGGCAGCAGTCATGGCACCAGTTTAAACTGGGTTTAAACTCACTTTAACCACTTGCCGACCCGCCACAGTACATATACTGTGGCATGGCGGAATGTGCAGGCACAATACTGGTACTTGGGGCCCGGTGATCATGTGCTCACTATGCAATCACAATGTCAAAAAAAGTTGTTATGAATGAATTAGATTATAACAGCAGTGTTCCCAATGCTGTAATTGGCCCACAGCTATCAAATGGTAACTGGGTCAATCACAGCACCCTGTAGCATGTGATTAGATGTAGCCAATCACAGATCACTAGTGATATGTAACCTATTCATGATAGTTGAAAACGTTGCTGTTACTATGATCTTCATTGTAACAGCAAAGTGTATAAAAAAAAAATGTATTTAATCACTTGCCGACCGCTGCACGCCGATGTACGTTGGTAGAATGGCACTGGCAGGCAGATGGGCGTACAGGTACGTCCCTTTAAATTTGCTGCCGGGGGCGCGTGCACGCGCTCGCCGCGTGCCTCGCAAGTGCGGCCGTGGGTCCCGGGAACTCGATGTTCCCGGGTGGCCCGCGATTGCGGTCGGCAAGAGCAAAACAGGGGAATGCCTTTGTAAACAAGGCATTCCCCTATTCTGCCTAGTGACACTGTCACTGATGACCGTTCCCCGTGATCGAGAACGGTCATCAGTGACGTGTCACCTGTATTCTGTAAGAATCACTCCCTAGGAAACACTTAACCCCTGCAGCGCCACCTAGTGGTTAACCCCTTCACTGCCAGTACCATTTTTACAGTAATCAGTGCATTTTTATAGCACTGATCGCTGTAAAAATTACAACGGTTCCAAAATGGTATCAAAAGTGTCCGATGTGTCCGCCATAATGTCGCAGTCATGATAAAAATTGCTGATCGCTGCCATAACTAGTAAAAAAAATAATTATTAATAAAAATGCCATAAAACAGTCCCCTATTTTGTAGAAGCTATAACTTTTGCGCAAACCAATCAATAAACGCTTCTTGCGTTTTTGTTTTTTTTTACCAAAAATATGTAGAAGAATACGTATTGGACTAAACTGTGGAAAAAAAATGTTATATATGTAGCGGGGGTCTAAATTTAGGGGGTACATCTGGGTGGTAGTATGATCCAGGATGTGTAAATCATGAGAGGATTTACACCATTTAAGTCGTGGAGGACTTTGGTGGTGTACTATTCTCCTTGACCTGTGGGTGGCGGTGTTCCCACGGGTCGAGGTAGAATCACTGCCACAGTGCTGTCCCCTTTTTGTCCTGTTCGGGCGGTGGTACAGCGGGGCGGGGAACCTGCTGTGACGTCACGGGAGGATATAAGGGGGAGAGACGCCCTCGCCACGAGGTCTTCTTCTGCATCCCGCGCCCAGGCACCTTAGGCCTGGGTGCCGGTGGTCCGGAGTTCCAGCCCAGGCGCCCATGGCCTGGTCGGAGCAGTGTTGACGTCCATCTCAGGCACCTTAAGCCTGGGGTGAGGTACTACACAGGAGGCCTGGAGCCCAGTGACTTCGACTGGGCTCCGCAAGGGCGGATGAGTCCGAGGGACCCTGAGATGGATGGGGCCCGTGTCTGAGGTGAGGAGGCCGGAGAGGTTACCCTTCTGAAGAGCTTGGAGCAGCATCAACCCGGTGACGGAGGGGCCTCTGGTAACTCCCTTGGAGGGACATCTTACCCCTGACAGGAGCCACAACGCAGCGAAGGTACTCCAGTTCATGTTCTCTAGAGTCGCTGGTAGAGACTCCAAAGATTCAAGTTATCTCTCTAGCCGATGGCTGTAGCAACCGCTGGTGAAACCACAGTGGTTTAGATTGATTGTTAGGACTGTGCCTCGACCTGCTCACCCCACCGTATTAAACTGTTTTATGGGTCCCAACCAGTCAGTTGGCAAAGGACTGTTTATTTGTGTGTGATAATAAACAAGAGTTGGACCCTTTATCGGTGTGTGGAACTCTGGTTAATGGGAGCGAGGGGAGTGTCAGCACTGCAGTACTTGGTTCTTAAAGAGACACACAGGCCCGAGGAGAATAACAGGTACTGGCCTTCACCTCACCCGCTGCAATGGGGAGGACATGGGCCGTAGCGCATCTCACCCTCACATACAATATACCCCTAGACCAGAAAGAGGGGGTGAGGCCGCTACACGTGGGGGCTCGTAAGTCCGGGATGATGTGTGTTTTGACTATGGAACTGAGAACGGCTGTGTTTGAACTTTGCTGCCCGGAGGAGTTCTGAGTGGGTCGGCCATGTTATTGGCCAAAGTGCATCCCTGCTCGAAGTCGTGGACATGACCCTAAGACGGGAAAGGCCCATGCGGAAGAGCGCGAAGAGGGAGAAGTTCAGCCGTGTGACGTACTACATGTGGGGGCTTCTATTGCACTGCGCCATGAGGCACCCCATGACTGCGCAGTTCGTGGGCGGAGACTGGAGGAAGCCCGCGAAAACGTGCAAGTTGTGGGAGGAGTCTGGCCATGTGAGGAGATACACGTGGAGACTCCGACGCGAGGTCAGTGCGTGGTGGAGCAGCAGATAGTCGGGATGACCTCAAGTTCCCCGTGGATTCCGGTTCCCTACCCCACGAAGATGACTGCTTTTGCTGCTCCCCTTACAGACACGGGGATAAGACTTAGACCCCGAGGGCAGTTGGCTCTGTATTCCTGCAGAGACACGGAGGCCCTCGGCGTGATCTGTCCTGGATGCTCGGGACTGGTGGTCCACCTGAAGCCATTCGGGCATTGCGAGGCATGCAAAGAGTTCTTGTTCGAGGTGGAGCCATCCACAGTAAGGCCCCGGGCCCTTCGCCTCAACTGCCTCACAGGTACCGCTACTCCGGAAGGGGAGATCCAGGCCTTTGCGGAGGTCCCCGTGTGCACTGACCAGGGCGACGTGACTGCCCAACCAGAGACTGAGAAAGAAAAATCCGAGGATGCTGCTTCCGTCGCCACAGATTCCCTGCTCCCACCTCCGAAGAGGAAAGTCGGCCTGGTACAGGCGTCCTATGGTCTTGGAAGAGCTTCACCCCGTCGCTTGCCGGGCCTGGATGGATCCGGTTGGAAGAGTCCTGGACATCCCTGTTCTCCAAAAGGTCCAGGTGAGCCAGGGGCTGGGACTGTGGTGTTGGTTGGAGGTGTCGGGAGTTCACCGTCGGTGGAGCCCGCCAGGGAAAAGTGGCCTGGTCTTTGACCACCAAAATAGTCCGGGGCTGAAGCGGTTAAGAAAAAATGAAAAAAGTTTAAATATTTGAATAAAATAATAATAATATATATATTTTAAACATACTGTCATCAATCACTGTCCCTGATCACTGCCACATCAGTCATATAATGATGCTGTACTACATACTACACAGGTGACACTATGACAAAAAAAATTGAATTCCTTTTTTTCCCATTTAAGAAAAAAATGTGACACAAAATTACAAATTCATTCGCCATGTCTGTCAGGAAGGGTGTCATTACTGGGCTCACCTGCTGGTGGCACTGTTGCATTTGGCACCAGTGGGTGTAGTTCTGGTGGCCACCAGCGGGTGTCTCCCCACCAAGACTTTCTACCAGCCATCAAACACACCTGATCTGGGTCTGCTGGACTATATAAGCCCGCCCTTAACCAAGGCTCAATGCTCCAGAATTCCTTCTGTAAGCCTGATCCGTTGCCTGAACCTGACCCATTTCCTGCCTTGTCATGGACCCTGTTCCTTGTATCCTGTCCCTGAGACCTGTCCCCTGATACCAGCTTCCAGCTCCCCCTTGCTTACTGCTCCCAGTACCTGGCCTTCTGCTCCCGTTGTCTCTCGTCCCTGCCTTGTTTATGTATGTGTGTTCTCTTTACTTGTATATATTAGTTAGATAGTTAGATTAGGTTGTTTTGGGGTTTGTTGTGTTCTCTTGTATTCATTTCTTGTTTATGGTTTGCTGTTGTTTGATTACACGTGTGTCTTTATCTTCAATAAATATATATATTTTCACTTACTATGTTCCTGATTCCTTAAGTGCAGCCCAATGATCTGATCACCTGTATTTGGATGGCTGTGTATGGCATCCCCCTGACAGTCTCTTACTAAATGCCTCAGACTGTCTAAAAGAAAAAAAAAAGAAAACTTAATACAGCGATCACATCTAATGCCGCATACACACGACCGCTTTTAACGTCATTGAAAAAAACAACGTTTTTCTCGACGTGATTCTTCTCAAGCCTGCCTTGCCTACACACTATCGTGAAAAAAAATGCTCGAGCAAAGCGCAGTGACGTACAACACGTACAACGGCACTATAAAGGGGAAGTTCCATTCGGATGGTGCCACCCTTTGGGCTGCTTTTGCTGATCCTCGTGTTAGTAAAGTTTGGTGAGAGACGATTTGCGCTTTTCAGCCTCGTGCTCTTCAGTCCGTTACAGCGTGACGAATGTGCTATCTCCATTATGAACGCTAGTTTTACCAGAACGAGCGCTTCCGTCTCATAACTTGCTTCTGAACATGCGCGTTTTTTTTCACGTTGTTAAAGCCTACACACAGCTGTTTTTCACGACAAGAAAAACGACGACGTGAAAAATGACGAGAAAAAATAGAGCAGGTTCTAAATTTTTAATGCCCATTTTTCACATCGCGAAAAATGCTCTGGTGCCCACACACGATCGTTTTTAATGACCAAATAAAAAAATTGCATTTTTTCTCGTCATGAAAAACGGTCGTGTGTACGCGGCATAAGAATTGGATGCAATATAATGTTTGCTTTTGGGATTAATACTGCTTAAATTCTGCGTTGTATGTCGATGCTGTCTGAAATTGTTCGGAATAGCTGACAGTGGGGGTGATTTACCAAAATTGGAGCACTCAGAATCTAGTGTAGCTGCTCATGGTAGCCAATCAGCTTCTAACTTCAGCTTTTTCAATTAAGCTTTGACAATAAAACCTGGAAGCTGATTGGTTTCTATGCAGAACTTCACCTGATTTTGCACTCTCCAGTTTTAGTGAATCAACCTCATCGTGGACAATCCTTCTCCGAAGCAACATTAGAAAGGTAAGAAATATTTTTTTAACTATGTAATAAAGAGAAAAAACAAACAAACACATTTTAGGTATGCTGTGTGAATGGGAACACATAAAACAAACATATAGTGAGGTTTTCTCAAATTTGACTGCAAAAGTGGACATACACTTTAAGATAACGCAGCTACATCCCCGCTGTGTGTGTTATTACAGGGGAGCCGATGACCGTACAAACCTGTTTAAATTCTTCTTTGCCGAGGAATCCTCATGTGTAAAGATACAAACTGCAGTGTGGAAAAGGGTTAACGATGAGGATGCTTGCTGCATTCGAGTGACACAGCTAAGACCCCCCCCCCAACCAAGAAAGGTGCACACCGCACCCCCTTTAAATCCAGCACGCATAAAAAGGCAGGCTGCCAGCTGACAAATGGCCACACGATGGAGCCTCGCAGGCACTGCTCCCTCTCACATTGCTGCCATTAACCCTTTCCATTTCACACGTGCTACCGAGCAATCACAGACAGCAAAAAAAAAAAAAAAGTACAGAGTGCATGAGAAGCAGCTGCTTGCATTATCCTGCAGACTCCGATCATGGCTTTCCCAAGTTTCAGTCCCAGCTGTAGTGACAGCAGCAGTGTCACCTGCAGAAGCAGCAGCCACCAGTATGGGACAGAGCATGCAAACTTGTCACCGACAGGCCACCTGCTGGTAGCTGTGTTTCTAGGAATCATTGGAAGTTTGGGCTTCTTCAGCAACTTGCTGGTACTTGTCCTCTTCTGTCAGTACAAGGTGCTGCGTTCCCCCATTAACATCTTGCTGATGAACATCTCTCTGAGTGACCTGATGGTGTGTATCCTGGGCACCCCGTTCAGCTTTGCCGCCAGCACCCAGGGACGTTGGCTCATCGGAGAAGCCGGATGCGTCTGGTATGGATTCATCAACACACTTTTTGGTGAGTCTCCCTCCTAATCACCACTGTGCTGTGATCATCCTTCATTGCCGAGCCGTTTACTCATACCGAACCCTACTGACGGCTAACAATCTTCCGTCTCATGTCACCTCTAATTGGGCTGGACTGGTGGGAGCGAAGGTGTGAAATGCATTGGGCTCCGAAAGAAGTAGAGCATGTTCACTTTGCAAGGGAATTTCCACTTAAAGTGACACTAAACTTTGGTTTACAAGAAAATAAAATGCATTCTTAAATCAAAAAGTATATTCTATACATCTCATCCTCCTCCTAATCCCTTTTCTTTTTTTTATGCTGCTGTGATCTGACTTCCTGGCTATATTTGTTCTCCGTGGTCCGACTGCATGTAGGAACGTAGTCACCCTCTCTTGCTTACTCCAGAGATGGACTAGGGTCTATGGGATCTGTAGAGTGCACATGATTGCAACTAACATACACTGCTCATTCCAAACAAACAAAAGTGAGGGAAAAGGGAGAGGTTAGGCAGCACACAGTTGATTTTACAAGGAAGCAGAATAGCACAATAGAAATGATTTCATGGAAAAAAAAGATACAAATTCTATTAAGTTAGAGCCGGTTCACACTGGGGCGGCACGACTTTGGGAGCGACTCGGCAAGGCGATCTCAAGACGACTTGAGAGGTGACTTGCAAAATGACTTCTGTATTGAAGTCAATGCAAGTCGCCCCCCAAAGTCGTACAAGAACCTTTTTCTATGTCGGAGCGACTTGCGTCGCTCCTATTAGACCGGTTCAATTGAATAGAGTGGAGCGCGACTGAGTCGCCTGATGAGTCGCCCCTATGTGAACCAGCTCTAAAGGATGTGTGTGGATTCTTTTTGGAGAATAAGGATAATGTTTAGTGTCAGTTTAAAGTATAACTAAAGGCATTTTTTTAATGTATTATTTTATTCATGTATTTATTTATTTTTGTTTTGATTCATTCCGTATAATGTATTTTTTGATGTGCTTTGTTTGTATACGTGTAAGAAAAAAAAAACAAAAACTTTAAATTCAATAAAAAGTTTGATAAAAAAATATATAAAACAGAAAAAAGGCATATTTTTTAGTTTTGGATAGAGTGGAGAGAAATTAGAACATCTATCACCTTTTTGTTGCTTAATGTGCCCCTCGTTAGGAGATTCACCCTTTCTATTTTTCCTGTTAACTGGTATGACCGAGAGTGAAAATGAAACAAAAGTCCAAATTTTGGGTTGTTACCAGAACAGGAACAGAGGGGAAATCTTCCAATAGGGACCCTAGTGGCAACAAGGGATTCCCTCACTGCGAAAGGATTTCCACTAACTGGGCAGGAGGAATTCCCGCATGAACACTGTCTGTGTTGATGGGAGAATTGAGTACATTTCTTTCCTACAATCAATGGTTTCAGGAAAGAAATGGGCTCCATGTATGGCTGGCTTAAGATGGAATATCCCTCACATTGGAAAGCTATCATCTCTCTTCTTGTTAAGTCTACAGGATAGGAAGCGAAGGGAGATCTACCTAATAAAAGTCAGATGGCAAGAAAAAACTGACAGCAATTTTACCCTCCCCTTCTCTATCCAAAATTAAGTTCTGGCTTTCAATATAGTTTAAGCTTGAATTGAAATTTTTTAATTTAACTCCTATCAAAACTCAAGAATGCAAACATACCATATTACAGTCTACCAGTCCGCAGATGTGGCTGCAACATTTTTACTTTATGTTCACCTGGTGATCTAGCTGGTAACACACATCCCATTCTAGGGTCACACCGCTCACACACTCATTATACTGGGGAAGCAATGTTGTTACCCTAGGACCCAGGAACTACAGAACACCTTCACCTCTCATAGAAAGGAGGTGGTTCTGTCGTTTTTAGAGATAGCTGGAACAATGCAATTGGTAAAAGTCAATACAGACAGTGAAGGCAGGAAGGTATTAGCTGACAAGATTTCTGGCAAGATCAACAGGTCTTTATTACTCTTAAGACAATATAACAAAATGCTTCCTATCATATATTTAACCGACCAAAAAGGGAACAGACAGGAGAAGTTAGTTTTTAGGGTACCGTATATATAAACTAAAGCCAGCCATACATGGATCAAAGTCCTTGCTGAACCGGGCAAATTTTGATCCATGTATGGACAGGGTGGTTGTAAAGAAGTCCATCTACCGATCGACTATCAGCTATAGCCTGCAGCGCTGAAGGTTCCCCACTGTCAGAGTACAATGACACAGCAGGGAGGATTCCCCCTTCCTCCTCAAATGTTTGGACAGGGAATCGAGTCATATTTTTTCATTCCACTCACTGTTTGATTTAAAAAAAAAAATGAATCATCAATGGGTTGCCTAAAACTGCTTGCTGTGAAGCATACCTTTTCATTTCCACTTTTTTACATGAAAGAATACAAAATTTAAAATCAAAATCTTTATTTTTTTTTAGATGAAAAATGTTACAGACAAGAGCACTGTCCATTTTTTTATTTATTTTTTTATTCAAATTTCCCAAATTCATGCACCTTCACACCTTACAGCAGCCCCAATTCCTGCACCTTCCCACCTCAGATCACCCCAATTCCTGCACCGTCCCACCTCAGATCACCCCAATTCCTGCACCGTCCCACCTCAGATCACCTTAATTCCTGCACCGTCCCACCTCAGATCACCTTAATTCCTGCACCGTCCCACCTCAGATCACCCCAATTCCTGCACCGTCCCACCTCAGATCACCTTAATTCCTGCACCGTCCCACCTCAGATCACCCCAATTACTGCACCTTCCAACCTCAGATCACCCCAATTACTGCACCTTCACACCTCAGATCATCCCAATTCCTGCACCTTCCCACCTCAGATCACCTTAATTCCTGCACCGTCCCACCTCAGATCACCCCAATTACTGCACCTTCCCACCTCAGATCACCCCAATTCCTGCACCGTCCCACCTCAAATCACCCCAATTCCTGCAACTTCGCACCTCAGATCATCCCAATTCCTGCAACTTCACACCTCAGATCATCCCAATTCCTGCACCGTCCCACCTCAGATCACCTTAATTCCTGCACCGTCCCACCTCAGATCACCCCAATTACTGCACCTTCCCACCTCAGATCACCCCAATTCCTGCAACTTCGCACCTCAGATTATCCCAATTCCTGCAACTTCACACCTCAGATCACCCCAATTACTGCACCTTCCCACCTCAGATCACCCCAATTACTGCACCTTCCCACCTCAGATCACCCCAATTCCTGCACCGTCCCACCTCAGATCACCCCAATTCCTGCAACTTCACACCTCAGATCACCCCAATTACTGCACCTTCCCACCTCAGATCATCCCAATTCCTGCACCTTCCCACCTCAGATCACCTTAATTCCTGCACCGTCCCACCTCAGATCACCCCAATTACTGCACCTTCCCACCTCAGATCACCCCAATTCCTGCACCGTCCCACCTCAGATCACCCCAATTCCTGCAACTTCGCACCTCAGATCATCCCAATTCCTGCAACTTCACACCTCAGATCACCCCAATTACTGCACCGTCCCACCTCAGATCACCCCAATTCCTGCACCGTCCCACCTCAGATCACCCCAATTCCTGCACCGTCCCACCTCAGATCACCCCAATTCCTGCAACTCCGCACCTCAGATCATCCCAATTCCTGCAACTTCACACCTCAGATCACCCCAATTCCTGCAACTTCACACCTCAGATCACCCCAATTCCTGCACCTTCCCACTTCAGATCACCCCAATTCCTGTACCTTCCCACCTCAGATAACCCCAATTCCTGTACCTTCCCACCTCAGATCACCCCAATTCCTGTACCTTCCCACCTCAGATCACCCCAATTCCTGCAACTTCACACCTCAGATCACCCCAATTCCTGCACCTTCCCACTTCAGATCACCCCAATTCCTGTACCTTCCCACCTCTGATCACCCCAATTCCTGCAACTTCACACCTCAGATCACCCCAATTCCTGCCCCTTCCCACCTTAGATCACCCTAATTACTGCACCTTTCCACCTCAGATCATCACAATTCCTGCACCTTCACACCTCAGATCATCCCAATTCCTGCAACTTCACACCTCAAATCACCCCAATTCCTGCACCTTCACACCTCAGATCACCCCAGTTCCTACACCTTTCCACCTCAGATCATCCCAATTCCTGCAACTTCGCACCTCAGATCACCCCAATTCCTGCACCTTCCCACTTCAGATCACCCCAATTCCTGTACCTTCCCACCTCTGATCACCCCAATTCCTGCCCCTTCCCACCTTAGATCACCCTAATTACTGCACCTTTCCAACTTAGATCATCCCAATTCCTGCACCTTCACACCTTAGATCAAACCCTATTTCTTCACCTTCCCACCTCAGATCACCCCAATTCCAGCTAATTTAAATGAGTAGTTCTCAAAAGCTGGTTAATTACCAGGGTTGAATCTAGCCTGTCTGATGTGAGGATGCAGGAAAAAATGTCAGGGGGCAGAAGATCTAAGGTCAGCAGGGAAGAAGATAGTGTCAGCAGTTTGCAGGGAGGACAGGGGCAAGTGGGACGTAGGACAGGGGCCAAGAGGGTGAAGGACAAGGGCCAACAGGGCAATGTAGAGGAGTCAGCAGGGTAGAGGATGGGGTCAGTGTACAGGGGTCTGCAGGGCATAGGACAAGGGTCAGCAGGGTGGAGGACAGGGGCCAGCAGGGCAGATAATGGGGTCAACAGGATGAGGGACAAGGGAAAGCAAGGCAGAGAATGGAAGGTCAGCAGGGCAATGTACAGAGGGTAGCATGGCATATGACAGGGGCCAGCAGGGCAGAGGACAGGGAACAGCAGAGCAGTGTACAGGAGCCAGTAGGGCAGAGGACAGGGGAGGTCAACAGGGCACTGTATGGGAATTGATCGGATAAAAAAACTGAAGCATGTATGGCCATCATTAGACCCAAAGAAATAGAGAGGGTGTTTCCACCCAGCGGGGACAAAGACAGCGATAAACAGTTAACAGAGTATCCATTGTATCCAAAACAAAAGATTCCAGTTAGGTTAAACGTTTCTTTGTGAGCTAGACTCAAAGGAAGGTAAAAATCCTCTCTTGCAGTGGAGCCACCCTTGCACTGCAAGGGTTAAATGCTTGTTTAGGTCTAGGGGACTAGAAAAATCACTTTTAGGTTAAGTTTAGATGTGCGGTTGGGGGAGGGGTGATAAAAATGCAGGTGAGCCGTGTTTTTACCACCTCCCAACCGCTCTACCTTTAGCTGGAAAAGGCAGTGAACAGGGATATTTACATGCGGTGGCCACGATGTTTCACTTCATACCTATAGCAAAATCGGCCCATCATGTAGCGATCGACAGATGGCAAGTCCACACTGGTGATAGTATGTAAAAAAAAAAATGTGAATTTTTTATTTATTTTTTGTATTTCCAAATATTTTCCAAATTCTTATGACAAAAAAAATGACAACTGCAAAGAAACTCACCATGCCTCTTACTAAATACCTTGTGGTGTCTACTTTCCAAAATGAGGTAATGTGGGGGATATTTGTACTGTCCTGAGTCCTGACATTTAGGGACTCAAGAAATGAGAACAATTTTTAGATATATTTCTAGCAAGGGTTGAATTGCCCCATTGAATGGGACTTTAAAGGCTCAAAACAATATTATCATAAAATGTTTACATTTTATTACAATTCCATTAAAAGACAAGGTTGTACATATAACACTAAAAGCAATGAAATGAGCACAAAATCATACGATACAATGGTGTGTTGTACTTATTTGTAATTTATACATGCAGAGAAATGCAGACATTGTACAAACACACCATTGTATCGTATGATTTTGTGCGCATTTCATTGCTTTTAATGTTATATGTACAACATGTCTTTTAATGGAATTGTAATAAAATGTATACATTTTATGATAATATTGTTTTGAGCCTTTAAAGTCCCATTCAATGGGGGGGGGGGATTCAACCCTTGCTTGAATTGTGATTTAAAGAGGTTGTAAAGGTTCGTTTTTTTTCACCTTAATGCATCCTATGCATTAAAGTGGTTGTAAACCCTTTTATCTTTTTTTTTTTTTTTTACTAACCTGCAAGACAAAGCTATAATGAGCTAGTATGACTAGCATACCAGCTCATTATGTACCACTTACCTTCGATCGGGGCCCCCGAAGTCGTCCGTGTCCTTCCTCTAGCCGCATCCATTGCTGCGGCGATAGCCGGAATGTTACTTCCGGGTATCACCGCTGCAGCCAATCACAGCGCCGCTCCGGCGCTGTGATTGGCTGGAGCAGCGAGGACGTGACTCCGCGCATGCGCGCGTGAGCTGTCGAATTCGGCTACATCGTCGAATGTTGCGACCTAGCCGAATTTGTGAATGGGGTGACGTCAGCGTCGCCAAATTTACATACAAATATCTCCTTAACCGTGTAGGTTAAGGAGATATTTCATGCACCTACAGGTAAGCCTTAATCTAGGCTTACCTGTAGGTCTTTGTTTAAAAAGTGGGTTTACAACCACTTTAAGGTGAGAACTCCTGGCAAAGACGGCCCCCCCGTTTTACTTACCTGAGCCTGTTCACCTGCTGTGCGCGTCCCCGGCGTCCTCTTCTCCACGGAGTCTGGCTGTTGATTGGCTAGACTGGATAGATTGATAGCAGCGCAGCCATTGGCTTGTGCTACTGTTACTCACATCCAATGACGCGGCGCACTGGGGGGCGGGGCCGAGTGATACAGTCGGCGGCCATAGCCGCCGGCTGTATCACGGGAGCGCGCTCGCAAGCTAACCTCCTTGCAAGAGAGCTTCCCATGAAGGGGGTTAGCTCTTGCGGGGAGGAGCCGAGACAGCCGCCGAGGGACCCCAGAAGATGAGGATCGGGGCCACTCTGTGCAAAACGAGCTGCACAGTGGAGGTAAGTATAACATGTTTGTTATTTAAAAAAAACAAATAACAAAGCTTTACAACCACTTTAAGAGCCCATTCACACAGGGGCGTCTTTGGATCCGACTCCAAATCGCCCCAGGTCGCCCCTAGTCGCTTCAGGTCACGCTGGCTGAAGAAATCAATGTAAGTTAATGGAGCCGTCCTTATGCACACTACTGCAGTCGCTCCGACTTCAAAAAAGGTCCCTGTACTACTTCAATCCGACTTCTAGGCGACCTGTAACCATTCATTTCAATGGGAGTCGGGTCTCACTGTCTTAATAGGAGCAACTCTCCAGGAAGAAAACATACATTTATCAGGCAAAGCTCTCCCTCCCCCCTCCCTCCCACAGAGCTGATTCTTGTTTGATTGGCCACTGGAATGTCTCCTGTCCTGCAGGCAACTTGGAGTTGCCTTGTAAATAGCTCCAGGTTGCGCTGTGATTCATTCTCAAGTCGTGTCTGAGTTGCCTCATAAAATCGCGCTGGAAGTCGTGTTGCCCCTGTGTGAATGGGCTCTAAGGATGTTGGCCAATATCAATCTCAAAGCTCCATTTCTACACATTTTCAGATATATATAACATAGTTTGTGGATTCTATAACTTTTCGACAGACTAAATAATATACAGTAAACCCCCGTTATATCGCGGTTCAGTTTTCGCGGTCCCGGTATATTGCGTTTTTTTCTGTAAGACCTATTAACATTATTTTATTGATTAAATCATTGTTAATTAAATATTTTTGTGTTTTCCATTGCTCTTGCTATGTCTCTCAGTATCTTTTATGTGTTTAAATGTGTTTCTATTGTTTTAAAAGTGTGTTTAAAGACCTTTAAAGCGGTTGTAAACCCAGATACAATTTTTTTTTTAAATCACCTGCAAGACAAAGCCATAATGAGCTAGTATGACTAGCATACTAGCTCATTATGCATCACTTACCTTAGATCAGGACCCCCGAAGCCATCCTCGTCCCCTGCTCCGTCCGCAGCCATCGCTCTTCAGATACCCGGAAGGTTACTTCCGGGTATCGCCGCTCCAGCCAATCACAGCGCCGCTGCGGCGCTGTGATTGGCCGGAGCGGCAAAGACGTCACTCCGCGCATGCGCGCGGGAGCTGTCTATTCCGGCAGAGCCGGAATTGTGAATGGGATTAACCCTGTGAATGCACCGTTGTCTACGGCGCGCATGCGCCGTAGACATCGGTGCATGTCTTTTTTTGCAAATATCTCCTAAACCGTGTAGGTTTAGGAGATATTTCTTGCACCTACAGGTAAGCCTTAATCTAGGCTTACCTGTAGGTGTTTGTTTACAAAGTGGGTTTACAACCACTTTAAAATGCTTTTAAAAGTACAGTGAAAGTTATAAAAACATGCCTAGTGTGTATTTAAATAGGGTATTTCTATTTAGCGGATTTTCACTTATTGCGGGTGGGTTTGCAACGTAACCCCCGCGATGGAGGGGGGGTTTACTGTACACTGATTTGGGATATTTTTACCAAAGAAAAGTAGCATAATACATTTTGACCTAAATTTATGAAGAAAGGTTATTTATTTGAACACTTTTATAACAGAAACAAACAAAAATTTGTTTGTTTTTTTCAAAATGTCCGGTCCTTTTTCGTTTATTTAGCAAAAACTAAAAAAAACACAGTGGTTATTAAATACCAACAAAAGAAAGTTCTACTTGTGTGAAAGGAATGCTAAAAATGTCTTTTGGGTACAGTGTTGCATGACTGCGCAATTGTTATTCAAAGTGTGACAGCGCTGAAAGCTGAAAATAGGCCTGGGCAGGAAGGGGGTAAAAGTGCCCGGTATTGAAATGGTTAAATACTTTGAAAAGACAAAAAGTGACTGGTGCCCATTATAGCCATGGACTCAGCCTTGAGGTAAATGCTGGCTCACTCCCTGTCTCTGGAGGTATCATTGTGCCTCTAGAGTACAGGGGGGAGGGGGTGCTACATATACACTAGATTACCAAAAGTATTGGAACGCCTGCCTTTACACGCACATGAAATTTAATTGCATCCCAGTCTGAAGCCTCGTACACACGGCTGAGAATCTCGTCAGGAAAAAACACTTCGCTTTTCTTGACGAGATTCTTGGACAAGAAACTTGTCCCGGCCGAGTGTACACACGCTCGATTCAAAGAACCCGCGGTTCTTTGAATGGAGCGAACGCGGTGACGTCATCGACTACGACGAGCGTGCACTCATCACATTCAATGCCGTCGCCGCCATCTTGCTACACCCTACCTATGCCTAGGAAGCTACTGCACATGCGTCAAAGTCATTTCGAGCATGCACAGGTTTCCACGGCGACAGGTAAGTGTACACACACACACACACACTTGTCTCGTCGAGAAACATGCTGACGAGAATCTCGACGAGAAAATGGAGAATCCTGACGAGAAAATAGAGAGCAGGTTCTCTATTTTTCTCATCGAGATTCTTGTCGGTTTTCTTGACGAGAAACCTGATAGCCGCGTACACACGACCGATTTACTCGGCAAGAAAGCTCTGCCAGCAAGTTTCTTGTAGTTTTTTTGACGAGAAACTCGGTCGTGTGTACGAGGCTTTAGTCCGTAGGGTTCGATATTCAGTTGGCCCACCCTTTGCATCTATAATAGCTTCAACTCTTCTGGGAAGGCGTGCGCAAGGTTTAGGAGTGTGTCTTTGGGAATGTTTGACCATTCTTTCAAAAGTACATTTGTGAGGTCAGGCACTGATGTTGGATGAGAAGGCCAGGCTCGCAGTTTCCACTCTAATTCATCCCAAAGGTGTTCTATCAGGTTGAGGTCAGGACTTTGTGCAGGCCAGTCAAGTTCCTCCACCCCAAACTCACTCATCCATGTCTTTATGGACCTTGCTTTGTGCACTGGTCCAAATCATTTGGTGGAGGGGGATTATGGTGTGGGGTTGTTTTTCAGGGGTTGGGCTTGGCTCCTTAGTTCCAGTGAAGGGAACTCTTTCAATTTAATGCTCCCAACTTTGTGGGAACAGTTTGGGGAGGGCCCCTTCCTGTTCCAACATGACTGCACACCAGTGCACAAAGCAAGGTCCATAAAGACATGGATGAGCGAGTTTGGGTTGGAGGTGTTTGACTGGCCTGCACAGAGTCCAGACCTTAACCCGATAAAACACCTTTGGGATGAATTACAGCGGAGACTGCGAGCCAGGCATTCCCACGCAACAAAAGATAAATAAATAAATGCGGCGCCGTGAACACAGTGAATGCCAAAAATTGATATGAGAACCAATCCTTAAAATAGGTGTACCTCACGTAGGCTACGTGGGTAATAGTAAACTGTGACACTCGTGTGAGGCCAATGGGCCGTGACCACTGTAAATAAAATCAATATATACAAATGACCAAAAAATGTATATACTAATCGGTAAGCATATTCCCACCCAACATCAGTGCCTAACCTCACAAATGCACTTCTGGAAGAATAATCATACATTCTCTTAAGCCTCATACACACGGTCGGACTTCAAACAAACTTTTCCGTGGATTTTTGTCCGAAGGGAGTTGGCCGGGAACACCCATAGCATCAGGGCCGGCCCTACCATGGGACCCGATGGGACCATTGTCCCAGGCGGCAGGTTCTGAGGGGCGGCACATTGACGCCCATAAATACAGTAATCCCGCCCAATCGGGCTCCGCTACGCCCACCCGCTCCGCTCTTCATCCCACTATGTGGATGGCCCAGCGCCGCTGCTATTAGAAGTATTGGCAGACCATTCGCTGCCATAACCACACAGCTGGCCGCCCGCCCATCCTCTCCACGGCTCCCCCCCCCCATGCTGCTGACGAGAAAGTCAGCTGACGAACAACAGCATAAAGGGTGAGGAGCTTTCGGCTGAGCAGAGACCCCATGATGGAAGAGGGATCGCTATAGGCGCGGCTGACACTGAGAGAAAGTAAGTGTCACTAATCCCATCTCCACCACCCCTGCCTGTTTCTAACCTCCCCTACCACCCCTGCCTGTGTCTAACCCCCCTGCCTGTGTCTAACCCCCCCTACCACCCCTGCCTGTGTCTAATCCCCCCCTACCACCCCTGCCTGTGTCTAATCCCCCTACCACCCCTGCCTGTGTCTAACCCCCCTACCACCCCTGCCTGTGTCTAACCCCCCTACCACCCCTGCCTGTGTCTAATCCCCCTACCACCCCTGCCTGTGTCTAATCCCCCCTACCACCCCTGCCTGTGTCTAATCCCCCCTACCACCCCTGCCTGTGTCTAATCCCCCTACCACCCCTGCCTGTGTCTAATCCCCCCTACCACCCCTGCCTGTGTCTAATCCCCCCTACCACCCCTGCCTGTGTCTAATCCCCCTACCACCCCTGCCTGTGTCTAATCCCCCTACCACCCCTGCCTGTGTCTAATCCCCCTACCACCCCTGCCTGTGTCTAATCCCCCTACCACCCCTGCCTGTGTCTAACCCCCCTACCACCCCTGCCTGTGCCTAACCCCCCTACCACCCCTGCCTGTGTCTAATCCCCCTACCACCCCTGCCTGTGTCTAATCCCCCTACCACCCCTGCCTGTGTCTAACCTCCCTACCACCCCTGCCTGTGTCTAATCCCCCTACCACCCCTGCCTGTGTCTAACCCCCCTACCACCCCTGCCTGTGTCTAACCCCCCTACCACCCCTGCCTGTGCCTAACCCCCCTACCACCCCTGCCTGTGTCTAATCCCCCTACCACCCCTGCCTGTGTCTAATCCCCCTACCACCCCTGCCTGTGTCTAACCTCCCTACCACCCCTGCCTGTGTCTAATCCCCCTACCACCCCTGCCTGTGTCTAATCCCCCTACCACCCCTGCCTGTGTCTAACCCCCCTACCACCCCTGCCTGTGTCTAACCCCCCTACCACCCCTGCCTGTGTCTAATCCCCCCTACCACCCCTGCCTGTGTCTAATCCCCCCCTACCACCCCTGCCTGTGTCTAATCCCCCCTACCACCCCTGCCTGTGTCTAATCCCCCCTACCACCCCTGCCTGTGTCTAATCCCCCTACCACCCCTGCCTGTGTCTAACCCCCCTACCACCCCTGCCTGTGCCTAACCCCCCTACCACCCCTGCCTGTGTCTAATCCCCCTACCACCCCTGCCTGTGTCTAATCCCCCTACCACCCCTGCCTGTGTCTAACCTCCCTACCACCCCTGCCTGTGTCTAATCCCCCTACCACCCCTGCCTGTGTCTAATCCCCCTACCACCCCTGCCTGTGTCTAATCCCCCTACCACCCCTGCCTGTGTCTAATCTCCCTACCACCCCTGCCTGTGTCTAATCCCCCTACCACCCCTGCCTGTGTCTAATCCCCCTACCACCCCTGCCTGTGTCTAATCCCCCTACCACCCCTGCCTGTGTCTAATCTCCCTACCACCCCTGCCTGTGTCTAACCTCCCTACCACCCCTGCCTGTGTCTAACCTCCCTACCACCCCTGCCTGTGTCTAACCTCCCTACCACCCCTGCTTGTGTCTAATCCCCCCTACCACCCCTACCTGTGCCTAACCTCCCCTACCCCCCCTGCCTGTGTCTAATCTCCTCTACCACCCCTGCCTGTGTCTAACCTCCCCTCCCCCCTCACCACAACCGCCGCTGCCTCTGTCTGAACCCCACCACCACTATTACGTGGAAATCTGACTTCCTAATAAATGTAATTTTGTTTTTTATTGTCATAATATAAAATAATAAATGTGGGGGCCTTTTGGTGGGCGTGATTATTATTATTTTATTTTTTTTGGGGGGGGGCGGTAGGGAGGAGGGGGGCAGCATTTTGATCCTGGGCCCAGGCAGCACAATGTCTTGGGCTGGCCCTGCATAGCATACACACGGCAGGACTTTTCTGCAAACTTTCCCAAAACTTTTCCAACATCACGTGGTTTTCTGCTCTTTACCGCCACCCTTTGATCAACTTCTGCTATTGTTGGTTGATTTTAACATTGGTTCTGGGCATGCTTATTTGTCCATCGGACAAAAGCCCGATGGATTTCTGTACACACGGTGGGACTTTGCTCCATCGGACTTTTGTTGGCGAAAAGTTTGTCCGTTTGCAGACCGAACATTTGTCCGATGAAAACCAAAAAAGTTTGTACGTTGGAGCGTACACACGGTCTGATTTTTTGTCAAACTTGCTCATTTTGAAGTTTGTTGGCAAAAAGTCTGACCGTGTGTACGAGGCTTTAGACACACTCCTAAACCTTGTGGACGGCCTTCCCAGATGAGTTGAAGCTGTTATAGCTGCAAAGGGTGGGCCAACTCAATATTAAACCGTACGGACTAAAGCCTTGTACACACAATTGGATTTTCTGATGGGAATTGTGTGATGACAGCCTGTTGGCGGAAAATCCGACCGTTTGTATGCTCCATCAGACAATTGTTGACGGATTTTCCACGGAAAAATGTTGGATGGCACGCTTTAAAATTTTCCGTGGACAATTTTCTGTTGTCGGATTTTCCGAGCGTGTGTACACAAGTCCAAAGTACAAACACGCATGCTCGGAATCCATGCCCACCAAACACAACATTAGCAGAAGGTGCCCAAAGGGTGGCACTAAAGAGCTGAAAAACCACGTAGTTTCATGTTTGTTGGCCGACAATTGTGTGCCGTTTGTATGCAAGACAAATTCCTGGCCAACGCCCTTCGGACAAAAGCCCAACGCTTTGTCTGCGGAAAATCCGATCGTGTGTTTGAGGCTTAAGACTGGGATGCCATTAAAGTTCATGTGTGTGTAAAGGCAGACGTCCCAATACTTTTGAGACATAGAACGATTACCTGTTGTGAGAGACAGCTGTACTCCCCAGGAGGTGAACTGCTGCATCTAGGGGAGCACATCCATAACGGCTCCATGTGCGATTACATGCAGACAGCCGGGGACTGTGTCAGCCTGTCATTGATTTGTACAGGCTTCCTGACCGTGGCTAATCAGAAACCTTTGGCCGTACCTGCTGCAGAAATTCGCTGATCTGGGTGGTGTATGGCCCTAATCCTCCCTGTGCATGAGCCGTAAACATAGGATTTTTTATACAGCGAGCTAATCGCATTCACACACATATCTCACAGTATGAAAAACCTTTTCGCAGAGTTTAACAAGTCAGACAGGATTGCACTGGCTGGATATTTGTCATGCACCATGTAGCAGGATGCTGTGTGATAGTAAGAACGTGTCACTTGTAATCAGCAATGGGAGTGTGAACTGACAGTGCCAGGCGATGCGTTATTCACTTACGGTACTTGTCTTTATTATCCTGCATAATTGCTGATTCCTGCTGTAGGAGATTGGTGACAGACGACAGGTGATCTGATCATATCACAAACTTTTCTCAGACTTTTATAAACTTTTCTGCTTCATATTGCTTTATTAAAAAAAAATAAAGAAAATGTTGTATAGGAATCACACAGACAGCTAGGAGCCCCCATTGTCTTTCTCATAATTATGTTATCTGTGATACAACCTTTTATTTTGCTACCCGGATCCCGCCATTATACTAATCAGGTACACTATAATTCCTATTAAAATAACAATGCTGAGCACATTGTTGTGAGATGCAAAGTTCAGCCTTATTTAAAGAATAAGGACGGATGGATACTAGGGTGACCACATTTTTAAACTACCATTCAGGGACACCCCCCCTTCCCAAAAATCAGCTTGTGCTGTAACGAATCACAGCACAGTGATTGGACACAAGAGGCGGGATTTATGATTTCTCCAATCACAAGCAGGGGGTGGGATTGTGCTCCTCCAGGCATTCCCGGCAAGGACAAGTACTGTCAGTGAGTAAAGCGGTGATGTGGCGGCCTTTTTTGGGGGCATCAGATTGGCACGGGGGGTGACTGTGTCAGTTTAATTCCGGGACACTGTATTGTCCAGGAATTAATGTGCCCGGGACAGACCTGCAAAATGCGGGACTGTCCCGGGCAATCCGGGACACGTGGTCACCCTAGTGGATACGCAGCACATGTCAATTAACTGAAAGACAAATAAAGAATTTAACCACTTGCCGACCGCCTCCTGTACTTATACGTCGGCAGAATAGCACGGACAGGCACATTCACGTACCTGTACGTTGCCCTTTAAATGCCTGATGTGTGGTCGCGCACGCACGGTGTTTGCGCCATGCTCACGACCCTGCCGCCCTCCCCATAAGTCGGACCGCGGGTCCCGCGGACTCGATCGCCGCAGGGATACCCGCGATCGTCTCGCGGAGGTATAGGGCGGGGAGATGCTTGTGTAAACAAGCATCTCCCCGCTCTGCCTAGTGACAATGACACGGATTTCCGCTCCGTGTACTCGGAGCGAAGATCAGTGTCATGTGACACACAGCCCATCCCCCCCCTACAGTAAGAAACACTCAATAGGGAACACTTAACCCCTACAGCGCCACCTAGTGGTTAACCCCTTCACTGCCAGTGTCATTTTCACAGTAATCAGTGCATTTTTATAGCACTGATCGCTGTAAAAATGACAATGGTCCCAAAAATGTGCCAAAAGTGTCCGATGTGTCCGCCATAATGTCACAGTCACAATAAAAATCGCTGATCGCCGCCATTACTAGTAAAAAAAAAAATGATTAATAAAAATGCCATAAAACTATCCCCTATTTTGTAGATGCTATAACTTTTGCGCAAACCAATCAATAAACGCTTATTGCGATTTTTTTTTTTTTTTTTTTTACCAAAAATATGTAGAAGAATACGTATCAGCCTAAACTGAGGAAAAAAACTTTTTTTATATATTTTTTGGGGATATTTATTATAGCAAAATGTAAAAAATATTGCATTTTTTTCTAAATTGTCGCTCTATTTTTGTTTATAGCGCAAAAAATAAAAACCGCAGAGGTGATCAAATACCACCAAAATAAATCTCAATTTGTGGGAAAAAAAGGACGCCAATTTTGTTTGGGAGCCACGTCGTATGACCGCGCAATTGTCAGTTAAAACAACGCAGTGCCCAAACGCAAAAAGGGGCCTGGTCCTTTAGCTGCAAAATGGTCCGGGGCTGAAGTGGTTAAAGGTCATTTAATTATTCAGCTTTTTTTGCTGACAATGGTACAATTAGTTGCTGTCAGAACTGGTCCTTTTTTAAAGGAAGTTTGCATGTTTTCCCAAGATACATTCACTTCCCCGAATCTCAGGTTCCCGGGGTCTCCGGACTATGGCCCTCCACTTGTTCAGAAAGTACAATTCTCATCATGCCTAGTCATGTTTGTGAATGTTAGAGTTTTACAATGCCTCATGGGACGTGTAGTTCCACAACAGCTGGAGAGCCGTAGTTTGGAGATGCCCTGCTCCCATGATTCTAGGTTTAAATGCCATGTCATCTGCAGGTGGGATCTGGTATTGCAGGTCCCTTCCTGTGAATATAATCTTGGTTGCTACCTGTGTAAGGCTGGTCATACATTATACAATTTTCTTGTTCAACTTTCCTTTAGATTTACCAAAACCATATAATATGAGGTCAAACCTAAACACTTTCAATTTGTATGAAATCAGGCAGGTCCTTGTACTACATAGTTGAAGGTAAAGCTAAAGGAAATTGAATAAGAAAACTGTATAATGCATGGCCAGCCTAACACATATGTGCGGCGGAAAAAGGAGGGGATTTAGTGTCCACACTCCGCACATATGCATAACTGGGTGACTGATAGACATGTGCAATTCTTTTCGTAAAGAATCAAAATTTGGGCGAATTTTGCATCCGAATGTCCGAAGAAAGGAATTATAGCGAAAATAACGAATGAATTCAACACGATTCGTTCTTTGAATGAATGAGTAACTTGTATAGCGCTACAAATGCAAACTAAATCGCCTCAAGGCGCTTTTTGCAGCCAGTGTCTGCCTGGCTAGTGCGGTCATTTACCCCGTAGGATCTCAACGCGCTTGGGACATACATAGAGTTGAGCGGACACCTGGATGTTCGGGTTCGATGGGTTTGGCCGAACTTCGGAAAAAACTTCGGAAAAAAGTTTGAGTTCGGGACCGAACTTGACCCGAACTTGACCCCGAACCCCATTGAAGTCAATGGGGACCCGAACTTCTGAGGACTATTCGCGCTGGTACGGTTCAGGAGGGGGGCGCTCTCTCGTCCCCCCCTCTTTTCCTGCGGCCTGCCAGGTTGCGTGCTCGGATAAAGGGTCTGGTCTGGATTTTTGGGTGTACTCCACGACATTTTTTTTTACATTTGGGGTGGAGTTCCCCTTAAAATCCATACCAGACCTGAAGGGCCTGGTATGGATATTTGGGAGGAACCGCACGCATTTTATTTTTTAAATCTACGGCAGGGTTCCCCTTAATATCCATACCAGACCTGAAGGGCCTGGTAATTGAATTTGGGGGAACCCCCACGTTTTTTTTTATTTTTTTATCAATGACTTTTCTATGTATTCCTGGGAGCCGACAATTCATTATAGCCGCGAGTAAGTTTTAAATGACTTTTTTTCCTTCAGAAATGACACTTTGTGCAGGGACAGTTCTAAGCACGGGAAACAAGCGTGACTTTACATGCATAATGCCGAACACCGGCCCCGAACCCAAACATGCAGTCAATTGTTCGGGTTCGGGTCCGGGTCCCAAAAACCCAAAAGTTCGGTACAGACCCGAACTTTACAGTTCGGGTCCGCTCAACCCTAGACATACATACACATCATTCGGTAAAGGTCTAATGAAACAAAAGGTCAACTCAGAGTAAATTTTAGTGCTGGTTCACACAGGGGCGACCTGTGAGGCGACTTAGCCACCTGATAAGTCGCGTTCCATGCATTGCAATGGAACCGTTCTAATATAAGTGACTTACTATAAGTCTCTCCGACTTAGAAAAAGGTTCCTGTACTACTTTGGGGCGACTTCGGAGTGGCCTGCATTGACTTCCATACAGAATTCATTTTGCAAGCCGCGCTGAAGTCGCACTGTATGGGACGGCTTTAGAGTCGGACGACTTTGAAGCCGCCCCTGTGTGAACCGGCACTTACAGTCCAATCAACTGATTAATTTTGTGCTGGAGGTTGGATTACTGGCAAAGTGCATTCCTGAGAAGTGAGTGAGAAGGGTGTTGTATTGTATTTACTGTAAGCATAGGAGAAAAGATATTGTCATTGTGTGTGTTAATGGATTCAATAAACAATAGTGATGAGCCGAACACCCCCGGGTTCGGTTCACACCAGAACCCGCGAACGGACCGAAAGTTCGCACGAACTTTAGAACCCTATTAAATACAATGGATGCGAACGTTCGAAATCTAAAGTGCTATTTATAACGACTATTATGCATGTTATTGTCCTAAAAAGGGTTTGGGAACCCGGGTTCTGCACCAGGGGACATGTATCAATCCCAAAAAAAGTTTTAAAAACTGAAGTTTTTCGGGAGCAGTCATTTTAATGATGCATAAAGTGAAAAAAAAAAGTCAAATATTCCTTTAAATATCGTACCTAGGGGGTGTCTAAAGTATGCCTGTGAAGTGCCACGTGTTTCCCGTGTTTAGAACTGTCCCTGCACAAAATTACATTTCTAAAGGAAAAAAAGCCATTTAAAACTGCTTGCGGCTTTAATGTAATGTCTGGTCCCGGTAATATGGATGAAAATCTTTAAGAAAAATGGCATAGCTACCCCATCACAGCCCCCCCCCCACCCCAGCCCATTACCAGCCCCTTTGGGTCTTGTATGGATATTAAGGGGAACCCCGCACACAAAATAAAAAAGGCCCTATATACTCTGAACAGCCGTATACAGGCGGTGCATACAAGACAGGGACTGTAGGTTTGTTCTTATGTAGAATCTGTTTGTAATTTTGAACAGGTACATTGTTTAAGTGTAGCTCCAGCCAAAAAATCTATTTTTAAGCTTTTTGGAAAACATAGGGAAGGGTTATCACCCCTGTAACATTTGTTTTGCTGTCCGTGCAGTGTGCACCTGTTCAGAACAGTTCACCTCACTTTCCATCCTAATGACAAATGTTTTTTGAAAATTTGGGGTTTTTATTGAAACAAGAATTGGTGATAAAGCATCAGTGGAGAGGAGACACTTTTTTTCCCATATTAACTCTTACAGGAGAGAATTTGCCTTCCTAGGGGAAGATTTCCTCTCACTTCCTGTTGTATCCTTCCGTTTGCAAGGAGTAGTCGTTTGTAAGTTGGATGTTTGAAAGTAGGGGCCTGCCGTATATACTCAGCTGAAATTTGCCCCTTACATGTTGGTGTTGCCACAACACTGTGAGCCCTCACAGTTACTCTTGGTGGGCGCATGAATGGGCCCTGCTGTGAATTATTAGATCAAGAATTGTAATTGCATGCCCCTGTTGAACAGGGGCTGCAAAATTGGGCCTTTGGTGGTGGTGGTGGTGTTGACACAACACTGTAAGGCCTCACAGTTAGTCTTGGTGGGCGCAGGAATGGGCCCTGCTGTGAATTATTAGATCAAGAATTGTAATTACATGCCCCTGTTAAACAGGGGCAGAAAATTTTGGCCTTAGGCACTGGTGCCACAACACTGCAACCCCTCACAGATACTGTACTTGGAGCACAGCAATGAGCCCTGTTGCAAAGTATTTCATCAAAAATTGTAATTACACGCCCCTGTTAAACAGGGGCTGAAAAATTGGGCCTTAGCCACTGGTGCTGGTGCCACGACACTGCAACCACTCCCAGATACTCTAGTTGGAGTGTAGGAATGAGCCCTGCTGCAAAGCATTGCATAAAAAATTGTAATAACACGCCCCTGTTAAACAGGGGCTGAAAAATTGGGCCTTAGCCACTGGTGGCGGCACCCAGAAACAAAAATGTTCTTCCAAGCTATCATCATCAATCGGATCATTGAGGAGGAGGAGGATAGTCAGTCAACATAACAGGTCAGTCTCTCAGCATCAGCATCAGTCTTGAAGGGATGTGACATTTGAAAATAAATTAGTCTGTTATATCAGCTTCAAGTGTTTGGTAGCTGGTGGTGATCCAAGACTGGTTCATCTTTATGAAGGTCAGTCGATCAACAGAGTCGGTGGACAGGCGCACCCTGTGATCCGTGACAAATCCTCCAGCAGCACAGAATGTGCGTTCTGAAAGAACGCTGGATGCAGGACAGGCCAGTAGCTCAATTGCATACTGTGCAAGCTCTGGCCAGTGATCAATCCTCAAGAACCAGTAAGCCAGAGGATTTTCGGTGGGGAAGGTGTCCAAGTCTGACCTTGCCCCTAGGTATTCCTGCACCATGTATATCAGACGCTGGCGATGGTTGCTGGAACCGATCATACCTTGGGGCTGCGGACTAAAGAATTGTCTGAACGCATCGGTCAGACGGCCACCTTCCCCACCGCTCCTTCTTTGACTGACCGAAGCCTCAGCAACTCGTTGTCCAGGACCAGGAGTTTGTAACCTCCCAGTCTCTGGGAACGCGTTGCACAGACCTTTCTGCAAGGCCTCCCGGAGTTGTCTCATCCTCTGCTCCCTCTGCGACGGTAAGATAAGGTCCGCAACCTTACCCTTGTACCGTGGATCAAGGAGAGTGGCCAGCCAGTAATGGTCCCTCTCCTTGATCCGAAGAATACGAGGATCCTTCCGCAGACTTTGCAGGATCAGGGAGGCCATGCAGCGTAGGTTAGCTGAGGCATTCGGTCCGGAGTCCTCTGGGTCACTAAGGACGACATGATCCGCAGCCACCTCCTCCCAGCCACGTACAAGTCCACTGGTTTCTTGGGACTGTAAATCATCCCTAAAAGACTGCTGCTGATGATGCTGAGTGCCAGGCTCCACCTCCATGCTGACACAATCCTCCTCCTCCTCCTCCTCTTCTACCTGTGTGATGGGTGGGACAGAAGGAACACTGTCTGAGTAAAGGGGGCCTTGAGAGGCAAGGAAGTCCTCCTCTTCCTGCCTCTGTTCTGCCTCAAGTGCCCTGTCCATTATTCCACGCAGCGTATGTTCCAACAGGTGGACAAGAGGTACAGTGTCACTGATGTATGCACTGTCACTGCTCACCATCCTCGTGGCCTCCTCAAATGGTGCCAGGACAGTGCATGCATCCCTGATCATGCCCCACTGGCGTGGTGAAAAAAACCCGAGCTCCTCTGACCCTGTCCTGGTGCCGTAGTCGCACAGGTACTCATTGATGGCCCTCTGCTGCGTGTGCAGCCGCTGCAGCATGGCCAACGTGGAGTTCCACCTGGTGGGCATGTCACATATAAGGCGGTTCTTGGGCAGGTTCAACTCCTTTTGCAGCTTAGCCAGGCGAGCACTGGCATTATAAGATCTGCGGAAATGCACACAGACTTTCCTGGCCTGCCTCAGGACATCCTGTAAGCCCGGGTACCTGCCCAAGAACCGCTGCACCAGCAGGTTAAGGACGTGAGCCACACAGGGCACATGGATCAGTTGTCCCTGTCGGAGAGCGGAGAGGAGGTTGGTGCCATTGTCGCAAACTACCATTCCTGGCTTAAGCTGGCGTGGCGTCAACCACCTCTCGGCCTGCCCCTGCAGAGCAGACAGAACCTCTGCCCCAGTGTGGCTCCTGTCCCCCAAACACACCAGCGCAAGCACGGCATGGCATCTTTTTGCCTGCATACTTGCGTAGCCCCTTGAACGCCTACGGAGCACCGCTGGTTCCGAGGACAAAGCACAGGAAGAGGCCACGGAGGAAGAAGAAGAGGAGGGGGTGGAGGACAGAGGTGTCTCACAACCAGTAGTAGCATTTTGGAGGCGTGGCGGTGGAACAACCTCCAACACTACTGCACCTTGTCCTGCATCCTTCCCAGCTGCCAAAAGAGTGACCCAATGGGCCGTGAAAGAAAGGTAACGTCCCTGTCCATGCCTGCTGGACCATGAGTCAGCGGTAATATGCACCTTACCGCTGACCGCCCTGTCCAGCGAGGCCAAGACATTGCCTTCCACATGCCGGTAGAGAGCCGGAATCGCCTTCCGTGATAAAAAGTGGCGTTTGGGAACCTGCCACTGAGGAACCGCACATTGCACAAACTCACGGAAGGGGGCCGAGTCTACCAACTGAAAAGGCAGCAGTTGAAGCGCTAGCAATTTAGCCAAGCTAGCATTCAACCGCTGGGCATGTGGATGGCTGGGAGTGAACTTTTTTCGACGGTCCAGCAGCTGGGGCAGGGAAATTTGCCTGCTAGAATCGGACATCGGTGTACTGCTAGCAGAGTGCCCGCAAGTACTTGGCTGTGACACACCTAATTCTACACCTTCATTCCTCTCAGAGCAGGTTTCAGAGAGGACTGAAGGTATAGTGGGGTTGGAGATCCCAGCTGATGCGGTGCAAGAAGAGGTCCGCTTTGTTCTTTGGTGTGGGTCTTTAAGGTAGGCTTGCCAACGAGATGCATGGCAGGTCAGCATATGTCTGGTCAAGCATGTGGTGCCCAAGCGGGTGATGTTTTGGCCACGCGATATACGCTTGAGACATATGTTGCAAACAGCAGCTGTGCGATCTGATGCACTCGACTCAAAAAAGGCCCACACCAAAGAACTTTTTGAATAACGGGCAGAGGCAGCGCCCTGCACAGGCGGAGCTCTGCGGTGTGATTCCGTCGGTGTGCTGCCCTTACGCTGGCCCCCCGAGGGCATCCTGCCTCGTTGGAGATGTGCCTTCTCCTCCTCCTCCTTCTCCTCTCTCCTATTAGGCACCCACGTGGAGTCAGTGACCTCATCATCCCCTCCCTCCTCATCACTGGAGCCAATCTGGCAGTATGCTGCAGCTGCTGGAACATGACTGCCAGATTGGTGTCCTTCTTGAGCATCCCCTCTCTCTGCTCTCACGCTACTGCCTTCCTCTAGCTGGGTATCATCATCAGACCCTTCGAAACGCTGGGCATCCTCCTGGAGCATGTACCCAACACTGTGCTCAAACAGTTCGGGGGACTCCTCAGGAGGACATGGTTGGTCTAGGGAAGGAGTGACTGATGATGACATTGATACCAGGGAAGAGGACGATTTGGCAGCTGCTTTGCCAGTACCCTGAGCCTGGGTGAGAGAGGATGAGGAGGATGAGGAGGGCTTGGTCATCCACTCTACCAAGTCTTCGGCATGATGCGGCTCAACACGTCCAGCTGCCGAAAAGAAGGACAAGCGTGTCCCATGGCTACGTGCTGATGGCGATGCACCGCGTCCACGACCAGCACTGTTGTCTCTAGACACAGAGCCTGCTTGCCCTCTTTTATTGGCTCCTGACTGTCTGCCTCTCCTTGTTTGCCTTCCAGACATTCTAATGGCCTGCAGGGAAATGGGAAAACCAGCAATACAGGCTAAGTTCAGGTGTAATATGGTCAGGAGGCACACTCCGCCCGCTGTAAGTGCCGCAAAATCCTGTTGGTGTAACACACCAGGAAAAAGCAGCAATACAGGCTAAGTTCAGGTGTAATATGATCAGGAGGCACACTCCGCCCGCTGTAAGTGCCGCAAAATCCTGTTGGTGTAACACACCAGGAAAAAGCAGCAATACAGGCTAAGTTCAGGTGTAATATGGTCAGGAGGCACACTCCGCCCGCTGTAAGTGCCGCAAAATCCTGTTGGTGTAACACACCAGGAAAAAGCAGCAATACAGGCTAAGTTCAGGTGTAATATGGTCAGGAGGCACACTCCGCCCGCTGTAAGTGCCGCAAAATCCTGTTGGTGTAACACACCAGGAAAAAGCAGCAATACAGGCTAAGTTCAGGTGTAATATGGTCAGGAGGCACACTCCGCCCGCTGTAAGTGCCGCAAAATCCTGTTGGTGTAACCAGTGGCGGCTGGTGCTCAAATTTTTTGGGGGGCGCGCAAACAAACTGAAAAAAAAATCATCAATTGCCGCCACTGTGCCCATTAAACGCAGCCACTGTGCCCAAACGCCACTAGTTTCCCCCCCCATATGCAGCCAGTTTCCCCCCCATATGCAGCCAGTTTCCCCCCCATATGCAGCCAGTTTCTCCCCCATATGCAGCCAGTTTCTCCCCCATATGCAGCCAGTTTCTCCCCCATATGCAGCCAGTTTCTCCCCCATATGCAGCCAGTTTCTCCCCCATATGCAGCCAGTTTCTCCCCCAAATGCAGCCAGTTTCTCCCCCAAATGCAGCCAGTTTCTCCCCCAAATGCAGCCAGTTTCTCCCCTATATGCAGCCAGTTTCTCCCCCATAATGCAGCCAGTTTCTCCCCCATAATGCAGCCAGTTTCTCCCCCATAATGCAGCCAGTTTCTCCCCCATAATGCAGCCAGTTTCTCCCCCATAATGCAGCCAGTTTCTCCCCTATATGCAGCCAGTTTCTCCCCTATATGCAGCCAGTTTGTCCCCCAAATGCAGCCAGTTTGTCCCCCAAATGCAGCCAGTTTGTCCCCCAATATACAGCCAGTTTCTCCCCCATAATGCAGCCAGTTTCTCCCCCATAATGCAGCCAGTTTCTCCCCCATAATGCAGCCAGTTTCTCCCCCATAATGCAGCCAGTTTCTTCCCCATAATGCAGCCAGTTTCTCCCCCAATATACAGCCAGTTTCTCCCCCAATATACAGCCAGTTTCTCCCCCAATATACAGCCAGTTTCTCCCCCATATGCAGCCAGTTTCTCCCCCATATGCAGCCAGTTTCTCCCCCAATATACAGCTAGTTTCTCCCCCATAATGCAGCTAGTTTCTCCCCCATAATGCAGCCAGTTTCTCCCCCATAATGCAGCCAGTTTCTCCCCCAATATACAGCCAGTTTCTCCCCCATAATGCAGCCAGTTTCTCCCCCATATGCAGCCAGTTTCTCCCCCATATGCAGCCAGTTTCTCCCCCAATATACAGCCAGTTTCTCCCCCAATATACAGCCAGTTTCTCCCCCATAATGCAGCCAGTTTCTCCCCTATATGCAGCCAGTTTCTCCCCCAATATACAGCCAGTTTCTCCCCCATATACAGCCAGTTTCTCCCCCATATGCAGCCAGTTTCTCCCCTATATGCAGCCAGTTTCTCCCCCAATATACAGCCAGTTTCTCCCCCATAATGCAGCCAGTTTCTCCACCAATATACAGCCAGTTTCTCCCCTATATGCAGCCAATTTCTCCCCCATATGCAGCCAGTTTCTCCCCCATATGCAGTCAGTTTCTCCCCCATATGCAGTCAGTTTCTCCCCCATAGGCAGCCAGTTTCTTCCCCATAATGCAGCCAGTTTCTCCCCTATATGCAGCCAGTTTCTCCCCCATAATGCAGCCAGTTTCTCCCCCATAATGCAGCCAGTTTCTCCCCCATAATGCAGCCAGTTTCTCCCCCAATATACAGCTAGTTTCTCCCCCATAATGCAGCCAGTTTCTCCCCTATATGCAGCCAGTTTCTCCCCTATATGCAGCCAGTTTCTCCCCCATAATGCAGCCAGTTTCTCCCCCATAATGCAGCCAGTTTCTCCCCCATAATGCAGCCAGTTTCTCCCCCATAATGCAGCCAGTTTCTCCCCCAATATACAGCCAGTTTCTCCCCCATAATGCAGCCAGTTTCTCCCCTATATGCAGCCAGTTTCTCCCCCATAATGCAGCCAGTTTCTCCCCCATAATGCAGCCAGTTTCTCCCCCAATATTCAGCTAGTTTCTCCCCCATAATGCAGCCAGTTTCTCCCCTATATGCAGCCAGTTTCTCCCCTATATGCAGCCAGTTTCTCACCTATATGCAGCCAGTTTCTCCCCCATAATGCAGCCAGTTTCTCCCCCATAATGCAACCAGTTTCTCCCGCAATATACAGCTAGTTTCTCCCCCATAATGCAGCCAGTTTCTCCCCCAATATACAGCCAGTTTCTCCCCCATAATGCAGCCAGTTTCTCCCCCATATGCAGCCAGTTTCTCCCCCATATGCAGCCAGTTTCTCCCCCATAATGCAGCCAGTTTCTCCCCCATATACAGCCAGTTTCTCCCCCATAATGCAGCCAGTTTCTCCCCCAATATACAGCCAGTTTCTCCCCTATATGCAGCCAGTTTCTCCCCCAATATACAGCCAGTATCTCCCCCATATGCAGCCAGTTTCTCCCCTATATGCAGCCAGTTTCTCCCCCAATATACAGCCAGTTTCTCCCCCATAATGCAGCCAGTTTCTCCACCAATATACAGCCAGTTTCTCCCCCATAATGCAGCCAGTTTCTCCCCCATATGCAGCCAGTTTCTCCCCCAATATACAGCAAGTTTCTCCCCCATAGTGCAGCCAGTTTCTCCCCTATATGCAGCCAGTTTCTCCCCCAATATACAGCCAGTTTCTCCCCCATAATGCAGCCAGTTTCTCCCCTCATAGTCAGCCAGTTTCTCCCCCATAATGCAGCCAGTTTCTCCCCCATAATGCAGCCAGTTTCTCCCCCAATATACAGCTAGTTTCTCCCCCAATATACAGCTAGTTTCTCCCCCAATATACAGCCAGTTTCTCCCCCAATATACAGCCAGTTTCTCCCCCATATGCAGCCAGTTTCTCCCCCAATATACAGCAAGTTTCTCCCCCATAGTGCAGCCAGTTTCTCCCCTATATGCAGCCAGTTTCTCCCCCAATATACAGCCAGTTTCTCCCCCATAATGCAGCCAGTTTCTCCCCTCATAGGCAGCCAGTTTCTCCCCCATAATGCAGCCAGTTTCTCCCCCATAATGCAGCCAGTTTCTCCCCCAATATACAGCTAGTTTCTCCCCCAATATACAGCTAGTTTCTCCCCCAATATACAGCTAGTTTCTCCCCCAATATACAGCCAGTTTCTCCCCCAATATACAGCCAGTTTCTCCCCCAATATACAGCCAGTTTCTCCCCCAATATACAGCCAGTTTCTCCCCCATAATGCAGCCAGTTTCTCCCCTATATGCAGCCAGTTTCTCCCCCATAATGCAGCCAGTTTCTCCCCCATAATGCAGCCAGTTTCTCCCCCATAATGCAGCCAGTTTCTCCCCCATAATGCAGCCAGTTTCTCCCCCATAATGCAGCCAGTTTCTCCCCCATAATGCAGCCAGTTTCTCCCCTATATGCAGCCAGTTTCTCCCCCATAATGCAGCCAGTTTCTCCACCATAATGCAGCCAGTTTCTCCCCCATAATGCAGCCAGTTTCTCCCCTATATGCAGCTAGTTTCTCCCCCATAATGCAGCCAGTTTCTCCCCCTATATGCAGCCAGTTTGTCCCTCAATATACAGCCAGTTTCTCCCCCATAATACAGCCAGTTTCTCCCCCATAATGCAGCCAGTTTCTCCCCTATATGCAGCCAGTTTCTCCCCCATAATACAGCCAGTTTCTCCCCCATAATGCAGCCAGTTTCTCCCCCATAATGCAGCCAGTTTCTCCCCCATAATGCAGCCAGTTTCTCCCCCATAATGCAGCCAGTTTCTCCCCCATAATGCAGCCAGTTTCTCCCCCATAATGCAGCCAGTTTCTCCCCCATAATGCAGCCAGTTTCTCCCCCAATATACAGCCAGTTTCTCCCCCATAATGCAGCCAGTTTCTCCCCTATATGCAGCCAGTTTCTCCCCCATAATGCAGCCAGTTTCTCCCCCATAATGCAGCCAGTTTCTCCCCCATAATGCAGCCAGGTTCTCCCCCATAATGCAGCCAGTTTCTCCCCCATAATGCAGCCAGTTTCTCCCCCATAATGCAGCCAGTTTCTCCCCCAATATACAGCCAGTTTCTCCCCCAATATACAGCCAGTTTCTCCCCCATAATGCAGCCAGTTTCTCCCCCATAATGCAGCCAGTTTCTCCCCCAATATACAGCCAGTTTCTCCCCCAATATACAGCCAGTTTCTCCCCCAATATACAGCCAGTTTCTCCCCCATAATGCAGCCAGTTTCTCCCCCATAATGCAGCCAGTTTCTCCCCCATAATGCAGCCAGTTTCTCCCCCATATGCAGCCAGTTTCTCCCCCATAATGCAGCCAGTTTCTCCCCCATATGCAGCCAGTTTCTCCCCCATATGCAGCCAGTTTCTCCCCCATATGCAGCCAGTTTCTCCCCCAATATACAGCCAGTTTCTCCCCCAATATACAGCCAGTTTCTCCCCCAATATGCAGCCAGTTTCTCCCCCAATATGCAGCCAGTTTCTCCCCCAATATGCAGCCAGTTTCTCCCCCAATATGCAGCCAGTTTCTCCCCCAATATACAGCCAGTTTCTCCCCCATAATGCAGCCAGTTTCTCCCCTATATGCAGCCAGTTTCTCCCCCATAATGCAGCCAGTTTCTCCCCCATAATGCAGCCAGTTTCTCCCCCATAATGCAGCCAGTTTCTCCCCCATAATGCAGCCAGTTTCTCCCCTATATGCAGCCAGTTTCTCCCCCATAATGCAGCCAGTTTCTCCCCCATAATGCAGCTAGTTTCTCCCCCAATATACAGCCAGTTTCTCCCCCATATGCAGCCAGTTTCTCCCCCATAATGCAGCCAGTTTCTCCCCCAATATACAGCCAGTTTCTCCCCCAATATACAGCCAGTTTCTCCCCCATATGCAGCCAGTTTCTCCCCCATATGCAGCCAGTTTCTCCCCCATATGCAGCCAGTTTCTCCCCCATATGCAGCCAGTTTCTCCCCCATATGCAGCCAGTTTCTCCCCCAATATACAGCCAGTTTCTCCCCCATAATGCAGCCAGTTTCTCCCCCAATATACAGCCAGTTTCTCCCCCATATGCAGCCAGTTTCTCCCCCAATATACAGCCAGTTTCTCCTCCATATGCAGCCAGTTTCTCCCCCATAATGCAGCCAGTTTCTCCCCCAATATACAGCCAGTTTCTCCCCCATAATGCAGCCAGATTCTCCCCCAATATACAGCCAGTTTCTCCCCCATAATGCAGCCAGTTTCTCCCCCATAATGCAGCCAGTTTCTCCCCCAATATGCAGCCAGTTTCTCCCCCAATATGCAGCCAGTTTCTCCCCCAATATGCAGCCAGTTTCTCCCCCAATATGCAGCCAGTTTCTCCCCCAATATACAGCCAGTTTCTCCCCCAATATACAGCCAGTTTCTCCCCCATAATGCAGCCAGTTTCTCCCCCATAATGCAGCCAGTTTCTCCCCCATATGCAGCCAGTTTGTCCTCATAATACAGCAAGTTTGTCCCCCCCAGCCCTGCACTTACCTTCTTCGAGTCAGCGCCGTCCTTCTTCCGTCCTCGATGTCTTCTCCCGCCCTCGATGTCACTTCAGCCAATCAGGTTACCGGTAACCAGACCCGGTGAACCTGATTGGCCAGGGAACGCACCTGTGTGTCCTCTCATTAGGTATTTAGAAGCCGATTACAGCCCTCAGGCTGTAGTCGGGAAGCCTATCAGAGCCTGCTGGCTCTGATAGGCACTTCTAAAGGCCAATCAGACGCTGTGACTCAGATGGCCGGTGCTCAAGGGGCCGGCCATCTGAATAGTGGGCGGCAGCAATACATAGGTTCATGCAATGCATGAACCTATGTATTGTTGTGGTGAGTGACGGCCGGGCGCAGAAGCGAGCGGTAGCGGCGCTTCTGCGCCCTCTATGGTCGCGCCGCCATGTGTGAAAAAAAGACATTAAAAAAAAAAAACTCTTAAAGGGCCCGTTTTTTTTTGGGTTTTTTTTGGTGACCACAGGAGGGGGGGGGGGGCGGCGCCCGGGCGCCCCCTATGGACAGGCCGCCACTGGGTGTAACACACCAGGAAAAAGCAGCAATACAGGCTAAGTTAAGGTGTAATATGGTCAGGAGGCACACTCCGCCCGCTGTAAGTGCCGCAAAATCCTGTTGGTGTAACACACCAGGAAAAAGCAGCAATACAGGCTAAGTTCAGGTGTAATGTGATCAGGAGGCACACTCCGCCCGCTGTAAGTGCCGCAAAATCCTGTTGGTGTAACACACCAGGAAAAATCAGCAATACGGGCTAACTTCAGGTGTATAATGTGCAGGAGGCTTAGCAACAATGACACTGACACTGTCCCCTGCCTATCCTTCTCTCTCCCTGCACACAAGGTTTATCAAAGTATGAGACACTGACACTCTCCCTGCCTATCCTTCTCTCTCCCTGCACACAAGGTTTATCAAAGTATATGACACTGACACTCTCCCTGCCTATCCTTCTCTCTCCCTACACACAAGGTTTAGCAAAGAATATGACACTGACACTCTCCCTGCCTATCCTTCTCTGTCCCTGCACACAAGGTTTAGCAAAGAATAGATTTGACACTGTCCCTGCCTATCCTTCACTTTCCCTGCTCCGGAACACACTACACGAGGCCGCCGCGCTGGTGGCCTTTTATAGTGTGGGGCGTGTACTAAACCCCCTCAGCTATAATTGGCCACAGGCATCCTGCCTGTGGCCAATCATTGCTCTCCTCGCTGCCGGCGCTGTGATTGGCCAAGCATGCAGGGTCACAGTGCCGGGATTACACTGCGATGGTGCAGTGTATTGTGGGTCGTTCGCGTCACTCGAATTTGGCGCGAACGGCCCAAATCGTTCGTTGTTTGCCGAACGCGCGAACAGCCGATGTTCGAGTCGAACACCGAGCTCATCCCTAATAAACAAACGACTTTCCAAATCACGAATATATATACATACATAAATATTGAGTCAAATCGATATACATACTAAACGAATAGATTCGATATAACGAATATCGACACTCTACAGAGATAACACATTATCCGAAAACGAATTAACACAGCATAACGAATATAACGGAACGAAATTCTGTATTTTATGAATGAAAGCAAAACGAAACAAAATAACATTTTCCGTTGTGCACAGCCGGCCAATGATTCTGTGCTGATTGCATGCTCCTAGCACAGAGACCGAGCTGTGAAAAGACAGCTTTTGGTCCCTTTAATTATTGGTAGCCGGCAGGGTCAGCTGTGGCAGCTAATCACAGTGGTCACGTGATTGGCTGATTTTTCTTAAACCCCAGTGTTCATAACTTTGTAAGGGGATTCCAGAGTGGGCAGAGAAGGATTAAAGAGGAATTCCAAATATGGGTATTTTATACGTAGTTCTTTTGGTCCAGCTTGAATCAATATGTACTATATATACTATATTTGGCCAATGCCCCTGGAAGCTGTAAATCAGTGAAATCACCACAGCTACTCTAGTGATTTCCAGTTGTTTCTAGGTTCCATGCTGAGTAGATGTAGAGTGTGAGGTCACCGCCTTCCCTCTCCACTACATGTATTCAATGCAATGCATCCTCTGAATGGCGCCTGTGCTGAGCAGCCGACCTCCTGTGTTCACAATGCATCAGTCAAATTGATTTCTACATGTTTCTTTCACACCACAACAATGGCATACCAACTGGGGGTCGGTCCGCCCCGGGTGCCACAAAATGCGGGGGGTGTCAGGCTGACCTTGCACCCCCCCCCCTGCGAGTGAAGCTGTGACAGCGTGGCGGGCTCAGGCAGTGCTGCGGCGTGGTGACAGGGCAGCCAGGGAGAGCCGAGCTGTGACAGGGTGCGGGGGTGCCCGAGCTGGGTGTGAAACGTACCACTACCCAAATGACATCCAGAGCTTCCAGAGCCAGCGGAGCGGTGGAGTAGAAAGAAGACACTCTATCTCCTTCTATACCGCAGAAGGAGAGAGAGAGACAGTGAGCAGCACTGAACAGAGGAACTGCTAGTTTACTTTTTAATTTAACCAGCAGGTGATTGGTTGCTAGTTGGTGCTAGCAACCAATCATTAGTCAGTTTCTGCCCTCTGTTCAGCGCTGCTGTATCTCTTCCTCTGGCTGCATGATTAAGGTAGAAAGGGGCTGGGGGGGGTCTGTGAAACATGCAGGGTGCTGTGTAATGTAAAGGGGTCCAGAGGTGCATGGTGCTGTGTAATGTAAAGGGGTCCAGAGGTGCAGGGTGCTGTGTAATGTAAAGGGATCCAGAGGTGCAGGGTGCTGTGTAATGTAAAGGGGTCCAGGAGGTTCAGGGTACTGTGTAAAGGGGTACAGGAGGTGCAGGGTGCTGTGTAAAGGGGCCCAGGAGGTGCAGGGTGCTGTGTAAAGGGGTGCAGGGTGCTGTGTAGTGTAAAGGGGTCCAGAGGTGCAGGGTGCTGTGTAAAGTGGCCCAGAGGTGCAGGGTGCTGTGTAAAAGGGTCCAGAGGTGCAGGGTGCTGTATAGTGTAAAAGGGTCCAGAGGTGTAGTGTGCTGTGTAGTGTAAAGGGGTCCATAGGTGCAGGGTGCTGTGTAAAGGGGTCCATAGGTGCAGGGTGCTGTGTAAAGGGGTCCATAGGTGCAGGGTGCTGTGTAAAGGGGTCCAGAGGTGCAGGGTGCTGTGTAAAGGGGTTCATAGGTTCAGGGTGCTATGTAAAGGGGTCCAGAGGTGCAGGGTGCTGTGTAAAGGGGTCCAGATGTGCAGGGTGCTGTGTAATGTAAAGGGGTCCAGAGTTTCAGGGTGCTGTATAATGTAAAGGGGTCCAGAGGTGCAGGGTGCTGTGTAAAGGGGTCCAGAGATGCAGGCTGCTGTGTAGTGTAAAGGGATCCAATGGTGCAGGGTGCTGTGTAATGTAAAGGGGTCCGGTTATTGCCCTGCTTAGCTGTGTAACATCAGCAAAGATTGAGATTGAGCTATTTATCCCATCCTCTATATCATTTATTAATAAGTTACAGAATTGGTCCCAGGACAGAACCTTGCAGGTACCCCACTTACCACTCCAGACCAGTCTGAGTACACGCTATTTATTACCACCCTTTGAACGCTCTCCTGTAACCAATTTTCTGTCCATGTAATAACCCTCTGGTCTAGGCCTACAGACCTCAGTTTGTAAATTAAAACAGAGTTCCACCCACTTTTTAAACTAGATCCTAAAGGAAAGCCTACCCCTCCACCACTAGTTTTTGGCTATTGTTTTTTTTTATTGCTCCTTCCTATCTTTATTAAAGTACATTGTGTACTTCCGCCCCAGCATCACCGCGGCCCAGGGCGTCATTTCCTGCTGCTCGCCTGCTGGCTTCTGGGACCTGTGTGTGTCCCAGAAGATGACGGTGCCATTAAGGAAGCGCCGCGCGACTCGCGCATGCACAGTAGGAAACCAGCGGCTGTGAAGGCTCCACTGCCGGTTTCCCTTAGTTAAAATGGAGGCGGCTGTACCCGATCCGATGGATGGATCGGCCTCGGGGGCCGAAATTGCGGGCTCCCTGGACAGGTAAGTGTCCTTTTTTAAAAGTCAGCAGCTACAGTGTTTGTAGCTGCTGACTTTAAAAAAATAAAAAAAATTAAGATTTAAGATTTTGTGGAGGACTGTATCGAATGCTTTTGCAAAATTCAGATTCACCACATCCACCGGTCTTCCCTTATATAAATAGCAGCTCACTTCCTCATAGAATGTTAAGAGATTGGTTTGGCAAGAACAACCTTTTGTAAATCCATGCTGATTACTACTAATGATACTGTTTTCATCAGCAAAATCTTGGATATAGTGCCTTATCATCCCCTCCAATAGTTTACATACCATAGATGTTAGACTGACTGGTCTGAAGTTCCCGGGTATACTGTATGTTTGGACCCTCTTTTTAAATATTGGTACCACTTTGGCCCTTCGCCAATCAGCTGGCACCATTCCTGTCAGTATGCTGACCAAAAAATTAGGAATAGTGGTCTGGCTATAACCTGACTGAGTTCTTTGAGGATTCTCGGGTGTAAGCCATCTGGTCCTGGTGATTTATTTGTGTTAAGTTTTTAAAAGTCTTTTACGGACCCCAGCTTCTGTTAGCCACAAGGGTACACTCTGTGATGCGTTACTAATGATTGTCACATTCTCACGTACCTTGTGGATGAGCCCGGTAATGCAGAGGAAGGCCTCCCTTATGTATCTGACTTGCGGCCCCTGATAGAGCAGACAGGGGACCTGAGAGTGCAGAATGGTATGAGTGCCTGGCAGGTTGGTAGTCAGAGGAGCTGCTCCGGAATTCCGGATGCCACAGGGATGAGGACCAGTCAGAACAGCAGGCAGTTGTGAAGCTGGATCAGCTGTTATCAGGATACCACACACTTGGATGCTAGTGGCAGCGCATGGTAGATCAGCCCTGAGGGATGAGAAGCACAGACAGGCACAGGGACACAGGTTTTGAGAGGCCAGGATAAGTGCAGAGGCCAAGGCAGGTCAGAGTACAGGCCAGGTCGGCAACAGGCGGTCAGCGTGGTACAAGAGGAGCAGGCAGGATCAAAGTCAAAGACAAGGCGGGGACAGGTGCAGGCAGAAGGCAGGAAGAGTCAAAAGGCAAGCCGGGTCAAACACAGGAACAGATCTCTAAGCAGGTTACAGGTAGCAGGGGTCATGGGAAGCTGCAGATCAGATAGCACTGGCTCTGTTTACAAGCCCTGTTTAAATAGTTAATCTGGCGCCAAGATTCGCACGCACACGCACCGGTGCTCGCAAACGTGCAGCAGGATTCCTTCTACAGAACATTTCCTGACAATGATACAGTCCTGATTACTATACCCCTCCTTTTCCCCCTGTAAAAACCAAGAAGAAGAATGCAATTAGTACAGTTATGGGTCCAATGTGCTGTGACCTCATTTTTTTACTATTAATATATTTTTATAATTTTTTTTTTCTCTACTCTTTTCTCTACTCTATGTGTTTTTCGTGGTCTATTTTAGCTGCCTTGTTTGCGTTCTTACACTTCTTATTGCGTTCCTTGTAGTGTTGGAATGCCAACAATGAGCCCTCAGCCTTATAGTTTTTAAATGCCTTTTTTTTCTCTTTAATGTGTCTCTTTAAATGAAAGTTTAGCCAACCATGTTAAACCTTGGCTCTTTGATATTTATTGCCCATTGGAATGCACTGGATAATACCTTTATTTAATATGTTTTTTCTCAGTGTTTAATTTTTATAGAATTTCGTCCCTATTAGTATCTTGTAGTATTGAGCGCAGTTTAGAAAATTTGGCTCTTTTGAAATGTACTGTTTTTTTGTACTACCCTTGTGCCTCCTTTTCCTATGATTTATGCTGAATGTAATTATCCTGTAAAAGCTGGTTCCCAAGTTGTCTCTTATTTCCACATCTGCGATCAGATCTTTATCATTTGTAATTAATAGATCTAGCAATACATTATTTCTAGTCGGGGAATCCACCAATTGGCACATGAAGTTGTCCTGTAAGACTTTTAAGAAATGACGGGCCTTAAATGAGTGAGCAGTTCCTTCTGCCTAGTCAATATCTGGATAGTTGAGGTCCCCCATTATGATGATGTTGCCCTGTCTTACTGCCATTTCTGCCTGTGACAGAAGATCCAACTCCTCCTCATCCTTCGGGTTAGGGGGCCTGTAACATACCCCCAATATTAATTTCCCACTTTTTTCTTCTCTTTGAAGTTCAACCTATAGCAACTCTGCCACGTTCATTCTTAATATACATGAAAATCCTCTTCTACCCTCCCTGTCCCTCCAATGCAAGGAATAACCTTGGATAGTTGCCAGCCAGTCGTGTGAGCTGTCAAACCAAGTTTTTGATATCCCTTTGAAGTCTAAATCATCCTCGTGTATCCAGGGCCGTTTGAAGGAATTTGGGGGCCCCAAGCAAATGGACATGGAGGCCCCCCCCTCCCCCACACGCACCTACAGTGGACACAGACACAGTATATCTAACGATATCCCAGGACAGCGGGGTTTTTTTTGCACGCTGCGCCATACATGCATGGGGCGAACGGAGCCTAATGCATGCGAATACAACTCTAATGTAAAAATATTAGATGGTTGTGGGGCCCTCAGGATATGCCAGGGGCCACCCTACAGTCCAGCACTGTCCTATACATAGACCTGAGATAATATCTATCATATAATGAGGATATCCCACACATAGCCCTGTTATCGTATGTATATCACATCCTTGTGGCCCCTGACTGACCCCCCCTTATATAAGCCCCCTCTGTCCTCACACCGACAGGGATAAAACACAACCGCCCCGCCTCATTATATGAGTAGCACAGCCGTCCTACCGTAACGTTCGGCACCACACAGCTTATCTCGCATGGCGACTACATTCATACAGGACCCGCCGAACTGTACGAGGGAGCTGATTGGGCGAAAGGAGAGCGCTTCTGGGTCACGTGATAGGACCAACCAATAAGAGCCAGGCAAGGGAGAGAGGGCGGGTGATTCAAACCGATGTAGAATAGATTGGGAGCTCTCAGCTGTTTCTATATAAGACCTCAGCGGGGTGTGTGGCGCGCGATACCCGGCCGGACTGGGGCCCCAGGCCAGCTCGGGGCCCCAAGCAATTGTTTGGTTTGCCTGTCCTGTTGCGACGGGCCTGCGTGTATCAGTAGCTCCAGTACCTCCATTTTGTTAGCTAGGCTCCTGGCATTAGTGTACATGCCTCTCAGTTTTGTTATTATTTCCTCATTAGTTGTTCTGTGGCTGTAATTTTGTTTTGCCAACCCACTCACCCAGGGTTTAGGTAATATGGATATATTGCCACTAGTGCCTCCCTTGGCACCCTCTGACCTTCTCTCACTGTTGGCTTTCACTTCCTCTAATCCCTCCCCCCACCATCTACTTTAAAAGCCCCTACAGCTTTTTTGACCATCTTCTTCCCCTTCAGAGCTGCACCCTTACCATTAAGGTGCAGTCGGTCCCTACTATAGAATCGGTAACTGACTGAAACATCAGTCCAGTTCTCCAGAAACCCTTGTTCCTGCACCAGTTCCTCAGTCACTTGTTAAGTTCCCTAAGCTCCTGCTGCCTCTGTGTGGCTTGAGGTACATTCAGTATTTCTGAGAATACCACCTTGGAGGTCCTTCTCATTAATATAGCCTCTATGTCCTTGAAATAATTGTTTTGGATGATCCATCTTCCTCTAACTTTTTCATTGGTTCCAATGTGTACCATGACAGCTGGGTCTTTTGTCTTTTATTCTTTTCTTCCTCTACTGAGATACTGATGTTATGCTGCACCATTCTCCTCCGGCCAGCAGAGGAGAGCTAAGGCCAAGCAAGCCCATAGACTTCTATGCAGAGTGATGAGAATCCTGGGAGTTGTAGTTTGAGATAAAAGCCATTTGACTCCTTACACTACAGATCCCAATAGGCACTGTGCAGTAGGAGGAGTGAGAAATTATTTTTTATTAAACTGCCTGGGAAAGTTCTTCCTCTTGACGCTGAAGGAGTTAGAGAGAGGGCACACTGCCTGGATATTCACCTGTCAGCAGAAGACCATACTAGTGGAGATCCGAGCCTAAGACTGGGAGCGAGGACACCCGGGGGCAGTGCAGCACCGTCCACATCACTGCACCTGCACCGCTGCATTCACTTGCCGACCAACCAAAAATCCAGAAAAAACACATGATAAAAATGTTATAAATTGAGTTGCAGTTCAGTGAGTAAAATAAGTATTTAATCTGGCACAGCAGCACCCGCTCCCACCCGGGAACCCCCTCCTATGTCTACATCCGCCATCAGGAGAGACCTCAGGCCACATTTTGACTGCCCTGACACATGGGACATCCAAGATGGCGGTCATGACTCAGCCTCATGCTGCAAGCACGGAAGGTCTCCCAGATCACAGGCAAGTGATTGCCCCAGCGATACTGAACTTCACCTTGATCAATCATATGGGTAGCCAACAGGCCATTACACCCTCCCCGGCCTCCACAGAGTCTCTCATAGGCGGCACGATGGTAGACTTTGCCCTCTCCCCTTTGGGGCCTAATACAGCCTGTCATTTTCATACTCCCACCCGGTACTCCCCCCCCCCGGGCCTTCAATCCTAGCCCCTACCTTATTCCACTCATGCGCTTTTTGGGACAGCTTCCGAAACCTGCCAGCTCTGGTCGTCCACTTGCTTACTTGTTTGAATCCAGTTTTTCCCCCCGGCCTAGATATTAAATCCTTCAAGTGGTGGTTGGACAAAGGCCTATACCGTATAGGACACTTCTACACCTCCAAGGGACCTATCACCCTTAGCCACTGTGTTAGCAAATTAGAACTCCCCGACTCTGAAAGGTTCCGATTTAGACAAATATCACATTTCCTACACAAGGTATGGAAGGACAAACGGCTTCCACCCAAATTCACAGCTTACAAACTTTGGTGTGGGCAGGCCATGGAGCAAAGGAAGGCATCTCCATAGACTATTTGTCACTCTCTCTCCCAACAGACAAATCCTCTGGCCAATGGGACCTGGAGACCTGGCAGGCCACATGTACTAAATCTTTCAAAAGAATCCTAAATGTTTCCCTATTTGAGGCCAGCCTTAAGGTACCTAACCCCCACCAGACTTACGTCCATTTACCCCTCAGCTGATCCGTTATGTTTCAGAGGATGCCAACTCCTGGGATCGATGGCGCATGTTTGGTGGGAGTGCCCTAGAATTCGCTCATTCTGGAACAAAATTTTTAACCTTATCTACAAGGTTACCAAATGCACGATCTCTAGGTCCCCATCAGTGGCCCTACTAAATGCCCATATCCCACAGATCCCCAAGGCTAAACAAAAGCTGATCCATTTTATTCTGTTAGGAGCAAAACTCACCATTGCCAAAGCCTGGAAACAGCCAAAAACTTCCATAACGGCGGCTAGAAGGAAAATCTTGTGGATAATGACCCAGGAAAAGCTGGCCAGTATTCTAGCAGACACAACTCAGAACTTTGAAATGATATGGGATCCCTGGGCTCTCTTCGTTGGTGTTTTACTTACCCCTGGTGTTCTACCAAGTCTACATTCTTCTACAGCCTAGCATTTGGCACATACCCTTCTCCCTCTTCTCTTCCTTCTTTATACTTCTCCTATACCCTTCTCAACTTACTTCAGGTTTACGTCTGGAGATGACCCGTGTTTTGGCTCATAACCTTTTGCAGAAATGTGAATGCATAGGTCAGGCGAGACTTCCTTAATGCGGAGTTCCACCCACTTTTGAGAGGTGGTCTTATCTTCGTTTTTTGGATAGTATTTTTTTTTTTCTTCTAGCTTACCTTTTTATGAAGTGCAGCCTGTACTTCAGATCCATCCGATCCGTGGCGCAGGACGTCATATTCTCTTTTTCGGCGGCCCCCCGCTGTCTTCTGGGACCTGTGTGTGTCCCAGAAGACAGCCAGCCATTCACAAAGCACTGCGCGACTCGCGCATGCGCAGTAGGAAATGGACAGTGAAGCTGCAAGGCTCCATTGTCGGCTTCCCCTAATTAGAATGGCGGCACCTGCATCCGATCCGATGGACGGATCGGCCTCGGGGGGCTGACATCAAATGGACAGGTAAGAGTCCTTATTAAAAGTCAGCAGCTACAGTGTGTAACTGCTGACTTTAAAAAAATAAAAATTTGTGGGTGGAACACTGCTTTAATTGCTGTTCAGATGATAACTCCCCCAGTGTTAGGCTGTTTATGCGGCCTCGAGACGGAGCTGAGGGGGCTGTGGGGAAATTCCCCCTCTGGCACAGGATGATTCCATTAAGGGTGCCAGGGGCAGGGAGGACCCCTTCCTCTCCTGAAGCCTTATCCTTTGACTAACCTATCTGGGAGACAGCCTCAGTTCCCTTTCTTTTTGCCTGCAAATGTACCTTACAGATCTGTTATTGTAATTTGGCTATTTATTTGACCTTCCACATTTACAGTGCAGAGTAATTTTCCACGCTAAGTTCTATTGCATTGTACTACGCTGTTTTTCTTTCTAATTGAAAAATAAAATCTTTTGAAAGTAAAAAAAAAAAAAATATTGCAAATAAATTATCTTTCTTCATAAATTTAGTCCAAAATGTATACTGCTACATTTCATGTTGAAAGTAACCCAATTCAGTGTATATTATTTAGTCTGTAGGAAAATTAGAGAGCCCACAAACTATGGTATACCTATATCTGAAAATTGATCAATGATGGGTTTTAATTCCTCTTATTCCCCTGCAAGGTAAAAGCATAATGGGCTAGTATACTAGTCCATTATGTGGCACTTACCTACAAACAAAGCCTGCGATGTCCGCGATGTCCCCGCTGGTGGAAACATCCATCTTCAATCCTCTTCCTTCCGGGGCCGTGAACTCCAGCTCTGTGACTGGCCGGAACCGCATAACGTCACTCCCGCGCATGCACGGAGCTGCCAGCCATGACACACGCTGGGGAAGAAACGGCACACATGTGTCAATGACATCGGTGCACTACAAGGCAAATATCTCCTAAACGTTTAGGAGATATTTTCAGTACATACAGGTAGGTAAGCCTTATTATAGGCTTATAATAGGCTTACCTATATGTAGCAAGGTCCCGGGCCGCCAGAAGCCTAATGGTAACCTCCAGAGCCAGGGAGAGCTGGCATCCTTCTGTGTAGAGTGGGTTACGAGGCATGGTGGGTGTAATGCAAGGTAGAATCAACGTAGAATCATGGGCGTCAGACACTTGAATGCAAAGAGATTTATTGTCTCTTAAACAGAACTGTGAGAGAGAGGGTTTAGGGCCAGGACACCCTTTAGTAGTTGCAATGTTAATTGACAGACTCTGAGACTTCTATAGGTAGACAGACATGCAGGGAAAGGCACCCAGCCAGACACCACATCTGCATATGTAGACACGCTGTCTCCTATGGCAACAATCTTGAACAGTTTCAAACAAAGGTTGCAATGAACTCTTTACTTCCTCCACAATCTCATATTGTAGATCTTCACTCAACTGAGCTCCCAGTCTCTCTCACTAGACTTGCTGATCCACTGCCACTGGATCTCCTGAGCTCTTCCAATCTTCTCTCTCTCTCAGTATCTTCCTCAAGCGTCACCCCTGCTTCCCTGCTGGGTCCCTAGCTTGGCATCCAAGGTACTCCTCAAGCATCACCCCACTGGCCTGATCAGTCCCTGGCTTGACACACAAGCCTGCTCTGCAAGCATCACCTCCGCTGGCTAGGTCCCTGGCTTGACACCTACTGAAATTTCCAAATTCTTTACTGTCCCCCGGTTGGTAAAAAATACTGTTTCGGTACTTGCTTCAGCTACTCACTGTGGTACCTGGTAACAAGGTGGCCTTCCCCTTAGTGGCGACAGCTTCCCTTCTACCTCCGACCACGAAAGGTTCTCCGGCCAGCAGAACCGTCACCTTTGGTTGGACTGCAAGCCGCAGTCCCAACCCTAAGCTGCTATCTCTTGCTTCTGGATAGGCCCTCAGACAGCCTAGCAGCCAGCTGTCCCCAGGATAGGCCATAGGCTCTGGCCTAGCAGCATGGGCAGTACAACACACGTCCACCCAGACAGCCGTACAGGTGGCTAAGAACCTTTGATCACCTGACCTCACCCAAATAAATAAGCTCTCCCAGCAGGCCAAGGGACCAAAGAAGATCCCTGCCCATTGGATGAGATACCCCATCTATTCCTAATCTGTCCTTTCAATGCCCTTGTTTTATCTAGTGCCACCAGATACCCGGCCATCTAGTGACAGAAGAGAGAAGTGCAGCAATTCCAGAGTTGGGGTCGAATCAATGGATCTCCTATCAATTGATCACGGCGACTATACCTGGCAAGTAAATTTACTAGCAGCCCTGCCTAAACATCAGGGTGCTACATCTATGTAAAAATAGGTCAGGGGGGTTTACAACCACTTTAACAATATAGCAGTTGCTACATCAGAGGGAAAAGGTCACCAGTTTTGAGTGGAGCGTAAACTTTACAAAAAGTCACCTAGGGCCCACTCAGATTTCCTTGGGAGCACATTTCCATGCTGTCAGCTCAACTAGCGCTGTGCAAACTATTGGCACTATATAAATCCTGTATAATAATAATTACTGTTGTAGCGGCCTCACCCTCTCTCTATTCTTTAGTGGATACTTTGGCTTCGGTCTAGGGGTACGTTAAGGGGAGAGCGAGGTGCGCCACGGCCCATGTCCTCTAGATTACTGCGTGTAGAGGTGAAGGCCAGAATCAGATTACACCCGGGCTGTGTATACGTTCAGAGCCAAGTCTGTTCTGCTGATAACCCCCATTGCTCCCAGTAATTGGAGTACCACACACTGAAAAGGTCCAACACTTATTTATTCCATAACGGCAAACAAATAGTTATTTGCGAGCAGACAGTTTGAGACCCATAGAACAGTTCAGTATTGGTGGGGAGTAGGTCAAGGCACAATCCTCATAGAAAACTAAACCGTTGAGGTTTCACCAACGGTTGCTAAGCACAGTGGCTGTTAAATTGACTTTTTGGCTTCAGAGTCTCTTCCAGCGACTGTAGTGAACAGGAACTGGAGTTACCTTCGCTACGTTGCAGCCCCTGTCAGGGGGAAGACATCCCTCCAAGGGAGTTACCAGAGGCCCCGCCGTCACTGGATTAATGCTGTTCCGGACTATCCGGAAGGGTTACACTCCCCGGCCTCCTCGCCTCAGATACGGGTCCCAACACCTTAGGGCCCCTCGGACTCCTCCACCCTCGCGGAACCCAGACGAAGTTACTGGGCCCCAGGCCTTGGCCATAGTACCTCACCCCAGGCTTAAGGTGCCTGGGATGGACTCCATCCCTCGCTCCTGCCAGGTCAAGGGCACCTGGGCCCGGATCTCCAGAACGCCAGCACCCAGGCCGAAGGGCGACAATGCCACCTGCAGGCCACAGGGAACCTTGCACCACCAGAGTCCTCCAAGAACCACAAAAGGGATTCTCAGATTCCGTAACAATTAGTAAATCTGGGTTAACTAACCCAGATGCTCCCCCCCAAATTTAAATACCCGCTACACTGTAATCAGACAAGGGGTCAAGGAGGCCATCTCAGCTCATAACTCAGTGCTTTAAGATCATTGGAAGACTGACCGCTATGATCCCTATGATCAAATAGATGCTTCTCAGGTTGTGTCCAATATTCTGGAACGCAGGGCAGATTCCTGTACCCTTTACACCTTCTGAACAACAGGACAGCGGCAGCATATTTCAGGAAGCAGGAAGGAATTTGCAGCATGACTTAGCTGAGGGAGGTAACTCCAATCATAAATGGGTACAATCCAGTCTGGGCCAAAACTTGGTGCCTGTATCAGAAACACATTCGCTGATGCCATTTTTTTCTATACCTTTGACAACAAGTGATCCTTACTGCTGTAGGTGTTTGACACGTTAGTGCAAAAAGTAGGATTTTTAAAACAGCTTACCTGTAAAATCCTTTTCTTGGAGTACATCACGGGACACAGAGCGGCATAGTCATTACTATGTGGGTTATATAGAATTACCTTCAGGTGCTGGCAATGGCAACTTCCAAAACAGGAAGTACCCTCCCCTATATAAGCCCCTCCCATCCGGGAGCACCTCAGTTTTGTAGCAAAGCAATACGTGTCCCCAAAAGAGGGGTGGGAGCTCTGTGTCCCGTGATGTACTCCAAGAAAAGGATTTTACAGGTAAGCTGTTTTAAAAATCCTACTTTCTTGTTCATACATCACGGGACACAGAGCGGCATAGTCATTACTATGTGGGACGTTCCAAAGCAATGCCAAATGAGGGGGGGGGGATATACCATACATAAGCTGGGCGCCATCAGGCATGAGGATCTTTTGCGGCCTGCAACACACTGCGCCCAAAGGCGACATCCTCCTGACTTCTAACGTCCACCTGGTAGAACCTAGTAAACGTGTGTACTGAAGACCATGTTGCGGCCTTACAGATTTGAGCCAGGGAGGCCTGGTGATGCACTGCCCATGAAGTTCCAACTGCTCTAGTGGAGTGCGCCCTAACTTTGAACGGAGGCGGTCTACTTCTCAAGCCATAGGCTTGTATTATGACCTGTCGAATCCACTTGGCTAAAGTAGATTTTGATGCTGCCTGACCCTTTCTGGGGCCTTCCGGCAGAACAAACAAAGAATCCGTTCTACGAATCTGAGCAGTGGCTTTTAGATAAGCTTTAACTGCTCTTACTACATTCAAAGAATGCAATAACTTTTCCTCTACCGAGCTCGGTTTGGGGAAAAAGAAGGAAGAACCACATCCTGGTTCAAGTGAAACCTCGATACCACCTTAGGAAGAAAGGCTGGGTGAGGACGTAATACTACTCTGTCCTCATGAATAACCAGATATGGCTCTTTACAGGACATGGCGGCTAATTCCGACACTCTTCTAGCCGAGCATATGGCTACTAAAAATATCAATTTTCTGGTGAGTAGAACCAAGGAAATGTGCCGCAAAGGTTCAAATGGCTGCTTCTGCAGAACCGACAGAACCAAATTTAGATCCCATGGGCATATGGGAGCTTTAATCGGTGGAATAATACGAGTCACACCTTGCATAAAGGATTTGACAAGTGAATGCATAGCCAGGGGCCTTTGAAATAGTATTGATAAGGCCGAAACCTGGCCCTTGATAGTACTTAAGGCAAACTTCCTGTCTACAGCCCACTGCAGGAAGTCCAGAATTCTGCCTATAACGTACTTACGTGGATGCCATTTTCTGGCCTCCCACCAAGTGATGTACGCCTTCCAAACTCTATAGTAGATCTGCCTGGATACAGGCTTCCTGGCATTGATTATTGTTGATACCACAGAGTTAGAGAGACCTCTCTTCTTTAGGATGTGGGATTCAATAGCCAGGCCGTTATACCACCCTTCCTTACTAACTCTAAGTTTAACGGTCCTTGCGAAAGCAGGTCCGGACGACGTGGAAGGGTCCAAGGACTCCCCACAGACATTTTGATGATCTCCGCGTACCAGGCCCTTCGGGGCCACGCTGGAGCCACCAGGATCACCGGCTTCTTTTCCAACCTGACTCTGCGAAGGAGTCGAGGCAACAATTGTAGTGGAGGGAATGCATATATCAGTCTGAACTGATCCCAAGGGAACACCAGAGCATCCGAGCCGCAAGCGAGGGGATCCCTTGTCCGGGAGACAAATCTGTCCACCTTTGCGTTGAATCTGGATGCTAGCAGATCTACATCCGGTGTTCCCCACCGCTGACATATTGCTCGGAAGACCTCGGGATGAAGGGACCATTCCCCTGGGCATAACTGTTGGCGACTTAGAAAGTCCGCCTTCCAATTCTCCACCCCTGGAATGAAGACAGCTGACATACATGGGACATGCTTTTCTGCCCATTCCAGGATGTGACTTACTTCCCTCTGGACTGCACGACTCCTGGTGCCTCCCTGATGATTGATATATGCCACTGCTGTGGCATTGTCTGATTGAATTCTGACAGGGGACCCTTGGAGTCTGGATGCCCAGGCTACTACGGCATACCGGGCTGCTCGTATCTCTAAGAGATTGATGGGCAGGGTTTTTACTACATTTGACCATCTGCCCTGGAGAGACCATTGCTCCAGTACTGCCCCCCAGCCTATAAGGCTGGCATCTGTAGTGACCACCTTCCAGGATATCGGACTGAAGGGTTTTCCCTTCTGGAGATTCTGGGGGATCAACCACCAGCAGAGACTCTTCCGAACGGAAGGGGACAAAGCCATCGGGAAGTCTAGAGCCTGAATTTTTCCGTTCCAGGCTGACAATATGGCCCTCTGTAAATTCCTTGAGTGGAATTGGGCGCTTGGCACAGCTTCGAATGATGCTACCATCTTTCCTAGCAGCCTCATGCACAGGCGTATGGACGGCTGTCTTTTTGCACAAAGCAGACGGACCAAGCCCCTCAAAGAGGATACCTTGTCTAGAGGTAAGAAAATCTTCCTCTGGTCTGAATCCAGCCGTAGCCCTAGATATACCAGGTTTTTCACTGGCTGTAGGGCTGACTTGTCCAGGTTGATGACCCAACCGTGAGATTCTAGATACTTGATTGTATCGACAATTACCACTTCTAGCTTGGCAACTGAGTGGTCCATCAACAACAGGTCGTGTAGGTATGCCATTATCGTTACACCTCGTGTTCTTAGATCGGCCAACAGTGGGGCCAGAATTTTTGTGAACACTCGTGGTGCTGTGGCCAGACCGAATGGTAAGGCTCTGAACTGAAAATGGCGCCCTTCTACTGCAAAGCGTAGAAATTTTTGATGACCTGGAAAGATGGGAACATGCAAGTAAGCATCTTTGATGTCGATCGAGGCTAACCATTCCTCCCCCTGTAGGGCAGCGGTGACCGATAGGATCGACTCCATCCGGAAGGACCGGACGTTTAGAAATTTGTTTAGACTCTTTAGGTCCAATATGGGTCTTATGTCCCCGTTTGGTTTCGGGACTGTGAAAAGGTTTGAGTAGAAACTCAACCCCCACTCTTCCATAGGAACCTCCATAATTACTCCTTGGAGCAATAGTTGTTCTAACGCCACTAGGAGACACCTTCTTTTCAGAGGGTCTTTTGGCATGCCTGACCACATAAAATGGGAAGGAGGAGACTCTTTTAACTCCAACTTGTATCCCCGAGTTACTGCGGAGAGCACCCATCTGTCTTTGATCGTCTCCCGCCAGGTCTCTGTGAACAACTGAAGTCTTCCCCCCACCCGTTTGAGTGGGGGCAGCCCTTCATAGGCTTGACTTGGAGGCTGGCTTAGTACCTCTTCGGATCCAGGGCTTTTTATTACCCTGTGACTGTCCCTGATTTTTACCTCCTGAGTTTGACCGAGGAGGCCGTCGGAACTGCTTAGTAGCAGACGTCCCAGGGATAGGAGAGGTAGTCCTCTTAAAAGATGGACCCCTAGACCTCTTTTTAATTGGTAAGAGAGTACTTTTACCACTGGAAATCTTCTGGATATATTTATCCAGGTCTTCGCCAAAAAAGGCGTTCTCCATGAAATGGGAAGCTAACTAAGAGCTTCTTACAGGGAGCCTCAGCAGACCAGTTCTTGAGCCACAGAAGCCTACGCATATGTACCAAAGACAGCGTGAGGCGGGAGGCCTGATGGATAGAATCCTTGATGGCGTCAACCGCAAAGCATAATGCTCTAGGCAGATCAGCCAGAGCCTGGGCCTGCTGGTCTGGCAAATCCCTCAGGACCATTTTCATTTGATCCTTTAAAGCTTGGCAGACCCCAATAGCTGCCACTGCTGGCTGTGTAACAGCCCCTGCTGTGGAAAAAGCAGATTTTAATAAAGATTCCAATTTTTTATCTACTGGATCTTTGAACATTTGAACATTATCTACTGGACATGTCAGTGATTTGTTCACAGAAGAAATGGCTGCGTCCACCGTAGGAACATTCCATCTCTGGGTGAATTTTTCCTCCATGGGATAGATCACCTGAAATTTCTTAGGTGGAACAAATAGTTTATCAGGATGTTCCCAGTCCTGGTATATAAGTCCTTCCAATAATGGATGAATTGGAAAGGAGCAATTAATCTGGGGAGCTTTTAGCGACCCCAACGAGGAGACAGCAGTAGTTGATGGTTCAACAAGAGGCATTTTAAATGCAGATCGAACCATGTCAGTTAGGGTCTGGACCCACAATCTTTCAGTCTGTGATGCTGAAAATGGTTCATCTACTGTCGATTCCTCAAAAACAGAGTTAACCTCCTCCTGATCCCCTTAAGGAAGGTCAGTCCCTTCCTGGGACTGTTGCTCTGCCAACAGGCACTCTAATGGAGGGGATGGAGATCTGGCGCGCTTTCTTTCCTGTAGAGAAGAAGCGATCAATGCTGCCAATCTCTGCTCCAATCCCTCCAGAGTTGAGGCAAAAACCTCCTCTGTTATATATGCAGGAGCAGGTGGACTGAGGACAGCCGCAGTACCTGGCACTCCCGGGGGTTCCTTATGGGTATTAACCTCTGATTTCTCAGGGGAGGAAGGTGCAGATGACTGCTCCAGATCCTCAGAGCCCGATGGAGACCCCCTACACTTCCTGAGAGGTATATCTCGGAGTTTTTTAGGCGGCATATTCCTTAGTTCAAAGCTGAGGTATTCCAGCCGCAATACACCCCTTTACTGAAATAGTCTAATGCAATTTGCTGCTATGTACATCAGTGGGTGTCTACTAATGCGTCTTTCTGGGGATGCCTGTATCAACCGCCCGCTGTAAGCCCCTATACCATGCTACCAGCTCCTTTTCATGCTCTGTGTCCATAGCAAGCAGCGTGGACTGAGTCCTTTTATCTTGCTGGGACGCCCGCACATGCGCAGAAGCGCTGGGCGCACAGAGCGCGTCATCCGCCAGGCTCCGCCCCCTTTTTTGAAGCTAAATCTTATAAAAAGAAAGCGTGTGTGCGCGCACGCGCGTGCACGTGTGCGCTCTTGGCGCCATGTAGGGAGAGGAGCCAGGGTCCCTGTTTCACCAGGACTCGGGGATGGAAGGAAACTACTTGGCAGCATGACAGAGGAATGCAGCTTCCCTGATAGAGAGCTCACTCATCTGCCTGGACTTTCACCATGGAAGGAATAGTCCCAAGAAAAAAAGACGTTCCACAGCGGCCTCTAGTGGACAAACACAGGTACCGCACTTTTGTCTTTTTTTTTTTTTAAAACCTCCTTTATGAAAAACATTTCTAGGTTTACAGTTTTTAAAACTTCCTTTATGAAAAGACATTTCTAGGATTTCTTAGGCATATACAGCTATTAGCGGGAATACCTTTAGGTAACAGGCAGAAAGACATATTAGGCTTGGGGGTCCCCTCAATAGAACCAAGTTCCTGAGGGGCCCCCACTTACCTTTTCCCCGCCGCAGGACTTTGTTTGGTCCACAGAAGCCCAAACTTCACCTCTCACGGCAGGCATTGTACTAGACCTTCAGGGACCGGGTTCCCAAGGATTCCACTCCCCTGGACCTGTATAGCACCCTGCACAGATAGCCTCTTGGTTTTGGGTATGACCAGAGCTCTGGATCCCAGGGTCCAGCCCTCCTAAGAGAGGCATTACAGGCAAAACCCTGCTCTTCTCTGCAAGGCCCGGGTACCGACCGTTTAGCTATGAAGCTTTTTTGGTCGGATCCGGAATAGCTTGCTAAGGCCCAGAGAACCTGTACACAAGCCCAGATGAATACATGTTAACCTTGGCCAACACCTTAGACACTGGCAAAAAACTGAGGTGCTCCCGGATGGGAGGGGCTTATATAGGGGAGGGTACTTCCTGTTTTGGAAGTTGCCAGTGCCAGCACCTGAAGGTAATTCTATATAACCCACATAGTAATGACTATGCCGCTCTGTGTCCCGTGATGTATGAACAAGAAATGGGGCAGCCAGAGAAGGATTTATTTGTGTTAGACCAGAATACCAAGGTGACCAATTTCATCTCAAGATTTTGCAGGACTCAGACAGTACAGTAGCTATTGACACCTTTAACCATACCTTGGCCAGCTTGCACGGCTCACATTTTTTTTATTGATATAATTTAATATTTTCATATGTATAAAGATTTTCTCATAGTGTGTGGCGTAATTTATTCAGTATACCAATTTTCTATATTCTTTTTTTAGAGCAGCACATATTTTCTTATTTACATTGCGTACTATAAGTTGTACTAGCTGCTTCTGGTTATTGATTGTATTGGGATCTATAGCACAGTTTAATTTCTAAGGTATCACATATTTCCTCCTGTTATTCACAATTTTCTGAACAGGCTAGCTTAGGAGACACTGACAGTGATCATTGACCTACTATTCTGAACCATATGTAGCACACAGATCCTTTACCCTGCTTACCTCCACAACAGAATGGGACACACCATGCCACAAGCCCAGTCCTTCCGTTGGTTCTCTCCCCTAGAGTGTAGGGAAAAGTCTATTCTCTCTTTGTATTCAATAAGGCCATTGTCCAAACAATATTAAACCCAATAAAGAAAGGTTTATTTTTATCTTGCGTAGAAACTTGATAGGAAAGTAGGAGATAGAGAATTTAACAGGGAGGTAGGTTCAGGCACGCGGCACTTAACTGTCAGTTATCTCCACTCAGTCCTGAGTGGGCTTTGCTCACCCGGATAGTCCCCTCTCACGGTCCTAGCAGCCGGTGTGGAGCACGGAACATTCACTTTAAATCACCTAAAAGATACGATCAGGATATGAACTTTTGAATCCCGAACTTCCCAGCACTTGTAACACTTGAGACCATAGGTGCCAGTTGGGCACGTTACAAGGCTTTTGGCAGATTATGGAATCCTTCCCTCTGATAGGCAACCAGGCCTCTCCCGAGACAGTGACTTCCCTCACCGATCCCTGCGGACAGGTCCTCCCCTGGTTTCCTCTCCTTCAGAGCGGGTCACCCCCACTTGGGCACCCTGGGACTCCTTTTCTGGTGTAGGCCTCAGATAAAGGTGCTGGGCCTACCTGGAACGATGCAGCCTCGGGCCGAAGGTGCCCGGGGCTGAATACACACACACGTACCCCTGGCCATGAGGGCCACCGAAGGTGGGGTACGTGCCTCGGACCATGGGGTCCTCTGGATCGCCTCTGAACTCCTGAACCTAATGGCGTCCGCCCCTTAAGTACCCTCTCCCAGCATGCACAGCGGGTAGACCACTCCCACTGCACACCTGCCGAGAGAGGACACCCAATCACGCTGCAATGCTACCTGTGGATCAACCTGAGACCTGAATGGCAGCTCCCCCCACAGGTCAAAGGGAACTGTACTGCCAGGCAACACCACAACAAAGCAGAAACCAATTTAAAGAATTCAAACAGCCTGAGCCTAAATATTTGCTCAGGCTACCCCTTAAATTTAGGCATAGCGACCTCAATTATGGGGGGTCCGCTACACATACATGGTTCTTTCTCTTGTGAAATCTCAGTATTCAGGATCTGTAATCCACCCGTGCCCAGTCTGGCTAAATGTAAAGGCCTGGCTCGGGAGAGAATGCTGTTTAGATGCAGTAGTAAACACCCTACTAAGGCCAGAACAATGGAAATGCACCAGGTATATAACTGCATCTGGGGAAAGTTCAGGCGGTTTGTGGTCGCACCTGAGCCAAAGAAGTACAGCATACTATCTATAATTCATGAATAATGGACTAAGTCTCAGTTCTCTGAAAGTACAGGTCTCCAACATATTATCTTTTACCAATACATTATAATGACAGAAAGGCGGGTGACACAGTTTTTCAGAGCTGTTCTGTGTCTGAGACCACCAAGAAAACCTAGCAGTTCTAACATGAATCTTACAGTGGTTTTGATTGCTTAGCAGGGCCACCATTCAAGTCTTTGAAATCCTGCAGTATCGCACACTGATGGCAGTTTTTCTGGTTGAAATTACCTTTGTAAACAGGGGGGTAAAAAGATTAGCTTTGGAGAATGGTGAGTCCTTTTTCAAGTTTCTACCCAAAATAGTCAATTCCACGCCAAGGCTGAACTTCCAACCAAAAGTACCATCCAGGTGTGCGCAGCCTATTGCATTAGGATGGGCACCCCAAAGCTCAAACACACATGTGTATATATAGAGCAGTAGGGCAATGGACAGTGTCGGTAGAGCAATAGACGATGTCAGTAGGGCAGAGGTTGGTGTCAGTAAAGCAGTGGACCGTGTCAGAAGGGCAGAGATTGGTGTCAGTAGATTACTTTTTATATTGTTTTTATTATTATTACTTTTTTACAATTGTATTATTATTTTTTACAATCATTTTTTATTATTGTTTTTTAAAATTTTTTTTTTAGGAGCCCCATTGGGGACTTTGGTGAAATAGCAGGGGTCTAAACAGACCCCTGATGTCTTACTTTTGAGACAGAGAAAGGGACTGAGGACAGAGATTCCCCAGTCTTTTTCTTTGCAGCCAGGCAGCAGGGAGAATCTGCCCAGCACAGGGTGATTAGGGTGTGCCCAGGCACACCTGGAACCCCTGTATGCACGTCTATGGTACCATCCACGTTTCAACTAGTGATGAGCCGAACACCCCCGGGTTCGGTTCGCACCAGAACCCGCGAACGGACCGAAAGTTCGTACGAACATTAGAACCCTATTAAATACAATGGATGCGAACGTTCGAATTCTAAAGTGCTAATTATAACGACTATTATGCATGTTATTGTCCTAAAAAGGGTTTGGGAACCCGGGTTCTGCACCAGGGGACATGTATCAATGCAAAAAGAAGTTTTAAAAACGGTCGTTTTTCGGGAGCAGTCATTTTAATGATGCATAAAGTGAAAAAAAAAGTCAAATATTCCTTTAAATATCGTACCTGGGGGGTGTCTAAAGTATGCCTGTGAAGTGCCACGTGTTTCCCGTGTTTAGAACTGTCCCTGCACAAAATGACACTTCTAAAGGAAAAAAAAGCCATTTAAAACTGCTTGCGGCTTTAATGTAATGTCTGGTCCCGGTAATATGGATGAAAATCTTTAAGAAAAATGGCATAGCTACCCCATGACCCCCCCCCCCCCCCACCCCAGCCCATTACCAGCCCCTTTGGGTCTTGTATGGATATTAAGGGGAACACCGCACACAAAATAAAAAAGGCCCTATATACTCTGAACAGCCGTATACAGGCGGTGCATACAAGACAGGGACTGTAGGTTTGTTCTTATGTAGAATGTGTTTGTAATTTTGAACAGGTACATTGTTTAAGTGTAGCTCCAGCCCAAAAATCTATTTTTAAACTTTTTGGAAAACATAGGTAAGGGTTATCACCCCTGTAACATTTGTTTTGCTGTCTGTGCCCCTGTTCAGAACATTTCACCTCACTTTCCGTTCCAATGACAACTGTTTTTGAAATGTGGTGTTTTTCTTGAAACAAGGATTGGTGATAAAGCATCAGTACAGAGGAGACACCTTTCTCCCATATTAATTCTTACAGGAGAGAATTTTCCTTCCTAGGGGTAGATTTCCTCTCACTTCCTGTTGTCTTCTTGCATTTGCAAGTAGGAGTCGTTTGTAAGTTGGATGTTTGAAAGTAGGGACCTGCCGTATATACTCTGCAGAAATAGGCCCCTTAGTTGTTGGTGTTGGCACAACACTGTAAGCACTCACAGTTACTCTTGGTTGGTGCTGGAACGCCCTGCTGTCAACTATTATATCAGGAATTGTAATTACATATAATTGTTGAACAGTGGTAGTAAAAATTGGGCCTTTGATGGTGGTGCTGGTGCCACAACACTGTAAGCCCTGACAGTTACTCTTGGTGGGTGCAGGAATGGGCCCTGCTGTGAATTATTAGATCAAGAATTGTAATTACATGCCCCTTTTGAACAGGGGCTGAAAAATTGGGCCTTTCGTGGTGGTGGTGGTGGTGGCGTTGCCACAACACTGTAAGCCCTCAGAGTTACTCTTGGTGGGTGCAGCAATGGGCCCTGCTGTGAATTATTAGATCAAGAATTGTAATTACATGCCCCTGTGAAACAGGGGCTGAAAAATTGGGCCTTAGGCACTGGTGGCACAACACTGCAACCCCTCACAGATACTGTACTTGGAGCACAGCAATGAGCCCTGTTGCAAAGTATTGCTTCAAAAATTGTAATTACACGCCCCTGTTAAACAGGGGCTGAAAAATTGGGCGTTAGGCACTGGTGGCGGCACCCATAAACAAAAATGATCTTCCAAGCTATCATCATCAATTGTATCATTGAGGACTCGGAGGAGGAGGATAGCCAGTCAACATAACAGCACAGGCACTCAGCATCAGCATCAGTCTTGAAGGGATGTGACATGTTAAAATCAATTAGTCTGTTATATCAGCATCAGGTGTGTGGTAGCTGGTGGTGATCCAAGACTGGTTCATCTTGATGAAAGTCAGTCGATCAACCGAGTCGGTGGACAGGCGCACCCTGTGATCCGTGACAAATCCTCCAGCAGCACTGAATGTGCGTTCCGAAAGAACGCTGGATGCAGGACAGGCCAGTAGCTCAATTGCATACTGTGCAAGCTCTGGCCAGTGATCCATCCTCAAGACCCAGTAAGCCAGAGGATTTTCGGTGGGGAAGGTGTCCAAGTCTGACCTTGCCCCTAGATATTCCTGCACCATGTTTATCAGACGCTGGCGATGGTTGCTGGAACCGATCATACTTTGGGGCTGCGGACTAAAGAATTGTCTGAACGCATCGGTCAGACGGCCACCTTCCCCACCGCTCCTTCTTTGACTGGCCGAAGCCTCAGCAACTCGTTGTCCAGGACCAGGAGTTTGTAACCTCCCAGTCTCTGGGAACGCGTTGCACAGACCTTTCTGCAAGGCCTCCCGGAGTTGTCTCATCCTCTGCTCCCTCTGCGACGGTAACATAAGGTCCGCAACCTTACCCTTGTACCGTGGATCAAGGAGAGTGGCCAGCCAGTAATGGTCCCTCTCCTTGATCCGAAGAATACGAGGATCCTTCCGCAGACTTTGCAGGATCAGGGAGGCCATGCAGCGTAGGTTAGCTGAGGCATTCGGTCCGGAGTCCTCTGGGTCACTAAGGATGACATGATCCGCAGCCACCTCCTCCCAGCCACGTACAAGTCCACTGGTTTCTTGGGACTGTAAATCATCCCTAAAAGACTGCTGCTGATGATGCTGAGTGCCAGCCTCCACCTCCATGCTGACACAATCCTCCTCCTCCTCCTCCTCTTCCTGTGCGATGGGTGGGACAGAAGGAACACTGTCTGGGTAAAGGGGGCCTTGAGAGGCAAGGAAGTCCTCCTCTTCCTGCCTCTGTTCTGCCTCAAGTGCCCTGTCCATTATTCCACGCAGCGTGTGCTCCAACAGGTGGACAAGAGGTACAGTGTCACTGATGCATGCACTGTCACTGCTCACCATCCTCGTGGCCTCCTCAAATGGTGCCAGGACAGTGCATGCATCCCTGATCATGCCCCACTGGCGTGGAGAAAAAAAACCAAGCTCCCCTGACCCTGCCCTGGTGCCGTAGTCGCACAGGTACTCATTATTGGCCCTCTGCTGCGTGTGCAGCCGCTGCAGCATGGCCAACGTTGAGTTCCACCTGGTGGGCATGTCACATATAAGGCGGTTCTTGGGCAGGTTCAACTCCTTTTGCAGCTCAGCCAGGCGAGCACTGGCATTATAAGATCTGCGGAAATGCACACAGACTTTCCTGGCCTGCCTCAGGACATCCTGTAAGCCCGGGTACCTGCCCAAGAACCGCTGCACCACCAGGTTAAGGACGTGAGCCACACAGGGCACATGGGTCAGTTGTCCCTGTCGGAGGGCGGAGAGGAGGTTGGTGCCATTGTCGCAAACCACCATTCCTGGCTTAAGCTGGCGTGGCGTCAACCACCTCTCGGCCTGGCCCTGCAGAGCAGACAGGACCTCTGCCCCAGTGTGGCTTCTGTCCCCCAAACACACCAGCGCAAGCACGGCATGGCATCTTTTTGCCTGCGTACTTGCGTAGCCCCTTGAACGGCTACGGAGCACCGCTGGTTCAGAGGACAAAGCACAGGAAGAGGCCATGGAGGAAGAAGAAGAGGAGGGGGTGGAGGAGAGAGGTGTGTCACAACCAGTAGTAGCATTTTTGAGGCGTGGCGTGGAACAACCTCCAACACTACTGCACCTTGTCCTGCATCCTTCCCAGCTGCCAAAAGAGTGACCCAATGGGCCGTGAAAGAAAGGTAACGTCCCTGTCCATGCCTGCTGGACCATGAGTCAGCGGTAATATGCACCTTACCGCTGACCGCCCTGTCCAGCGAGGCCAAGACATTGCCTTCCACATGCCGGTAGAGAGCCGGAATAGCCTTCCGTGAGAAAAAGTGGCGTTTGGGAACCTGCCACTGAGGAACCGCACATTGCACAAACTCACAGAAGGGGGCCGAGTCTACCAACTGAAAAGGCAGCAGTTGAAGCGCTAGCAATTTAGCCAAGCTAGCATTCAACCGCTGGGCATGTGGATGGCTGGGAGTGAACTTCTTTCGACGGTCCAGCAGCTGGGGCAGGGAAATTTGCCTGCTAGAATCGGACGTCGGTGTACTGCTAGCAGAGTGGCCGCAAGTACTTGGCTGTGACACACCTAATGCTACACCTTCATTCCTCTCAGTGCATGTTTCAGAGAGGACTGAAGTTATAGTGGGGATGGAGATCCCAGCTGATGCGGTGCAAGGAGAGGTCCGCTTTGTTCTTTGGTGTGGGTCTTTGAGGTAGGCTTGCCAACGAGCTGCATGGCAGGTCAACATATGTCTGGTCAGGCATGTGGTACCCAAGCGGCTGATGTTTTGGCCACGCGATATACGCTTGAGACATATGTTGCAAACAGCAGCTGTGCGATCTGATGCACTAGCCTCAAAAAAGGCCCACACCAAAGAACTTTTTGAATGACGGGCAGAGGCAGCGCCCTGCACAGGCGGAGCTCTGCGGTGTGATTCCGTCGGTGTACTGCCCTTACGCTGGCCACCAAAGGGCATCCTGCCTCGTTGGAGATGTGCCTCCTCCTCATCCTCCTCCTCCTCCTCTCTCCTATTAGGCACCCACGTGGAGTCAGTGACCTCATCATCCCCTCCCTCCTCATCACTGGAGCCAATCTGGCAGTATGCTGCAGCTGCTGGAACATGACTGCCAGATTGGTGTCCTTCTTGAGCATCCCCTCTGTCTGCTCTCACGCTACTGCCTTCCTGTAGCTGGGTTTCATCATCAGACCCTTCGAAACGCTGGGCATCCTCCTGGAGCATGTACCCAACACTGTGCTCAAACAGTTCAGGGGACTCCTCAGGAGGAGGACATGGTGGGTCTAGGGAAGGAGTGACTGATGATGAGTCTGACATTGATACCAGGGAAGAGGACGCTTTGGCAGCTGCTTTGCCAGTACCCTGAGCCTGGGTGAGAGAGGATGAGGAGGAGGAGGAGGGCTTGGTCATCCACTCTACCAAGTCTTCGGCATGATGTGGCTCAACATGTCCAGCTGCCGAAAAGAAGGACAAGCGTGTCCCATGGCCATGTGCTGATGACAATGCACCGCGTCCACGACCAGCACTGTTGCCCCCAGACACAGAGCCTGCTTGCCCTCTTTTATTGCCTCCTGACTGTCTGCCTCTCCTTGTTTGCCTTCCAGACATTCTAATGGATGGCCTGCAGGGAGATGGGAAAAAAGCAATAAGGGCTACCTTCAGGTGTCCTTCTCTGTCCCTTTACTTAAGGATTTCTAAATATGGTTGAGGATGATTGCTTTCGCACAGAATAGCACAATGACAATTTCCCTGACTGTCCAAAAAACAAGGATTTCAAAGATGGTTGATGAGGAATGCTTTAGCACAGTATAGCACAAGGAGAATTTCCCTCACTGTCCTTCCCTGTCCCTACAAACAAGGATTAGCACAGTAAAACACACTGACACTCTCCCTACCTATAGTTTTCTGTCCCTATAAAAAATGTTTTTTTAAAGATGGTTGATGATGAATGCTTTAGCACAGTATAGCACAAGGAGAATTTCCCTCACTGTCCTTCCCTGTCCCTACAAACAAGGATTAGCACAGTAAAACACACTGACACTCTCCCTACCTATAGTTTTCTGTCCCTATAAAAAATGTTTTTTTAAAGATGGTTGATGATGAATGCTTTAGCACAGTATAGCACAAGGAGAATTTCCCTCACTGTCCTTCCCTGTCCCTACAAACAAGGATTAGCACAGTAAAACACACTGACACTCTCCCTACCTATAGTTTTCTGTCCCTATAAAAAATGTTTTTTTAAAGATGGTTGATGATGAATGCTTTAGCACAGTATAGCACAAGGAGAATTTCCCTCACTGTCCTTCCCTGTCCCTACAAACAAGGTTTAGCACAGTAAAACACACTGACACTCTCCCTACCTATCCTTCTCTTTCCCTAAACTAAAGGAATCCAGGTTAAGCAAGAAAAAAAAATGTCACTGTCCCTGCCTATGCTTCTCTTTCCCTGCTCCGGAACACACTACACTAGGCCGCCGTGCTGGCGGCCTTTTATAGTGTGGGGCGTGTACTAAACACCCTCAGCAATAATTGGCCACAGGCATCCTGCCTGTGGCCAATCATTGCTCTCCTCGCTGCCGGCGCTGTGATTGGCCAAGCATGCGGGGTCACAGTGCATGCTTGGCCAATCACAGCGCCTGGATGACACTGCGATGGCGTAGTGCATTGTGGGCCGCGAATTAGGCGCGAACGGCCCAAATCGTTCGTTGTTCGGCGAACAATCGAACAGCCGATGTTCGAGTCGAACGTATGTTCGACTCGAACACCGAGCTCATCCCTAGTTTCAACTAGTCTTATGGAGCTACACCACACCATAAGGCAGCAAAGTGTACCCACACAAAGTAGGCAGAGTTGTGAAAGTTTATTTCCAGGGAACAGAGTTAGAAAATCAGATCAACTGTTCACTAGTCTATAAAAGAGAAATATGGGCAGAGAGGCTTCCCTGAGACTGTGCCTGGTATGAACACCAAAAGGAAAGACTGCACACTCAAAGCACCTTATCATGGACAGCATCATAGATAGTGTTCATCAAGATGAACTGTAAGGCGGCAACACAGTCATTGCCAAACATGCTCCTGTCTCACTACTGTGTTGATTTCGATGTCCTTACTATTGTTGGATTTTGACAAAAACTATTGTCTGCTCCTTCTAAGAAAGATTAAAAATTATTGTATCCCACCCAGTCTGTGGTAGCTATTTCCCATGGAGATGTCAGGAAAATGGAAAACTGATTACCAATATTACTCATAATTGTTCTTTCCTGACCTATCTCTATGTCGTCTTGTGTCATACGGAGTAGGAGTATCTAGGTATGGAATGCCAATGATAGGGCAGGACTCTAATTTCTAGATAAGTGTCTATAATTTCTAGAGCGTTGAGCAGGGCACGGTGTCAACTCATCAGCAGTGGCGTAGCGTGGGTTGTCAGCGCCCGGGGCAGGGCAAGAGATTTGCGCACCCTAACCCGCGGATTTTTAGCTCTCTGAGTCCCTATAGCTAGTACAGTAGTACTGACCAACCTGATTCCTACACCGACCTACTTGACCACTATACTAACCTACCTGATTCCTATACTGACCTGCCTGATTCCTACACTGACCACTAAACTGACCTATCTGATTGCTATACTGACCACTACACTGACCTACCTGATTCCTATACTGACTACTACACTGACCCACCTGATTCCTACACTGTCTACACATTATTATTGCTCACTGATTGGTTGCTAGACGATACTGCACATAATTACCGCTTACCCATTGTTTTCTAGCGGTTACTGCACATCATTACTACAAACTGATTGGTTGCTAGAGGTCACTGCAAAATATTATTGCTCAAAGATTGCTTGCTAGAGATTACAGCAGATCATTACTGTTTACTGATTGATTGCTGAAGGTTACTGCACATCATTACCACTCACTGGTTGCTAGAGGTTACTGCACATTATTAATAATCCACAATTGGTTACTAGACATTGCAGCACATCATTACGGCTTACTGATTGGTTGCTAGAGGTTACAGCACGTCATTACAACCCACTGATTTGTTGCTCAAGGTTACAGAACATCATCTCACTGCCTGCACACCACAGACTGCGGAAGTGACAGGACCAACCAATAGACAGAAAAGAAGAACTAGAACTAATTATTAGCAATGAGGGTTGAGGAGTGCTCTGTGTATTGAGTGCAAGGCTGAGGGATGCCCTTTGTACGTAATGCAGGGTTCAGAGGTGCGCTGTGTATGGAGTGCAGGGTTGAGAGGTGTGCTGTGTACTGAAGGCAGGGTTTAGAGGTGCGCTGTGTACAGAGTGCAGGGTTGAGGGGGTGCACTGTGTGCAGCGTGCAGGGTGGAGGGGGGTGCACTGTGTGTGGCGTGCAGGGTTGAGGGGGGTGCGCTGTGTGTGGCGTGCAGGGTTGAGGGGGGTGCGCTGTGTGTGGCGTGCAGGGTTGAGGGGGTGTGCTGTGTGTGGCATGCAGAGTTGAGGGGGGTGCGCTGTGTGTGGCGTGCAGGGTTGAGGGGGGTGCGCTGTGTGTGGCTTGCAGGGTTGAGGGGGGTGTGCTGTGTGCAGCGTGCAGGGTTGAGGGGGGTGCGCTGTGTACATCCCCCCCCCCCAAATACAAAGCTCTCTTTCCCACAGATTCCAGTTCAGAGCTCAGCCCCAGCCCCACTCCGGCTGCCGTCATCCTGTACAGAGCTTTCCTCTGTAGAGGAGTACTCACAATGTCCGTGCAGCTGCCGGTGAGGAGAGGCTTCTGTCTGTGTGGATGATGCCTCATCCTCCTGGCCCCGGTTTCCTCCAGTCCTGTGGTGGTCGGTGCAGGGTCAGTGTGCCGGTGTCCTGTCGAGAAACACCGGGGCAGCGTAGCAGCACACTGACAGGCACAGGCACAGGAAGGACTCAGGAGAAGCGGCGGTGGTCAAAAAGTCTAGGCTGTGGGGCAGGCTAAGTGGACGGAAAGCATGTCGCACGAGCTGGGATCCTGGACCTCGTTTGTGGGGAGTGGCGTGTAATGGAGAGGATGCCTCGTGAGTGGCCTGCCCTCCTCCTTCCCCCCAGTCTCCGCACGGTCACAATCCCTGGGATCATCATGGATGGTCTTCAGTGTTCATTTACTCACTGCTGTGTCAGTGTCACCACTGGATCCTAAGCCAGGACTGCACCGGAACTTCTTTCTCATAGCGAAGCAGAAGAGCTCACTGTCTCCTAGACTGCACAGTGCAGAAGAGCTTCAGGTAACCTGCCGCCTGCCGCTGCGCCCCTCTAAATTTTGCGCCCGGGGCGACCACCCCCTGCCCCCCCACGCTACGCCACTGCTCATCAGTGATACTATGGAGATAAAAAAATAATAATTTTGGTAATCTGTTTTACTTTTTATTTTCTGTGCCCTAAATGGAAAAATTTCCCATAATGTTTTGTCCTGTCAGGAAGTGTGGGAAATATCTCTGCGATAGTGAAAACAACAGCAATAAAAACCTGACAGAGCCTCTAACCTTCCCTTCTCTATCCAAAAAAAAAAAAAAAACTGGTGGAAGTTTGACTTTAAAATGACTGACAGGTTTCCTTGTCCTTTAATCAGTTTAATGAAAAATCTTTATAGGCCTTCACTTGAGACTATACTACCAGGTTATTTTTTCAACTTGCAGTGCATGCTTTTTGTTCCCCCAATCTTTATAGGATTTTTTTTGAATTTATAGAACAGGAGGGTTTCAGCAATTTTGATTGCAATATCGTTTTATGAAACCATATCTATATCTTTCTCAATAACACAAAATAATATGTAGCGCCCTGCTCTCAATGAGTGGGCGCTATGTTAAATTTAGAGGGTATCTGAGCTAATAGTTGGGCTCAGATGTAAAGAATTAATGTTAAATTAGACTGTTCCTGCTACGGCTGTGTTGGAAAACTTCCCACTGTTTTCCTGTAGGTGGCGTTACCACCTCAGGCCAATGTGGAAGATTGACAAGTCAGAGTGCATTGGGTACCTTCCCCCGGGAACAGTTCTGTGGGCGTGGTCTACCCGCTGAGCATGCTGGGGAAGGGTACTTAAGGGGCAGACGCCATCTTTTGGGGTTCTTTGCCCCCCCGCGGCCCTCATGGCGCGAGGGGTATATTGTGTGATTTCAGCCTCAGAGCCATGTTGGTCCGAGGCTGTCACTCTGCCGAGTAGGCCCAGTTATGCTGACTGGGGCCTACCCATTGAAGGTGATCCTGTGCTGTCCGTCCTGAGGGAGGAAGCCACTCAATGGAGGAAACCAGGGGAGGACCTGTCCTGGAAAAGACCAAGCGGAAGGCTGGTGTCTTGAGGAGGGCCTGGTAATTCTATTGGAGGATGCACCGCAACTAAAGTTTACCTTGCAGTCTGCCGGGTTGGCTTAAAGGCTCTTGACTGTTTGGCTGGAAGTTCGGGAGTTAAGTCCTGTGGATTATCCAATTCTGTGCACCACCAGTCTGTGGCAGAGACTGGTCCTGATTATTGTTCGTGCATCATACCGCCTGCTAGGCCAGGTGAGAGGGGCCTATCCGGGTGAGCAATACCCACTCCAGGAAGAGTTGTGAATGACTGTATAGTTGAGGAGTTTTTCCCCAGTGATCTGTACTGTGTACCTGAACCTACCCCTTCCCTTCACCCTTCTACTATTCTTCATACGGTTTATGCAAAGGAAAATAAAACCTAATTGCAGAGGGTTTTACATCTTGTGTGAACATTGGAGTTCTTACAGACTTTCTTCCCCTAGAGTAGACAACGAATACTGAGGTAACGTGCAAGGCCCAAATTAAAACCAGCAGCTCCTACGGGGGTGTGCTACAAATATATATCCACTTAGCTTTTAGAGGTCTGTAAAATTTGTCATATAACTCCTATAGCTATCATATGTGAGAAGTGTTTTATTCACTTTATTGATCATGGCAATATAGAAGCCAGTAAAACACCTACTGTACGTATTGTTCTTCTAGGTCTTGCAAAATCTATACAGTTACTAACACATAGCATCCCTTGCATTTGCGTTTCTTTTTGTGCATATGGTTCCTTTAGTCGCTTATCTGTACCGCTGTGAGTGACTGTCCCTTTAGTGATGACACCTTTTCATTTTTTTTTTTTTACCTCCCCAAATGCTTTATATGAATGTCTGAATATTGTTATCTTTATACCATGTTCTTGCTCAAAAAGATGCTTTATGAAATATCTATATATACATATAAAATGCAATCTTATGGCTGTTACTTTGAGTTATGGTATCTGTGTTTAAAACAGATAAGCTATAAACCATCTCCATATTTTTTCTGTGATTACACAATGATTTATTCAAATGAACTTTACATTTTTCAAGTTTGAAATAGCCGACTCCTTGTTTTAGCTGTGTTTCACCTGACCTGCAGAAATCTCCACAACTTTTAATTAAATTCTGTTGTCTGAGCAAGGCTTAGGCATTTATTGAGACAAGTTAATCTTGTTCCTTGATTGTATTAGTCCCTGTATTCATCATATACAATCCTATATAACTAAAGTAGAGGTTTTCTAAATATCAAAATATTAACCAATATTTTCAATGTATCACTTCCCCTATATACTGTATAAGCCTATAAGGGATATATTTAGAATAATGATTACATTCAAACTATGGGGGGGGGGGGGGGGCGGCTCACTATGCCAACATCCAATATATAGAAAAAGGATTGAATGAGTAAAAACTCTATCAAAGAACAAGTGGACTTTGTGGGCATAACATGAGACGGTATTTATCTAAAAAATGTGCAAGTCTTTATTAACAAAAAATACTAATTAAAAAAACATTTAAACATACAAAGCACCACTACTGACTTGCAGGATTAACAAGTACCCAATACAATAGCCATGTGGATATTGAAGTAAATCAAATTGTATGAATAAGTAGGGTCCATAGGCTTCTCCATGCACTCTTGTCTATCCAGTTTTGCCTTTAGTTTCACTTGGAGGTTTACACTTTCTTCAAGGTCCAAACAGTGCTTTTTGTTTGTTAGTACAGCTACAATCACCTTAAGCTTATATACATAATTAGGAAATAGAAACACAAAAATGGTACATACCTTTAATATGATGGTTTCCTCCACTTTTATTTTATAGGAACAGTATCTCTGGTTTCTCTGGCTGTACTGTCTTATGAGCGTTACTGCACCATGCTCAGGAGCACAGAAGCGGACGTGACAAACTATAGGAAAGCTTGGTTTGGAATTTTAGTTTCTTGGGTATACTCCCTTTTTTGGACTCTACCGCCACTTTTTGGGTGGAGCAACTATGGCCCAGAAGGACCAGGTACAACATGCTCAGTGAACTGGCACTCCCGCGATGCCACAAACACATCTTACATTGTGTGCTTATTTGTATTCTGTTTGGCATTGCCTTTCATCGTCATCGTGTACTGCTATGGAAGACTGTTGTTTGCCATTAAACAGGTAAGGGAATCTATGTGTTGTCACAGTGTTATGGTGAAAAGAAGTGTCATACGGCATTTGAAACATGATTCAGTCCTGTATATCTTTATTTGTTTATATTATAAATATCTTTTGTGCCCAATTTGTTTGGATTTGTGGCAAAGTGGCAACGTGTGTATGCTGGAACCACCACCCTCTCTCTCCTGGAGGCCAGGTGAGGAATGTGATTTAAAAGGGCATAGATAAAGGCCATCTAAAGCCAAAATATTTTAGATACAGTAGGGGAAGGTTAAAACCCTTTGTCTTTGTACCATTGGGGAAATTTCCATTCACTTCCTGTCCCAGGGACAGAACACTAAAGCCCTGCACACACGATCGGATTTCCAATGGCATAAAATCCGATGGATTTTTCCATCGGAATTCCAATGAAGCTGACTTCCATCAGTTTTGCCTACACACCATCAGTCAAAAATCCGACCGTCCCAAACGCTGTGACGTAAAACACTCAGACAAGCCGAGAAAAATTAAGTTCAATGCTTCTGAGCATGCGTCGACTTGATTCTGAGCATGCGTGGGTTTTTTCTCCGATGGAGTTCCACACAGACGATCGGAATTTGCTGTCGTTTTTTTTTCCATCGGAAAAATGTAAAACATGTTCTATTTTTAATCACCGATGGAAAAAAGACCGATGGGGCCCATACACGATCGGTTTGTCCGATGAGAAAAGTCCATCAAACTGTTTTCATCGGTAAAACCGATCATGTGTACACGGCATAAGAGGATGTACTATATGAGATCCCAGTCGAAGAATATCAGGCCCATCATACAATATTCCTATTCTTTAAGAATGTTCTTATGGTATGCACCCGCAGGCACAGAAACAAGTACAAAGGTTTCCTGCTAGAAAAAAAACAAAAGCACTGTGGGTACAACGTACTAGTCATATCTTTGAACTGATGATTATGTTGTCCTCACACCAGATATGCAGAACGACTATGGAATAATAGGAATCCTTTTATTTTCAGTTCTTTATTGTTATTGCTATAAAATATTTCAAAAATGCATCGTAACAAGTCAGTATGCAACCATATCCCCATGTTTTTATTACAAGAGACAACTGTAGAGCTATTGATGTTCATTCTATAACATCTTTAACTCGCATGCTACAGCATACTGAAGTCTTATACAATACTGTTATACACAAAATAAACCATTATCCGTAGATTGTGGATTTTATAGAAACAATCAACTTATGACTCCCATATTGATACATGTGATCAAATATAGGCATGCCATTCCATGTCAGGCTGGCCAGTAAATGTTACAAGCAAATGCTTTTATTTAACAGTCCTGCTATTGTTTTCTTTCTGCATGGTAGAGCTCAGAAGACCCCTGAGACAGGCTAGTACAGGAAATCAGTTTCAAGATGGCGAATATCTGTTTGCGACATTTTTTTTTACACCACTACACTTAAAATATCTATTTTCATAGGGTTTTCACGGAAGTTCAAATATATGTTTATAGAAAAAATAAATAAATATATAGATATATAGATATATATCTATATGTAGCGGGTGGTCATATTTAGGGGAGGCATCTGAGTGGTACCAGGCTCAGATGCAACAATTGTTAGGATTCCTGGACCAATTTATGCCAGTGGAGGATATCAATGGTGTCTAGTTCCCTGCGGCCTATGGGTGACGCTGTTGCCGTTGGCCGGGGTTGAATCGCCATTGGAGGGCTGCGCCCCTTGTGTCCTCTCGGGGCAGTGGTACAGCGGGGTGGGGAGCCTGCTGTGCATGCTGGGAGAGAGTATGGGGGCGGACGTCTTCCGCTCGGGGTCCACTCTCAGGCACCTTCAGCCTGGGGGTGAGTGATGGTGGTCTCCGGGTGCCCTAGGCCCGGGGACGGAGTTGCGGTTCCACCCCAGACACCTTCGGTCTGGGGTGAGGTACTCTCCGGAGGCCTGGGGCCCAGTACCTTCGACTGGGTCCCGCAAGGGATCGAGGGCTCCTAGGGTGTCCCCCGGTGTGGACGCCCAAATCTGGGACGAGGAGGCCAGGGAGGTGACCCTTCCGAAGACCCAGTGCAGCATTTGCTGGTGACGGCGGGGCCTCTGGTAACTGTCCGGATGGATGTCCTTTCCCTGACAGGGGCCATTGCTCATAGAAGGTACAGTAGGTGCCGCCGATATTGTGTCAATCTCGCCGCTTCTAGCAGCGATATTGACACCCTATGAGCTCCGTCGCGAGAGCCAGCGCCGAGCTGTCTCGTCATCGGGAAAGGAAAAAATGTTCCTTTCACGATGAGCGACACGCATTGCAGATAGGCGGGGATCCCCCCAATACCAGGCACTGTGTTTGGTATGAATCCTGAGCGGGAACTCCACGCCAATTTTTAAAGAAAAAAACGGCGTGGGTTCCCCCTCCAGGAGCATACCAGGCCCTTGGGTCTGGTCTGGATTTGAAGGGGAACCCTACGCCGAAAAAATGGCGTGGGGGTCCCCCTCAAGATCCAAACCAGACCCTTATCCGAGCACGCAAGCTGGCAGGCCGCAGGGGAAGAGGGGGGACAAGAGCGCCCCCCCTCCCTCCTGAACCGTACCAGGCCGCATGCCCTCAACATGGGGGGTTTGGTGCTCTGGGGCAGGGGGGCGACCTGCGGCCCCCCCACCCCAGAGCACCCTGCCCCCATGTTGATGAGGACAGGGCCTCTTCCCGACAACCCTGGCCGTTGGTTGTCGGGGTCTTCGGGCGGGGGGCTTATCGGAATCCGGGAGCCCCCTTTAATAAGGGGGCCCCCAGATCCCGGCCCCCCACCCTATGTGAATGAGTATGGGGTACATCGTACCCCTACCCATTCACCTGGTGGAAAAAAATTTCAATAAAAACACAACACAGTTTTTAAAAGTATTTTATTGCACCACTCCGGAGGTCTTCTTCCGACTTCGGGGGTCTCCGGTGTCGTCGCCGCGCTCTCCGGTTATTTCTTCTGCCGGGCCTCCGCTAACTTCTTTATAGCTCTTTTGCTAGCGGAGGACCGGTCTTCTCCGTCGCCTTCTTCTTCTCCCGCTCTCCGGTTCTTCTCCCGCTCTCCGGTTCTTTCTTCCGCCGGGCCTCCGCTAACTTCTTTTTAGCTCTTTTGCTAGCGGAGGCCCGGTCTTCTCCGTCGTCTCGTCCTGCTCTCCGTTGTCCTTCTGCCGGCCCCTCCACTAACTTCTTGGTAGCTCTTTTGCTAGTGGAGGAGCCGGTCTTCCCGTTGTCGCCGTCGGCGTCTTCTTCCCTCTTCTCCTCCTCGATGTTGACTCGTCGCTTCCTCTCGCAGTAATGCTAAATCTTCGGTCCGCAGAGATTAATATAGGCTTCTCATGACGTCACAGTCACAAGCTCCGGGTGGCCCCGGAGCATGTGACTGTGACGTCATGGGAACATGTGACTGTGACGTCATGAGAAGCCTATATTAATCTCTGTGGACCGAAGATTTAGCATTACTGCGAGAGGAAGCGACGAGTCAACATCGAGGAGGAGAAGAGGGAAGAAGACGCCGACGGCGACGACGGGAAGACCGGCCCCTCCACTAGCAAAAGAGCTGCAAGAAGTTAGTGGAGGGGCCGGCAGAAGGACAACGGAGAGCTGGACGAGACGACGGAGAAGACCGGGCCTCCGCTAGCAAAAGAGCTAAAAGAAGTTAGCGGAGGCCCGGCGGAAGAAAGAAAGAACCGGAGAGGAGAAGAGGGGAGAAGGCGACGGAGAAGTCCGGGCCCCGCTAGCAAAAGAGTTGGAAGAAGATAGCGGTGGCCCGGCAGAAGGAAGAACCGGAGAGCGCGGCGATGACACCGGAGACCCCCGAAGTCGGAAGAAGACCCCCGGAGCTGTGCAATAAAATACTTTAAAAAGCTGTGTGTTTTTTTTTTATTGCAGTTTTTTTCCACCAGGTGAATGGGTAGGGGTATGATGTACCCCATACTTATTCACATAGGGTGGGGGGGCCGGGATCTGGGGGCCCCCTTATTAAAGGGGGCTCCCAGATTCCGATAAGCCCCCCGCCCGCAGACCCCGACAACCAACGACCAGGGTTGTCGGGAAGAGGCCCTGTCCTCATCAACATGGGGGCAGGGTGCTCTGGGGTGGGGGGGCCGCAGGTCGCCCCCCTGCCCTAGAGCACCAAACCCCCCATGTTGAGGGCATGCGGCCTGGTACGGTTCAGGAGGGAGGGGGGGCGCTCTCTCGTCCCCCCTCTTCCCCTGCAGCCTGCCAGGTTTCGTGCTCGGATAAGGGTCTGGTTTGGACCTCGAGGGGGACCCCCACGCCATTTTTTCGGTGTAGGGTTTCCCCTTCAAATCCAGACCAGACCCAAGGGCCTGGTATGCTCCTGGAGGGGGAACCCATGCCGGTTTTTTCTTTAAAAATTGGCGTGGAGTTCCCGCTCAGGATTCATACCAAACGCAGTGCCTGGTATTGGCGGGAATCCACGTCGGATCCCGTTCAATACAGTGTCGCGTCTCCCTCTCGCTATCGCAGCGAGCGCGGGATGTCGGCACCCTGTTGCCGAGATCTCGTCACTCCTGTCGCCGAGAATCTCGGCGATGGGAGCGCGATAGATATACAATATCGGCGGCACCTACTGTATGCCGAAGCATGGGGACAGCAGGGGCGGAGGAGCGATTTTGCTCCTATTGCCGCGTACATACGGTCGAAATTCCGATGGAGGCTTGCCCGTGGAAAAGTCAGACCGTGTGTACGTGGCATAACTTTTTTGCGGGAGGATGCCCCCATGCTTCGGCATATATAAATGGTGCATGTATGCCCATCATTAGAAGTGGGTGGATGAAGGGAGGTATTCTAATGGTGGGCATACCCACCGATCAATCTCTTTTTTTCGTTCAGCCAACAGGCTGCATGAAACAAAAGATTACAATACATGTCCAACATGGACCAGCAACGTACTGGTATGTTGCTGAACTTTGAATGGTTATACCAGAATGATGCCTGCGGGTTTAGGTATCATCTTGGTATCATTCTTTTCAGCCAGCGGCCGGCTTTCATGTAAAAGCAATCCTAGCAGATAATTAGCCTCTAGACTGCTTTTACAAGCAGTGGGAGGGAATGTCCCCCCCCGGATATAAACAGCGCCATTGGGAAATTGGGAAAGCATTTTATCACATCGATCTTGGTGTGGTCAGATGTTTTGAGGGCAGAGGAAAGATCTAGGGTCTAACCCCCCCCAATTTTTTTCCAAAAAAGAGTACCTGTCACTACCTATTGCTATCATAGGGGATATTTACATTCCCTGAGATAACAATAAAAATTGTAAAAAAAATAAAATATGGAAGGAACAGTTTAAAAATAAAAAAAAAGCAAAATAAATAATAATAAAAAAAAAAAAAAAAGCACCCCTGTCCCCCCCTGCTCTTGCGCAAAGACGAACAAAAGCGTCGGTCTAGCGTCATATGTAAACATGCATGTGAGGAATCACCACGAAGGTCAGATCGAGGGCAGTAATTTTAGCAGTAGACCTCCTCTGTAAATCTAATGTGGTAACCTGTAAAGGCTTTTAAAGGCTTTTAAAAATGTATGTAGTTTGTCGCAGCTGCTCATTTGTGTGCAATTTTAAAGCATGTCGTGTTTGGTATCCATGTACTCGGCCTAAGATCATTTTTTTTATTTCATCAAACATTTGGGCAATATAGTGTGTTTTAGTGCATTAAAAATAAAAAAAGTGTGTTTCTTCCCCAAAAAATGCGTTTGAAAAATCGCTGCGCAAATACTGTGTGGAAAAAAAAATGCAACACCCACTATTTTAATCTGTAGGGCCTTTGCTTTAAAAAAATGTATAATGTTTGGGGGATCAACTTAATTTTCTTGCAAAAAAAATTTATGTTTTCATGTAAACAAAAAGTGTCAGAAAGGGCTTTGTCTTCAAGTGGGTAGAAGAGTGGATGATGTGTGACATAAGCTTCCTAATGTTGTGCATAAAATGCCAGGACAGTTCAAACCCCCCCCCCCCCCCCCAATAAACCCTAAGAGGCATGTTGAGCCCATTGAATATTTTTTTTTTTTTTTTGTCCCAAGTGATTAAATAATGACAAAAAGAAAAGGAAAAAAAAAATGTACAAAAAGTTGTCACTAAATGATATGCAGCGGGGTCTCTCTTTTAAGGCCCCAGGACTATGTTACCCAGAACCCCATTCAGCCCCAGGGCGGAAGTTCCGCCGCAAAGACTCATGGGAGGGCCTATTTAAGCGAGAGGCGAGGGGGAGCTCGCTCTCTTTGGACGCCGCGCTTCAAGCAACTAGTCATCCTGCGCGGATCGGCTGCGGGGTAAGGCCTGAAGCCTTAGGCCTTACCTAAAGTCTGAAGAGCCTTCCACCATCCTGCGGAGCCTGGGTGGATCCTAGATCGTCGGTGTAGGACTCCAGTTGGATCAGGGACCCGATCGGTTGCAGACGCCGTGTGCGACAGACACACGCGGAGGAAGACCCAGGCTGGGATTGCGCCAGGAGTGGTGAGCGGGCACCTGCCCATATCCATAGACTAAGCTGTATTCAGGCCTGTAGACTGCCTAGGCCCACTGTTCGCTCACCTGTGTTTCCTTGGGGGGTCCGGTAGTTGGGACAGAGTTGAAGTGCCTACCCCTTCCCGTTTGCATACTGTTGCTACAAGTTACCACCCTTTGGATTACAATTTGGTTATTTCTCCAAGTGCACCAACAAAAGCTGGCCGGTGAAGAAAACCTTACTTCCTTAAGGAAAGGGGACTATTTCATACACTGTCAGGCCTGACATAGGTGGGGAAAGTTATAAAGTTGTGTTACTTTGCCATAGGGCGTGCACGCCATAATAGCTCCGCGTGGTGGATACTGCGCGGCGCCATATTATAGTGCTGCTTCTGATACGCTGACTAATGCAGGGCTCTGCAGGCCCATGTATGTGTTACACGCCATGTTTTATGTCACCATTTTACAGTAAAGCTATTACTATTTTATACTCTTGCTTCAGAGTGTTGTCTGCCTATTTAGAAATTGTTGAGTATTATACACCAGAGAGTGATAAGAAGTTAACCCTAGACTAGCTGTGCCAGAGTGGGTCGAGTCAGATTGCCGGGGGTTGGCGGTGCTGTATACAGGGCCCAAGAAAACAAACCAGCGGCTCTCTTAACTGGGGGTAGCGCTACAGATATATTGCTCAAACATGCCATGGTTATATGTGGAATTGCATCGCAAAATACATTCTGTTGCTTCTCCTGAGTACGGGGATACCACATGTGTGAGACATTTTGGGAGCCTAGCCGTGTACAGGACCCCGAAAACCAAGCACCGCCTTCAGGATTTCTAAGGGTGTAAATTTTTGATTTCACTCCTCACTGCCTATCACAGTTTCGGAGGCCATGGAATGCCCAGATGGCACAAAACCCCCCCAAATGACCTTATTTTGGAAAGTAGACACCCCAAGCTATTTGCTGAGAGGTATGTTGAGTATTTTGCAGATCTCGCTTTTTGTCACAAAGTTTTGAAAATTGAAAAAAAAATAAAAAATTTCTTTCTTCATTTTCAAAAACAAATGAGAGCTGTAAAATACTCACCATGCCTCTCAGCAAATAGCTTGGGGTGTCTACATTCCAAAATGGGGTCATTTGTGGGGGTTTTGTGCTATCTTGGCATTTTATGGCCTTCAAAACTGTGATAGGTAGTGAGGAGTGAAATCAAAAATTTACGTCCTTAGAAATCCTGAAGGCGGTGCTTGGTTTTCGGGGTCCCGTACGCGGCTAGGCTCTCAAAAAGTCCCACACATGTTGTATCCCCGTACTCAGGAGAAGCAGCAAAATGTATTGTGGGGTGCAATTCCACATATAACCATAGCATGTTTGAGCAATATATAATTTAGTGACAACTTTTTGTACATTTTTTTTTCTTTTTGTCATTATTCAATCACTTGGGACAAAAAAAAAAATATTCAATGGGCTCAACATGCCTCTCAGAAAATAGCTTGGGGTGTCTACTTTCCAAAATGGGGTCATTTGGGGGGGTTTTGTGCTATTTTGGCATTTTATGGCCTTTGAAACTGTGATAGGTAGTGAGGAGTGGGGTCTCGTACGCGGCTAGGCTCCCAAAAAGTCCCACACATGTGGTATCCCCGTACTCAGGAGAAGCAGCAGAATGTATTTTGGGGTGAGCAATATATCATTTAGTGACAACTTTGTGCAAAAAAAAAAAAAAAATGTCATATTCCCGCAACTTGTGGCAAAATATAAAATATTCCATGGACTCAACATGCCTCTCAGTAAATAGCTTGGGGTGTCTACTTTCCAAAATGGGGTCATTTGGGGGGGTTTTGTGCTATTTTGGCATTTTATGGCCTTCGAAACTGTGATAGGTAGTGAGGAGTGAAATCAAAAATTTGCGCCTTTAGAAATTTTGAAGGAGGTGCTTGGTTTTTGGGGCCCCGTACGCGGCTAGGCTCCCAAAAAGTCCCACACATGTGGTATCCCCGTACTCAGGAGAAGCAGCAAAATGTATTTTTGGGTGCAATTCCACATATAACTATGGCATGTTTGAGCAATATATAATTTAGTGACAACTTTTTGTACATTTTTATTTTTTTTCATTATTCAATCATTTGGGACAAAAAAAAAATATATTCAATGGGCTCAATATGCCTCTCAACAAATAGCTTGGGGTGTCTACTTTCCTAAATGGGGTCATTTGGGGGGGTTTTGTGCCATCTTGGCATTTTATGGCCTTCAAAACTGTGATAGGTAGTGAGGAGTGAAATCAAAAAGGTATGCCCTTAGAAATCTTGAAGGCGGTGCTTGGTTTTTGGGGTCCCGTACGCGGCTAGGCTCCCAAAAAGTCCCACACATGTGGTATCCCCGTACTCGGGAGAAGCAGCAGAATGTATTTTGGGGTGTAATTTCACATATGCCTATGGCATGTGTGAGCAATATATCATTTAGTGACAACTTTGTGCAAAAAAAAAAAAGTTTGTCATATTCCCACAACTTGTGTCAAAATATAAAATATTCAATGGACTCAACATGCCTCTCAGCAATTAGCTTGGGGTGTCTACTTTCCAAAATGGGGTCATTTGGGGGGGGGGGGTTTGTGCTATTTTGTCATTTTATGGCCTTCGAAACTGTGATAGGTAGTGCAATTCCACATATAACCATGGCATGTGTGAGCAATATATCATTTAGTGACAACTTTTTGTAATTTTTTTTTTTTTTTTGTCATTATTCAATCACTTGGGACAAAAAAAATGATATTCAATGGGCTCAACATGCCTCTCAGCAATTTCCTTAGGGTGTCTACTTTCCAAAATGGGGTCATTTGGGGGGGGGTTTTGTACTGCCCTGCCATTTTAGCACCTCAAGAAATTAGATAGGCAGTCATAAATTAAAAGCTGTGTAAATTCCAGAAAATGTACCCTAGTTTGTAGACGCTATAACTTTTGCGCAAACCAATAAATATACGCTTATTGACATTTTTTTTTACTAAAGACATGTGGCTGAATACATTTTGGCCTAAATGTATGACTAAAATTGAGTTTATTCGATTTTTCTTATAACAAAAAGTAGAAAATATAATTTTTTAAAAAAAAATTCAGTCTTTTTCCGTTTATATCGCAAAAAATAAAAAACGCAGAGGCAATCAAATACCATTAAAAGAAAGCTCTATTTGTGGGAAGAAAGGGACGCAAATTTCGTTTGGGTACAACATTGCATGTCCGCACAATTTCCAGTTAAAGCAGCGCAGTGGCAAATTGTGAAATCACCTCTGGTCATTATGGTCCGTATTGGTCCGGGGCTTAAGTGGTTAATGCACTAAAACACACTATATTGCCCAAATGTTTTATGTAATAAAAAAGATGATCTTAGGCCGAGTACATGGATACCAAACACAACATGCTTTAAAATTTCGCACAAACACGCAGTGGCGACAAACTACATACATTTTTAAAAGCCTTTACAGGTTACCACATTAGATTTGCAGAGGAGGTATACTGCTAATATTACTGCCCTCGATCTGACTTTTTGCGGTGATACCTCACATGCATGGTGCAATTTCTGTTTACATATGACGCCAGACCGACGCTTGCGTTCGCCTTTGTGCAAGAGCAGGGCGGGACAGGGGTGCTTTTCTTTTTTTTTTTTTTTTTATTATTTATTTTGCTTTTTTCTTTTATTTTTAAACTGTTCCTTCCATTTTTTTTTTTTTATCATTTTTATTGTTATCTCAGGGAATGTAAATATCCCCTATGATAGCGATAGGTAGTGAAAGGTACTCTTTTTCGGAAAAAATTGTGGTCTATGTGGTAGTGTGGTACCCCACCAGTGTAGTAAACCAGAATTCTCAACTGGACGGGTTGAGGGGCTTCAGGGAGCTTATAATGTACAGAGGAAACTGGCGTTTCGGTTTCCTCGATATTTAATAAAGTCCACTTTGGGACCTGGAGCCCGAGGATTTCTTAGAAATCCGGGTGGGATGAAATCCCCAGTCCTGGGTCCAGATTTTGATATTTACCAGCACACTGACTGGTCAGGTGTGTGCTGGCCTATTTGTAGACACCTGACCATGGTTCTGGGCTCCACCCTCCCGAGGAGTCCAGGCTTGCAAGGGAGAACCCAGAGTGTGCAGGTGTCCACTGAAGAAGCTAGAGAAGCTGGAGTAGCTAGAGAGTGCAGGCTGCACTGTGAAACCCAGAGACCTGAGTCTAAGGTTGCTGACAGGTGTCAGGAGGGCTCCATGCGGGAGCCTGAGCAGTGGTGCTGCTGCTGAAGAGAGCCAGGCGGCTCAGTATTTTCATTTGCACTTTTGCATGTGTGAGCCAGGAGGCTGAACATACTACCATTTTATGTTGATGGTGAAAACCCCCTGCGAGGGAAACCACATTTGTTTTCATTTCTGGAACTTTGTTTGATTTTCTTTAATAAAAGTGGGCCAACAAGCCCTCTAAAGGAAACATTTGTGTGGGACTGTTCTCGCTAGCGGGTGCTACACTTGAGCTAACAACCCCCAAACATTACATCTATTAGACCCTAGATCTTTCCTCTGCCCTCAAAGCATCTGACCACACCAAGATCGGTGTGATAAAATGCTTTCCCAATTTCCCAATGGCGCTTTTTATATCCGGGGGGGGACATTCCCTCCCACTGCTTGTAAAAGCAGTCCAGAGGCTAATTAGCCGCTAGGATTGCTTTTACATGAAAGCCGGCCGCTGGCTGAAAAGAATGATACCAAGATGATACCTAAGCCCGCAGGCATCGTTCTGGTATAACCATTCAAAGTCCAGCAACATACCAGTACGTTGCTGGTCCTTGTTGGACATGTATTGTAATCTTTTTTTTCATGCAGCCTGTTGGCTGAGTGAAAAAAGAGATTGATTGGTGGGTATGCCCACCATTAGAATACCTCCCTTCATCCACCCACTTCTAATGATGGGCATACATGCACCATTTATATATGCCAAATAGGGATGAGCTTCGAGTTCGAGACAAACTCATGTTCGACTCGAACATTGCCTGTTGGCCCGTTCGCCGAACAGCGAACAAATTGGGGTGTTCATGGCAAATTAGAAAAATCTATGGGAGAAATCTAAAGTGCTAATTATAAAGGCTTATATGCAAGTTATTGTCCTAAAAAGTGTTTGGGGACCCGGGTCCTGCCCCAGGGGACATGTATCAATGCAAAAAGAAGTTTTAAAAACGGCCGTTTTTTCGGGAGCAGTGATTTTAATAATGCTTAAAATGAAAAAATAAAAGTGAAATATTCCTTTAAATTTCGTACCTGGGGGGTGTGTATGATATGCATGTGAAGTGGCGAATGTTTCCCGTGCTTAGAACTGTCCCTGCAAAAAATGACATTTTTGAAAGAAAAAAATGCATTTAAAACTGACTCGCGGCTATTAATGAATTGTCGGCTCCCGGCAATACATACAAAAGTCATTGATAAAAAAAAAAAAAAAAAAGCGTGGGGGTTCCCCAGAATTCAATTACCAGGCCCTTCAGGTCTGGAATGGATATTAAGGGGAACCCCGCCGCAAATTAAAAAAAATTTGACGTGGGGTTCCCCCAAATATCCATTCCAGGCCCTTCAGATCTGGCATGGATTTTAAGGGGAACTCCACCCCAAATTTAAAAAAAAAATGGCGTGGAGTCCCCCTAAAAATCCATACCAGACCCCTTATCCGAGCACGCAACCTGGCCGGCCGCAGGGGAAAAGGGGGGGACGAGAGAGCGCCCCCCCTCCCTCCTGAACCGTACCAAGCCACATGCCCTCAACATGGGGAGGATGTCCCCATGTTGATGGGGACAAGGGCCTCATCCCCACAACCCTTGCCTGGTGGTTGTGGGGGTCTGCGGGCGGGGGGCTTATCAGAATCTGGAAGACCCCTTTAACAAAGGGGACCCCCAGATCCTGCCCCCCCTATGTGAATTGGTAAGGGGTACATTGTACCCCTACCATTTCACGAAGAAAGCATAAAAAAATGTTTAAAAAAACACACAAACACCTTGAAAAAGTCCTTTATTAAAAAAAAAAAAAAAACATTCCAGCGGTGAAATCCAGTGTCCCGCGGCGATCCCCATGTCCAGCGCTGTCCTTCATTGGTTGTGCCTGAGCGGACCTGATGGGGAACTCCCTCTCAGTATTTTAAATGTATAGACCCGCCCCTTCTAAAGTTCCCCATCAGGTCCGCTCAGCGGACCAGATGCAGAACATGAGAAGGGGCGGGTCTATACATGTATTACCAAAGTGAGAGCAGTTCCCCATCAGGTCCGCCCCCTCGGTATGTCGGACCCGCCTACGTCATTGGCTTGAGCGGGGAACTTCCTTCACTGTGTAATTTAAATTTACATAGTGAAGGAAGTTCCCCGCTCAAGCCAATGATGTAGGCGGGTCCGACATACCGAGGGGGAGGACCTGATGGGGAACTGCTCTCACTTTGGTAATACATGTATAGACCCGCCCCTTCTCATGTTCTGCTCATCCCTGATGCCGAAGCATGGGGGCATCCTCCCGCAAAAGTTATGCCGTGTACACACAGTCTGACTTTTCCACGGGAAAGCCTCTGTCGGAATTTAGACCGTATGTACGCGGCATTAGAAGCAAAATCGCTCCTCCGCCCCTATGCTTCGGCATATATGCTCTTTTTTTTTAACTGTGGTGGTGAAATCACCTCCTACAGCACTGAAGTCGCAGGGATCAGGCCTGTCTCTGCGAACGCAGCAGTTATGTGTGTTGTGTTTTGTAAGTGACAGTGATCGATCGATACTGCACTTGGGTGGGCTGGGCTGGACGGAGGGGCAAAACGCAGGTGCTAGCAGGTATTTGGGATGATCCCGCTAACACTGCGTTTTTGGGAACCCTAAACTGCTGGGGACGCTAGTATAGATCTGATCAGATATTGATCTGTTCAGATACTATACCACTAAGGGAGGTGTATGCTTTGTGCGTAGGTGTTAGCTCTACTGGCACTAACCTGACGCTGCCTGGGGTGACGCAGACCCTATCTGGCCCTAAAACCTAATTGATATCACCCGCCTGGCGATCAGGGGGTTAAACCTTTATTGGGTTATATACGGCGGGTGCCCTGATGCTATAAAAAGCAAACTAACTAACCAGCGTCACCCGTAACACTTATACGATGATCACTGGTGAAAGGGTTAACTAGGGGCAATCAGGGGGTTAAAACCTTAATTAGGTAATATATGGGGGTACCTGACGCTATATAAAAACCTGACGGGGAACCTAAATAACAAAATAACTAACTGGCTAACCAGTGTCACCAGTGACACTTAAACTGTGATCACTGGTGAAAGGGTTAACTCTAGGGGCAATCAGGGGGTTAAAACCTTTATTAGGTTGTATATGGGGGAACCTGATGCTATAAAAGCCTGGCGGGGAACCTAAAAAAATAACTGGCTACCTAGCGGCACCAGCGACATTAATACAGCGATCAGAAAAACGATCGCTTAGTGACACTGACGATAGGGGGTGAAAGGGTTACCTGGGGGCGATCAAGGGGTTAAACCTTTATTAGATAATATATGGGGGTACCTGATGCTATAAAAACCTGGCGGCGAACCTAAAAAATAACTGGCTACCTAGCGGCACCATGGACACGAATACAGCGATCAGAAAAGCGATCGCTTAGTGACACTGGCAATAGGGGGTGAAAGGGTTACCTGGGGGGGCGATCAAGGGGTTAAACCTTTATTAGATAATATATGGAGGTACCTGATGCTATAAAAACCTGGCTGCGAACCTAAAAAAATAACTGGCTACCTAGCGGCACCAGCAACACTAATACAGTGATCAGAAAAACGATTGCTTAGTGACACTGGTGATAGGGGGTGAAAGGGTTACCTGGGGGGCGATCAAGGGGTTAAACCTTTATGGGGGGGTTAGGGGGCTACCCTGGACCTAAAGGGACCTAACACTAACTGCCCTGACACTTTTACTATCACAAATGTCACTGATTGTAGTGATCAGTAAATAAATGGGGGGGTGGATTGTGTGCCTATGTGTCCTGGTGTCAGTGTGCTGTTTGTGCACTAACCTGATGTCTTCTCTCCTCGGCGATCTGGACGAATAGAGCGCCGCATGGAGAGATGACATCATTTCCTCTGCCTGTGTTTACATTACACAGGCAGGGGAAGCATCTCATTCGCCGGGAGCGATCGCGAGAGGGTGGCCAGAAACCAATGGCGGCCCCCTCATCACGGATCACTCCTGAAGCGATACTGACCGCCCCATGTACCGGGAGGGGGTCCGAACGGACCCCCCACCCGCACGAAGGCAGGCACGTACAGGTACGTGATTGTGCCTGTCCGTGCCATTCTGCCGACGTATACGTACATGGGGCGGTCGTTAAGTGGTTAATATGGAGTTTTGGAGCTTCTTGTTGCCCATAGCATCCACTTACCTTCCAACAGTCACTTATACAGCCCAGGTCTGAAAATGATACAAGAATGCTGATTGGTTGCTGTTAGCAACAAGAAATGCTTCTGTTAGAACACTGTTCGTGCATAAGCCCCAAATTTCCAGTTAAACCCTTTTACGTTTTACCTTTAAGGAGATTAATTTCCACCTCAGACTATGATATTGGGGCTAATTTACTGAAGGCAATTAGACTGTTCACTTTCAAGGGAATGCGTCTGGGAGTCACCATCGTGGCATCGTGCTCTCTGCCCTCACGACACTCATTGTGCCCTGAATGCAGAATGTACTGGGTATGTCGGTTGGAGTCAATGTGAATATCTACTAAAATTGCTACATAATTAATTTTGTAATTTATAGCAGTATTAGCCATCGTTCACATTGGATCGACTTGTCATGCGATTTGACAGGTCAAATCGCATGACAAGTCGCACCCTATTGCCGGCAATTGCACTGTTCAAATCAATGCAATGCCGACTTTGTGCTGCCGCATCGATTAGAAAAAAGTAGTTTCTGCACTACTTTTGACGATTTTGGGTGCAGTTTGCATAGACATCTGTGCATGAAGCCACATAGATGTCTTCCAAGTCGCACCTGAAATCACACTGACATACGCCTTTGAAATCGTGCAATTTCAGATAAAGTGGCAGTATTTTAAAGCTGCATTTAATGTGAACAAGGTCTTAAACCCGAAAGCAAACATTTATTATATTGTTTGTAAATTAAGGTCAAACAAAACCTTAAGAGCCCATTCACACAGGGGCGTCTTTGGATCCGACTCCAAATCGCCCCAGGTCGCCCCTAGTCGCCTCAGGTCGCGCTGGCTGAAGAAATCAATGTAAGTTAATGGAGCCGTCCTTATGCACACTACTGCAGTCGCTCCGACTTCAAAAAAGGTCCCTGTACTACTTCAATCCGACTCCTAGGCGACCTGTAACCATTCATTTCAATGGGAGTCGCCTCTCACTGTCTTAATAGGAGCGACTCTCCAGGAAGATAACATACATTTCTCCTGCAAAACTCTCTCTCCCCCCTCCCTCCCACAGAGCTGATTCTTGTTTGATTGGCCACTGGAATGTCTCTTGTCCTGCAGGCAACTTGGAGTTGCCTTGTAAGTAGCTCCAGGTCGTGCTGTGATTCATTCTCAGGTCGTGTCTGAGTTGCCTCATAAAATCGCACTGAAAGTCGTGTTGCCCCTGTGTGAATGGGCTCTAAACCAGCGCACTCTGGATCACAAAAAAAATATATATATATATATACATATATGTGTGTGTTATTTAAACAAATAGCAGCCTGTAGTGAGACTCAAGTGGTCTAAATCATAAAAAGAAAACAATTTTCATGCTGCGTTCCTAAACATCTATTACAAAACATATATAAAACAACGTATGATAAATGGTGAATCAATAATAAAATATTATATGTGTAATGTACGTACACCACCACCAGATGTCTCCAATCAAGTGAAAGTGAAGTGATGTCTTCCTATGCCCGATGCACACAATGAGATTATCGGACAAATGATCGTCTGTTTTTTTTTTTTGCATGCTAATCTCAGATCGAATCTGATGAGGTTACTAAAGTCACGAAAATTTGCGTACGACAGAATCAAAATTCGGAAGTGATGTCATGTGTTGTAATGCATTTGTATTGCATTTTCGAACGATAGCTGTACTGATTAAACAAAAATTGTACGATCTGGCATCGTCCAAATTTTTTTTTCATGCATGTCCGATCAAATAATATCGGATGAACTGTCCTGATCGGCTCTCAAAAGCTCTGTAATAATGATCAGATTATCGTACGATCGCTCCGAAAATCGTTATTTATTTTTTTGTCATTCAAATTTTTATGTTCATCAGTGAAAAGTCATTACAGAATCATAAACATTAAAAAGAATTACAATTGACTTTACAGAAATCTTAGAAAAAATTACCATAGATACTTAGACAAATTATCACCGCCAGAAACCGTTACTGTCAATGTACAAAAGAAAAGTATGAATACATGGCTGTAACCTAGTCGTGTATATAATCATATAAATCAGTTTCATACTAACTTGCATAAAGAATATCTAATTCCCAATAAAATAAAAAAATATGAAGGACTCCCACTCCCCTCCCCAGCCACCCCTAACGGGAACACACTGTGACTAGGGAGGAGAGAATGCCCCCCTGCCAACCTTCCGGTCTCCACCAACAATTGTCAGTGGAAACAAATGGGGAGATATAATAGAAAGTTGTCATCTGTTCATACAAAACAAATACTCATACTTAGCAAGAGAACTAAGATCTGTTCTCAGTCTGTTAAAGCTAAAACTAACAGTCTAAGCTTGGAACAAATAGATAGAATCTGAACCTGAAACTTCTATATAATATATATTGAAATAAAACAATACATATACTATAAAAATAAAAATAAAAATAAAAATCCATACAGAGAGAGAAAAGTAAAAAGAAAGCAAGGAAAGAGAAAAAATAAATAAATTCAGCTCGGAAAGAAAAAGAATATAGAATGCCTACCAGCCAAATATACGTTCTAAAGATCAATGATTGGTGTTGACGTCTATGTTAGGTACCAAAGAGATTCCCATAAATCGAGCCCAAGGTTCCTATATAGCTTCAAAATTTGAGGTCTTATCCAACAAGAAACTAACCAGTTTTTCTTGTTTCATAATCCAAGAAACCTTTTGTTTCATGGACAACAGAGATACCGATGACTCCTTCCATGTCTTGGCAATAGTTAGCTTTGCTCCCGTTAAAATAAACAAAATTAATCTACGGGTGACTTTAGGAATATGAGGCAAAAATCCATTAAGCAAGGCAATTGTTGGCGTTTGATGTATAGGGCATCCTGTAACTTTGCGTAAAATGTGAAAAACTTTATTCCAAAATCCACTAATTCTGGGACATTCCCACCATATGTGTATCACAGAACCCAATCCCTGACAACCCCTAAAACATAGAGGTGAAATAGAGGGGTACATAACAGCCAATCTCGCTGGAACCAGATACCATCTTGTAAAAAGTTTTATATTGGCCTCTATGAGTGAGGTCTTGTAAAAGCCTGTTATCGAGCGAGAGTAGCTTGCATGCCAGTCCTCAATATCCCTATCAATTAGGAGTTTCTTCTCCCAGGCTAACATGTGAGGTAGTTTCACAAAATTAGATGCCAGCGACTTGTAGATCACCGAAATCCCCACCCTTCGCTTCATGGTCTGTCCACACCAAGTCTCATATGCTGTAAAGTCTCGGGATGTATTTCCAGATTTCCACATAGAATGAATAAAATTAGAGATTTGATGGAATCTCGGTTTTTCAGACAAAGGGAGATTTAGTTTGTTCATAAAATATTCAATAGGTAAAGGGCCCGTTGGGGAAAGAAAGTGGCCAATGCGGTACAACCCCTTGTCATGCCACCATTTAAAGACTTCAAGGTCCATACCTTGATGAAATAGAGGGTTTCGGAACAACGGAGTCAAAGGTTGGGTTTTAGAGACCAGAGAGGGAAGTTTCTGAATTGAGTCCCATAAAGAAAAAGATTGTGAGAGTGAAGGTGATAAGATGGGGGGTCTATTTTTGGGAGGACACCATAACAAGTGTACTAATGAGGAAAATGGAACTGCTCGATTTTTAATCGAAACCCAGTCAGGATGTTCAGTTTTGAGATATATAACGGATAGTTGTGCTAGCCGTGCTGCTTGATAGTACCATAAAAGATTTGGGAGGCCTAACCCACCCTGTTTAGGAAGGTTAAATAAGCAGCGGTTTGAAAGGCGTGGACCTTTATTGTTCCAAATAAATTTAGTGAGTTTACCTTGAAATGATTTCAAATGATCTTTTTTGAATAGGAAGTGAACAAAACAAATACAATAGCCTGGGTAAGAGGGTCATCTTGACCGAGTTAATTCTGTCAATCCAAGAAATACTGTGTGACTCCCAGTCTTTAAGATCAAGTTCAAGTTTCTTGTACATAGGAGGGTAGTTAGCTTGATATAGATTTTCAAATTTAGAAGTAACATTGATACCCAAGTATTTAATGAAAGAGCTACTCCAACTGAATTCGTATGTTTCCTGTAAGTAGGAAACTATAGAATCTGGGAGGGACACATTAAGAGCCTGAGGTTTAGACATATTAACTCTAAGTCCTGATAGTATTGAAAACTTTTTGAGCAAAGAACAAATCTCTGGTAAAGATGACTGTGGTGAAGTTACAAAAAGTAATAGGTTATCTGCGAATAAAGCACATTTATGAGTATCTTGACCACACTGTACCCCCCTGATATTCGGATTACCACGAATGGCAATGGCCAAAGATTCGATCATAATAGCGAATATCAGGGGAGAGAGGGGGCAACCCTGACGTGTACCCCTTAAAATTTGAATTGGGTCAGAAAAAATTCCTTGCATTCTGATTCTAGCCTTTGGCGTGGAATAAAGGGCTTCTAAAATTCCTAACATATTCTGTCCAAATCCCCAGCGTTTAAGTACCGCAAATAGATATGGCCATGATACCGAATCAAAGGCCTTCTGGAGGTCCAACGACAATAACATACCCTCCTGTTTATGGCCTCCCTCCCAATTCGATTGTAGAATTGATACAAGATCCACTGCTCTTTGCACTTGATCAGGACCTTGCCTACCAGTTATAAAACCCGACCTGATCTTTGTGAATATAAAGTCCTATAAAGGAAGCCAATCTGTTAGCTAATAATTTGGTCAATATTTTTAGGTCATTATTGATTAAGGAGATTGGTCTGTAGTTTTCAATTTGACTGGTATCTTTATCTGGTTTTGGGATCACAGAGATATAAGCCATATTAAGTTGATTATCTATCGGAGAACCTTTAGTCATAGAATTAAAAAGGTAAGGAGTTAGAATATCAGAAAACGTTTTATAGTATGGTGAGGAGAAACCATCAGGTCCAGGAGCCGTACCCCCCCTTTAAAGCTTTTATAACATCTGATACCTCCTCACTTGAAATGGGAGCATCCAGTTCCTCTCTATGAGAATCTGTTATTTTCGGCAGATGTAAGTTACCTAAGAATTCCTCCAACCCAGTAGAGACAGAGTGATTTTCTGCCTTATATAACTTAGAATAAAAGTACTGGAATGCCTTTATAATGCGTTGTGAGTTCAAAGTAAAGGAACCATCTGCCTGTTTAATTTTTGGAAGAACATGTGAACGTAGTCTAGGTGATAATTTGCGTGCCAACATGGGTCCTATCCTGTCTCTCATCTGGTAAAATTTGGCCCCAGACCATTTAATAGATTTTTCGGCTTTCGCCGTAAGAGCCAAATTAAGAGCTACTCGTGCAGCATCCAATTTGGATATAGGGACACTCGAGGGACTTTTCTTTTGTTGTTTGCACAACTCAGCAAAATCTCTCTCCAATCTCTCCATTTCAACCACCCTCTCTCTCTTCTTCCTAGCCGCTATTTGAATTAATTTACCTCTAATAGTAACCTTATGAGCTGCCCATAAAGTTTCTGGAGAAACATCACCTCCATCATTAAAGTGGAAATAATCTTTCAAAGCTTCCTGAATTTCAGCAACTACTATGGGGTCCTTCAATAACGACTGATTGAGAGTCCAATGAGAGACCTGTGTACTGGGAATATCCCTTCTAATAGTTAATAGAATCATTGAATGGTCCGACCAAGCAGCATCCACTATAGAGGAAGAAAGAGCCAATGGAATATGATGTGTGGAGATCCAAATGTGGTCTATACGGGAATAGGACTGGTGCGGATTAGAGTAGTGTGTAAAATCTCGTTTTTTGGATGGAGTTCCCTCCATATATCTGTCAATCTAGATTGAAAGATTAATCAAGCAATCTGAACACTTGCTTTATTTGGCCTAACTAATTGTGTCCTTAAGGGTTTAGATTTGTCCAGACTAGTATCAAAGGCCGTGTTGGAGTCCCCACCCATAATTATGACACCCTCCATAGACGGTCCAAGAGACTGAAACAATTGTTTAAAGAACTGTTTTTGTCCTCTGTTAGGAGCATAGTAAGATATGAAGGTATATAGCTTATTATCTATTGTTCCCTTGACCAACAGGAACCTTCCCTCCTGATCTCTGAGTTCCATCTCAAGATTGAATTTGCAATTTTTAGAAAATAAATTTGCCACTCCCCTGGTCTTATCTTCAGCATTAGACAAGTAAAAAAATGGAAAGTGAGCATGTATGAACAATGGGGTGTACCGCCTTGGGAAATGGGTCTCCTGTAGGAGCACTACATCAATATGACTGGATCGATGAGCCTGAAAGGCTTTCCTTCTTTTGACTGTGGAATTTAATCCCTGAGTGTTGTGAGACACAACACATAGGGGGGAAGAGCTAGTATTAGTGCCCGCCATGGAGCAAAAGGGGGAAAACCACAAGCAACCCACAGTCACCTACCTCTCTCCAAGAGGAACGAAGAGCACATAAGAAAAAATCTTTCACTATGTTTGGGAGCGACATACATAGCAACACCTCACAGGGAAATCTCAATGGCAGGTAGACTGAAAGAGAAAAAAAGTTAGAAAGAAAGAAGAAAATAAAAAATCTAATAAAAATAATAATATTAATTGCAAAACGCAGTGTAACGAAAGGCCTAAATCCGGCCCAGAATGGGAGGAGGAGTAAGACTCCCTCCCCTCATTCAGAACAAAATTAGTAGTATAGCCTATGTGTAGGGCTAAATACCTATCTCTCAGTATGGCCTACAATCAGACCGAGTGACAGGTGGAGGCACAATGCAACAGCACCAGCCAGTGACAGCACTCAATAAAACATTGCAATATTAAATGAACGGAATCAAATAATCATGGATTTCCAATGAAATAGCAACAAAGATCAGTGTAACTAGTAACATTTCAAAAAATATATATATATATTTTTTTTATTGTTTATTTATGAAAAATTTTCAAGAAGCATTACAAGTATATTTCACATTCAGCAAGTATAAACATTGTACATTTTGCAAGTGCAAACATAAATTTATATAACAAGGAAAGAAAACGGGTTGTTCAAGTGAACCATTAGACAGTGTAAGGGCCATATAGAGGGAAGATAGAGGGTTATTAATAGCATATCAAGGTATCATGTTAGCACGAAGGTAATCATTGATGGAAACTGGAGCTAAAATTTCCTGAAAAAAAACAAACAGTCAGTGAGGGACCCAGAAAGATCATTTCCCTATCTCGGTTTGAGGGTCTAGCATTCCGAATTATTATATTCCGATGTATCCAATTTTTCCCAAATGACCTCAAATTTTGGTAGTGCATCTTCTATGACTGCCGTGATGTGCTCCATTTTACGAATATCAGTGACCGTAGAAAGGAATTGCGTAAAGGTAGGTGGAACCATGGAACGCCAATGTGGGATTACTCATTTAGCTGCTAGTAAGATGAATGCCATTAGATTGTTAATAGCTTTGGTGGCATTCTGAAGAGGTAGGCCTAATAGCAGGTGTATGGGTTGAAAAGGAATCTGGATCTCCAATATCTTTTCCAGCAAGGCATGAACTTTAGTCCAAAAGGGGGCCAAGATAGGGCATTCCCAAAATATGTAAAAAACAAAAAACCCCCTCAGAGGTGGGACTTTGAAAGTGACTGCAAAACACACAAAGTATATTGAAATTGTATAGATTTAATAAATAAGTACAAAAAGGACAAATGAATATAAATCACATGAATTGTGTACAAGTCCAGAAAATTGGTTGCGTGGGTAAGGAGAAAAATTGAAACATTGATAGTCAAACCCGACAGCTGTTTCGGTTACGCCCTTCTTCGGGGGAATTGTAGACATACAGTTCAATAAGACAGACAAACTAGTAATCTATCCAAAGAGAAATTAATATTTGGTGCACCGGGGGACCACATGCACGGCAGTAAATGTGGGGTGAAAAAAGAGAACACCCCACCAATGAGGGGGCTCCAAGATCGATGGGGTCCAATATCCCAACAACGGGGGTCCCCAGGCGACGACACGCAGACAGGCCAGAGAGAGACCAAGGAATCCGGTAAGGTAATTATCAGTATGGAAAAGTATTCCAGATCAGGGAGGTGTCTGGTGGAAACTTGAAACGGCTTCAAAAGTAGAGGGAGTCCTCAATACAAAAATTGCATCCAATATGCACTATTGTAGTGATGAAGCAAATATGTGCATCGTTTCAATCTGATTTAAATCCAGAGAATCTGTAGGGATCCCGGGTGTCCCAATGATCGCTGCGTGAGGGACAATAGTGCATATTGGATGCAATTTTTGTATTGAGGACTCCCTCTACTTTTGAAGCCGTTTCAAGTTTCCACCAGACACCTCCCTGATCTGGAATACTTTTCCATACTGATAATTACCTTACCGGATTCCTTGGTCTCTCTCTGGCCTGTCTGCGTGTCGTCGCCTGGGGACCCCCGTTGTTGGGATATTGGACCCCATCGATCTTGGAGCCCCCTCATTGGTGGGGTGTTCTCTTTTTTCACCCCACATTTACTGCCGTGCATGTGGTCCCCCGATGCACCAAATATTAATTTCTCTTTGGATAGATTACTAGTTTGTCTGTCTTATTGAACTGTATGTCTACAATTCCCCCGAAGAAGGGCGTAACCGAAACAGCTGTCGGGTTTGACTATCAATGTTTCAATTTTTCTCCTTACCCACGCAACCAATTTTCTGGACTTGTACACAATTCATGTGATTTATATTCATTTGTCCTTTTTGTACTTATTTATTAAATCTATACAATTTCAATATACTTTGTGTGTTTTGCAGTCACTTTCAAAGTCCCACCTCTGAGGGGGTTTTTTGTTTTTTACTTAATTTTTGGGATGTGGTGACTGTTAAACCAATACAATCTTGCAGATGTCAGTTCCCTTTTGTCTTCCCAAAATATGTGGAAGTGCGAGCCCAAAGAGGAGCCACACCTCCAACAATGACTAAATGGAGATAGTTCATGAGTTGCTAGAAATTCAGGGGTCCTGTACCAAAACATTAAGATTTTGTACGCCGTCTCCCTCTGGGCCACGCATCTGGAGACTTTAGAGGTAGCATCCCATATCGCCCCCCACTGAGCCATAGAAATAGGACTATGAAGGACCTGGGCCCATTTCCTCATATATGAGTGGGTCTGTTCAGAGATGGGATCAGTGCTCTGGAGGATCTTGTAGATGCAAGAAATTTGTTGAGGTTCATGTGGGCCATATGAGCATAGCTTTTCAAATTCAGTAGGAACAACCAGGGTCATTTGGGGTGATCTAGAAGCAAAATAATGTTTTACCTGTAAGTAAGAAAAGAGTAGTGTGTTCGGTATGTTATGTTTGGTTTGCAGGTCCGAGAAAGGGAGTAAAGTGCGTGTTACTGGGTGCACCAGATGTCGCAGTTGAAATATACCTGCCTGGGTCCAAGGCAGCATGGAGTCATAGGATAAGCTGTTGGGGATTTCTGGGTTAAATAAAACGTTTATCAGTGGGGAGCATTGGGAAGACAGAGTATATTTACTTGAGCAGCGTTTCCAGATTGAGAGTGTGAATATCATAGGGTTCAGGCAAATCTTCCGTATTTGAGATGTAAATTTATCCGAAGAGGGCCAAAGTAGACTACATGGGTGTGCAGGGGAAGTAATACTTATCTCAATTTCTGACCATCTGTTTGATGCGTAACGAGATGTCCACGAGGAAATGACTCTAAGGTGAGTAGCATAATAATATTTGATTATATCCGGTGCCCCCAAACCCCCACGTGAGCGGGGGGCCAGGAGAACCGAACTGGCAATCCTGTGGGACTTGTTATTCCATATGATGTTCAGAAAATTCCTATGAAGTAACTTAAGTTGGGTCAATGGGATTGCTACAGGGAGTGTTTCAAACATATACAGCAGCTTGGGGAGAATAGACATCTTCAAAACGTTGATTCTACCAATGATAGAGATAGGGAGTGTTGTCCATTTTTTAAGTAGTTTGTTGATGTCTGAAAAAAGGGGAGAGAAATTTTCTTGGTAGAGAGTAGAGTACGATCGGGATAAGTGTACACCGAGATACTTAAGGGACTGCATGCACCATCTATACTTGAAATTGGATTACAGGGTTAGAAGAAGGTCAGCCGGGACATTAATGGGTAAAGCTTCAGTTTTAGTCGAGTTAATTTTGAATCCGGAGATATGGCCAAAAGTTTGTAAGATTGAATGGAGCGAAGGGAGAGAAATGTGTGGGTGGGTAATGGTCAGCAGCACATCGTCCGCGAAGAGAGAACTTGTATTCCAGACGCCTCAGCGCCACTCCCCTAATGTCTGGATGAATGCGTATGGCTGCTGCCAAGGGCTCAAGGCTTAAAATAAAGAGCAGGGGCGATAGTGGGCAACCTTGCCTAGTACCGTTGCTAAGGGGGAATGATGTTGAGGCGTGGGAGGCCAGCTGTACCTGAGACGTAGGAGTAGAGTATAGTGCCTTTAATGCTTGTATAAAGGGACCCGAGAATCCAAATCTTGAAAGCGTAGCAAACATAAATGACCAATTTAGGCGGTCAAACGCTTTTTGTGCGTCTAAACTGAGAATTATAGCCGGTCTCTTGGTTTTGGTCAGGAGGTCTATTAAATCTATGGTTCGTCTAGTATTGTCCCCCGCATGTCTGGAAGGCACAAAACCGACTTGGTCTCTGTGGATTAGTTTGGGGAGGAGCAGGGACAGTCTATTGGCAAGTATTTTTGTAAAAATGTTGTAGTCAGAATTTAGGAGAACTATGGGGCGGTAGTTGTCAGGTAGGGATGGGTCTTTCCCTGGTTTGGGGATCACCGTGATGAACGCATGTAGGAATTGAGCGTGGGGGATTTTCCCGTTCATTAAAGAGGCATAACGTTTTTCCATGTAGGGCAAAATGGTGGGGAGGAATTTTTTATAATAGGAGTAGGGAAGACCATCCGGCCCTGGGGATTTATTAGTCGGTAGCTGTTTAACAACTTCAGTGATCTCTTCAACTGATATGTGTGCGTTTAGTCCTGAGCGATCGTCTGAGGACAGAGTCGGAAGCTTAAAAGAGTCCATAAAATTGTCAAACTTGTCTTGTGTGAATTGAGTGGTCGGGTCTGTGGATAGGCAGTTATATAGTTTCTTATAGAAGTCTCCAAATACACTAGTCATAATTCTAGGGCAATATGTGGGCTTACCGTCATGTTGTATTAAAAAGTCGGGTAAAGATGATTGGGGGCGTGGTTTCAGAATTTTGACAAGCATTCTATGGGGTCTATTGGCGAAATCATAACCTTTTTGCTTTGACCAAAGCATGGATTTAGTGATTCTTGCCGAATCTAGTGTTTTTATACGATTTCTTAGTGCTGTTACGGCTCGGAGACCCTCCATCGTGGGGCGTCTGAGAAGTTTTTGTTCAGCTTCTAATAATTGAGTCAATAAAGTCGATCTCTGCAAAGCACGGTCTTTTTTAAGGTGAGATCCAGTTGCGATACATTCACCTCTGAAGAACGCTTTATGTGCCTCCCACAGAACGGAGATCTCCGACACCGAGTCTTTATTTATCTGAAAATATTCGTTCAGTTTGTTTTGTAGTGGTAGGTGGGTCTCAGGTGAGTTTAGGAGTGACTCGTTAAGGCGCCAATGACATTTCCTAGGCGTAGGTGAGGACAATAAGAGGTCTATAGTGATGGGGGCATGGTCTGACCATGTAATTGGGAGAATGTTGGCGTCTACCAGGTATGGCAATAGGGGTGCAGAGATGAAAAATAGTAAATTCTCGTGTACAGCTTGTGGGGTGGAGAGAAGAAGGTGAACTGCTTGGTTGTCGGGTGTTTTACCCTCCAAGAATCAAACAGTCTGTTTGTTCTAATTGTTTTGCGGAACGAGGAGGAAGATTTAGGTGCCTGTAGTGGAGGGTTATCTTGGAAAAGGGCGGCCCTATCCCTAATTGGAGACATGCACAGGTTAAAATCTCCCCCAATAATCTGAAAGGGTTGGGCATATTTGTGAAGTTTTTCAAAGAAAGTGTCAAGAAAACCAATTTGGCCTGTGTTGGGAACATATACATTCGCTAAAGTAAATGAAGTATTTAGGTGACCACAGTCCAGGAGAATAAAGCGACCCTGGGGGTCTAAATATGAGGATTTCACCTTTATGGCGGATGGGCGTTTAAGGAGAATCACCACACCAGCTTTTCCAGAGGGAGAAGATGCTACAAAAGTTGTGGGGTAGTGCCTAGAAGCAAATTTGAACAAACCCCCCGCCTTAAAATGCGTCTCCTGGACCATGATCACCTCAGCATTAGATGCTTTGAACTCTTTAAGGGCAAGCCATCTCTTCCGGATGGAATTTAGACCTTTAACATTACATGAGAAGACACTAACTGCCATAGGTGCAGAATGGGGGAAAATCTAACATTACATTTGTGTAAAATGCATTAAGCGTATACCATGTTGTGGAAAAAAGACTCCATACAATTGTATGTTTAAACCCATATAGGAAGAACATGGGAGTAAAAACATAGAAACCATTTCTGAGTAGGTCAAAAAATAGACCTCCGTGCAGCCCTAATGATATGAAAACATGTAACATAACATACATTCGTAAATAGAAAATTCTAACGTAGGTAAATGTGGGATCAAAAAGGATCCCTAAAAAACATGGGAGAAAAAAAAGAAAAAGAAAAAGTAAAACAAAAACGACATACCATGTACCGTATATACTCGAGTATAAGCCGACTTGAGTATAAGCCGAGGTACCTAATGTTGCCCAAAAAAACTGGGAAACCTTACTGACTCGAGTATAAGCCGATGCCCCACTGTTCCCTAGCTCGCTGTTCCCTGTAAATAGAAATTTTTACATTGTAAATATTACCTGTAAAGAAGTTGCGGCTGCGGCGTCCATCATTCGAATTCCGCGGCGTCCATCGTTCAAAATTCCGCGGTCTCTTCCTGTTCCTTGCTTGATAGGCGAGTCTCAGCAGACACTCTCCGCCTATCACGATCATTCTCTCATCCTTAGTTTTCCCAGCAGACACTGTGTTGGGTGTTCCGCCAATCACAGACGTCTGCTGGAAAACTAAGGATGAGAGAATGATCGTGATAGGCGGAGAGTGTCTGCTGAGACTCGCCTATCAAGGAAGGAACAGGAAGAGACCGCGGAATTTTGAACGATGGACGCCGCGGAATTTGAACGATGGACGCCGCAGCCGCAACTTCTTTACAGGTAATATTTACAATGTAAAAATTTCTATGACTCGAGTATAAGCCGAGGGGGGGGACTTTCAGCCCCAAAAAAAGGGCTGAAAATCTCGGCTTATACTCGAGTATATACGGTAGGTAGGGTGCCCGAGGAGGAACTCATCTCCAAGGGATTATGGTCAAAAAACACGACCATTGTAGGGGAAACACAGCAGCCCGCATGGCTGAGCTGGCCGGTCTCAACCTGATCCGAAAAGCAAATGTAAAAAATAGTAGAAAGAGTTAAGTGGGAACCGTATAACTGTAGTTGTCCCGGAGGGCGGTCGCCCGCGGATGAACAGTTAGAAGGGGGAGAACAACAGTCTCTGAGCCCAGAGACTTTAAAGGGGTTGCATAGGCCCAACATCAGGGCCCCTTCGACCTAAGTAGATCGGGGGAGAGGAGAAAAAGGATTACATACCAGACGTGAGGTTCCGTGGATATTTCAGGTGGGGCCTTTAGAAGATGCGTTCTTTTGTGGGGTGAACGTGGTTTTCCTGGATCTGTGACGAACCGGGGTCCACATCTTCCCGGGTGTTGACAGAGGTCTGGAGGTTGGGAATCGGGCTTGCAGATCTTCCTCAGGAACAGGGGGGAGTCCCAGGCTCTTGATAAAAGACTCACTTTCCTGAAGGTCCGTCATGGTGTGTTGCGAGCCATCTTTGGTCACCGCCAGACGAAAGGGAAAGCCCCATCTGTAGGGTATGTGATGGTGTTGTAAGTGAGCAGTAATAGGGCGAAGGTTGCGTCTTTTATTTAGCGTTATGGGTGACAGGTCGCTGAAGATTTGTATCTTTGCCCCCTTAAAGTCCACTCTAGATTTGTTTCTTGTGGCGATTGTCAGGGCCTCTTTGCTTTCATAAAAATGAAAACGGACTATGATGTCCCTGGGATTAGCACCCTGAGGGGGTTTAGGGGCCAGTGATCTGTGTGCTCTGTCAAGGCGGAGATCAATGTCAGGGATATCGGGAGCCAAGGAGTTAAACAGCGCTAGCAAGTATGACCTAATGTCTTTGTCAGCAACAGACTCAGGGACTCCTCGTATGCGGGGGTTCTGCCTACGTTCTCTGTTCTCGAGGTCTTCTTGCTGCAACTGCAGTTGCAGTACTGCGTTCTTTAAGCTAGCATTCTCCTCTTCTAAGGCTTGCACATAATTCACCACATCTAGTTTTGTTTCAAGGGTGTCTGTTCTTTCCCCCAGCTGGTCAATCTCCCCTCTCAGTTCGTGAGCTAGTTTATTAACCTCCTTTGCAACGTTGTGAGTGATACTCTGGAGCAATGTCTGCAGTTTCAGGTCCAGGACATCTACTGTTACCAGGGACGTCATTGGAGGCTGCTGCGAGGAGCCGTTGTGTGAGAAGGTAGGGGGATTATCTATAAACAATGAGGGTTCGACCAGCGGGGTTGCGTCTGGCTGATCCACAACGTCTGCCGTAGAAATTGAAGCCGGGGATTGCGGCCTAAGCAGGTATTTCTCCATGTGGCGCGCGGGCTGTGATGCGGCCTGTGAGGATCGTGTCTGGTATATGCGCCTCTGGTCACCGATCTTACCCATACAACATTCGGCAGGTAGCTGAGGGGTTCCCGGTGCAGTGGAGGTGGCTCCCGGAGCGAAAGACTCTAGTGTAGCGGAGCGGGAGCTTCGGATGCAGGAGGTGAGGCCGGGGCTCTAGTCAAGTGCGTCCGCCATCTTACGAGCCGCGTATGCGTCCCCTTTATTATGTCTTTTAGTACATCCTGTCTCGTGTATCACAGGTTAAAGACTCATTACAGGACTACAATAATGATATGTACGTCCTGATGAGGGGGGTGCGGGGCCATCAGAGTAAGAGTTAAACAATTAGGAACCCGGGAGAACAGGTTAATGGGGTGTAGCAAGATGGCCACTCCTAGGAGTGTAATGATGCAGAAAGCAGTGTCTTTTGAAGTAATAAGTAAGGGGAGCTAATGATGGGGACTGATCTTGGTAGACCAATCCGCTGGGTAGTTCATGAGTCTCTGCAGTGTGATTTATAAGAATTTGTGGAGTCCCAGTTACACTGCTGCTGGGTGTAGCAAGATGGCCGTTATAGGTGTCTATGGGGACAGGGACTTGGTGATCACTAGGGTTAGGCAAGTTCCTCTAATCCGCAGCCCGGGTCTCCCCCCTTGTGGTCGGGATGTTATTTTGGCGCCGCGGGGCTTGGTTGTAGTTTATGGGGGATGGAGAGGCTACTTGTGTGCCCAGGGTGTAGCAAGATGGCCGACGCTCACCTCTATACACAGCACGCCGTCCACCACAGGATGCCTCTGCCGGCCTTCGGATCTCCCCAGCTCTGTCCCGCCAGTCCAGGGAAGCCGATTCGGGTGTATCCTGGAGTGTTCACCGCTCGTCTCGCGGCCGCGGTACTCGAGCGCCGGGGATTCGGAGTCCCCGCAGGCCTCAAGATGGCGGCGGGTCAGGTACGGCTGCGGGATGGATTGCAGCGCGAGCGGCACGCCGGGGGTCTCAGTACAGGTATAATCCTGCTCAGGGAGAGCCTATGGTTCAGGATGGAGGGTTTGGTGGCTGGATATAAAAACGCTGGCTGCTGATGGCCATGGATTGTGTCAGGGCCAGCGGAGCTTCTCCAGAGCACGTTGTTCCCTGTTCACGTCCGGACACGCCCCTTCAAAAAATATTTTAAAAAATACAAAAGTAAAAGAAAACTAGCTTATCCAGAGTTTTTTGGATACTGATATCATTCTTCAGCCGAAAAAAATAAAATAAAAAGGTTATCAGCCCAAAAACTGTCTATTGATAATTTAGCAATAGAACTGTGTGGTAAGAAGTAAGGCATAGAAAATCCAAAAGTCAGTGTATAAGAATCTATTTCCTCCTAAGGAACATACAGGGAGGAAAAAAATAAGATGGTATACAGTAGAGTCATGCAAACCCTCTTCATAGAGGGAGGTTGTCCTTTACTCTCTTAAATTTGGTCTTCCCTCAAAGTGGAGAAGTCGGACTCGGAGGGGATTAGCGTTTAGATGTCCCCTGCAGACAGGGTGAGGTATCCATGTTCGATTCCAGAGTAATAAGTCTCAGGTCAAGTAACAGGCGTTCGCCCTCTGGAAAATTATGAAAAACATGTTGCTTTCCATTATATGTAAATTTCAGTGCAAAAGGGAAGGCCCACCGGTATTTAATATCTTTTTTGGTCAGGGCTACAAGGAGGGGCTTCAGAGATCTCCTCTTTTGGATGGTGTAGGGCAGGGGTCTCAAACCTGCGGCCCTCCAGCTGTTGCGGAACTACAAGTCCCATCATGCCTCTGCCTATGGGAGTCCTGCTTGTAACTGTTTAGCCTTGCAATGCCTCATGGGAATTGTAGTTCTGCAACAGCTGGAGGGCCACCAGTACGTGACTGCCTTTGTATAGTTGGGGGGTCCAATCAGATCCCCCTTCTATACAGTGAGCGGTTGTTATCCGTTGGGGAGCGATCCGGGATGAGGGGGCAGCCGTTCGATTCCGGCCACCCCCTCGCGATCGCTCCCGGCGAATGAGAAAGCTTCCTCTGCTGTGTAATGTTTACACAGGCAGAGGAAGTGATGTCATCTCTCATGCGGCGCTCACATATACCGAGCGCCGTACAAGAGAAGACACACAGGTTAGTGCACAAACAGTACACTAACACCAGGACATAGGAACATAAATCGCCCCCCCAGGCCCCCCCAGATCACCCTCCAGCCCCCAGTCACAGTGTCACTGATTGCAGTGATCAGTAAATAAATGGTCACTGCAATCAGTGACATTTGTGACTGTAAAAGTGTCACTACAGTTAGTTTAGGTCCAGTGTAGCCCCCTAACCCCCCCCTAATAAAGGTTTAACCCCCTGATCACCCCCCAGATAACCCTTTCGCCCCCTAGCACCGCCGTCACTAAGCGATCGTTTTTCTGATCGCTGTTTTAGTGTCGGTGATGCCGATCGGTAGCCAGTTATTTTTTTTAGGTTCGCCGCAGGTTTTTATAGCGTCAGGTACCCCCATATATGACCTAATAAAGGTTTAACTCCCTTGATCACCCCCCAGGTAACCCTTTCACCCCCTATCACCACTGTCGCTAAGCGATCGTTTTTCTGATCACTGTCTTATTGTCGGTGATGCCGATAGATAGCCAGTTATTTTTTTTAGGTTCGCCGCAGGTTTTTATAGCCTCAGCTACCCCCATATATTACCTAATAAAGGTTTAACCCCTTGATCGCCCCCCCCCAGGTAACCCTTTCACCCCTTTTTTGCCAGTGTCACTAAGTGATCGTTTTTCTGATCGCTGTATTACTTATGCTGGTGCCGATAGATAGCCAGTTATTTTTTTTAGGTTCGCCGCAGGTTTTTATAGCGTCAGGTACCCCCATATATTATCTAATAAAGGTTTTAACCCCCTAATTGCCCCTAGTTAACCCTGCGTCACACCCCAGGCAGCGTCAGGTTAGTGCCAGTAACGCTAACACCCAGCATACACCTCCCTTAGTGGTATAGTATCTGAACAGATCAATATCTGATCTGATCAGATCTATACTAGTGTCCCTAGCTATACTAGTGTCCCTAGCAGTTTAGGGTTCCCAAAAACGCAGTGTTAGCGGGATCAGCCCAGATACCTGCTAGCACCTGCGTTTTGCCCCTCCGTCCAGCCCAGGCCACCCGAGTGCAGTATCGATCAATCACTCACTGTCACTTACAAAACACAACACACATAACTGCAGCGTTCGCAGAGACAGGCCTGATCCCTGCGACTCCAGTGCTGTAGGAGGTGATTTCACCACCACAGTTAAAAAAAAAAGCATATATGCCGAAGCATTGGGGCAGCAGGGGCGGAGGAGCGGAGGAGCGATTTTGCTCCTAATGCCGCATACATACGGTCGAAATTCCAACGGAGGCTTGCCCGTGGAAAAGTCCGACCATGTGTGTGCGGCATAATTTTTGCGGGAGGATGCCCCAATGCTTCGGCATATATAAATGGTGCATGTATGCCCATCATTAGAAGTGGGTGGATGAATGGCGGTATTCTAATGGTGGGCATACCCACCGATCAATCTCTTTTTTTTTTTGTTCAGCCAACAGGCTGCATGAAAAAAAAGATTACAATACATGTCCAACAAGGACCAGCAACGTACTGGTATGTTGCTGAACTTTGAATGGTTATACCAGATTGATGCCTGCGGGTTTAGGTATCATCTTGGTATCATTCTTTTCAGCCAGCGGCCGGCTTTCATGTAAAAGCAATCCTAGTGGCTAATTAGCCTCTGGACTGCTTTTACAAGCAGTGGGAGGGAATGTCCCCCCGGATATAAAAAGCGCCATTGGGAAATTGGGAAAGCATTTTATCACACCGATCTTGGTGTGGTCAGATGCTTTGAGGGCAGAGGAAAGATCTAGGGTCTAATAGACCCCAGTTTTTTCAAAAAAAGAGTACCTGTCACTACCTATTGCTATCATAGGGGATATTTACATTCCCTGAGATAACAATAAAAATGATAAAAAAAAAAAAAATATGAAAGGAACAATTTAAAAATAAAATAAAAAAAGCAAAATTAATAATAAAAAAAAAGCACCCCTGTCGTGCCCTGCTCTTGCGCAATGGCGAACGCAAGCGTCGGTCTGGCGTCATATGTAAACAGCAATTGCACCATGCATGTGAGGTATCACCGCAAAGGTCAGATCAAGGGCAGTCATTTTAGCAGTAGACATCCTCTGTAAATCTAACGTGGTAACCTGTAAAGGCTTTTAAAGGCCAATGCGCGTTTGTGCAAAATTTTAAAGCATGTCGTGTTTGGTATCTATGTACTCGACCTAAGATCATCTTTTTTATTTCATCAAACATTTGGGCAATATAGTGTGTTTTAGTGCATTAAAATGAAAAAAAGTGTATTTTTTCCCCAAAAAATGCGTTTGAAAAATCGCTGCGCAAATACTGTGTGGGAAAAAAATGCAACACCCACCATTTTAATCTGTAGGGCCTTTGCTTTAAAAAAATATATAATGTTTGGGGGTTCAACATAATTTCTTGCAAAAAAAAATATGTTTTCATGTAAACAAAAAGTGTCAGAAAGGGCTTTGTCTTCAAGTGGTTAGAAGAGTGGATGTAAGCTTCCTAATGTTGTGTATAAAATGCCAGAACAGTTCAAAACCCCCCCAAATGACCCCATTTTGTAAAGTAGACACCCCAAGCTATATACTGAGAGGCATGTCAAGTCCATGGAATTATTTATATGTTGACACAAGTTGCGGAAAAAAGACAATTTATTTGTATTTATTTATTTTTTTGCACAAAGTTGTTACTAAATGATATATTGCTCAAACATGCCATGGGCATATGTGGAATTACACCCCAAAATACATTCTGTTGCTTCTCCTGAGTACGGGGATACCACATGTGTGAGACTTTTTGGGAGCCTAGCCGCGTGCGGGACCCCAAAAACCAAGCACCGCCTTCAGGCTTTCTAAGGGTGTAAATTTTTGATTTCACTTCTCACTGCCTATCACAGTTTCGGAGGCCATGGAATGCCCAGATGGCACAAAACCCCCCCAAATGACCCCATTTTGGAAAGTAGACACCCCAAGCTATTTGCTGAGAGGTATGGTGAGTATGTTGCAGATCTTGCTTTTTGTCACAAAGTTTTGAAAATTGAAAAAAAAAAAAAAGAAAATTATTTTCTTTCTTCATTTTCAAAAACAAATGAGAGCTATAAAATACTCAACATGCCTCTCAGCAAATAGCTTGGGGTGTCTACTTTCCAAAATGGGGTCATTTGGGGGGGTTTTGTGCTATCTTGGCATTTTATGGCCTTCGAAACTGTGATAGGTAGTGAGGAGTGAAATCAAAAATGTATGCCCATAGAAATCCTGAAGGCGGTGCTTGGTTTTCGGGGCCCCGTACGCAGCTAGGCTCCTAAAAAGTCCCATACATGTGGTATCCCCGTACTCAGGAGAAGCAGCAAAATTTATTTTGGGGTGCAATTTCACATATAACCATGGCATGTGTGAGCAATATATCATTTAGTGACAACTTTTTGTAATTTTTTATTTTTTTTGTCATTATTCAATCACTTGAGACAAAAAAAAAAAATATTCAATGGGCTCAACATGCCTCTCAGCAATTTCCTTGGGATGTCTACTTTTTAAAATGGGGTCATTTGGGGGGGGGGGGTTTGTACTGCCCTGCCATTTTAGCACCTCAAGAAATGAGATAGGCAGTCATAAATTAAAAGCTCTGTAAATTCCAGAAAATGTACCCTAGTTTGTAGACGCTATAACTTTTGCGCAAACCAATAAATATACGCTTATTGACATTTTTTTTACTAAAGACATGTGGCTGAATACATTTTGGCCTAAATGTATGACTAAAATTGAGTTTATTCGATTTTTCTTATAACAAAAAGTAGAAAATATAATTTTTTTCAAAATTTTCAGTCTTTTTCTGTTTATATCACAAAAAATAAAAATCGCAGAGGCAATCAAATACCATTAAAAGAAAGCTCTATTTGTGGGAAGAAAAGGACGCAAATTTTGTTTGCGGAACAACATTGCATGTCCGCACAATTTACAGTTAAAGCAGCGCAGTGCAAAGTTCTGAAAACACCTCTGGTCCTTTAGCTACAAAATGGTCCGGGGCTTAAGTGGTTAACAGAAAAAAAGTGAGGTTTCACTATAATGTCCCGTGGAGAACCATCCTTCCTGAGTGATCCCAAAGATCTATGTGCTCTATCCAATTCTAATTTATTAGCTGGAATTGAAGGAAGTAAGCTTTTAATAAAATCTTTCACAGTTGCATGTGTATCAGTAATGGATTCAGGTAATCCTCTGATACGAAAGTTCTCCCTTCTCGAACAGTTCTCGAGATTGTCAATTCTTGCTTGAGCAGTATCAAGCTGATCCTGCAGAAACTGTAAATGATCAGTATTCTGGTTCGCCCTAGTTATAGTTATATCAAGCTTATGCTCAATATGTTCTATCCTGCTTCCCAGGTTCTGAAAGTCAGGCCTCGTACACACGACCGATTTTCTCGGCAAGAACCAGCAAGAAACTTGCTGGCAGAGAGGTCTTGCCGAGTAAATCGGTCGTGTGTACGCTGCTATCGGGTTTCTCGTCGAGAAAACCGACAAGAAACCTCGACGAGAAAATAGAGAACCTGCTCTCTATTTTCTCGTCGAGATTCTCGTCGGCATGTTTCTCGACGAGAAAAGTGAGTGTGTGTACACTTACCTGTCCTCCCGGAAGCCCGCGCATGTTCGAAATGAATTTGACGCATGCGCGGTAGCTTCCTAGGCATACGTAGGGTATACCAAGATGGCGGCGACGGCATCGAATGTGACGAGCGCATGCTCGACGTAGTCGATGACGTCACCGCGTACGCTCCTTTCAAATAACCGCGGGTTCTTTGAAACGAGCGTGTGTACACTCGGCCGGGACAAGTTTCTTGTCCAAGAATCTCGTCGAAAAAAACGACATGTTTTTTTCAACGAGAATCTCGGCCGTGTGTACGAGGCCTCAGCTTTGATTTCTCCTGTGATCCTGTCAGCATTTTGAGCCACACTTTTGTCCAGCATGTCAGAAATCCTGGTAAATAGTTCAGTCATATTAAATGACATATCAGGGGCCTGCTCAGGATGTGTAATGGGAGAGCCTATGTGAGTTAATGACACTTCATGAGGTGACGGACCCTCAGGTCCCACAGTGTTCTCAATTTGGTTCAGTGTAAGTTCAGAGGGTTGAAAGGTAGCAGAGGAGTCTAAGCTCAGTGACTGAGAGCTATAAGAGAGAATTTCAGGATGAATAACTTGCCTGCCTGTGGAGGAGACATCTGTTGCAGCCTGTATCTTTGTCTGAGGTGCGGCCGCCATTTTGGAAATATCCCATTTTTCAGAGCGGTGGTTTTTCTGTTTCAGCGCTTTTTTATGTGATTTACCCAGCATAGGTAGGTGCCTGGGGATATCAGCTACCTTTCCCTGTAGTTTTATATAAGTTTAGGGCTACTCGTTCCGCCTCTAATATCGCTGTATAGCTGGCGCTGTGCGGAGCTCCGGTCCTAAGCCTCCATCTCAGCATGCGCCCAGGTCGACTCCATCTATGAAAATCGTTATTTTTGGTACGATTTTCTGATCGTGTGTACCAGGCATTAATAGTTCATCCATAAATGTTAAAAAAAAAAAAAAAGTGCCTTCTTTCACCAGCCCCTAGGCAAACATCCTACTCACCGGACATATATGACACCTATTGCAGGTAGTCATAATAAGCATGTACAGCAGAGATGCATCCTCCAGAGAAAGAAAACGGCCCAAAAACAATGTACACCAGCCAAACGGAGGTATGGTGAATCACATATATCAAGGAGAAAAGAGAGAGCTCCATTGTGCAGTTTGTAACTTTATTATTATTGTAATAAAAGAATAAGGCCCCTTTCACACTTGGGCGGGGAGGTGCGCTGGCGGTATAGCGGCGCTATTTTTAGCGCCACTATACCGTCGGATTTGCCGCGATATTCGGCCGCTAGCGGTGCGGTTTTAACCCCCGCTATCGGCCGAGAAAGGGTATAGCCGTGGTGTCCCATTGATTTCAATGGGAAGGAGCGGTAAAGGAGTGGTATACACACCGCTCCAAAGATGCTGCTTGCAGATTTCTTTTCCTCCCGCCAGCGCAACGCCTCAGTGTGAAAGCCCTCGGGTAGGATTATTTCAGGCGTTATTTATGCGCTATTTTTAGCGCTAAAACGCCTGAAATACGCCTCAGTGTGAAAGGAGCCTAACACTTACAATGTTGCAGATTACCACTAATGCCGCGTACACACGATAATTTTTCACGTCGTGAAAAATGAAATTTTTTGTTTTCAACAAGAAAAACGACCGTGTGTGGTCTTTTTGTCATTTTTCACGACGTGAAAAACGGCATTAAAAACGACAAGAAAAATTAGAACATGTTCTAATTTTTCTCGTCGTTTTTCCTGACATTTCTTCCGCGGCAGTGTTTCCCATAGGAGCCCATAGACGATCGTTTTTCTCGTCATTTTAAAAAATGACGAGAAAAATTACCGTGTGGGGGGAACAAGCTGTTCCCTCGTTTAAAATGTCATTATTCACGGCGGTTTTTTAACCGCCGTGAATAATGATCGTGTGTACGCGGCATCAGCCAATATTATATCAAAACATTTTTTTTTTTTTCTAAATATGTGCTATAATTTTAGCGAACATCTCCCAATTCCCAAAGTGGGGGAAATCCCCCTCTTGGACAATTGTCTCTGGAATAAATGCCCCTTTAGTCTGGGTTCACACATGCCCGGCGCAAATTGTATGTCTGTTTTCCCTTTAAAAAAAAATAGCATTTGTTCAGCAGTTCAGGTGAGTTTTTGATGCAGTTCTGATACAAATTTGCAAGGTTCAGAACTGGATTTTTATCGTCAAATTTGTTTATTTATTTTTTAATAGAAAAAAGATTGACAAATTGAGTACATACAAGGATGGTGGTACAATATTCAAATAGCAATAAAGCTGAACAGATTGATTTATGAACAGGATGAGTACATAACAATGTAAAAATTTAACGAGTAGAGCAACAAATAGACCAATAAAGTATTACATCGAAAGCATTAGAATATTCCATCAGAAGGAAAAAAGTAAGCTAGTGACTATTGGTTCATTTTGCAAGAGCAGTAATTAGGAGATAAATCTAATAGGTATATATTAAAAACAGAAGAGATAATTGGGGTGATTCACTAAAACTGGATTTTTGTCACAGCTGCGTTTTCAGGGCTGGCCATAACATAGTAGATTAAGGGTGTCAACCCCTGTATTTAGGAGAGCAATCCCTACTGAAATCCTTAAGGCCACTTTCACACTGAGGCGCTTTACAGGCGTTTTAGCGCTAAAAATAGCTCCTGTAATGCGCCTCTCCTGTCACTCCAGTGTGAAAGCCCGAGTGCTTTCACACTGGGGCGGTGAGCTTGCAGGACACTAGAAAAAGTCCTGCAAGCAGCATCTTTGGGGCGGTTTAGGAGCGGTGTATACACCGCTCCTAAAACGCCCTGCCCATTGAAATGAATGGGCAGCGCTGCTGAAGTGCCTGGAAATCGCTTTCGGCAGCGGCGCTACGCGGGAGGTATTAACCCCTTTTTCAGCCGCTAGCGGGAGTTAAAAGCACTCCACTAGCGGCTAAAAAGCGCCGCTAAAATGACGGTAAAGCGCCGCTAAAACTAACAGCACTTTACCGTCGACGCCCCACTGTGAAAGTAGCCTAAAGCCCGCTTCACACAGGGGCGGCACGACTTTGGGGGCGACTCGGCGGCGCGATCTCAAGACGACTTGAGACGCCCGCCTGAGGCGATTTGCATAATGACTTCTGTATAGAAGTCAATGCAAGTCGCCCTGAGTCGCCCCCAGAAGAAGTACAGGAACCTTTTTCTAAGTCGGAGCGACCTGAGTTGCTCCTATTAGAACGGTTCCATAGTACAGAGCGGGACGCGACTCGTCAGGCGACCGAGTCGCCTGACGAGTCGCCCCTATGTGAACCGGGCCTCACTGAATCCTGAACAGAATCCTGAACACGTGCAATTCTAAAGTGTTCCCATAGAACTCAAATGAGCCTGGAATTTGCCCCTGAACTGCACCGCAGTGCTCAGAAAACGCACAGGACTCTTTATTAATTCACACTGCAGATGTACCGCATATATGTGAAGCACTTCAATGGAAATCAATGTTATTGCACATGTTCATGCAAATTGGATGCTGCTAAAAACACATCCAATTTGCATATATGTGAACCAAGCCAAAGGCTTCATGCACACTAGCATTGTGTTAAGCTCCTAGAAGTTATTAGCATTTTTTTTTTCTGCTGCTAGAATCTAAATAATTTTATCTTACACGTCCATGCACATTACATTAGGCTATCAGTGTTTTTTTAAATCTTCAGCATCTAGAAGCAGAAAAAAATATGTTTTTGTCAAGTTTTTTGGAGTGTTTTCCCAGCAGAAATAAACACTGAATGCTCCTAAACGCTACTAACAGCTTTTTGTTTTTTCTTTATGTACTGTAAAAATGCTAATAAAATGCTAATGCTTCTAAAAGCTACAAAGATGCTACTACAAGCCAGCACAAAAATGCTATTATCAGCATTTTTCATATAGCGTTTTTTTATAGCATTTTTTGAGCTCTTAAAAAAAAGCTAGTGTGCATACAGCCCTAGAAAATGTCCTCTCCTCCTTCTTGCGCTAGGGACAACTATAGATTTTGGATTCATCCTTACTTTCTTGCTTGTAGACAATGGTTAGACAATGAATCTCCCAATTTGGGAAAAAATTTAAACTTGACAGAGGGTCTAATCCTTCCGAGTTTAACCAAAACGTATAAAAACAAAAACAAAACAACAAATATACATTTTAAGTAAAGGCAAGTGAAGTTAAGTGTGAAATTAATAAGTAGTGGAGTCACTGAAGAATTAAATATTGTATGATAAAATATAACGTTTCCAGTAAAATACATAGTTTTTGATTGAAATGGAACATTTTCACTATAATTAAAACAGAAAGAAAACATTATTTAACACATTGTACACAAGGGCCAGAACAATGTCAAATTAACTAACTGAATGTGACTTCCCTTTTTAATACTCCCTTTAATAGTGATTAATGAGAATATACACTTGGAACGTGGCTTTATGACTCCACATGCATAATTTATACTGCCTTCTATTATGCTAAGATAATATTTGTTTGGTCTTTACTTGATTGTATAACTTGTAACATTGATTAATGTGTCTATGAGGAAACATTGCGGGGAATTAGAATGTGAAATTATGCAAATATTTTCCTGTTACAATAGTAACGGTAGTTAGAGGTCTTCTGGGGCATTGAGAAGGTCCTATACTGTATTTGTTGCAGCACCCCAGAGTCAAGTGTACCACCAACATAGTATAAGATGCAATCATCAGCTATTGTCTGCTCTGTGCAGATGCATGCACAAGGGAATCTCCTGATAGGAGCACTTACTTTGACTGTAGCTGTCATGTTAAAGGCCAGGATGTTAATTTCTTCAAAATAATATTAATATGATTTTATCCTACTGGTACAGGTGTCCCACAAAGTGAAATTTACTAGCAGGACACCAAAATTTACAAACACACCAATTTTTTACCAACAAAAATCATGTAATTTTCCTGCCTGATACTGATACTGCAAAAAAGTATCTAAAATGACAATTACTCTTTCGTCCATGGACCGACACAGCTTCTCTATTGACAAAGTGGGTATTATCCGTTAATTAGGAGTGACTAGGCAGAAAAACTTGTAAAAAGTGTTGCATCACACCTTCTACAGTACCGCCCAGGGGGCGGACCCTCTGGGTATACCCTCTCAGTCTGCACATCGCAGATCAGTTTTTTTCTGTCTAGCAAGGAGTAGGACATGGCTCCCTTCGGGCTCATTGGTCCGGGGAAAAAAGATATATATATTTTTTATTTTTTTGCTACATTTGTTGTTTCCTGCGATCTTCGATCAACTGCCGACTGGGTGACAGGCTGGATCCTCGATCCTTGTAGTCTCCCCAGTTTCGGCCATCGAGCGTGTGCCGACCCTAGCTACGCGCTGGGTTTTCCACGACATGCCCGTCGCTCCACGGGTGGCCGGTGAGCCTACGCTCCAGGGCCTGCATCGGACCGCTCAGCTTCGGCTGACCTTACGGCCGAGTCGCAGCAGCCTGGCCGGTGAGCTTACGCTCCAAGGCTTGCATCGGACCGCTCAGCTTCGGCTGACCTTACGGCCGAGTCGCAGCAGCCTGTCCGGTGAGCGTCATGCTCCAGGGCATACATATGATCGTCCCTTCTGGGTCCATTCACAGCATGCCTGGCCAACAGTCACCTTCCGTGCGCGGACGATGATCTGTTTGGAATGTCTTCCAGCAGAATACATGCAGGATAGGTAAGTAAAACTCCCCTGCCTCGGCTGGGTGATTTAGCTGGACATTCCTGGAGAGATCAAGTAAGTGGTTGTGGCCCCTTTCTTCCCTCTCTCCCTGCCTTTCCCTCCTCCCTGGGCTTCTAGCTAAAGGTTGCTGGGTGCTGGGGGTCACCTAGGGGGTCCCACTGGAGCGGGGCTGGCTGTAACTAACATTTAAAAGAAATGTCATTTTTGCTTACCTGTGTTTCTGTGTCTCCATGCTGTCGGCGGCCATTTTGAGGTGGTCCATGCCAAGTTTGGCCTCTTGTAACTGCCTGGCGGCCATCTTCCTGTAGTTCGGCCACACCCACTGGCCCCTATCAGGTGATCGGCGGCCATGTTTGTCCACCCTGTATGCAGATATTGCCGTTCGGCGGCCATCTTTTTTGTGGGCTATGGCTGCCTGACCTCTATCTTCTGTCGGCGGCCATTTTCTTAGAGCCCACATTATCTTCCATACAGACGGTTTTGGCAACCATTTTGCGAGAGCCTCCGGCCTCTAGGGTGCATTACACTGGCGCGAAAATTCACACAGGAAGTGCTGATAAAAGAAGCAGACTGACACAGCAGCAAGGGGACAGCATCATAGGCGCAGCATAGCAGTACCTATCCAGGGTGGTGAGTCCTCTGGGTAACCCAGCATCTCTGCAGCGCAGGAGGGTGGCCTATTGATATCTTGCCTGGAGCCCTGTGAGTGTCAGCGTGTGGTCAGCATGGCATCTGAGCCAGATGTCTTCTCCCCTGAAACACCAGATTTAGCAGCTGGTGTCCCTGAGGTGTCTATGGACGCTATGTCGGCAATCCTAGAGGCGTTTGCTGCCAGGGTGGAAGCAGCACACGGGAATACAGGGGGTAATAAACGCCCCCGTCCCCTGCAATCTTCTGGGGATATTTCTGATGCAGAACCAGGTCCAGCTACGGCTCATGGCCCAGATTCTGATGCATCAGAGACTGCAGACCGTGACCGATCGGACAGTGAGGAGGACTCCAAGTCCAGGTCAGTACGCGAGACGGCTTTGGTATCTGACCTTATTACTGCAGTGCGGGATACGCTAAAGTTGGAAAGGACTGAAGAAGTAGCAGATACTCCAGTCCCCTTTGGGTTTCGTAAACCTGCCCGCACTGCTAAGGTGTTCCCTTGTGTGTCTTATTTTAACAAACTCTTATACAAGGAATGGGAGAACCCACTGAGGGTCTTTACAGCCCCAAAGAGGTTTGCAGTACGGTACCCCTTTGAGGAGAGTTTTCTGAAGATATGGACCTCTCCCCCTATAGTGGACCCTTCGGTGTCCAGACTTAATAGAGCCACCACTATTCCAGTAGAAGGGGCTCCTGTTTTCAAGGACCCTGTGGATAAGAAGGCTGAAGCACTCGCTCGCTACCTATACTCAGTGGTAGGCTCAGCAGTACGCCCGGCATTGGCGGGGGCCCTAGTGTCTCAGACACTTACTGAATGGGCAAAATTGCTACTCCAGGGGTTAAAGGAGCGAGATGCTCCTCCTAATGAGATAACTTTGGCCGACCAGTTGGTCCAGGGCCTTAAGTTTGTCTGCGAGTCAGACATGGATACTATTCCCCTGCTGTCAAGAGCTTCGGTTTATGCAGTAGCAATACGCCGCCTGATCTGGCTAAAGGGCTGGTCTGCGGACCAGACTTCCAAGAAAGCCCTATTGGATCTGCCTTTTAAGGGCGACAGACTTTTTGGGGCTTCTCTGGATGACATCATCAAGGATGCTACAGGAGGTAAAAGCACTTTGCTTCCCCAAACTAGCAAGGGTAGGGGACCACGCCAAGGGCAAGGGCCCTCCTTTACTGCACGTAAGCGGTTTTTTCGCCCTCTTAAGGCGACAGGGAAAAGACCCCAGGCCGATAAAGCGCCTGCCCAAGGACAAAAGCGTCCTTGGTCCCGCAGACCCAACAAGCCTGTGGACAAATCTGCGTCCACATGAAGGTCCGCCCCCACCCAGCTCTCGGGTGGGGGGACGTCTTCGCAAATTCGCGACTCAGTGGACTGCTCTAGTCTCCGACAGGTGGGTTTGCGAAGTAATCTCCTCAGGCTACAAGATAGAATTTCTCTCTTGTCCACCGGACAGATTCATCACCTCCAATCTCCAGCTACTACCGACCCGTCGGGAGGCCCTGTATGGGGCGGTCCAGGGTCTACTGGAACGCGGGGTAGTTATTCCAGTTCCAGAACAGGAACGGGGTCAGGGTTTTTACTCAAATCTGTTCATTGTGCCAAAGAAGGAGGGGGTTCGTCCAATCTTGGATCTCAGAGCCCTCAATTGCTTTGTGAAGGTACAAAGATTTCGGATGGAGTCGGTTCGATCCGTAGTCACGGCTCTCCATCCGGGGGACTTTCTGGCCTCCTTGGACATCAAGGACGCATACCTGCATGTCCCCATATACTCCAGACACCAGAGGTTTCTGCGATTTGCTATCGGGAAGAACCACTACCAGTTTGTGGCCCTCCCGTTTGGCCTTGCCTCAGCACCCAGGACGTTCACCAAGGTGCTCGCTCCGATTCTGGCACTTCTAAGACAGCGGGGTATCGCTATCACAGGTTACTTGGACGACCTTCTGCTGAAGGGCCCTTCAAGCTCAGAATTAGAGGTAAGCGTGTCCATTACCTGTCAGACTCTTCGAGACTGTGGTTGGATACTAAACACGCAAAAGTCAGTATTGGTGCCCACTCAACGCCTAGTGTACCTGGGGTTGATTCTGGATTCCTCAGAGGCAAAGGTATTCCTCCCTGTGGAGAAGTTGCAGACCCTCCGGGCTGCAGTACGGCAGCTGACTTCCAGGAATTGGTCGTCACTCCGTTTTTGCATGCGAGTGTTGGGCCTCATGGTAGCCTCCTTCGAGGCGGTCCCATATGCTCAATACCACACTCGAGTGTTACAGAGGGAAGTTCTGTCCAGATGGAACAGATGCCCTTCATCTCTGGATTATCAAATCCGAGTGAGCCACCTAGTCAGGAGATCCCTGGTATGGTGGCTGACAGCACCGGCTCTAATGGCCGGGAAGTCATTTCTTCCGGTTTACTGGATAGTGATCACGACGGACGCCAGCCTTACAGGTTGGGGGGGAGTCTGGGGTGTCCAGTCGGCGCAAGGTCGCTGGACCCCAGAGGAAGCCCTCCTGCCGATCAATGTCCTGGAGATCCGGGCGATCAAGCTGTGCCTCTTCAAATGGTCTCAGAGACTGCAAGGGCGTCCAGTCAGGATCCAGTCAGACAACGCCACAGCAGTGGCATATGTCAATCATCAAGGAGGAACAAGAAGCTCAGCTGCAGCATCGGAGATCGCTCGCATCCTGAAGTGGGCAGAGAGGAGCGTACCGGCACTGTCGGCCGTGTACATTCCGGGTGTGGAAAACTGGCAGGCGGACTACCTGAGCCGCCAGATGCTGGACCAAGGAGAATGGTCCTTACACCCGGAGGTGTTCCAACTCCTCTGCCAAAGATGGGGCACACCAGACGTAGATCTTCTGGCTTCCCGACTCAATCGGAAGGTATTGAGGTTTGTGGCCCGGTCAAGAGACCCATGGGCAGACGCAACGGACGCGTTGGTAGCATCGTGGGGCCAGTATCGGCTAATCTATGCCTTCCCTCCCTTAAGGCTTCTTCCTCTTCTGCTCCGCAGAGTGGAGGCAGAGGGAATTCCAATGATCCTAATCGCTCCAGATTGGCCTCAGCGTCCTTGGTACGCCGATCTAGTACGTCTGGTAGCAGACGTCCCCTGGCGCCTACCACTACGGAAGGACCTGCTGTCGCAAGGTCCCATATTCCATCCTGCTTTACAGTCATTGGCTTTAACGGCATGGCTGTTGAGAACCAGGTACTGAGAGACCGGGGCCTGTCAGACTCAGTAATTTCTACTATGAGAAGTGCTCGGAAACCGTCCTCTAGGAAGGTCTATCACCGCACTTGGAGGGCCTACATCTCCATGTGTGAGGAAATGAAATGGCATCCGCGTACCTATTTGGTTTCCAGAATCCTGCTGTTTTTACAGCATGGGGTAGACCAAAGGCTTGCCCTAAGTACGATTAAGGGACAGATATCTGCCCTGGCTGTCTTTTTTCAGCGACCCCTGGCGACTCACTCTCTCGTGAGTACATTTGTGCAGGGGGTTCGACATGTGGCCCCTCCGGTCCGCCCCCCGTTACCTCCGTGGGACTTGAACCTGGTCCTCTCGGTGCTTCAGAAGGCACCGTTTGAGAATATTAGAGATATTCCCCTGTTGACACTTTCTCAGAAGGTGGTCTTTTTGGTGGCTGTTACGTCAGTTAGACGAGTCTCTGAGCTGGCAGCCTTGTCCTGCAAGGCTCCCTATTTGATTTTCCACAAGGATAAGGTGGTGCTGCGGCCGCAGCCTTCCTTTCTTCCGAAGGTCGTTTCGGCTTTTCATCTCAATGAAGACATTGTACTTCCATCCTTGTGTCCTCAGCCGTCGAATCCTAAGGAGTCGGCGTTGCATTCCTTGGACGTTGTCCGAGCTTTGAGAGTATACATATCTGCTACTTCCCTGTTCCGGAAGTCAGACTCACTGTTTGTTTCGGTGGCTGGTCCCAAGAAGGGCCAAGCAGTCTCATCGGCCACCATCTCTAGGTGGATCCGACAGATAGTAATCCAGGCTTACGCCTTAAAGGGTCAGGCGCCCCCCTTTCCTGTCACGGCGCATTCGACCAGGGCAATAGGTGCCTCTTGGGCTTTCCGACATCAAGCGTCTGTTTCCCAACTATGTAAAGCGGCGACTTGGTCGTCCGCTCACACTTTCACAAAATTCTACAAAGTTGATGTAGGTGCATCTTCGGATGCCTCTTTCGGCCGCAAGGTTTTGCAGGCGGCTGTTTAGAGTTGCAACTCCTCCGTTGGAGGAGTGCTGTTTTGTGTTTTGGGGTGAAGTTTGTTTTTATGCTGTTACCACCCCTCGTTTTTTCTCTGACACTGCTTTGGGACGTCCCACTTTGTCAATAGAGAAGCTGTGTCGGTCCATGGACGAAAGAGTAAATAGGATTTTTTACTCACCGTAAAATCCTTTTCTCTGAGTCCATGGACCGACACAGCACCCACCCCTCCTTTTAAGTTTGTACTGCTTTTTGACGAACTGATCTGCGATGTGCAGACTGAGAGGGTATACCCAGAGGGTCCGCCCCCTGGGCGGTACTGTAGAAGGTGTGATGCAACACTTTTTACAAGTTTTTCTGCCTAGTCACTCCTAATTAACGGATAATACCCACTTTGTCAATAGAGAAGCTGTGTCGGTCCATGGACTCAGAGAAAAGGATTTTACGGTGAGTAAAAAATCCTATTTTCCAGAGCAAATATCAATATTTAAACTGTAAACACATAGCTAGTGCCAACAGCAATGTGTTTAAGTTAGACAAGCGTCAAAAAACATATTTCTCCATTGACATGAAGGTCAGGTTACTATAACCCAGCCAGCACAGAGTTTCCCCTTACACCAGAGTCTGCAGGATCCCCCCTTACAGTGAAAGGGAACAATTATGTAATGGGGAACGCTGCAGATCATGATCTAAGGGGGAACTCTGATGTAAGGGGGGGCTCTGGTGACTAGAGACCACCTTCCGCAGAGTGAATACAATAAGGTAAGGGGGGTTACTAATATAGGGGGAAACCTTTATATCAGTGCCCCCTCACATTATTGTATTCACTCCCCCCTTACATCAGCAACCCCCCCCCCCTCAGACTGGCCTGGCGGCGCTGTCACTGACCTCCTCTCAGGTGCACCGTGCAGAGCTCAGACGGCTCCAGCTTGGTGGCTCTGGTTTTATCTTATAGTGTCCTCTCCACAATCCACACATGTCTGACTCTTCCCATGACCCCCATCCCGGCGGCACTCTCCTCTCCAGACTCCCCCTCTGAGACTGCAGACATGATAAAAGACAAGAGATGGTCAGAAGCTGTGGACGTGATACAGGAGGTGAACAGAGGCTGCGGACGTGGTACAGGAGGCGGACAGAGGCTGTGGACATGATGCAGGAGGTGGACAGAGGCTGCGGAAATTATACAGGAGGTGGACAGAGGCTGTTGACATGGTACTGTCCTCCTCACCCCCTCACAGTAGCTTTCTCCTCTGTCCACCTTTACCTCTCCACATCAAAGCAGCACATCAGTGTTCTCCTCTGTTCCCTGCACTGCTTCACCCCCCCCCCCCTGGTAATATCCTCCTCTGCCCCCTTTTTGCTATCCCCCACACAGTCAGTGTCACTCTCCTCACCCCTCCTCGGCTTCTCCTCTGCTGACTGCTGTGCACTAGGCACCGCTGTGGCACGGCCAAGAAGGAGTGGACTGGCTTATATTCAAAAATGGCACCCGGCGACGCCATTTCGTTACTGCGCATGCACCGTCGAGCGTGTACAAGCTTTCCCGAACCCGGCTGGCTTTGGAACGGCACATGCACAGTTGCATGGTCGGCCATCTTTTTTTTACAGCCAGCGGTGCCCGTAACGGACATTTATGGCAGCCCGAAAATGGCCTTAAATGAAATACAGGTTGGCAACACTGAAGGCACAGGGCAGAACCTCCACCACTTTTAGAGAAGTATGATAGACATTTTCAGTGTAGCATTGTCCACATGGCTTCATTTCAGACACTGACAATCTATCCTTATATATATATATATATATATATATATATATATATATATAACAAACTTAAGCTGGCCACAGACAATTCAAATGTCGGCCGGTTCAGCAGGAATCAGCCGATATTTGAACCATGTATGGGCATACTGAATGTACCTAAGTTGATCAACTTGGGTACAAGCAGCCTGTGGATTTTACATGTGATTATTGCTAGGAGCTAGCAATTATCACTGTGTGTTCCCCCAGCAGGAGGTGGCTTCCCCCTGCCTCATGCTTGGAGAATACGTCTCCACAGGAGGCATTCCCCTGTCAATGCTGACTGTGTTGATGGGGAAATCAAGCAAATTTGTGGGGGGTGGCACCCAGAAGAGGCCTACATACAACCATCCCCCCTTTCCCCTTTTAGTTCCTCTATAGTTCTCTTTACTTAAGCCCCATACACGCGGCAGAATGTCGGGAGACATTTGCCGGTACAAAAAATACCAGCCGACATTCTGTCGTGTGTATGTCAGTCAGTCCGACAGAACCCAGCCGGCTTCTGTCAGACGAGCATGCTCAAAAACTACCAGCCGACCAACTCCCAATCAGTGCTCTCAGCCAATGGCAGAGAGCGCTGATCAGAGTGTTCTGTCAGAACATAACAAATCAACAGGGGAAATCGCTGGACTAACCCCTGCATGGTTAGTACGGTGGCTCCCGACCGAAGCTATCAGTTTTTTTCCGTGCAACCGCATGCTTGCACAAAAAAAAACTGTAGTGTTTACCAGACTTTACCCATATACATTTTCTATCCCTATATATCCCATTATATTTCAGTTTATTTATTTCTTAGACCTATCTTTCTAATGTAAACTCCCTTATCTCTGTGAAATAATAATGATTGATTTAGAGCGTTCTGATATTCTATTGTCCATGTCCCTGCTGAAATTTTCCTTGGTACATAGCAATTTGAATTCTGTATAGACAATAACAAGCTCATAATGTACTCACCAGTCCTTGAAAAATTGTTTAGTTATGAACTTTAATATATTGAATCTCCGCATGCAACTATGCAAACCTATTAACAACAATCATCTACAATTCAGGGCATTGATATATTGGTCTTCCAGACTCTGTACGCTTCTCATTATATTCTAACATGTTTACCTGTACTGTATACTTTTATGACACTTTTATGCAATTTCTATATTGTTTTAGATGTAACTCCCTATGAGAAACATAAGAGATTAAACTAAAATAAGTAAACTAGGGCCGAAACAACTAATCGATTAATCGACAACTAATCGATTATGAAATTAATCGATTACAATTTTCATAATCGATTAATCGGCCAGTAACATAATGAGGTTAAAATTAAACTAAAATTAACCCTTTATAGTACAAAAAGAGCAAATTGCTACTGTAAATATTACTTTCACTGTCCCACAGTAAAAAATGAACCCCTACAGTAGCGATTATTTGCTCTTTTTGTACTAATTTTAGTTTTTTTAACACCATTATGTTACTAAACATCTCAGGCCTGGGTCACACCTCTGTGTTTTTTGGTGCTTTTTGCAGAAACGCACTACAGTTCATTTACATGGTTTCTATGGGACACGTTCACATCCATGATTTTTTCAGTAGTTTTTTGGTTTAATATACTTCAATGGAGAAGCTGCAGAAAAGCATGTAATGTGTTTTTGCGGCAATTTGTGTTTTGTAATCTGCCCAACAACAAATTGGCCCCAAAAAAAAAAAATTCAAAAAATTACCTTTTTTTTTTTTTCTTTTTACGGTTATTAACCGATTAGTCGATTAATCGAAACAATAATCGGCCAACTAATCGATTATGAAAATAATCGTTAGTTGCAGCCCTAAAGTAAACTGTTAATTACTTATTGGAGTGTCAGCATCGCAAACTACAAACCTAACTATGTTTTTTATTTATCATTTTGTTTTTCCTCCTTAAAAAAATACCAAAACGTAGGTAATAATATGAAATTCACAACTAATGCAAGCCAGGAAACTAAATCTGGCCGTACATGGACAGAAATTCGGGCCGGTTTAGCAGGGACTGGACGAATTTTGACCCATGTATGGGCATCTTGGTTGTACAGAAGTCGATTGACTTCTGAACAACAACCCTGTTGTTTTTTTTACAAACAATCAGTGCTGCCATTAAGGAGAAAGGAATGGGGGTAGTGGCGCTACCTAAGCCTGAAGAGTAATCTAACAGGTCTCACTTTATATCATAACCCTTTCCTACTTGTTGCTACATCTAGTCATATAAAGTCCCAAGGTGGAAATTATATAATAGTGCCCCTCTGTGGCTAGATACAAAATTCCAACAATGTTAGAACAAATACTCCTATGTGGACAATCCTAGGAGGATAGGTCCCAAAATCGGTGATCAGTTGAACACCAAGTGCTCAATAGTGATTGGGAGGTCTGCTCCCATACAAATAATATTACTGAGTATGCCTACTAGTAAAAGTGCATATGATACCAAATCACAGTGTTGGCACATGAGAGGTCAGCTCTCCTCCCAGTGCCAGTGCGTAAGTTGCTAAATAGTAACATTAAGTGATAAATCAGTGAAAAAATAAAAAATATAAAAAAATATATATATCTCTATGTGAAAAAATATACATATAAGTAAAGCAATAATCAAAAACACATAATTGCTAATGAACCAGTGACATTAATATGTGACACCAGTCAACAAAACCACGTGTATGCTGATGCGGTTCAAAACATTGTCCATGTGGATTTGCGCCAAACAATGTCCACATCCAGGCAATTACATATAAACTGTATGGGACAATCCTCAAGAAGTTCCAATGTGAGTAGTGCTTGTTGTGGCAGGTATTTAGCAGGTGACTTTTGTGCTCCCCCTCATGGGTCCCCACTCACCAGCTCCTATAACCCCTGCAGGGGTAATTCGCATATAAGCTCAGATCCTGGTGGCTTCAAGCGGTTACTCCTTCTGATCACAGGAACTGCAGGCTCCGGGAACTCACTCGATATCCGGGATTTTTAAAGGCTGTCAGAATGTTTATACTGAAATAATAAAATATTATTGTATTTATGGAAATATGCAAATCTATGATTTGGGAGATTTACAACGTCCTACAATATCAAACAAGAAAAACAAAATTCTTTATCCGTGCTAGTTTTAAGACAAGTAACACAAATGAATATTTAAAATGATATATATATTTATTAACTAAAGTACAGTGCAAAATTAAAATCGGGTATAATTTGTGATAAAACAAATGAATGATATACTTCTACAATCAGAGATAATAGGTGATTAATGTTCAGATAATATTCTCATACATTTCTATGCAAACTCTATATGACAAGGTATATTCACAGTTCTTGTACTTAAATAATACTTGTACATTTAAAACTCGGTAACTCTTGAAATGTTTCCTGTGACTTCCACGGCTTTATGTAAATACTCTTGCTTACATTATGTTATCTCTTCTCAAAAACAAACAGACCTTCTCTTACCCTCTTAAATGCATAAACAAAATGTTATATTATGCATAGCTTGACAATACAATCAAGGCTTATTTTAAATTTAGAAATAATCTATTTTACACATACTGTATTTATTGGAGTATAACACTCACTTTTTTACCCTGAAAATAGAGGGTAAATTGTGCCTGCGTGTTATACGCAGGGGGCTGTGGAAAGTTTTTTTCCTGCAACTTCCCTCTTAAAGTTAGGGTGTGTGTTTTACGCCTGTGCGTGTTATACGCCGATAAATACGGTATATCATAATAAAACCATTGTACAAACTTAGCTCTAGCTTTATAAAGACAACCAAATTGGTATATGTCTCTTAATATTTGGAATATAATTATTTCATACTGCAGTTAAAAATAATACAACTCCAACACTAGGCTATATATATTTAAATGGTTTTAGTTATGTGTATGCAAAAACTATTCCATTACCAAACAGGTAAATAAACAAAATAATACATTACCAGGTTCTGTCTGTTTGAGAAGCTTCCATTATGAGTCCCACAGGACTCCTTCCAACATTGCTACATGTTTGCGTTCAAGAGAGTCCTCAGAGATCGAGTGAGAGATCCCCCTTACACACTGAACTATTCCTATTTTTATTCCACCCCAAAAGTGGGTGTGTATGTCACATTACTACGTAACTGACAACGTCAAATGACAATGTTTTTGGAAGGTTGTCTTAGCAACCAAATAGACGCCGTATTGAATAATTACGTATTTTTACCACCAGAGGGCAGTAGCGTATTAGAAATAATTTCTAATGTTATTTTCATGTAGGTCAAAGACAATTTACGACTACCCTTTGACTTACCTTTGTAGAACACCATTGATTGTCCAATGTGTCAACCATCTTCAGACATTGCGGCAACTTCTCAATTTATAGGTGATAATTCTACCCACATCTCAGCTAATGGGTTGTTAACATTCCTCAAAGCTGAAGTCATTTGGAATAACTTTTAACTTACATTTGACAAATACAGCTCCTAATATCCTCCACACCATAAGATATTATATTTGTAACTTCCTAATCGTAATCCATATATATGCATAAATGGGTTTATATATTGATTACTAGAACAGATACTTTGTGAAGATATTTAAAAGAAACATTATTTAAGATATACAATACCACAGCTTATTTGTTGATGAGCGCTATGATCTTATTATACAGAGACAAAACTACACAGTTTGTGCTAGCCCGTACCAACACCTCCCTTATCTCTAAGTGTCAAACCTTTGAATTACAACCTGGGGAGACTGGTACAGCCAGACTCCTTAGTGAGACATAAGAACAAGGCCTATTCATGCCTATGAATCTAATTTAAACTTTTAAAGATAGTGAATTTGGGTTAACCTCTTAAAGAGAAAGTAAAAACCAAAATGGCTTTAGTATTGTTCATAGCATATCATTAGCTATGAACTTAAACTTTTAGAGACAAAATGGCTGTCCTCTCGTTCATAATATACATGAATATGAACAATATGAAAAATATGTAATATGCGTAATATAAAGGCTAGGGATGAGCTGAACACCCCCCGGTTCGCACCAGAACCTTTGAACGGACCGAAAGTTTGCGCGAATGTTAGAACCCTATTAAATACAATGGACGCGAACGTTCAAAATCTAAAGTGCTAATTATAACGACTAATATGCATGTTATTGTCCTAAAAAGGGTTTGGGGACCCGGGTTCTGCCCCAGGGGACATGTATCAATGCAAAACTAAGTTTTAAAAACGGACGTTTTTCGGGAGCAGTCATTTAATGATGCATAAAGTGAAATATTCCTTTAAATATCGTACCTGGGGGGTGTCTAAAGTATGCATGTGAAGTGGCATGTGTTTCCCGTGTTTAGAACTGTCCCTGCACAAAATGACATTTGTAAAAGAAAAAAAGCCATTTAAAACTGCTTGCGGCTTTAATGTAATGTCTGGTCCCAGTAATATGGATGAAAATCTTTGAGAAAAATGGCATGGCTACCCCATCACCCCCCCCCTACCCCAGCCCATTACCAGCCCCTTTGGGTCTTGTATGGATATTAAGGGGAACCCTGCACCCAAAATAATAAAAGGCCCTATATACTCTGAACATCAGTATACAGGCGGTGCAAACAAGACAGGAACTGTAGGTTTTTTCTTAAGTAGAATCTGTTTGTAATTTTGAACAGGTACATTGTTTAAGTGTAGCTCCAGCCAAAAAATCTATTTTTAAGCTTTTTGGAAAACATAGGGAAGGGTTATCACCCCTGTAACATTTGTTTTGCTGTCTGTGCACCTGTTCAGAACATTTCACCTCACTTTCCGTCCCAATGACAAATGTTTTTGAAAAGTGGGGTTTTTATTGAAACAAGGATTGGTGATAAAGCATCAGTAGAGAGGAGACACCTTTTTCCAATATTAACTCTTACAGGAGAGAATTTCCCTTCCTAGGGGTAGATTTCCTCTCACTTCCTGTTTTCTCCTTCCGTTTGCAAGTAGGAGTCATTTGTAAGTTGGATGTTTGAAAGTAGGGGCCTGCCGTATATACTCTGCTGAAATTTGCCCCTTACATGTTGGTGTTGCCACAATACTGTGAGCCCTCACAGTTACTCTTGGTGGGTGCTGGAACGCCCTGCTGTGAACTATTATATCAGAAATTGTAATTACATGCCATTGTTGAACAGTGGTAGGAAAAATTGGGCCTTTGGTGGTGCTGGTGCTACAACACTGTCAGCCCTCACAGTTACTCTTGGTGGGCGCAGGAATGGGCCCTGCTGTGAATTATTTGATCAAGAATTGTAATTACATTGTTGAACAGGGGCAGAAAAATTGGGCCTTAGGCACTGGTGCCACAACACTGCAACCCCTCACAGATACTGTACTTGGTGCACAGCAATGAGCCCTGTTGCAAAGTATTGCATCAAAAATTGTAATTACACGCCCCTGTTAAACAGGGGCTGAAAAATTGGGCCTTAGGCACTGGTGCCACGACACTGCAACCTCTCCCAGATACTCTAGTTGGAGTGCAGGAATGAGCCCTGCTGCAAAGCATTGCATAAAAAAATGTAATTACATGCCCCTGTTAAACAGGGGCTAAAAAATTGGGCCTTAGCCACTGGTGGCGGCACCCAGAAACAAAAATGTTCTTCCAAGCTATCATCATGAATCGGATCATTGAGGAAGAGGAGGATACTCAGTCAACATAACAGGACAGTCACTCCGCATCAGCATAGGCAGTTTTGAAGGGATATGACATTTCAAAACAAATTATTCTGTTATATCAGATTCAGGTGCTTGGTAGCTGGTGGTGATCCAAGACTGGTTCATCTTTATGAAGGTCAGTCAATCAACCGAGTCGGTGGACAGGCGCACCCTGTGATCCGTGACAAAGCCTCCAGCAGCACTGAATGTGCGTTCCGAAAGAACGCTGGATGCAGGACAGGCCAGTAGCTCAATTGTATATTGTGCAAGCTCTGGCCAGTGATCCATCCTCAAGACCCAGTAAGCCAGAGGATTTTCGGTGGGAAAGGTGTCCAAGTCTGACCTTGCCCCTAGGTATTCCTGCACCATGTATATCAGACGCTGGCGATGGTTGCTGGAACCAATCATACCTTGAGGCTGCGGACTAAAAAATTGTCTGAACGCATCCGTCAGACGGCCACCTTCTCCACCGCTCCTTCTGCTACTGACCGAAGCCTCAGCAACTCGTTGTCCAGGTCCAGGAGTTTTGTAACCTCCCAGTCTCTGGGAACGCATTGCACAGACCTTTCTGCAAGGCCTCCCGGAGTTGTCTCATCCTCTGCTCCCTCTGCGACGGCAAGATAAGGTCCGCAACCTTACCCTTGTACTGTGGATCAAGGAGAGTGGCCAGCCAGTAATGGTCCCTCTCCTTGATCCGAAGAATACGAGGATCCTTCCGCAGACTTTGCAGGATCAGGGAGGCCATGCAGCGTAAGTTACCTGAGGCATTCAGGCCGGAGTCCTCTGGGTCACTAAGGACGACATGATCCGCAGCCACCTCCTTCCAGCCACGTACAAGTCCACGGGTTTGTAAATCATCACTAAAAGACTGCTGCTGTTGATGCTGAGTGCCATGCTCCACCTCCATGCTGACAATCCTCCTCCTCCTCCTCCTCATCCTCTTCCTGTGTGATGGGTGGGACAGAAGGAACACTGTCTGGGTAAAGGGGGCCTTGAGAGGCAAGGAAGTCCTTCTCTTCCTGCCTCTGTTCTGCCTCAAGTGCCCTGTCCATTATTCCATGCAGCGTATGCTCCAACAGGTGGACAAGAGGTACAGTGTCACTGATGCATGCACTGTCACTGCTCACCATCCTCGTGGCCTCCTCAAATGGTGCCAGGACAGTGCATGCATCCCTGATCATGCCCCACTGGCGTGGTGAAAAAAACCTGAGCTCCCCTGACCCTGTCCTGGTGCCGTAATCGCACAGGTACTCATTGATGGCCCTCTGCTGCGTGTGCAGCCACTGCAGCATGGCCAACGTTGAGTTCCACCTGGTGGGCATGTCACATATAAGGCGGTTCTTGGGCAGGTTCAACTCCTTTTGCAGCTCAGCCAGCCGAGCACTGGCATTATATGATCTGCGGAAATGCACACAGACTTTACTGGCCTGCCTCAGGACATCCTGTAAGCCCAGGTACCTGCCCAAGAACCACTGCACCACCAGGTTAAGGACGTGAGCCACACAGGGCACAAGGGTCAGTTGTCCCTGTCGGAGAGGAGGTTGGTGCCATTGTCGCAAACCACCATTCCTGGCTTAAGCTGGCGTGGCATCAACCACCTCTCGGCCTGCCCCTGCAGAGCTGACAGAACCTCTGCCCCAGTGTGGCTCCTGTCCCCCAAACACACCAGCGCAAGCACGGCATGGCATCTTTCTGCCTGCGTACTTGCGTAGCCCCTTGAACGCCTACGGAGCACCGCTGGTTCCAAGGACAAAGCACAGGAAGAGGCCATGGAGGAAGAAGAAGAGGAGGGGGTGGAGGAGAGAGATGTGTCACAACCAGTAGTAGCATTTTGGAGGCGTGGCGGCGGAACAACCTCCAACACTACTGCACCTTGTCCTGCATCCTTCCCAGCTGCCAAAAGAGTGACCCAATGGGCCGTGAAAGAAAGGTAACGTCCCTGTCCATGCCTGCTGGACCATGAGTCAGCGGTAATATGCACCTTACCACTGACCGCCCTGTCCAGCGAGGCATGTACATTGTCTTCCACATGCCGGTAGAGAGCCGGAATCGCCTTCCGTGAGAAAAAGTGGTGTTTGGGAACCTGCCACTGAGGAACCGCACATTGCACAAACTCACGGAAGGGGGCCGAGTCTACCAACTGAAAAGGCAGCAGTTGAAGTGCTAGCAATTTAGCCAAGCTAGCATTCAACCGCTGGGCATGTGGATGGCTGGGAGTGAACTTCTTTCGACGGTCCAGCAGCTGGGGCAGGGAAAATTGCCTGCTATAATCGGACGTCTGTGTACTGCTAGCAGTGTGCCCGCAAGTACTTGGCTGTGACACACCTAATTCTACACCTTCATTCCTCTCAGTGCAAGTTTCAGAGAGGACTGAAGGTACAGTGGGGTTGGAGATCCCAGCTGATGAGGAGCAAGGAGAGGTCCATTTTTGTTCTTTGGTGTGGGTCTTTAAGGTACGCTTGCCAACGAGCTGCATGGCAGGTCAACATATGTCTGATCAAGCATGTGGTGCCCAAGCGGCTGATGTTTTGGCAACGCGAGATACGCTTGAGACATATGTTGCAAACAGCAGCGGTGCGATCTGATGCACTCGACTCAAAAAAGGCCGACACCAAAGAACTTTTGGAATAACGGGCAGAGGCAGTGCCCTGCACAGGCGGAGCTCTGCGGTGTGTTTCAGTCGGTGTGCTGCCCTTACGCTGGCCCCCGGAGGGCATCCTGCCTCGTTGAAGATGTGCCTCCTCCTCATCCTCCTCCTCTCTCCTATCAGGCACCCACGTGGAGTCAGTGACCTCATCATCCCTTCCCTCCTCATCACTGGAGCCAATCTGGCAGTATGCTGCAGCTGCTGGAACATGACTGCCAGATTGCTGTCCTTCTTGAGCATCCCCTCTCTCTGCTCTCACGCTACTGCCTTTCTCTAGCTGGGTATCATCTTCAGACCCTTCGAAACGCTGGGCATCCTCCTGGAGCATGTACCCAACACTGTGCTCAAACAGTTCGGGGGACTTCTCAGGAGGACACGGTGGGTCTAGGGAAGGAGTGACTGATGATGACATTGATACGAGGGAAGAGGACGCTTTGGCAGCTGTTTTGCCAGTACCCTGAGCCTGGGTGAGAGAGAATGAGGAGGATGAGGAGGGCTTGGTCATCCACTCTACCAAGTCTTCGGCATGATGCGGCTCAACACGTCTAGGTGCCGAAAATAAGGACAAGCGTGTCCCATGGCCACGTGCTGATGACGATGCACTGCGCCCACGACCAGCACTGTTGTCTCTAGACACAGAGCCTGCTTGCCCTCTTTTATTGGCTCGTGACTGTCTGCCTCTCCTTGTTGGCTTTCCAGACATAGTAATGGAGGGAGATGGGAAAACCAGCAATTGGGTAGTATATATTGTGCTGGAGGCACACAACACCCACTAACTCCTGCAGATGCCTTTATTAGAGAACAGCAATGACGGGTATATACAGGTGTATACTGTACTAGGGCACACAACACCCACTAACTCCTGCAGATGCCTGTATTGGAGAACAGCAATGACGGGTATATACAGGTGTATACTGTACTAGGGCACACAACACCCACTAACTCCTGCAGATGCCTGTATTAGAGAACAGCAATGACGTGTATATACAGGTGTATAATGTGCTAGGGCACACAACACCCACTAACTCCTGCAGATGCCTGTATTAGAGAACAGCAATGACGGGTATATACAGCTGTATACTGTACTAGGGCACACAACACCCACTAACTCCGGCAGATGCCTGTATTAGAGAACAGCAATGACGGGTATATACAGGTGTATACTGTGCTGGGGCACACAACACCCACTAACTGCTGCAAATGCCTGAGAAAAGAACACACTGTCCCTGCCTGCCTATCTAGCTTAGAGAACAGCAATGATGGGTATATACAGGTGTATACTGTGCTGGGGCACACAACACCCACTAACTGCTGCAGATGCCTGAGAAAAGAACACACTGTCCCTGCCTGTCTATCTAGCTTAGAGAACAGCAATGAACAGCAACTCCTGCAGATGCCTGAGAAAAGAACACACTGTCCCTGCCTGCCTATCTAGCTTAGAGAACAGCAATGAACAGCAACTCCTGCAGATGCCTGAGAAAAGAACACACTGTCCCTGCCTGCCTATCTAGCTTAGAGAACAGCAATGAACAGCAACTCCTGCAGATGCCTGAGAAAAGAACACACTGTCCCTGCCTGCCTATCTAGCTTAGAGAACAGCAATGAACAGCAACTCCTGCAGATGCCTGAGAAAAGAACACAATGTAGAACACACTGTCCCTGCCTATGTATCTCTTTCCCTGCACGCCGGAACACACTGCACAAAGCCGCCGCGCTGGCGGCCTTTTATAGTGTGGGGCGTGTACTAAACCCCCCTGAGCTATGATTGGCCACAGGCATCCTGCCTGTGGCCAATTATGGCTCTCCTCGCTGCCGGCGCTGTGATTGGCCAAGCATGCGGGGTCACAGTGCATACTTGGCCAATCACAGCGCCGGGATTGCACTGCGATGGCGCAGTGTATTGTGGGCCGTTCGCGTCACTCGAATTTGGCGCGAACGGCCCATAACGTTTGATCTTCGTCGAACGATCGAACAGCCGATGTTCGAGTCGAACGTGTGTTCGACTCGAACACGAAGCTCATCCCTAATAAAGGCCTATATGTATATTCTTTTAACCCCAAATGTTCTGACAAGGCAGTGGTAGATACACTTATTATTCCTCATAAAAAGGAGAGATAATGGCTCCCATGGTGTAGTACCAAAAATGTATTTATTAAACAAATTCTCTTTAAAAAACTTGCAGTACAAAACACCAAAAAGAGGTTAGCTCCAAAGGAATTAGCGTAAGCTGATAATGGCAGAGTAAACAGAGCCTGGATTTTACAGCGTGTGTCCCAGCTGCGTTCCACCCGAAGCTCTCAAAAGCCGGAAGTGATGTAGTTTGCGTGGCCCCGTCTTACGCGTTTCGTCATGGACATCGTCTGAGGCGGTGCCTTCTTAGTGCACCCTACGTCCTATTTAGGAGAGAGCGGCCATGCCACGCTGTGAAACCCAGGCTCTGTTTACTATGCCATTATCAGCTTACGCTAATTACTTTGGAGCTAACCTCTTTTTGGTGTTTTGTACTGCGTGTTTTTTAAAGAGAATTTTTTTAATAAATTCATTTTTTGTACTACACCATGGGAGCCATTATCCCTCCTTTTTATGAGGAATAATAAGTGTATCTACCACTGCCTTTAAAAATCCCGGATATTGAGTTAGTTCCTGGAGCCTGCAGTTCCTGTGATCAGAAGGAGTAACCCGCTTGAAGCCACCAGGATCTGAGCTTATATGCGAATTACCCCTGCAGGGGTTATAGGAGCTGGTGAGTGGGGACCCATGAGGGGGAGCATGAAAGTCACCGGCTAAATATCTGCCACAAAGAGCACTATTCACATTGGAACTTCTTGAGGATTGTCCCATACAGTTTATATGTGTAGCGGCCTCCTCTCTCCCCTCTCTTCTATCAGCTCGTCTGTCTCTTGTCTAGGGGTACTTTAGAGGAGAGAGAGCGGGGTCACCACGCCAAGCCCTCACCGCAGATGTTTGTGTGGTGGAAGCAAAGTTCTTGTTTTACCTTCGGGTCAGTGTTCTGCACCTGGAACCTCCAATGAGAGTTACCTTGAACAATGTCTGCCAGAAAATGAGCCCCACACCATTAAAGTCCAACACTCCTTTATTCTTCCTGAATGAACACAATCAGTTAGACTCCCTTGGAGAACAGAACAGAAAAGGAGGTGTGGATGCGAGTAGGCCCAGACACAATGAACTCTCCACTTTCCTTCCTGAAAGTGGGTTGCGGTCTCCGAGCGAGGGGGAATTTCCTTCCAGGCGGTCTCCGATGGGAGGCTCACCTGTCACTGGCAATATGCTGCACCGGGTCTTCAAGTAAGTATCTCCCACCGGTCCATTACGCCTTTCGGATTCGGGTACCCACTCCCGGGGTTCCCTAGGACCTCCTTCCCTCGCGGAACTCAGTGGTGGGCACTGAGCTCCAGACCTCCTCCCGAGTACCTCACCCCAGGCTAAAGGTGCCTGGGATAGAACACAACCTCCGAACGTCCTCTAGGCCTAGACCCGCCTAGGGGACCGACACGAACCACTGCCCTCAGGCTGAAGGTGCCCGGGCTCGACTCCCACCACCAAAAATGGTAGCCCCCTTTATACCCCCTCCCAGCAAGCACGGCGGGTTCCCCGCCCCACCATACAACCGCTGAGAGAGACCAAAAGAGGCACGCCACCACAACGATGGCTCAACCCCGGGCCCAAAGCGACAGTGCCACCTGGTGGGCCCCAGGGAACCATACATCACAGTTTCCCCACCAGATTCAAAAAAATAGAAAGCATATACCCGCTACACTCTCCCCCTGGTGATTTGACACTGGTCCCCAGTGTCTGAAGCAAACTATGCCCTCAACGGCTGACATAGTCCAGTCCAGAAACCAACTATAAATTGTACAAAATATACTTTTTTGAAAAAACTTGGTCAACTAAAGAAATTGTGTCTGAGCCTTACATAAAAGGGAAGGGAAACAACAACATTTTAACCATAACTGTAGAATCACATTCACATTACACCTTTTCCCACCCATCCTGACTAAGACCCACCCCATACTCAGTGGTCTTGATGGGATGCTCTCCTGCAGAGGGAAAAAAAGAAAATTAACACACATAAACCCTGACACATATATTCGTGTAAGAGGAAAGAAACTTCTTCGTAAAGAAATCCCTTTTCTCCAAAGAGTGAGTGTGTGAAAAGTGTTAACGATGCGCAACACTGCCACCTGGTGACAGCGTCACGGTAACTTCACTCGTGGAACTTTTCTTCTTCTCCTGAGCCCTATCTACCCCAGAATCCATGATCTCTTGCTGGAAAAGTGAAGAACAACCAAGAACAGTCCTTCATTCCTCTGGGTAACAAGGACAACAGGCCCCAGAAAGTTCAGCAGCATACAAACAAGAACGGAGTCTTTTTCCTCCTACAAATAGAAACGGGGATGCGGCAGAACAAGTGGTTTACTCAACATCTTCCCCTTCCTTGCGCCGGATCAGCACCTTGTCCGCATGGATGTGCCGTCCCAACATCCACTCTGCCTTGCAATCCTTAAAACGCTGAGAGGCATTGGGAGAACACGCCAGGTACCTGCGGGCGTGTGGAATCTGAAGGTGAGTCCACACAAAGTCATTGTACCAGCGCTCCCGGAAAACTTCCACCTCGTACAACAACTCCTTGGACAAGTATGGGTACTCCCATCCATACTCTGCAGCAACCTTTTGACCAAATAGGCGTTGTCGTCTCGCCAGAGGAGGCATAGTGGCTCTGTCCCCTTCGCCAGGTAAAACTATTGAGTCCAGGTGGCGAGGGACCTTGATCTCATCTGATCTGGGCATAGGTGCCCGCAACAACAGTCTCTTTTCCCCGGTCCTGGGTGTAGGTGACACCAGGGATGTAAGGGCAGGTTGGGAACGGGACCCCTCTTCAGGCGCTGGTGCCTCCATCCGGGGTGTACTATCCCCTGTAGACATGGGTGGGTCCCTGGTTCTGCGGGACGAGGCAAGAGGTACTTTGTCCCAGCCCTTTTCTGCAAACAGTTCATCAATAGCAACATCGTCTCCCATATCCGAGAGCGACTCCAGGTCAGAGGTGTCACACTCCTCCGCGGGCAAGTAGCCTGTAGTGGAGACTGAATGTTCACCTCTTCCCACACACCAAATCTCTCCGCCTGGCTTACCTCAGCCTTTACTTGAAGCGGGACGTCCGGAACTCTTATTGACAGATCCATCCGGGCCGGGTGTAAGCGGGCGAGACGGTCCACCACAACCGCTGGTCGGGGCTACCATACCGGTCTTTCTCTTTGGTGGTGGACGCTGCGAGACAGTGGTGACCGAGTCAGCATCCTCGGATTTCTCCCGTTGAATTCTCACGACCTCCTCCGCGGTCATTGCAGTGTGCGCAGGGATGGCTGTCAAAGCAGTGATTCTTCCTCTCAGAGTGGTGTTGCCTGCAGCCCGGCCGGGGTAAATGGTTCTCGGCTTCTCAACCGCTGGATCCACTTCAAAAAGGAACTCCCCACAGGCCTCGCATCACCCGAACGGCTTCAGTTGGCACACCAGTCCCGAACAACCGGGACAAATCACACCCAGGGCCTCAACGTGCACGAATACAGGGCGAATCGACCCCTTGGCTTTAGCCGGATCCCCGTATCTGTTACCGGAGCAGCAGCAGTTAGTGTCGTGGTAGAAGGGTGAACCGGAATCCACGATGTATGTCCGAACATGGTGACCTGTTGCTGATCCATCGCACACTGCCAGGTTTTTGCGCCAACGTCCCACGTGTAGTCCTTCACACGTATTGGACTCCTCCCCTTTGCTCCAGTTCGCGGGCTTTTCTTCTTTTCTCTTTCTGAGTCACGCCCATGAACTAAGCGGTGGGGGTGTGTCTGGTGGCGCAGTGCAATAGAAGCCCCCACGTGTACTACTTCACACGGCTGAGCTTCCCCCTTTTTCCACTCTTCTGCGCGGGCCTTTCCCTTCATTGGGTCATGTCCACGACTTCGAGCAGGGATGCACTTTGGCCAATGAAGGCCTGCCTACTCGTAACTCCTCCGGGCAGACACGTTCAATTCCGTAGTAACACGAACACTATACCGGACCCGAGCCCCCACGTGTAGCGGCCTCCTCTCTCCCCTCTCTTCTATCAGCTCGTCTGTCTCTTGTCTAGGGGTACTTTAGAGGAGAGAGAGCGGAGTCACCACGCCAAGCCCTCACCGCAGATGTTTGTGTCAGTGTTGCCAACCGTCCGTAGATTTACGGACAGCACGTAAAAACAAGGCACTTTTTCCCTGTACGTGAAAGTCCGTAGTAAGGGAAAAGTGCCAGTAAATATGGCCGCGATCGGCTCGGGTCAGAACTGCGCATGCGCAATTCGGAAATCCCAGAGAAGATCCGAATCTGAGCTGCCGAGTCTGACTCCTGCATGCCCTTTGTCCAGCCCACCCGCCGCGCAGCCAATGATCTCAGCGCATTTTCGCGCCAGCTTTAAAAACAATCAGGCAGGAGCAGACGTGCGCTGTGCGTGAGAGCTGAGCGGCGGGACTCGGGAGCCTGAGAGAAAAGGACAACACAGCACACATTCTCCCACCGGACCGGAGCAACGGATGGACAGTCCCCTGCCTGCCTGCCTGCCTGCCCGCCCGACTGGGTGTGTGGACTACTGGGAGTGACGTCATCACTACACCCCTTGCTGTTCCCTGCCACTGCTGGCTATGTAAAGCTGAGCCTGCACTGTGAGTACTGTGCCCTCTGGGCATCATCACCCCTTTCTGCTGCCATGCTTCTTGCTCCCCTCTGATCTCCCCCTTTCTCCCTGTCCACCTCTTTTTTCTTCTACCACAATCTCTGTCTCATAGTGACTGCATGATACAGCAGTGCTGGCTGCTTCTATAAAAAGGCATGCCAAAACAGGGGCTAGGCTGACTGACACATTACTAACTGTCATGCTAGGAAGAGGCACTGGGAGACTCTAGGAAACCTGTAGCCAGAGAACCAGGCACAGTGCCATGTCCGCAGCCTCTGTCCCCCTCCTGTGTCATGTCCGCAGCCTCTGTCCCCCTCCTGTGTCATGTCCGCAGCCTCTGTCCCCCTCCTGTGTCATGTCCGCAGCCTCTGTCACCCCTCCTGTGTCATGTCCGCAGCCTCTGTCCCCCCTCCTGTGTCATGTCCGCAGCCTCTGTCCCCCCTCCTGTGTCATGTCCGCAGCCTCTGTCCCCCCTCCTGTGTCATGTCCGCAGCCTCTGTCCCCCCTCCTGTGTCATGTCCGCAGCCTCTGTCCCCCCTCCTGTGTCATGTCCGCAGCCTCTGTCCCCCCTCCTGTGTCATGTCCGCAGCCTCTGTCCCCCCTCCTGTGTCATGTCCGCAGCCTCTGTCCCCCCTCCTGTGTCATGTCCGCAGCCTCTGACCCTCTCCTGTCTTTTATCATGTCTGCAGTCTGAGGGGACCCTAGAAAGAAGTCAAGAGTGGGAGCGCCGTGATGGGGGTTACGGGAAGAAACCGACGTGTGGACTGTGGAGAGGAGGTCAAGCTGAAGCCGTCTGACTGAGCCCCACACTGCACCTGAGAGGAGGTCAGTGACACCGCCGCCAGACCAGTCTGAGGGGGGGGGGTCACTGATCTAAGGAGGGGAGTGAATACAATAATGTAAGGGGGCACTGATATAAAAATTCCACCCCCTATATTAGTAACCTCCCCTTACCTTAGTGTATTCACTCTGCGTAAGGTTGTCTCTATTCACCAGAGCCCCCCTCCACATCAGAGTTCCCCCTTACATCATGATCTGCAGCGTTCCCCTTTACATAAGAGTTCCCTTTCACTGTAAGGTGGAATCCTGCAGACTCTGATGTAAGGGGGAACTCTGTGCTGGCTGGGTTATAGTAACCTGACCTTCATGTAAATGGAGATTTTTTTTTTTTTTACTTTTGTTTAACTTAAACACATTGATAATAGCATTAGCTATGTGTTTATAGTTGAAATCTTGATATTTGCACTGTTTAGTACTAAAAACAGTAACCGTAGGTACTTTTTCTCAGTGTCAGTAAAAAAATGTGGATCTGTCAGTAATTCCCATGGATTTCTTTTTGCGGGAAAAATTGGTGCCGTACGTAAATTTTGTCGCTCTGCCAGTAAATTTCACTTCGGGGGGTTGGCAACACTGGTTTGTGTGGTGGAAGCAAAGTTCTTGTTTTACCTTCGGGTCAGTGTTCTGCACCTGGAACCTCCAATGAGAGTTACCTTGAACAATGTCTGCCAGAAAATGAGCCCCACACCATTAAAGTCCAACACTCCTTTATTCTTCCTGAATGAACACAATCAGTTAGACTCCCTTGGAGAACAGAACAGAAAAGGAGGTGTGGATGCGAGTAGGCCCAGACACAATGAACTCTCCACTTTCCTTCCTGAAAGTGGGTTGCGGTCTCCGAGCGAGGGGGAATTTCCTTCCAGGCGGTCTCCGATGGGAGGCTCACCTGTCACTGGCAATATGCTGCACCGGGTCTTCAAGTAAGTATCTCCCACCGGTCCATTACGCCTTCCGGATTCGGGTACCCACTCCCGGGGTTCCCTAGGACCTCCTTCCCTCGCGGAACTCAGTGGTGGGCACTGAGCTCCAGACCTCCTCCCAAGTACCTCACCCCAGGCTTAAAGGTGCCTGGGATGGAACACGACCTCCGAACATCCTCTAGGCCTAGACCCGCCTAGGGGACCGACACGAACAACCGCCCTCAGGCTGAAGGTGCCCGGGCTCGACTCCCGCCACCAAAAATGGCCGCCCCCTTTATACCCCCTCCCAGCAAGCACGGCGGGTTCCCCGCCCCACCATACAACCACTGAGAGAGACCAAAAGAGGCACGCCACCGCAACGATGGCTCAACCCCGGGCCCAAAGCGACAGTGCCACCTGGTGGGCCCCAGTTTCCCCACCAGATTCAAAAAAATTGAAAGAATATACCCGCTACATATGTCATTGCCTGGATGTGGACATTGTTTGGAGCAAATCCACATGGACAATGTTTTGAACCACATCAGCATACACGTGGTTTTGTTGACTGGTGTCACATATTAATGTCACTGGTTCATTAGCAATTATGTGTTTTTGATTATTGTTTTACTTATATGTATATTTTTTCACATAGAGATATATATATATATATATATATATATTGTGACAGCAGGAAGGTAAAGTCACCTGGTTGCATCCAGGGGGGTAGATATATTTCGCCCAGATTCAGGCTTTACGCCGACTTATACAACTAGGTGGAGAGTTGTATAAGCCCAGCTGAGGCTAGTGGGCTCATGGATGACTCATACCTCTAGGGAGAGTGTGGGGCGTCGTGCAGATAGGGAGTTGATGAGACCAGCTGAAGCTTGTCAGCTCATTTAGGCCTCTATAAGAACTCCCAGATTCATTAGGTGTTAGCTCATGCCTGGAACCAGACCTGTGTGGACTGTCTAGGGAGAGTGAACCCCTGTGCGGTGAGACAAAGCCTGTGTGGCTATTTGCTTGGACATTTAAAACCAGGGACTTAGGGACTAGGACAGCACTAGGCTGATCCCAGTTGTTAGTTAGGAAACCTGTATGTTTAGTCAGAGGTCAAGTTGACCAGGATTTATTTTGTTTATGTTTCTTTTGCTTTGCTGTGTTTTGTCACTGTAAACAGAAAATAAACCGCACCTTTTTGATTTTGAAAACCACAACCTCCGTTTGCTGGGCCTGTTTTGTGTGGGGAGCCCATCCCGGGGGTCACACACACCCGCTGCCGAGCTAACCCCCTCACAGTTGGTGGAGAACCAGTGGCAGTTTTTTTTAAGCCAGCATGGAGGAGATACTGAAACAGCTGGCTCTAGCAAATGCCAATCAACAGCAGACAAATGCAGGTTTGCAAAGGAGCCTTGCAGCCCAGCAGCAAGCTCATCAACAGAGCCTTGCAGCCCAGCAGCAAGCTCACCAACAGAGTCTGGAAGCTCAGCAACAAGCCCAGCAGCAATCTGAGGCCCGCTTCATAGACCTGTTACAGAAGCAAGAGCAGAGACTACAACAAATGGAAGCAGTAATGCAGCAACGTCCGCAGACCAGTGAGGAAAGCCGTCCCACTAATACCGCGTCCTTTGGGGTGAGTCGTTTATTGACAAAAATGACTGGAGAGGATGATCCAGAGGTATTTTTGACCACATTTGAAAGGACCGCTGAAAGAGAAAAGTGGCCTGAGGAGCAGTGGGCTGGACTGGTGGCTCCTCTGTTAACTGGTGAATCGCAGAAAGCTTACTATGACCTAGAGCCTAACCAAGCAAAAGACTATGTGATGCTAAAAGCTGAAATTTTGGCAAGGCTGGGTGTCACCCAGGCTGTCCGGGCTCAGCGTGTGCATAACTGGACTTTCCAGCTTGGAAAACCCCCCAGGTCTCAAATGTATGATCTCATTCACCTGAGCAGAAAGTGGCTACAGCCAGAGACTTTGTCCGCACCAAAGATTGTGGAACGTGTTGTAATGGATCGGTTTTTGAGAGCTCTTCCTACTGCCGTCCAAAAGTGGGTAAGCCATGGAGACCCAGAGACGGCCGATGGTCTTGTGGATCGTGTGGAGAAATACTTGGCTACAGAGAACCTGACGGCCTCTTCCAGAGACACTCGGACTTTCCACCCTAAGACCAGACCATCCCCAGGGGCGGATAAGAGGATTCCAAGGGGTGAGGGTGGAGAGAGTGAGAGGGTGGGAGCTCTACCCCAAGTTTGGCGAGAACAGCCTGGGAAATCAGCGGCTCAAGAGGCGGCAAGAAGGATAGTTTGCTACCGCTGCCGGCAAGCGGGACATATTGCAGCCAATTGCCCGGTTGTGGAGGAACCCATGCAGTGTGACTTTCTGACGGGCAGACGTCAGTCGCTGTGTGCGACAGTCGCATGCACTGCCATTCGAGGAACTGAGAAACATTTATGCAAAATGTGTGTTAATGGTAGAAATGTTGTGGTATTGCTGGATTCAGGTAGCCTCGTGACCCTGATAAAGGCTGAGTTAGTTAAAACAGAGGTCTTTGGGAATAGCAAGGTAGCTGTTATTTGTGTGCATGGGGACACCCGAGAGTATCCAGTGACTACAGTGTGTTTCGAGACCCCCAAAGGTACCCTCTCTCATCCAGTGGGCTTAGTATCTCAGTTACCGCATGACGCCATTGTGGGAAGGGATTTTCCGAAGTTCTGGGAACTGTGGGATGATCCTGAGCCCCCCACTGGTGCCCCTATGTACCAGGAATGTGATAGCCAGAACTCCCCTGAGAGTGGTGAGGACTCTCCGGAATTTCCCTTATCAGTATTGGCAGGGGAGACTCAAGAAACTGGAGAGGAGCCCACCTCCTCAGACGAAAACCTACCGTCTGTGGAGTTTTCTGATCTTGAGGTTCACAGGGAAAACTTTGCCACAGAACAGTTGAAAGACCCCGCCCTAATAAAGGCACGGGAAAACGTAGTGAAAATAGATGGCGAGTTAGTGAACCCAGATAATACCTGCACTTACCCATACTTCAGCGTAGAGAAGGACCTACTGTATCGGGTGGCAAAAAGGGCAGAAGAAACCGTTGAGCAGCTTGTGGTGCCCAAACCTTACAGGAAGTTGGTGTTGGAGTTGGCCCATGGGCACATTCTTGGAGGTCATCTGGGGACAGAGAAAACCCGAGAGAGGGTATTACAGAGATTCTATTGGCCGGGGGTGATGAAGGACATAGAAAATTATTGTTCCTCCTGCCCTGTGTGTCAGAGGTCGGCCCCGATGCCACATTTCCGTAGCCCGCTGGTCCCTCTACCCATCATTGAGGTCCCGTTTGAGAGGATCGCCATGGATTTGGTAGGGCCTATAATCAAGTCCGCTAGGGGGCACCAGTACATATTAGTTATAATGGACTATGCCACCCGTTATCCAGAAGCGATCCCTCTCCGAAATACCTCGGCCAAAACCATAGCCAAAGAGCTATCTCTTGTGTTTAGCCGGGTGGGTATTTGTAAAGAACTGCTTACGGACCAAGGTACACCCTTTATGTCCCGGGTTATGAAGGAGCTGTGTAAATTGTTCAAAGTGACGCAATTACGTACATCTGTGTATCAACCCCAAACCGATGGGCTGGTTGAAAGATTCAACAAAACCCTAAAACAAATGTTGAAGAAAGTGGTGGATAGAGATGGAAAGGATTGGGACTGTCTACTTCCTTATCTGATGTTTGCTATTAGGGAGGTGCCCCAATCCTCTACGGGATTCTCCCCCTTTGAGTTACTGTATGGGAGACACCCAAGAGGGCTGTTGGATATTGCCAAGGAAACTTGGGAAAGTGAGAGTTCTCCCCACAGGAGTGTGATTGAGCATGTCGCCCTGATGCAAGACCGAATTGCACAGGTAATGCCCATTGTGAAGGAACATTTGGCCCAAGTGCAGTTAGCACAGCAGAGAGTGTACAACCGTGGAGCCAAGACCCGTACCTTTTCCCCGGGGGATAGGATACTGGTACTTGTCCCTACGGTTGAAAGTAAATTCCTTGCCAAATGGCAAGGCCCCTATGAGATAATGGAAAAAGTGAGCGAAGTGAATTACAAGGTCAGACAACCAGGAAGGCGAAAGCCCGAACAGATCTATCACGTTAATCTGTTGAAAGCCTGGAGGGATAGAGAGTCCCTAGTCGCAGACACTTGGTCACCAGCTCAAACTGGTTGCGTGATTCCTGAGGTTGGAATAGCAGCCACCTTGTCACAACCCCAACAACAGGAGGTTAAGGAGTTTGTGCTTCGCAACAAGGAGGTATTCTCTGAGCTGCCGGGACAAACATCTGGGGTAGAGCATGACATCATTACCCCGCCCGGTGAAAGGGTGAAGTTAAAACCCTATCGGATCCCAGAGGCCCGACGGGAGGCAATACGGGAGGAAGTACAGAAAATGCTGAACTTAGGGGTGATAGAGGAGTCCCAAAGTGATTGGTCTAGTTTCATTGTGTTGGTGCCTAAACCAGATGGGAGCTGGCGATTTTGTAACGATTTTCGTCAGTTGAACAAAGTTACAAAATTTGACACCTACCCCATGCCACGTATAGATGAGTTGATCGACCGGCTGGGAACAGCCCGATACATGACGACTCTTGACCTCACAAAAGGGTATTGGCAAATCCCCCTGGCTAAGTCGGCCAAAGAGAAAACCGCATTTGTAACCCCAGACGGGGCGTTCCAATATAAAAGAATGCCGTTCGGGTTACAGAATGCGCCGGCCACATTCCAGCGGAAAATGGACCAGATGCTGAGGCCCCATCGGAAGTATGCTGCGGCTTACCTGGATGACGTAATTGTCCATAGCACAGATTGGGCCTCACATCTGCCAAAAGTGCAAGCAGTCCTGGACTCTGTTCGGGAAGCGGGGTTTACGGCTAACCCCAAGAAGTGTACCATTGGGCAGGAGGAGGCCAAATATCTTGGGTACACCATTGGGAGGGGAGTAATAAAACCCCAACTCAACAAAATCGAGGCCATCCAGAGTTGGCCACGTCCCAACAGCAAGAAGCAGGTACGAGCCTTTCTGGGAATCGCTGGGTATTATCGGCGATTCATTCCCCACTTTGCTTCTAAGGCTGTGCCCCTAACCAACCTGACGAAGGGGAAAGGGTCGGTCATGATTAAATGGACCCCCGAGGCTGAGGCAGCATTCCAATTCTTGAAACAAGCCTTATGTAGCCAGCCAGTGTTGTACTCACCCGACTTCTCTAAAGACTTTGTCGTACAAAGTGATGCGTCAGATGTGGGGTTAGGAGCAGTATTGTCCCAGGTCTGGAACGGGGAAGAGCACCCAGTCATTTACCTCAGCAGGAAGTTGAAGTCCCATGAGGTAAATTACGCCACCGTTGAAAAGGAGTGTTTAGCGGTGAAGTGGGCTCTAGATTCCCTTCGGTACTACCTGCTAGGTAGGCACTTTGACATGGTTACGGATCACGCTCCGTTAAAGTGGATGGCTCAAAACAAGGAAACAAATAGAAGAGTGAATAGGTGGTTCCTGGCCCTCCAGGAATTCAACTTCACAGTAAAGCATCGCCCTGGCGTTCAAATGGGGAATGTGGATGCTTTGTCTCGAGTACATGAATGCCTGATTGCTGGTGTTCCAACCCCGAGGTTAAAACAAGAGGGGGGGGTATGTGACAGCAGGAAGGTAAAGTCACCTGGTTGCATCCAGGGGGGTAGATATATTTCGCCCAGATTCAGGCTTTACGCCGACTTATACAACTAGGTGGAGAGTTGTATAAGCCCAGCTGAGGCTAGTGGGCTCATGGATGACTCATACCTCTAGGGAGAGTGTGGGGCGTCGTGCAGACAGGGAGTTGATGAGACCAGCTGAAGCTTGTCAGCTCATTTAGGCCTCTATAAGAACTCCCAGATTCATTAGGTGTTAGCTCATGCCTGGAACCAGACCTGTGTGGACTGTCTAGGGAGAGTGAACCCCTGTGCGGTGAGACAAAGCCTGTGTGGCTATTTGCTTGGACATTTAAAACCAGGGACTTAGGGACTAGGACAGCACTAGGCTGATCCCAGTTGTTAGTTAGGAAACCTGTATGTTTAGTCAGAGGTCAAGTTGACCAGGATTTATTTTGTTTATGTTTCTTTTGCTTTGCTGTGTTTTGTCACTGTAAACAGAAAATAAACCGCACCTTTTTGATTTTGAAAACCACAACCTCCGTTTGCTGGGCCTGTTTTGTGTGGGGAGCCCATCCCGGGGGTCACACACACCCGCTGCCGAGCTAACCCCCTCACAGTATATATATATATATATATATATATATATATATATATATATATATTTTTTTATATTTTTTTTTTTTTCACTGATTTATCACTTATTGTTACTATTTAGCCACTTACGCACTGGCACTGGGAGGAGAGCTGACCTCTCATGTGCCAACACTGTGATTTGGTATCATATGCACTTTTACTAGTAGGCATAATCAGTAATATTATTTGTATGGGAGAAGACCTCCCAATCACTATTGAGCACTGGGTGTACAACTGATCACCGATTTTGGGACCTATCCTCCTAGGATTGTCCACATAGGAATATTTGTCCTAACATTGTTGGAATTTTGTATCTAGCCACAGGGGGGCACTATTATATAATTTCCACCTTGGGACTTTATATCATAACCCTTTCCTACTTGTTGCTACATCTAGCAATATAAAGTGAGACCTGTTAGATTACTCTTCAGGCTTAGGTAGTGCCACTACCCCCATTCCTTTCTCCTTAATATCACCAGAGCTTTCCTTGGGGAGCTCATTAGGGGGGACTGCAACCTTTTTTTACCTAAGCACGGAATCTCCTACCTTTTAAAATCACTGCTGCCAACTAAATCCCCCCCCCCCCATTGCAGGAAGGTACCCCAGATTTTTAGGTATCTCTTTTGGTTATCATTTATAACAACATTCCACCTTTTCTCCTCTCTTCCTCCTCTCTACTACAGAAAAGTGAGGGTATTCCAACAATCCACAGTTCTTTCCTCCCTCTCTTATTCAATATTGTCTCATAAATGGTTCTCCAACCCTTGTCTCAAAAAAAGAATATAGTTTAATCGATTTGCTAAAACAAATATACATATAAAACAATAAGGATTTTGCACTCATGTTTCTTAAGTGCTAACAGCACTACTGTATGTTAGCAAGAAATTCCGGCAACACAATTGCTTCTTCTTACAAATCTTTATTGTGCACTAACAGCAGTGCTACATCTAGAAATCTGACACGTTTCGGCCGGAGCCTTCCTCATAGCAAACGCGTTAGCATTATAGATGTAGCACCACTGTTAGTGCCCAATAAAAATTTGTAAGAAAGAAGAAATCATGTTGCTGGCATTTCTTGCTATTTTGATGATCATGGGACACAACAAGCCTAAGCACCGATATTCAGCTCATTACCTTACAATTGTGCAGTAGAGCTTGGGGGAGTCTTTGTCTATATTACTACTGTATAATGTCTGCTTTGTTTATTAACCTCCTTAGCGGTAATCCCGAGTCAGGCTCGGGGTGAGTTTTTCATACCAAGAGCGGTAACCCCGAGCCAGACTCGGGCTGCATCGCAGTATCCAGGGAGAGTAACTTACCTTGTTCCCTGGATCCTGGGATGTCTCCCCGCAGTGTGTGCGAGCCGTGTCTCACTCGATTCACACTGCCGAGCTCCGTTCCCTGCGACGTTGCGGCGCACGGGGATGGAGTTCGGTGCCAAATTCAAAAAGTGAAAAAGACAGTATAGATACAGTATACTGTAATCTTACTGATTACAGTACTGTATTAAATAATTACACACCCCCTTTGTCCCTAGTGGTCTGTCCAGTGTCCTGCATGCAGTTTTATATTATAAAAACTTTTCTTTCTGCCTGGAAACTGGAGATTGTCCATAGCAACCAAAAAGTGTCCCTTTATCTCAAAAGTGGTTTTAGACCAGCTAGAAAACAGCGATAATAAATTAGAATCACTTGCAGAATTGATCGATAGCTAAAATCTAATTTTCTAAATCTAATGACAGCGACAATTCTGCAACTGAGCAAATTTCAGTGTTTTTGATTTGATTACATTAGTGATTAATTTTTATTATAATTACATTACTATTTGTTATAATTATTTATAGTTATTTATTATATTATTGTAGCGGGGTTCCTTTAAAGACTCTTGAACTACTGTTCCCAGAACCCCACTGGTTCCCAGGATGTTTTGCTTCTGCCCCAGAGACTCATGGGTGCGGAGATATAAGGAAGGGGCGAGGCCTGGCTCGGCCTCTTTGGACACGGGACGGCAGAGACTGATACACCTGTGCGGACCTGCGCTGGGTAAGGCCTGAAGCCTGGGGCCTTTCCGGAGCTGACCAAGGAGCCTTCCACCCCACTGCGAGCCTGGGTGGCATCCAACATCTCTACTTACAGCCTAGATTGGATCAGGGACCCAACCGCAGCGACCGCTGTGGGCGAGTGAGGACACAGCCGGTGGAAGTCCCGGACGGAGATCGCGTCCGGCGGGTGAGCGAGCGCAAGCTCATTCCATAACCTGTTTGATAGTACTGCGCCTATAGACTGCCGGTGAAGAATCCATCATCCATACAGGACTGAGTTCTAGAATTAGGAATCAGGCCTGATTCATTAGGTACCCAGTTTAGTTATTGCGCCACAGGGCGCCTAGTTAACAGTCGCCCCACGTGGCGTTTTCCTCATCCACCCCCCCTCTTCTCTATGGTGTAGTGTGATTGATATTGCAGGGCTCTGCATATAATCTAGGTTAAGTTGTCATCACTGTTCATTCTCTTTGCATAGCCGAAAGTAAAATCTGTTATTCCTTTACAACTATTCTGTGTCTGAGTCTCTCATAGAGTATAAGTATTAAAGGTGTATACCCCTAGACTAACTGTGCCAGAAAGGGTTGGGTAGATTGCCGGGGGTTGGCGGAGCTGTATTCAGGGCCCAAGCCAAATCTGCGGCCCTCTTAGTTGAGGGTATCGCTACACGTGGGGGTTCTCGTCTGGGATCCTGATACAGCGGAAAAACCCGCCAAGAGGTACCGGCATGGACCCGAAAGACATCAGAACGTGGTGTGGAGTAGCTAAGACAGATCCAAGCCAGTCAGTGGTCATTAATATGCCGGGTCAGGAATGGTCGACCGAAACGGTGGAAGGATTAATGAAGTCAGTGACTCCAGATTGTACACCATGGGTGAAGGGAACAAAGTTAGACCCAGACACCTCACACCAGTATGCGCTAGTGGAGTATTCAGATGGGAAGCCAGAGGCTTGCAAGCGCAAATATACGCAGACGTCGGATAACAGATCTTATAGTCTGGCGCACGCTATTAAGAGAGAGCCACCACAAACGGGACCACCGCAGACTGCAGCCCGTACCTCACCAGAGAGGAGAGACGGAGCGACACCTCCGGTGATGCCTGCACCTGCCACGGCCATATCACCCGAACTGATAAAGGTGTTAGGGGACCTACTAACAAACTGTCAGAAGACAAGCACGGTGCACGTAGAGACTAGCTACCGGAGGCTAAAGACATTCTCGGGGAAGCTTCCCGTCCCTGCGGGGGAGGAAGATTTTGACACTTGTGTGGAACAGGCATTACAGGCAGTAGAGGCATGGGAGGTGCCTGAGGCACAGAAGAGACAGCGAGTCTTGGAATGTCTGAAAGGTGCCGTGGCAGAAGCGGTGAAGAGCTTCCGGTTTGGAAATGAAAACTGTACAGCTCAAGATTGTCTGGCCATGCTGCAGGAAGAGTTTGGTCAGCTGGAGAAGGTGTCAGAGATGATCTATCAATTTGAACACACTCTCCAGCAGCCGAATGAGAAACTGTCAGAATATGTTAGAAGGCTGAACAGGCAGTTATGCAAGATTGTTCTGAAGAAGGGAATGCTGCCCAAAGATGCAGATGAAGCACGAATGAAGCAGATCATGAAGGGAGCATGGCGCTCAGACCCAGTTGGGCTGCACCTGAAAACCTCAGGAGGAGGAATGTCACTAACCTACTCTGATCTAATAAAAATTATTAGAGACGAAGAGGCGCTGCAGAAAGATCAGCAAGTAGTCAGGGCGAATGTCACTCCTGTACCAGTGTTGGTCAATTCGGTCAAAAGCCCGGAAAGAGATGCAGAGGTCGACACTTTGAAATTGCAAATGGCCCAAGTGTTAGAGATGCTGACCTCTTTGATGGAGAAAGATCAAAGAAGACCAGAGAAACCAAGTCCAAGAAAGGAGTTGTTTCCGAACACCTCAGCACCGGCCTCCTTACAGGACCGAGAAGAGATGATTTGCTATAACTGCGGAGGGAGTGGCCACTTTGCTAACAAATGCTCCAGTCCAAAGAAGAAGAGAACAGATAATTACAAGCCGGCGGGAAACTCCAAAGGGCCCCGGTGAAGGAGTCAACCGGGTGCCCATCATCTTCAGTGCGCTCCAAACTGAATAAAAAGGCTAGGAATGGAGGAGACAAAACTCCTAGGAGGAGATATAGTACCCCCCCACCAAGATATACCCCAGAGGAAGGGGGCAAGACCCCTCAGTGGAAATACAGCACCCCGAAGAAAGAACATACACCTAAGAGGAACAATAACATCCCTCAGCGGGTTTGTACCCCATTGAGAGGGAGAAAATCAATGCATGCCAGACTCAGGAAAGAATAAAGTCCAAAAGGAGCTGGGCGAGGAAAAGTCCAAAGAAGAAGGTGGCCCCAGTCCGGCCATACCCAGAGGAGCTGGTGGGCCCATCCCCTACTGTGCCCATTCAAGTGGAAGGAGTCTACACCAAAGCTCTTTTGGACACCGGAGCACAGGTGACCTTACTATACCGAGACTTCTATGATAGGCACTTGAGTCATCTGCCTATCCAGAAGATAGAAGAGCTGGAGATATGGGGACTTGGAACCCAGAGTTTCCCTTACGATGGTTACCTGCCCATAAAGATGACTTTTGACCCATCCGTAGCTGGGAAGGCTGAAGTGTTTGACACCCTGGCAGTTGTGTGTCCTCGGCCGCCAAGAGCCAGCAAGACTTCCCTGATTATGGGGACAAACACGGATCTAGTCCGGAGACTCCTGACCCCTCTAGTGAAAGAGAGGAACCATTCAGCCACCAAAATCCATCCCATGCTAAAGACGGCCTACCAACGACTGGTCTTAGAGCAGAAGACCCCGGGAGAGGGGATAGGGAAGGTGTGGAGACTTGGCAGAGAAGGAGTAGTGCTGCAGCCTGGAGAAGTAACCTGTCTTAGGGCCACTGTGAAGCTTACGTGGGAACAACCTGGCCCCTTTGTTATGCTGGAATCCGACCCAAGGGAAGAGTCCTCAGGCCTGGAAGTGATACCAGAAGTGATCCCGCTCAAGGCCCTGAAGAAGGCCCATGGCAGAGTTCCGGTGAGTGTGAGGAACACTACGGGAGGGCCCATGGAGATCCCTGCCAGAATGTTGCTGGGCCAGGTGAGCCCTGCTGCCCCGGTCACTCTGTCAGAAGTCAAGGGGACGGGTGACGGAGGAGATGTTTGGGAGAAGCTGTCTATGGAAAACCCGAACCTACCCAGGGCTTGGAAAGAAAGAGCTAAGGCCCAGCTGACTAGATGGGAGAAGGTTTTTTCTGAAGATGAATTCGATGTGGGGTGTGCAAGAAGTGCCACCCATCGAATCCGCCTCCAAGAAGATAAGCCCTTCCGAGAGAGGGTCAGGCGGGTTCCCCTGGCAGATCTGGAGGATCTGAGGGAACAACTTGCAGAACTGAAGAAGACTGGTGTGATCCGGGAGTCTAGAAGCCCCTATGCCTCCCCAATAGTGGTGGTCAGAAAGAAGAATGGATCGTTGAGGCTTTGTATCGATTACAGGACCCTCAACAGGAGAACCATCCCTGACCAATACACCACGCCAAGGATAGAAGATGCCTTACAGAGTTTGTCCGGAGCCAAATGGTTCAGTGTGATGGACCTCAAGAGTGGGTACTATCAAATCCCTATGCACCCAGAAGACAGAGAGAAGACGGCCTTCATAACCCCGGTGGGATTCTTCGAATTCAATAGGATGCCTCAGGGTCTGTCTGGAGCTCCTGCTACCTTTCAACGCCTTATGGAGAAGACTGTTGGAGACATGAATCTTATAGAAGTCCTTGTGTACTTGGATGATGTCACTGTCTTCGGGAGAACCATGGAAGAACATGAAGCCAGGCTGGAGAAAGTACTGAGAAGACTCAGTGAAGAGGGACTTAAGCTTTCTCCTGAGAAGTGTCGGTTCTACCAGTCTTCTGTGAACTATCTGGGGCACATCGTGTCTGAAGAAGTGGTGGCCACAGATCCTGAAAAGTTGGAAGCAGTCACTTCCTGGCCAGGACCCACCACGGTAACAGAGCTCAGATCCTTCCTGGGGTTCTGCTCCTATTATAGGAGGTTTGTGGAGGGGTTTGCTCGGATTTCCCGCCCGTTGAATGAATTGCTAAAGGCAGAAGGGGAAGAGGATGACTCAGGGCCCAGGAGGCCTGGTGAGTCAGTTCAAGATCAGTGGAAATCAAGGTGTGAAGAGGCCTTCCAGGCCCTGAAGAGGAGCTTAACCACTGCCCCAGTCCTGGCCTACGCCAACCCTACCAGACCTTATGAATTACACGTGGATGCCAGCCATGAGGGCCTAGGCGGAGTGCTCTACCAAGAACATGAAGGACAACTGCGTCCAGTGGCCTATGTGAGCAGGAGCCTGACCCCCTCAGAAAAGAACTACCCCACTCATAAGCTGGAATTCCTGGCTCTCAAATGGGCAGTAGTAGACAAGCTAAAAGACTACCTCTATGGGGCAGAGTTTACTGTGAAGACAGATAACAACCCCCTGACCTACCTCTTCACCACCGCAAAACTAGATGCAACCGGACACAGGTGGTTGGCTGCATTGTCTGGATTCAACTTCAGTCTGAAGTACAGACCAGGGGCGGGAAATAGGGATGCAGATGCCCTGTCCCGGAGATCTCATGCCATGACCAATGACTGGGAAGACTGGACCCAAGTAACACCCGAGGGAGTACGGGCCCTTTGTCAAGGAGCTGAATTTCAAGCCAGAGGAGGCTCCAGGGCAGAGGAGATAGGAGTTACAATGGTAGGAGTCCCTAAACACTATTGTGGAGTAACCCAGCTAGAAGAAGATAACCTGCCGAAGCTATCCAAGAGGGAGTTGAGGTGTGACCAACTGGAAGACCCCATGGGGAGATGGGATCCTGATTCTCCAGGGCTTCGAGGACCAAACAAACTCTTACATCACCCCTCAAAGGAGGCCCGCCTGTTGAGGAAGGAATGGGACAGGCTGCAGGTCTACCGAAGGGGCCCCTCTGATGACTCAGAAGATAAGTGGCAGCTGTTCCTCCCAGAGAAGCACCGAGAGACTGTACTAATTGCTTTACATGACCATCATGGCCACCTAGGGGCAGAAAGGACCTTCCAGCTTGTCAGAAGTCGGTTCTATTGGCCCTGCATGAGGGCAGAAGTAGAGGAGTATTGCCATTCCTATGCACGATGCATTCAGAGAAAGACTCTACCCCATCAAGCTGCCCCAATTGGCCACTTACAGAGTCAAGGCCCAATGGATCTGGTATGCATTGATTTTCTCTGCCTCGAACCCGACCTGAGTGGATTGGGGAAGGTTCTGGTAATAACCGACCATTTCACCCGCTATGCCCAGGCTTTCCCAACCAAAGATCAGAAGGCATCCACCGTGGCCAAGATACTTATGGAGAAGTATTTTGTCCATTACGGATTACCACAGAGACTTCACTCAGATCAAGGAAGGGACTTTGAGAGTCGGTTGATCCGGAAACTTCTGGACTCATTGGGAATAAAGAAGACCAGAACCACACCTTACCACCCACAAGGAGATGCTCAGCCGGAGAGGTTTAACCGGACCCTGCTCAACATGTTGGGAACTTTAGAAACAGAGAAGAAGCAACACTGGAGCCAACACATATCAGCCCTAGTGCATGCCTATAACTGTACCAGAAGTGATGCTACTGGCTACTCCCCTTATCGACTCATTTTGGGAGAGAAGCAAGGCTGCCCGTGGATCTGGCCTTTGGCACTTCTTTAGATCATACCTCAGCTACATCTCACAAGGGATACGTGGACAGACTTAGACGCAGCTTGCAGGTGGCCTATGAACAGGCCCAGGCGGCCTCGGATCAAAGGGGAGCCCGCAACAAGAGAAATTTTCGATCTGAAGGTTCGAGTGCAGGATCTGCAGCCCGGGGACCGAGTACTGCTACGCAATCTGGGGGTCCCTGGAAAGCACAAGCTTGCAGACAGATGGAGATCGGAACCCTATATCGTCTGTAGGAAGTTGCCTGGTTTGCCTGTTTACAAACTAAAGCCAGAAGGGAAGGTGGGGCCCCTGAAGACGTGGCATCGAAACCACCTGCTCCCACTTGCTGAAGCAGTCAGGATACCCCCAGCAAGGGACCCCCCGGAATCAGTCTCTATCCTGGATATTCCCAGGCCGAGCACTCGGTCTCAGACCTCTCGAGCTGAAGATGGGGAGGCCTCTCAACTGAGTACAGATGAAGGAGGAGAACTGGACTGGCTGTGGCCTTCCTCGACTCCGGGAACGTCCGCCATAGATCTCCCAAATACAAAGGATACTCCAGATGCAACGCTGAATCCGGAGGCCACTGAATTCATACCCTTCAGTCCCTCAGCTGATTACTGGGAAGTTGTTCCTGATACTTGTTCAGAGGAGGATCCTAGAGATTCCAATTACCAGTCAACTTCTGAATCAGAGGTTCCAGAACCAGCAATGTTACCTGAACTTACTCCTGAAGAAGTGCCTGTGGCGCCAGAAGCCCCAAGAGAGCAGAGGGCTCGCAGAGTTATCAGGCCTCCCAAGAAACTAACTTTCCCCCAAATGGGGACGAGCTCAGAGGACTCTGTTGTAACGGCTAGGAGAAGTGTTGAGCATCCTGATCCCTCCACTGTGCATTTGGTGGAGGGCAACCCCAGCTCACTCTCTGGCACAGTTAGGCAGGCCACTCATGGTAGTGTGACCTGTGGGCAAGAGAGTTCCACCCCAAAATTTTGGTGGGAATTCCCTATGCCAACATCATACTCGACACTGTCCAAAATTGTACATAGCATTTGTTGAAGTTTATCTTTGGGGACCAAAGAGTTTAAGTGGGGGGAGTGTGTAGCGGGGTTCCTTTAAAGACTCTTGAACTACTGTTCCCAGAACCGCACTGGTTCCCAGGATGTTTTGCTTCTGCCCCAGAGACTCATGGGTGCGGAGATATAAGGAAGGGGCGAGGCCTGGCTCGGCCTCTTTGGACACGGGACGGCAGAGACTGATACACCTGTGCGGACCTGCGCTGGGTAAGGCCTGAAGCCTGGGGCCTTTCCGGAGCTGACCAAGCAGCCTTCCACCCCACTGCGAGCCTGGGTGGCATCCGACATCTCTACTTACAGCCTAGATTGGATCGGGGACCCGACCGCAGCGACCGCTGTGGGCGAGTGAGGACACAGCCGGTGGAAGTCCCGGACGGAGATCGCGTCCGGCGGGTGAGCGAGCGCAAGCTCATTCCATAACCTGTTTGATAGTACTGTGCCTATAGACTGCCGGTGAGGAATCCATCATCCATACAGGACTGAGTTCTAGAATTAGGAATCAGGCCTGATTCATTAGGTACCCAGTTTAGTTATTGCGCCACAGGGCGCCTAGTTAACAGTCGCCCCACGTGGCGTTTTCCTCATCCACCCCCCCCCCTCTTCTCTATGGTGTAGTGTGACTGATATTGCAGGGCTCTGCATATAATCTAGGTTAAGTTGTCATCACTGTTCATTCTCTTTGCATAGCCGAAAGTAAAATCTGTTATTCCTTTACAACTATTCTGTGTCTGAGTCTCTCATAGAGTATAAGTATTAAATGTGTATACCCCTAGACCAACTGTGCCAGAAAGGGTTGAGTAGATTGCCGGGGGTTGGCGGAGCTGTATTCAGGGCCCAAGCCAAATCTGCGGCCCTCTTAGTTGAGGGTATCGCTACATTATAATTTATGATTTTGTGTTTCAAACTTTATCATGCCAGGGATGTCTACTAGACTCTTATTTGGTCAGGTTTAAATAAGTAATTACTAAGAATTGCAGGCCTACAATACATAACACCAAATTTCCTTGCAAAATAATTGTACCGCTTTTGGTACATAATTCCAGACAGAATCATACCACCAGGGAGGTTAAAAAAGACTGCCACAGATACACGGCACCTGGTGGGTTTTATCATCAAAATAACTTCAGATTCAATTCGCCCATGGGCAGCTTGGGGACGCAGGTGTTATAGAGGTACCTAGGGAGCAAAGGAGTTATGGGAGGATACTGAGAACCACTGGCCACTGGATGCTAATGCCTGGTACACACGACGAGATTATGAACAAAATTATCGTCTGTTTTATTTTTTATTTTTATTTTTTTGCATGCTAGTCTCGTATTGAAAATAAAAGAGGTTACTAAAGTTACGAAAATTCTTGTATGACAGAATAAAATTTCTGAAGTGATGTAATGTATTATGTATTTATATTGAATTTGCGGATGACAACTGTACTTATTAAATGAAAATCGTACGATCGGGTATTGTACGAGAAATTTTCGTGCTTGTCCCATTGGATAATTTTGCGTGAACTGTCGTGATTGGCTCTTGAAAGATGTGTACTAACGATCAGATTATCGTACGATCGCTTCAAAAGCAGTATTTTTCAATCGTATGTACGAGTCTTTAGCGGTCACTGAGTGACATAGTGAAGAACATGTCTAAATCTAAACTTTTTCTCAATAAAATCTATTGATTTAAAAAACAAAAAACCCAGCATAACTGAACAGCCTGTTTTCTTGAACGTGTGCGTGGGGAACATTGCGTTTGGATTAGACTGAGTGACATAGGGCGCTCTGGGGTCACCGGAGACACAGGAGACAAGTGCTTGTCACGCAAAGTTTTCTGTTTCTCCTTACCCAATAGAAGAACTACAAACAGTTGTCAGAAAAGCCTAAACTAGTTTTGGAAAGAGTAGTTAATTTTTTAGCTATCTGTGTTCTTTTGGGGATATTTCCCTTCACTTCTGTCCTGGGGACATAACAAGAAGTGAGAGGAAATATCTGAGAAATGAGGGCAATTCTCCTCTTAGACACTTATTAGAAGATTTAGCTTTGCCTTCTGTTCTGGCAAAAACTCTAAAATTAATTTTTTTCCATCACTTTCTTTCTTGCTGAGAATGGTCGCCAAGACAAAAACAGGGGCAATTCTCCCCAGTGAGGGCACAGAGCAAAAAAAAAAAAACTGATAGGGGTTCAGATTAATATATTTGCTCATAGCAAAGCATGAAAACATCAGTCTCAGTTTGCTCTTTTTTTTTAAAAACAGAAATCCAGCCAAAAATCAAAGATAAATTAACAACCCATTAAAAATAAAATGATAAAACCACCTTTTGCTGCAATATGCATAAAAAAAAATTCTGCTGCTAGATGTCTTCAGTCTAATGGCCACATCATTCAACCTATTTACTCTGAGCCTAGGTTGTCCTGGACAGTGACTGGACAGTGAAAGGAGATCCAGCAAAGTAATGAGTTCATCCCTCTGCCACACTGCTTTTTCTTCCTGTCAGCATGCTTCTTGTAAACACATGAACTAAATGCCTCCTTGTACTGCTTCTTCCTCTCATACCCCAGCCTGCCAGTACAGGGTCTTCCTGAAGCTAATACCAGGTCAAATTCAGGTATATTTAACCATTTACTGCTACAGGGCGGCTCTCCTGTGCAGAATTACCGTATTTTTCGGACTATAAGACGCACTTTTTTCCCCCAGAAATATTGGGGAAAATGTCCCTGCGTCTTATAGTGTGAATACATAACAGGGGCCCGACCCCCGCCGTCGCTGGCACCGCCCCTGTCATCCGCTCGCATCGCTCCCAGCCGCTGGAATCCCACGGCCGCCGCCACTGGCTCCGCCCCCCCCCGTCGGCAAAGCCCCTGACACTGCGGCGCAGCAAATCCAATTAGAGCCACTCTCTCTTTCTCTTCGGCTTACAGAAAGGGAAGGGGGGTGGTGGGGGATATACAGACAGCCTGCAGCTCTCCTCTCCCTGTCACAGCGCCACTGCTGAGTTCTCTGGCAAAGAACAGCGGTGCTGTGACAGGGAGAGGAGAGCTGCGGGCTGTCTGTATATCCCCCGCCGCCCCCTTCCCTTTCTGTAAGGAGAAGAGAAAGAGAGAGCGGCTCTAATTGGATTTGCTGGGCCGCCACCCAGCTTCCTGCCCACTGTTTCCCTCCCCATGATTGGCCACAGCAGAGGGTCAATCAGAAGACACTGGGGGCATCATGGGAAATTAAGTCACTGCAGAGTTCTGGCACCAGTTCCCCCAGCATGCAAGCACTCTGCTGGAGGGGAGGGAGGGGGTGTTAGAAGAGGAGCAAAAGAGAATACTCTGCTGGGGGACACCACCAGAGAGCCACGCTGTACCCCGCACCACCAGAGAGCCACGCTGTACCCCGCACCACCAGAGAGCCACACTGTACCCAGCACCACCAGGGAGTCACGCTGTACCCGCACCACCAGAGAGCCGCGCTGTACCTGCACCACCAGAGAGGGAGAAAGACCGAGCCACTGCCAGGATACAGACATGCTACACTACTGACTAGAGTCAGCCCGGGCAACCCAGAGTGAGCGAATGTCCAGCCAGAGGGATCACTGTTGCGATTTCGCTGGGTCTGGTAAGAGGGCCTGTTGGCCATTGTCCATTACTGTTCCCAGGGACTGAGCCATTAGGAAGTGCCTAACCTGATATCTTCTAGGCCTTATTGACCGCCACAACGTCCCTCTCTGTCCTCTTCCCACGGCGTCCCCTCTGTCCTTCCCATGGCATCCTTCTCCCAGGGCGTTACTCTGTCCTCTTCCCAGGGCGTTACTCTGTCCTCTTCCCAGGGCGTTACTCTGTCCTCTTCCCAGGGTGTCCCTCTGTCCTCTTCCAAGGGTGTCCCTCTGTCCTTCACCCACGGCAACCCTCTGTCCTCTTCCCACAGCGTCCCCTCTGTCCTCTTCCCATGAAGATGACAGGGCGGGCCTTGACAGGAAGGGGTGGGTCATATTTAAATTAGGGGGTGCACAAGTTTAGTCAGGCCTAGGGCAGCACAAAACCTAAATACACTACTGATGGCATGGTCATTCTGCGTTTACTGTGGCATGGTCACTCTGCGTTTACTGTGGCATGGTCACTCTGCGTTTACTGTGGCATGGTCACTCTGCGTTTACTATGGCAATGGTCAGGCTGCGTTTACTATGGCAATGGTCAGGCTGCATTTCATGGGCACTGGAAAATATTTTAGTACACCATTTGGTTCAGAATATTTTTTTTCTTGTTTTCCTCCTCTAAAACCTAGGTGCATCTTATGGTCAGGTGCGTCTTATGGTGCGAAAAATACGGTACGTATATATACGTGATTCTGCACTTACGCCTGGAGGGCGCATGCACACACTACCGCCGGCCCGCTTCTGCTGTGATTAATTACCGCAGAAGCTGATCTGCGGGTGCCGGGCACAGGATGTCCACCGGCACCTGCCGATCATGTGTAAAACACACAGAATAGAGATCTGCCTATGTAAACAAGGCAGATCTCTGTTCTGACGGGGGTTTTGTGTCCTTGCAAAGCAGGGAATCAAATCCATCTTTTCTTTTAGTAAATGCTGCCCATACACTACACAAAAACACTAACTAGGCACACAGTTAACCCTTTTATCATCCTACATGTATAACCCCTTCTCAGCTACTGTAGTGTCATAAGTACAGTGACAGTGCAAATTTTTAGCACTGATCTCTGTATTAGTGTCACTGGTTACCGCAAAGTGTCAAAAGTGTCAGTGTCCGATTTGTCCGCTGCAATATTGCAGTCTCGCTATAAGTCACTCATTGCCGCCATTATTAGTAAACAAAAAAGTTTATAAATAAAAACTCCATAAATATATCCCATATTTTGCAGCTGCATATAACACTTGTGCAAACCAATCAATATATGCTAATTGTAATTTTGTTAAACAAAAATATGTAGCAGAAAACATATTTGCGGAGAAATTCGATTTTTTTAACTTTTTAATTGGATATGTTTTATAGCAGAAAGTAAAAAAAAATATTGTTTTGTTTTTTTCAAAATTGTCGGTCTTTTATGTTTATAGTGCAAAAAAATAAAAGACGCAGTGGTGATCAAATACCACCAATAGAAATATCTATTTGTGAGAAAAAAAATGATATAACTTACGGTATTTGGGTACAAATAAGTCTTCTGGATGTCAAGTGGTTAATGATGTATTAATTACAAAGTTGTGTTAAAGTGGACCTTCAATTAACAGTGAAAATACTACTAATCTGCCTCTTCTCCCCCTCCTCTAACATATTTGCCAGCTTTTTCTGACTCAGATTTCAGATCAGACACGGTGACCATCTGAATTTAAACACATTACTAAGCTCGCACTTCTGCTATTCTTGACAGTTTTTTTTAGCTGCTGACCTTAAAGCCTGGTATACACTACAGTTTATTTTTGTGTAACCCCACGGGTTGCATGAGAAAAACTGACAGCTCCGGTCGGGAGCCGCTGTACTAACCATGTGAGGTTACTCCAGCGATCTCCCCCACTAAGCTGTTATGTTCTGATGGGGGGATGCCCCTGCCCCTGCCAGAACACTCCGATCAGCGCTCTCTGCCATTGGCTGAGAGCACTGATTGAGAGTCGGTCGGCTGCTAGTTTTCCAGCATGCCCGTGCACACACGGGCAGAATGTCGGTAGGTATTTTTTGTACTGGCAAATGTCTCCCGACATTCTGCCCGTGTGTACGGGGCTTTGTTTTTTTTTGTTTTTTTTTTTAAATGACTACAGTTCCTGTTAAATTTGGGTCTTTTATATATTTTTTTTTTTTATTTATTTATTTTTTTTAACAAGTTTTTATTGGAATAATGAAAGACACTTGAACAGGTGTAAAGATAAGTACACAAGTACAAAAGAGAACATAAGGCTGTTAGTCAGGTTTAAAACAATGGTACATAGGAATATCGGTGTAGCTAGTTGGGTACAACAGGTAGGGCAAAAACAACATGTAACACATGACACTAGCTCACTTGAAGACTAACCTTATGGGGTCATGAAGTTATGAAGATATGAAGAGAGGGAGCTGTATACACAAAATTCTCACCTAGTGAGGGTACAGCAGGTCATCCTAGATAAATACCTAAAAAGTAATGCAACCGGAAGGTGGAATACTGGATGGATCTGTCTACGCGCCCCTGTGTTTAGAATCAGGAATAGGGGAAAAATCAAAACAGAAACTAGGAAAGAAAAATGGGGGGGGGGGGGGGAAGGGGCTCCAGAGACAGTGGTGTGCTGTTCATTCCATTACATGAATGGTCCCGAGAAGGAACAGCCCTGGTGGGCCATCCGGAACGTATAGACTGTGCAATGTCATCAAGATTTACAGCCCAATTGGGATAGGGTCAGCGTACGAGAAGGAGAGTTGTTCCAGAGCTGCCTGATCCGCTGCCGAGAGGGTTGTTATGATGAAGGATTCCCATCTGTAAAAAAAACAAGCTCTAGATCTTGGTTCTTTAAAGTCCGTAAGAAGTCGTTCTTTGTAGAAGAGGTTGAGGCAGTCCTTTTCGAGTTGGATGAGAGAAGGGCTTTGGGGAGAGATCCAGTGCCTAAGAATGAGTCTCCTCGCGACAAGCAAACAAAGCAAAATCCAGTCTTTCGAGGAGGGACGTTTGGTAGTCCCTGAGGGGATCGATGCAGCCGGCGATAGAGACCAGGGTAACAATAGAGGGTCCCAATAACCAAATATTAGAAGTAAAGGGTCTTTGGGGAGTTTCAGCAGAGTGATTTTGAATATATAGGATAGGACTTGATCCCAAAATGAGGAAATGAAGGAGCAGGACCAGAAGCGGTGGGAGAGAGAAGGTCTGGGTACCTTGCATAGAGGGCAGGAGGCGCCATCTTTATTGGAGTTAGGAGAGATAAATGGGATATAAGCCCGGTGTGCGATCTTGAGTTGGGTTTCTCTCCAAATTTCGTTGGGTGTTAGTCGAAGGGTTTTCTGCAGGCCAGATAGGATTTTTTTCGTTATATCTGGAACTGGGAAATCCCTAGCCCAGTTTGCAATAGAGGAGGAGGACATAGACGGGGAAGATTCTTGCAGGAGAGGTCTGTAGATGTCCGTGATTTTATAACGTCCACTTTGCAGTAAACGTTCAGAAAAGCTGTTTTCGAATCTCCGGAGGTTGTCTTTACACGTGTTAGATAAGAAGCTAATGCATTGGTTATAATGAAATACGTGAGACGGGGGCAGAGAAAAAAACGAGGATATTGTAGAAAAGGGCAGTGGTTTTCCAGTGTTGCCATCGCACAGTGAGGAGAAGTTTGACAGACCTTGAGCCTGCCAGACCGAAAAGGCTTTGTAGTGGAGACCAGGGATGAAGTCAGGATTGCCTTGGATTGGTAGATGGGGAGAGATGAAATAAAGGGAGGAGACTTGCTACAGATCAGGCAAAATACCAAGCGGTTGGAGCAAAGGCTCCAAAACATCATGGATGTGCTTGGGCGGGTTTGATAAAAAAAAATAAAAAAAACTGTTTGAATTTACTTTTGTTTGTAATGTTAATTTTATTTTTTACAATTTTAATAATTGTACATGTTGAACTTTAGAAGTTCCAGTTTTGAAAATGTTTTAAACCATGCCTGTTCATGCATTTTATCAAAAATAATATTTTAAAAAGGAAAAAAAAGTTTTTGTACTTTATAACAAAAAAAAAAATAATACGCACATTTAAAATGTGCAAATAGTAAAAAGCTTTTGTACTCGACAATGTGTGGCTTCTTATATCAATGTTGCCCAAAGTAATAAAAAATATTTTTGGTGTTTACACTGACAATGATGGGAACCTAGCAGAAAGATAAAAGAAACACAAGGAAAAAAAAAAAATGTTTTCACTTGAAAATATTTGTTTATTAAAATAACATATTAAGGTTCATCAGGCATATCAATGGCCCCCCTACCCATAAAGTATTCAACATATTGTTGCCGCACATCATGGCCGCTTAGGGGGCCAAGCCTGGACGGCCAGCTTCCAGAGCCAACAAAGGATTTGGGTCCTGTATTGTGGCCTCAGGCCCAACAGAACTCAGATAATTCTGGGAATGTACTCTTAAGAAATTGTGAAGAACACAACATGTCATAACCACATGTTTCCATTTGTACTCCGCCAGGTGGATGGAGGTCATGAACAGGCAGAAGCGGCTGACCATGATGCCAAAGGCATTTTCCACCACCCTTCTGGCTCTGGCCAGACTGTAATTAAACACCCTCCTCTCAGGGGTGAGGGTCCTTTGAGGAAATGGCCTCAAAAGATGGAGACCCAGTGCAAACGCCTCATCCGCGACGAAAACAAATGGTAGTCCCTCCACATTCTCTGCCGCAGGTGGCAATGCCAGGTCATCAGATAGTAGCCGTTGGGCGAACTCAGTCTGTGCAGATACTCCGCCATCAGACATCCGCCCATTTTTCCCCACGTCCACGTATAGAAATTCGTAGTTGGCCGACACCACCGCCATCATGACTATACTGTGGAACCCTTTGTAATTGAAATAATAGAATCCCGAATGGGGTGGTGGCACGACCCGGACGTGCTTGCCGTCGATGGCCCCTCCACAGTTGGGAAAGTTCCACCGCTGGGCAAACTGAGATGCCACATTCTGCCATTCCTGTGGCGTAGAAGGGAACTGTGGAGTTAAACAATAAAAAAAAAAAATTAATACTTTCATACATAAACATTGCAAACAGATTATACAAAATCATTCTTGGCCAACATCAGTATAACATTTTTTTTTAAGGAGTATTTTAAGACCAAAAAATCTCTTATCACTTATCAGATTATCACTGTCACTTATCAGATTCCTCACCCCCTCTGATGGGCCATTTAATAAATTTTATGGGGGGGGGGGTTGTAGATGAGTTGGGGACCTCACAAATCAAGGCTGTAGCACTCTGTCTGAATTTTATGAAATAATAGCAATTTGCACACATTTTTGGGGGGCGTTTAGGGTAAAGCACTACAATGGAGTAGACAAAATACATTGGGAAGTGACTAGGCTAGGTGTGTTTGGGCCCTGGATAGCATGCTGGAGAGGTTAGTTAGGGGAAATATGTATGTAGGCCAAAAAAGGAGCATTATAAGCTTACAGCATGCATGGGGACAAAGGGAACATTTACAGCATATTACAATCATGGTAATTAGGGACTGATGAAAGAAATAAAATACATTAGTAAGCATTAAATACATAGAATGTGATGTTAAAGGAGAAAACTTACCTTTAATATAGTCCTCCTGCAAAACTTGAATGATGGCAGAACAGGTGTCTGGTATAATGATCCCCAGAGCCTGGGGGGAGATGCCTGTTGAGAACTTGAGGTCCTGCAGGCTTCTCCCAGTCGCCAGGTAGCGCAACGTGGCGACCAGCCTCTGCTCAGCAGTGATGGCTTCCCGCATAACGGTGTCCTGCCTGGTGATATAGGGGGACATCAAAGCATCCGGAGAAAATTCCTGTAGTCCTCAGGTTTATTCTCTTGGATCTTCCGCAACAAAGGCATGTGACAGAATTGGTCCCGTCGGAGCAACCAATTCTTGGTCCATGAACTCCTCCTCACCCTGTTCATGGACTGGATTCGGGATAAAGCAAGAACCCCAACACCAACCTCAGCACGAACTCTACGATGAGTACGTAGCTGCAACATGGCTAGAAAACAGTCGGCTGGTCAGAACGAACTAAAAGAACGCACTGAAGAACAGCAAGGCCTATGAAGAACAACCTGAAAAACAGTAACGAGCGGACAAGAACACACTGTATAAACAGATACGAACTGACTACAAGCACTGAAAGACAGATACAAACCCACAAGCACAAACTGAACACCAGAAAATGCTCTTAAAAGCACGAAGACTGAAAAGCGCGAATCGTCTCTCACCAAACTTTTACTAACACGCGGAAACACGAAATTAGCAAAAGCTGCCCAAAGGGTGGCGCCATTCGAACGGAACTGCCCCTTTATAGTGCCGTTGTACATGTTGTCGTACGTGTTGTACGTCACTGCGCTTTGCTCGAGCAGTTTTTTCCCTGTATGCAAGGCAGGCTTGAGAGGAAGCATGACGAATCACGTCGAGAAAAACTTCGTTTTTTTGCATGACAGGAAAAACGGTCGTGTGTACGGGGCATAAGAAAAGCCTTGTTTAGAACAAGCTCCAGATAAATTACACTGTTCAGTTTAATTTTACTTAATGTTTTCTGTGGGACAGACTCTTCCCCCTTGGCTAACCACCTTTAGGGGTGTTACCATGCTGGTGTGAGAAAAGTTCTTGCCTCTGACCTGACCATCAGTTATATGGACCAACCCTGTTTGATGGCTGGGTTAAAGTTAGGAATTGCTCAACTAGTGCATCATGCTGGTCGCAGCCAGTCCAAACACAACCTGACTGCCAAGGGCAGGTTCCATAGAACTGTTTAGTCAGTCTAGGGTTGCCACCGCATCTCTTTAAACCCAAACACATATTAATGCACATATTACATATTACGCACCTGAAAACAGAAGACAAATGGTGCCTGCGTGTTTTACGCCGATACTATGTTTTACCAACAGGGGGCAGGGGAACGGGCGGCCCGCCCCGGGAGCCACCCATTGGGGGGGGTGTCAGGCCGGCCGTCCCGCCTCTCCTGGCCCTGGGACAGCGCTGCCTGCATAGTCTAAAGTTGATAAACAAAAATCACTTGCCACCCCCTTCGCCTACACCGCTCCTCCTGTGTCAGTGTCTTTGTAAAAATGAAGCTTGTAAATATCTCAATAGCTCAGGTTTTTTCTGGTCACATGACCATCTGTGTAACGTCAGAGGAGAGCAGTCATGTGACCAGGTCAGTGAAAATAACGGAGCTATTGAGGTATAAGGAAGCTTCATTTCACAATAGGAGTGACACAGGAGGAGCAGTGTGAAAGGGGCTGGCAGTGATTTTTTCTAAACTGTAGAGAATGCTGGAAGTGCTGTCCCAGGAGACTGGGGGTCTCCTGGGAGTGCAGAGGGGGAGGACTGTGCACTGTGCAGGGGGAGGGGGGTTGTATACTGGATGAGGGGCTGTGTACTGTGCAGGGAGAGGGGGGCTGTGTACTGAATGGGGGGCTGTGAAAACATTTTTTCCTTAAACTTCCCTCTTAAAATTGGGGTGCATGTTATACGCATGTGCGTGTTATACGCCGATAAATACGCACAGGTTCTGAGGCTAAGTTAATGTAGATAAGGCACTGAGTTTAGTTACCACCTTAATCAGCCACAGAACCTGTGCAATTAATATGTGTTTGGTTGAGGTGGCAACTCAAAGTCAGTCCCTTGCAGGTTTTATTGGGCCAGGACATGCCATTTTATATCTGCATGCAGATCATAATTCATACCATCAGAAGGAATAACTCTCATCTTCCCATGAATAATATTTTATATCTAATGAGGGATAAAACATATTCCTTCCCATCTGTGGGAATGAGTAATGATCTCAGGGCCCCAGGGTTGACTGACTATTCCCTCATTTCTAATTTGCAGTTGCAAAGCCTGGGAGGATTGTTTTTATGGTTTATGAGATATTAGCTGATTACCTTTATCTATAGCAAAAGCCTACAGGATCCTGCCAGAGACTCATTAGCACTGAGGTATTAATACCTCAAATTTACAGGTCTGATAGATGCCTATTCAGATTCTGTTACATGCAAATCTGACACTACATTTGTCTGTAAACTGTAAACTGAACAGATCATCCTACATAGCCAATGTTACAAATTCCATAGTCTGCCTTATGTCAGGAAAACAGTAGTGGCTGGGGTGGTTGCCATTTGTTTGTACTGTTGGTCTATTGGTTATGGAACACACTGGATACCTTTGCTGCCATTGCGCTGTTGCTCGGTGTCCAGTGCATTTCTGTACCTTTTAGGAGAGACAGGCTCCTTCCAGGCATACCTGCACTTAATCTATACATTATTATATAATGTATGTGCTCCAACCTTGGAGGCTCTCAATATTTATAGAGATAGGACTGCAGTACATTGGGGTGCCGTGACGTGGCCTCTGCAGCTTACACGTATATTTAAAAATGTATGCAAACTAAACCCCTTGTTTTTAATGTGAACTGTTAGACAAGACAATTCAGTTTGTTGCAGGCTGGCTGGTAAGTGAACTGGAAAAAAATGTTGTTTTTTGAAATGCGTCACATGCGTTCAATTACAGGTTGGGGTGGTTGCCATTTGTTTGTTTAAACAGTAGTGATCACCTATAAAAATACATCTCAAGCAACTTTAGCCTCGTACACACGACCGATTTTCTCGGCAAGAAAACTGCTGGGAGAGCTTTTTGCAGAGAAAACCGTTCGTGTGTATGGTTTCTCGACAGGAAAACTGCTGGGAATCTCGACGAGAAAAATAGAGAACCTGCTCTCTATTTTTCTCGTCGGGATTCTTGGCAGAGTTTTCCTGCCGAGAAAAACGTTTGTGAGTATGCTTACCTGTCCCAGGTAAGCCCGCGCATGCTCGAGGAGACTTCCACACATGCGCGGTAGCATACAAGGGTAGTGTAGGGTGTAGCAAGATGGCGGCAACGGCATTGAATGTGACGAGCACCAGCTCATCGAAGTCAATGACGTCACCGCGTTCTTGCCATTCAAAAGAACGGCGGTTCTTTTGAATGGCCGTCTATACACAGGGCTTGGCAAGGCAAGCTTGCTAGGAATCCCGTCAGGAAAACCAACGGTTTTCTAATAGACTGGATTCCCGCCTGTGTGTACAGGGCTTTATCCTTCCACTAAGGTATTTTGGTCCAGTACTGTCTGCACAAATTAAGGTCAGTCCCTAAACCTATAGTAATTTCTCAATCTAACCATTGCCAGGTAAAAGTCATTTTATATCTATAAAGGCTTTAGTGGACATTACTATCTCACCTAGAGTCCTAGGAATTTGAGGGAGTGTGAAGAGTGTGCGTAATTCAGGAAGATAGTCTTTCCAGTGGTCCAACCCATGATTCTTATCAAATCATCAATTTAATCTTCTACTGATTGTTGGCTAGATTCTCAAAATATTTTGTAAAAACACCTCTGAAACTTTTATTTCAGTGAATTTTTAGTGATTGTCTGAATGTGTTCTCTGCAATTTATTTCCACATATCCGAATAGGAGATTAAGCCAGTGTTTGGACCCAAGGGAGGTAATTTAATTAATTTATAAGACGGATGCAATTCTAAATTTAGCCACAAGGTGTCACCTGTAAACAACTGTCCTTTGCTTCTTATATGCAAGTCTTTTTGTGAACACACCTGAAGCACTAGAAATATAAATCAAATGGCCTTAAAGTGGAAAATGTAATAAAAATAGAAAATTTGCAACCCGGCAAGGTTTTTTTTTTTGCAGAAGAGAATAGTAATATGTCTCTACTGCAATAAAAAGTTCCTACATGCCTGCTTTCAATCTTCAGAGTCATCCCCACGCAGTCAATCAGGATGGCCAAAGAACCCAAACCTGAAAGACGAACAGGCGAAGATGTTGCTGGGCATGAGTCAAAGGAAAAATACATGTGCCTTTAGTGTTGTATTTAGGCTACAACTATTGTAGCTAATTTGTTAAAAAGCAATGCAATGTATTTAAATTAGAAATTGTCTGAAGTATAGATGCATAGCTAACATTTTGAAACCAGAGGTGGATTATTGTTTAAAACCAACTATATATCATGATTATTTCTAAAAACAATCATGAAATTAAATGAATACTTATAACGTCCAGAAAGGAAATGGAGACAGTGAGAACGTTCTTTATCTGAGCATTGAATATATAAGTTCATGTTAGTAAAAAAAAAACAAAAAAACAATTTAGAGGGCCTAATGCCGCGTACACACGATCATTTTTTCCGTCGGGAAAAATTTAATTTTTTTTTTTGTGTGGGCTTTTTGTCATTTTTCCCGACGGAAAAAACGGCATTAATCAAGACGAGAAAAATTAGAACATGCTCTAATTTTTCTCGTCGTGATTCCCGTCGTTTTTTTCCGCGGCAGTTTTCCCATAGGGAAACACTGCCACGGAGCCCACACACGGTCGTTTTTCTCGACCAAAAAAAAAAAGGCGGGAAAAACGGACGTGTGTAGGGAACCAAGCCGTTCCCTTGTTTTTCCTGTCGATTTTCTCGACGGTGTTTTCACCATCGAGAAAATCGATCGTGTGTACACGGCATAATCGTAGCGCATGGTAAAACAGGGCATAATAGTGATGTGATTTGATAGTGACAGGTCTACGTAGGATTTTTATTATAACATGGTATTCTAAACAGCGGTGATGTGACAATATGTGGGCAAAAATGTTGATCCGGAAAATACATTGGCCACAAATGACCATTCATATACAAAACGTAGACAAAAAACATATAGCTCCAACCGTGCCTGATTTTGAGGGACTGTCCCTGATTTGGAACAAAGTCCCTCTGTCCCTCTTTCGTCCTCATTTGTCCCTCATTTTGGTCTGACCTATATACAGTGCTGTGAAAAAGTATTTGCCCCCTTCATGATTTTTTTTTTTTTTTTTGCATATTTCTCAAACAAATGATTCAGATCATCAAACTAATTTTAATAGTACACAAAAATAACCTGAGTAAATCCAAGATGCAGTTTTTAAGTTATTGTTTCATTTATTAAGGGAAAAAAGCTGCTCAAACCTGCCTGGCCTTATGTGAAAAAGTAATTGCGCCCTCCCATGCTGAATCATGAATTAACTGCGATTAACCACAATTGGAAAGCCAAGTTAAATTTCACTTGCCACACCCAGGCCTGAAAACTGCCAGACCTGTTGAATCAAGAATATAAGCTGTCTGACAAAGTGAAGCACGCTAACAGATCATGCCACAATCTAAAAAAATTCAAGAACAGATTAGAAACAAAGCAATGTACATGTATTGGTCTAGAAAGGGTTTCAAAGCCATTTCTGAGGCTTTGGAACAACAGTGAGAGCCATTATCCACAACTGGAGATAACTTGAAACAGTGGTGAACCTTCCCAGGAGTGGCTGGCCTACAAAAATGACTCCAAGAGCACAACGACGACTCATCCAGGAGGTCATAAAAGAACCCAAAACCCAGAACAACATCTGAAGAACTGCAGGCCTCACTTGTCTCAGGTAAGATCAGTGTTCATGATGCAACAATAAGAAAGAGACTGGGCAAAAATGGCATCCATGGTAGAGCTACCAGAAAATCCTAAAAGAATGTCCGGCCATCATTTTGTGACCTCAAGCTCAAGTGCATTTGGGTTAAGCAGCAGGACAATGATTTGAAACACAACAGCAAGTCCACCTCCAAATGGTTAAAAAAAAGCAAAATTTAGGTTTTGGAGTGGCCTAGTCAAAGCCCAGACTTAAATCCAATTGAGATGCTGTTATAATGATCTTACATGGACCGTTCATGCTTGAAAACCCTCCAATGTGGCTGAATTAAAACAATTCTGCAAAGAAGAGTGGACCAAAGTTGCTCCACAGCAATGTGAAAGACTCATTGCCAGTTATAGCAAACACTTGATTGCAGTTGTTGCCGCTAAGGGTGGCACAACCAGTTATTAGGTTTAGGGGACAATTACTTTTTTACATAAAGCCAGGCAGGTTTGGACAGCTTTTTATTTAAAAAAAAACATAATTTAAAAACTGAATTTTGTATTTACTTGGATTATGTTTGTGTAATAATAAAATGTGTTTAACCACTTGACAACTGGGCACATAACCCCCTTCCTGCCCAGGCGAAATTTCAGGTTTCAGCACTGTCACGCTTTAACTGACAATTGCGCGGTCGTGCGACGTGGCTCCCAAACAAAATTGACGTCCTTTTTTTCCCACAAATAGAGCTTTCTTTTGGTGGTATTTGATCATTTCTGCGGTTTTTATTTTTCGCGCTATAAACAGAAATAGAGAGACAATTTTGAAAAAAACACAATATTTTTAACTTTTTGCTATAATAAATATCCCAATGTTTTTTTAAAAAACAATTTTTTTTCTCAGTTTAGGCCGATACATATTCTTCTACATATTTTAGGTAAAAAAAAAATAAAAAATCGCAATAAGCGTATAGTGATTGGTTTGCGCAAAAGTTATAGCGCCTACAAAATAGGTAATAGAATGATTTTTATATTTATTATTTTTTTTTACTAGTAATGGCGGCGATCTGCGATTTTTATTGTGACTGCGATATTATGGCGGACACATCGAACACTTTTTTATGACTATTCACATTTATACAGCGAACAGTGCTATAAATATGCACTGATTACTGTATAAATGTGACTGGCAGTGAAGGGGTTAACCACTAGGGGGCGGGAAGGGGTTAAATATGTTCCCTCATGAGTGATTATTACTGTGGGGGGAGGGGACTGACTGGGGGAGGTGACCGATGGTTGTCCCTATGTACAAGGGACACACCATCAGTCTCCTCTCCCTAGCAGGACGTGGATCTCTGTGTTTACACACAGAGATCCACGTCCCTGGCTCTGTGACAGCCGATCGCGGGTACCTGGCGGACATCGCGGCCGCCAGACACACGCTTTGACACCCGCCTGACACGGCGGGCACATCTTTTTCCCGATGCGCGCCCGTGGCGGTGCGCAATGCGGAAGTAAATAGGAGGACGTCCATGGACGTCCTCTCAGCAATTGAGCGCCGCTTTGCGGACGTCTTTTGCCGATGGCCCGGGCGCGAAGTGGTTAAGTGTGACAAATATGCAAAAAAAATCAGAAAGGGGCAAATACTTTTTCACAGCATGTAGTTGTATATAAAATGCACTATTTATCTTTCAAAAAGTGTTTCCCAGTGCTAAACCTTTCATCCAATTTCTAAGTTGTTGGATTTGTAAATTTAAAAAACCAGTATTAAGGACTAGTAGTGGTAAAAAAAAGCACATGTCGGTTTAACTAATCTTTATTTTGTATAATTCTCCTTTAAGGGGGCGTGGCAAGGGGTGTGTTCTATGCCTACATACATTTACTAATAAGTGTCCCTCAGTTTCCATCACAAAGTTGGGAGGTATGCAAACAGTCAAATGATACAATAATTTGGCAACAAATGAGCAATAGTAGTAATAAACAGGCAATCCTTGTATTACACAGGTAGCAAATGGGCAATCATTACACTAAGCAAGCAGCAAAGTGGAACTTGTAAGAATATGTGGGCAACAAATGGGAAAAAATGACAATACAGTATGTGGACAGCTTTCTTAGCACCAATTTAGCCCCCCCCCCCCCCTCAAGCAAATCTTTCACCTCTCGCAGAAAAACTCCCCCTTACCCCCGCAAAGATTCTTTCCTGTCTTCATGCAAAAAACTTACCAGGCCTCAGGGGCAGAGCCACGCCCGATACAGACCAAAGGGCGGTCTTTCCATGCTTACCCTCAGATTTATGTCTGCTGACATGCTATAGCTGAGGAGCTGAGGAGGCTTTCCCCTACTCTGTGTCACTCTGCAACTTGAGACTGAACATAGGAGGTACTTTATTGCTATGTGGGTGCTTCTGCAGAGCTGTGGACAACACAACCCACAGCTCTACGCATACTCCCAAATAATTGTGACCTGAACCTTGACACCCTACACTTGTAGAGCACCCTACATCTGACTGTACAGATGGAGTGCACACTATGCCCCATCCTAGGCATGCCACTTGATAAATATTAGCCTTTTCTTTTGTAACAATGGGCTTAACCTATCCATCTTAGAAGGATAAACTGTCTAAAGATCTATACCAACAAGTCAGATTCCTTCTTCTAGTACAGCAGAGACTAGAATCGATCTCTTGACTTAGTGAAAGCAGCACTCTGTATACACAAAAACACTGGTTAGGCACACAGTTAGCCCTTTGATCACCCTAGATGTTTAACCCCTACCCAGTCAGTGTCTTTAGTACAGTGACAGTGCATATTTTTAGCACTGATTACTGTATTAGTGTCACTGGTTCCCACAAAGTGTCAAAAGTGTCAGTTAGTGTCCGATATTCAACCATAATATCGCAGTTTTGCTATAAGTCGCTGATCGCCACCATTACTAGTATAAAAAAAAATCCATAAACATATCCCATAGTTTGTAGACGCTATAACGTTTGTGTAAACCAATCAATATCCGCTTATTGGGGGGGGGGGGGGGTTCTACCAAAAACATGTAGCAGAATACATATTGGCCTAAATTTATGAAGCAATTTGATTTTTAAAATGTTTTCATTGGATGTGTTTTATAGCAGAAAGTAAAGGATGCAGAAAGCATCTTAGAAAGAAGATCTATAACAATGAGTCAGATTCCTTCTTCTAGTACAGCCCTGTGAATAATAGTTCTTTTTTATTAGGCGCTAGGTGAAATAGACATGACATGACATGAGCGAGGGATGAGTACAGGTATTGTTTGTATTCTAGGGAAGTAATTACATGAGGACAGTGTCCAAAGCATAACTATTACTTCAGTTTATTTACCCATTGTGTGCTCACAGTATGTTCTGTGGAGAATGAAGTATTAACTCGTAGAGATTTCTTTGTCCTGTTATCTACCTCAGTTCCATTAGGTATACAGTGAAACCTCGGATTGCGAGTAACGCGGATAACGAGCGTTTCGCAATACAAGCATTTTTTAAAAAAATCCTGACTCGGTTTGCGAGTGTTGTCTCACAAATCGGTGTGCAGTACCGCATTTGGCCAGAGGTGCGGGGGCGCCGGAGCCGATCGATCGAAGCCGTTCGGAAGTACTTGGAAAAACTCAGAAATACTCAGTTCCCGAGCCTTTCTGAGGTTTTCCGAGTTCAGCCGAGCTGTCCTGAGTATTTCCGAGGCTCTCCAGCGCCCCCCCCCCCCCACATCTGGCCACATGCGGTATTGCATGCCATGAAGTCAATGAGGAACAAATTATTTTCGTTTCCATTGACTTCTATGGGGAAACTCGATTTGATATGCGAGTGCTTTGGATTCCGAGCATTCTCCTGGAATGGATTATGCTCGTAATCCAAGGTTCCACTGTACTGAAAATAAATAGACTAGATCATAAAGTGTAGAAAAAACAAAACACAAAAACATTAGCTCGAGGGCTGGACAAGGAATCTCAGGAATCACAGCTGGCGGCCCACAGTAATTTGTAAACACACTGGTGGCGGGGACCCGACGACCCGTGAAGAACTGTTTTGGGTGAGGACGGCGCTGGACCCTTGGACAGGTCCTTTTATTAAAGGTCAGCAGCTACAATATTTGTAGCTGCTGACTTAATTTTTTTTTAAGAACCACTTTAATTTTGCCTAAATAGTACCCTACAAAATATATGTTTTGTCTTGAATTTCTTCTGATAAGTAGCGGTGCTCTTCCTGGAACGTGAGTGTGCCTAGGCACTCTGGTGTCTACAGACCATAGCTGTATGTATATGTAGCGATACCCCCTAGAGGGCTGCTGATTATAATTTTGGGTCCTGCCGTTACCCCACCTTTCACTGTCCAGTACTATGAGTCTATGATAGGAGATGTCAAACAGATGTAAGCGCCAGTCACTTCAGTCTTTTCTTGTTCATACATCACGGGACACAGAGCAGCATAGTCATTACTATGTGGGTTATATAGAATTACCTTCAGGTGCTGGCACTGGCAACTTCCAAAACAGGAAATACCCTCCCCTATATAAGCCCCTCCCATCCGGGAGTACCTCAGTTTTGCCAGTGTCTAAGGTGTTGGCCAAGGTTAACATGTATTCATCTGGGCTTGTGTACAGGTTCTCTGGGCCTTAGCAAGCTATTCCGGATCCGACCAAAAAAGCTTCATAGCTAAACGGTCGGTACCCGGGCCTTGCAGAGAAGAGCAGGGTTTTGCCTGTAATGCCTCTCTTAGGAGGGCTGGACCCTGGGATCCAGAGCTCTGGTCATACCCAAAACCAAGAGGCTATCTGTGCAGGGTGCTATACAGGTCCAGGGGAGTGGAATCCTTGGGAACCCAGTCCCTGAAGGTCTAGTACAATGCCTGCCGTGAGAGGTGAAGTTTGGGCTTCTGTGGACCAAACAAAGTCCTGCGGCGGGGAAAAGGTAAGTGGGGGCCCCTCAGGAACTTGGTTCTATTGAGGGGACCCCCAAGCCTAATATGTCTTTCTGCCTGTTACCTAAAGGTATTCCCGCTAATAGCTGTATATGCCTAAGAAATCCTAGAAATGTCTTTTCATAAAGGAAGTTTTAAAAACTGTAAACCTGGAAATGTTTTTCATAAAGGAGGTTTTAAAAAAAAAAAAAGACAAAAGTGCGGTACCTGTGTTTGTCCACTAGAGGCCGCTGTGGAACATCTTTTTTTCTTGGGACTATTCCTTCCATGGTGAAAGTCCAGGCAGATGAGTGAGCTCTCTATCAGGGAAGCTGCATTCCTCTGTCATGCTGCCATGTAGTTTCCTTCCATCCCCGAGTCCTGGTGAAACAGGGACCCTGGCTCCTCTCCCTACAGGGCGCCAAGAGCGCATACGTGCACGCACGCGCGCACGCACACACGCTTTCTTTTTATAGATTTAGCTTAAAAAAAGTGGGCAGAGCCTGGCGGATGACGCGCTCTGTGCGCCCAGCGCTTCTGCGCATGTGCGGGCGTCCCAGCAAGATAAAAGGACTCAGTCCACGCTGCTTGCTATGGACACAGAGCATGAAAAGGAGCTGGTAGCATGGTATAGGGGCTTACAGCGGGCAGTTGATACAGGCATCCCCAGAAAGACGCATTAGTAGACACCCACTGATGTACATAGCAGCAAATTGCATTAGACTATTTCAGTAAAGGGGTGTATTGCGGCTGGAATACCTCAGCTTTGAACTAAGGAATATGCCGCCTAAAAAACTCCGAGATATACCTCTCAGGAAGTGTAGGGGGTCTCCATCGGGCTCTGAGGATCTGGAGCAGTCATCTGCACCCTCCTCCCCTGAGAAATCAGAGGTTAATACCCATAAGGAACCCCCGGGAGTGCCAGGTACTGCGGCTGTCCTCAGTCCACCTGCTCCTGCATATATAACAGAGGAGGTTTTTGCCTCAACTCTGGAGGGATTGGAGCAGAGATTGGCAGCATTGATCGCTTCTTCTCTGCAGGAAAGAAAGCGCGCCAGATCTCCATCACCTCCATTAGAGTGCCTGTTGGCAGAGCAACAGTCCCAGGAAGGGACCGACCTACCTGAAGGGGATCAGGAGGAGGTTAACTCTGTTTTTGAGGAATCGACAGTAGATGAACCATTTTCAGCATCACAGACTGAAAGATTGTGGGTCCAGACCCTAACTGACATGGTTCGATCTGCATTTAAAATGCCTCTTGTTGAACCATCAACTACTGCTGTCTCCTCATTGGGGTCGCTAAAAGCTCCCCAGGTTAATTGCTCCTTTCCAATACATCCATTATTGGAAGGACTTATATACCAGGACTGGGAACATCCTGATAAACTATTTGTTCCGCCTAAGAAATTTCCGGTGATCTATCCCATGGAGGAAAAGTTCACCCAGAGATGGAATGTTCCTACGGTGGATGCAGCCATCTCTTCTGTGAACAAATCACTGACATGTCCAGTAGATAATGTTCAAATGTTCAAAGATCCAGTAGATAAAAAATTGGAATCTTTATTAAAATCTGCTTTTTCCACAGCAGGGGCTGTTACACAGCCAGCAGTGGCAGCTATTGGGGTCTGCCAAGCTTTAAAGGATCAGATGAAAATGGTCCTGAGGGATTTGCCAGACCAGCAGGCCCAGGCTCTGGCTGATCTGCCTAGAGCATTATGCTTTGCGGTTGACGCCATCAAGGATTCTATCCATCAGGCCTCCCGCCTCACGCTGTCTTTGGTACATATGCGTAGGCTTCTGTGGCTCAAAAACTGGTCTGCTGAAGCTCCCTGTAAGAAGCTCTTAGTTAGCTTCCCATTTCATGGGGAACGCCTTTTTGGCGAGGACCTGGATAGGGTTTTAACTTCACCCTTTCACCGGGCGGGGTAATGATGTCATGCTCTACCCCAGATGTTTGTCCCGGCAGCTCAGAGAATACCTCCTTGTTGCGAAGCACAAACTCCTTAACCTCCTGTTGTTGGGGTTGTGACAAGGTGGCTGCTATTCCAACCTCAGGAATAGGGATGAGCTTCGTGTTCGAGTCGAACATACGTTCGACTCGAACATCGGCTGTTCGATCGTTCGACGAAGATCGAACGATTTGGGCCGTTCGCGCCAAATTCGAGTGACGCGAACGGCCCACAATGCACTACGCCATCGCAGTGTCATCCAGGCGCTGTGATTGGCCAAGCATGCACTGTGACCCCGCATGCTTGGCCAATCACAGCGCCGGCAGCGAGGAGAGCAATGATTGGCCACAGGCAGGATGCCTGTGGCCAATTATTGCTGAGGGTGTTTAGTACACGCCCCACACTATAAAAGGCCGCCAGCACGGCGGCCTAGTGTAGTGTGTTCCGGAGCAGGGATAGAGCAGCATAGGCAGGGACAGTGACTGTTATTTCTTTCTTGCTTAACCTGGATTCCTTTAGTTTAGGGAAAGAGAAGGATAGGTAGGGAGAGTGTCAGTGTGTTTTGTGCTTGTGCTATAGTGTGCTTAAAAAAAACATTTATTCTAGGGACAGAAAACTGTAGGTAGGGACAGTGTCAGTTTCTTTCACTCTGCAAGTCCTTGTTTCCAGGGACCTGGAAGGACAGTGAGTGAATTGTCCTTGTGCTATATTGTGCTTAAAAAAACATTTATTCTAGGGACAGAAAACTGTAGGTAGGGAGAGTGTCAGTTTCTTTCACTCTGCAAGTCCTTGTTTCCAGGGACCTGTAAGGACAGTGAGTGAATTGTCCTTGTGCTATATTGTGATTAAAAAAAACATTTTTTCTAGGGACAGAAAACTGTAGGTAGGGAGAGTGTTTTTTTTCTTTCACTCTGCAAGTCCTTGTTTCCAGGGACCTGGAAGGACAGTGAGTGAATTGTCCTTGTGCTATATTGTGCTTAAAAAAAAACATTTTTTCTAGGGACAGAAAACTGTAGGTAGGGAGAGTGTCAGTTTATTTCACTCTGCAAGTCCTTGTTTCCAGGGACCTGGAAGGACAGTGAGTGAATTGTCCTTGTGCTATATTGTGAGTAAAAAAAACATTTTTTCTAGGGACAGAAAACTGTAGGTAGGGAGAGTGTTTTTTTTCTTTCACTCTGCAAGTCCTTGTTTCCAGGGACCTGTAAGGACAGTGAGTGAATTGTCCTTGTGCTATATTGTGCTTAAAAAAAACATTTATTCTAGGGACAGAAAACTGTAGGTAGGGAGAGTGTCAGTTTATTTCACTCTGCAAGTCCTTGTTTCCAGGGACCTGTAAGGACAGTGAGTGAATTGTCCTTGTGCTATATTGTGATTAAAAAAAACATTTTTTCTAGGGACAGAAAACTGTAGGTAGGGAGAGTGTTTTTTTTCTTTCACTCTGCAAGTCCTTGTTTCCAGGGACCTGTAAGGACAGTGAGTGAATTGTCCTTGTGCTATATTGTGCTTAAAAAAACATTTATTCTAGGGACAGAAAACTGTAGGTAGGGAGAGTGTCAGTTTATTTCACTCTGCAAGTCCTTGTTTCCAGGGACCTGTAAGGACAGTGAGTGAATTGTCCTTGTGCTATATTGTGATTAAAAAAAACATTTTTTCTAGGGACAGAAAACTTTAGGTAGGGAGAGTGTTTTTTTTCTTTCACTCTGCAAGTCCTTGTTTCCAGGGACCTGTAAGGACAGTGAGTGAATTGTCCTTGTGCTATATTGTGATTAAAAAAAACATTTTTTCTAGGGACAGAAAACTGTAGGTAGGGAGAGTGTTTTTTTTCTTTCACTCTGCAAGTCCTTGTTTCCAGGGACCTGGAAGGACAGTGAGTGAATTGTCCTTGTGCTATATTGTGCTTAAAAAAAAAACATTTTTTCTAGGGACAGAAAACTGTAGGTAGGGAGAGTGTTTATTTTCTTTCACTCTGCAAGTCCTTGTTTCCAGGGACCTCTAAGGACAGTGAGTGAATTGTCCTTGTGCTATATTGTGCTTAAAAAAAACATTTATTCTAGGGACAGAAAACTGTAGGTAGGGAGAGTGTCAGTTTATTTCACTCTGCAAGTCCTTGTTTCCAGGGACCTGGAAGGACAGTGAGTGAATTGTCCTTGTGCTATATTGTGATTAAAAAAAACATTTTTTCTAGGGACAGAAAACTGTAGGTAGGGAGAGTGTTTTTTTTCTTTCACTCTGCAAGTCCTTGTTTCCAGGGACCTGTAAGGACAGTGAGTGAATTGTCCTTGTGCTATATTGTGCTTAAAAAAAACATTTATTCTAGGGACAGAAAACTGTAGGTAGGGAGAGTGTCAGTTTATTTCACTCTGCAAGTCCTTGTTTCCAGGGACCTGTAAGGACAGTGAGTGAATTGTCCTTGTGCTATATTGTGATTAAAAAAAACATTTTTTCTAGGGACAGAAAACTGTAGGTAGGGAGAGTGTTTTTTTTCTTTCACTCTGCAAGTCCTTGTTTCCAGGGACCTGTAAGGACAGTGAGTGAATTGTCCTTGTGCTATATTGTGCTTAAAAAAAACATTTATTCTAGGGACAGAAAACTGTAGGTAGGGAGAGTGTCAGTTTATTTCACTCTGCAAGTCCTTGTTTCCAGGGACCTGTAAGGACAGTGAGTGAATTGTCCTTGTGCTATATTGTGATTAAAAAAAACATTTTTTCTAGGGACAGAAAACTGTAGGTAGGGAGAGTGTTTTTTTTCTTTCACTCTGCAAGTCCTTGTTTCCAGGGACCTGTAAGGACAGTGAGTGAATTGTCCTTGTGCTATATTGTGCTTAAAAAAAACATTTATTCTAGGGACAGAAAACTGTAGGTAGGGAGAGTGTCAGTTTATTTCACTCTGCAAGTCCTTGTTTCCAGGGACCTGTAAGGACAGTGAGTGAATTGTCCTTGTGCTATATTGTGATTAAAAAAAACATTTTTTCTAGGGACAGAAAACTGTAGGTAGGGAGAGTGTTTTTTTTCTTTCACTCTGCAAGTCCTTGTTTCCAGGGACCTGTAAGGACAGTGAGTGAATTGTCCTTGTGCTATAGTGTGCTTAAAAAAAACATTTATTCTAGGGACAGAAAACTGTAGGTAGGGACAGTGTCAGTTTCTTTCACTCTGCAAGTTCTTGTTTCCAGGGACCTGGAAGGACAGTGAGTGAATTGTCCTTGTGCTATATTGTGATTAAAAAAAACATTTTTTCTAGGGACAGAAAACTGTAGGTAGGGAGAGTGTTTTTTTTCTTTCACTCTGCAAGTCCTTGTTTCCAGGGACCTGTAAGGACAGTGAGTGAATTGTCCTTGTGCTATAGTGTGCTTAAAAAAAACATTTATTCTAGGGACAGAAAACTGTAGGTAGGGAGAGTGTCAGTTTATTTCACTCTGCAAGTCCTTGTTTCCAGGGACCTGTAAGGACAGTGAGTGAATTGTCCTTGTGCTATATTGTGATTAAAAAAAACATTTTTTCTAGGGACAGAAAACTGTAGGTAGGGAGAGTGTTTTTTTTCTTTCACTCTGCAAGTCCTTGTTTCCAGGGACCTGTAAGGACAGTGAGTGAATTGTCCTTGTGCTATATTGTGCTTAAAAAAAACATTTATTCTAGGGACAGAAAACTGTAGGTAGGGAGAGTGTCAGTTTATTTCACTCTGCAAGTCCTTGTTTCCAGGGACCTGTAAGGACAGTGAGTGAATTGTCCTTGTGCTATATTGTGATTAAAAAAAACATTTTTTCTAGGGACAGAAAACTGTAGGTAGGGAGAGTGTTTTTTTTCTTTCACTCTGCAAGTCCTTGTTTCCAGGGACCTGTAAGGACAGTGAGTGAATTGTCCTTGTGCTATATTGTGCTTAAAAAAAACATTTATTCTAGGGACAGAAAACTGTAGGTAGGGAGAGTGTCAGTTTATTTCACTCTGCAAGTCCTTGTTTCCAGGGACCTGTAAGGACAGTGAGTGAATTGTCCTTGTGCTATATTGTGATTAAAAAAAACATTTTTTCTAGGGACAGAAAACTGTAGGTAGGGAGAGTGTTTTTTTTCTTTCACTCTGCAAGTCCTTGTTTCCAGGGACCTGTAAGGACAGTGAGTGAATTGTCCTTGTGCTATAGTGTGCTTAAAAAAAACATTTATTCTAGGGACAGAAAACTGTAGGTAGGGACAGTGTCAGTTTCTTTCACTCTGCAAGTTCTTGTTTCCAGGGACCTGGAAGGACAGTGAGTGAATTGTCCTTGTGCTATATTGTGATTAAAAAAAACATTTTTTCTAGGGACAGAAAACTGTAGGTAGGGAGAGTGTTTTTTTTCTTTCACTCTGCAAGTCCTTGTTTCCAGGGACCTGTAAGGACAGTGAGTGAATTGTCCTTGTGCTATAGTGTGCTTAAAAAAAACATTTATTCTAGGGACAGAAAACTGTAGGTAGGGAGAGTGTCAGTTTATTTCACTGTGAAAGTCCTTGTTTCAAGGGACAGAGAAGGACACCTGAAGGTAGCCCTTATTGCTTTTTTCCCATCTCCCTGCAGGCCATCTATTAGAATGTCTGGAAGGCAAACAAGGAGAGGCAGACAGTCAGGAGGCAATAAAAGAGGGCAAGCAGGCTCTGTGTCTGGGGGCAACAGTGCTGGTCGTGGACGCGGTGCATTGTCATCAGCACATGGCCATGGGACACGCTTGTCCTTCTTTTCGGCAGCTGGACATGTTGAGCCACATCATGCCGAAGACTTGGTAGAGTGGATGACCAAGCCCTCCTCCTCCTCCTCATCCTCTCTCACCCAGGCTCAGGGTACTGGAAAAGCAGCTGCCAAAGCGTCGTCTTCCCTGGTATCAATGTCAGACAAATCATCAGTCACTCCTTCCCTAGACCCACCATGTCCTCCTCCTGAGGAGTCCCCCGAACTGTTTCAGCACAGTGTTGGGTACATGCTCCAGGAGGATGCCCAGCGTTTCGAAGGGTCTGATGATGAAACCCAGCTAGAGGAAGGCAGTAGCGTGAGAGCAGACAGAGGGGATGCTCAAGAAGGACACCAATCTGGCAGTCATGCTCCAGCAGCTGCAGCATACTGCCAGATTGGCTCCAGTGATGAGGAGGGAGGGGATGATGAGGTCACTGACTCCACGTGGGTGCCTAATAGGAGAGAGGAGGAGGAGGAGGATGAGGAGGAGGCACATCTCCAACGAGGCAGGATGCCCTTTGGTGGCCAGCGTAAGGGCAGTACACCGACGGAATCACACCGCAGAGCTCCGCCTGTGCAGGGCGCTGCCTCTGCCCGTCATTCAAAAAGTTCTTTGGTGTGGGCCTTTTTTCAGGCTAGTGCATCAGATCGCACAGCTGCTGTTTGCAACATATGTCTCAAGCGTATATCGCGTGGCCAAAACATCAGCCGCTTGGGTACCACATGCCTGACCAGACATATGTTGACCTGCCATGCAGCTCGTTGGCAAGCCTACCTCAAAGACCCACACCAAAGAACAAAGCGGACCTCTCCTTGCACCGCATCAGCTGGGATCTCCAACCCCACTATAACTTCAGTCCTCTCTGAAACATGCACTGAGAGGAATGAAGGTGTAGAATTAGGTGTGTCACAGCCAAGTACTTGCGCCCACTCTGCTAGCAGTACACCGACGTCCGATTCTAGCAGGCAAATTTCCCTGCCCCAGCTGCTGGACCGTCGAAAGAAGTTCACTCCCAGCCATCCACATGCCCAGCGGTTGAATGCTAGCTTGGCTAAATTGCTAGCGCTTCAACTGCTGCCTTTTCAGTTGGTAGACTCGGCCCCCTTCCGTGAGTTTGTGCAATGTGCGGTTCCTCAGTGGCAGGTTCCCAAACGCCACTTTTTCTCACGGAAGGCTATTCCGGCTCTCTACCGGCATGTGGAAGGCAATGTCTTGGCCTCGCTGGACAGGGCGGTCAGCGGTAAGGTGCATATTACCGCTGACTCATGGTCCAGCAGGCATGGACAGGGACGTTACCTTTCTTTCACGGCCCATTGGGTCACTCTTTTGGCAGCTGGGAAGGATTCAGGACAAGGTGCAGTAGTGTTGGAGGTTGTCCCACCGCCACGCCTCCAAAATGCTACTACTGGTTGTGACACACCTCTCTCCTCCACCCCCTCCTCTTCTTCTTCCTCCATGGCCTCTTCCTGTGGTTTGTCCTATGAACCAGCGGTGCTCCGTAGCCGTTCACGGGGCTACGCAAGTACGCAGGCAAAAAGATGCCATGCCGTGCTTGCGCTGGTGTGTTTGGGGGACAGAAGCCACACTGGGGCAGAGGTCCTGTCTGCTCTGCAGGGCCAGGCCGAGAGGTGGTTGACGCCACGCCAGCTTAAGCCAGGAATGGTGGTTTGCGACAATGGCACCAACCTCCTCTCCGCCCTCCGACAGGGACAACTGACCCATGTGCCCTGTGTGGCTCACGTCCTTAACCTGGTGGTGCAGCGCTTCTTGGGCAGGTACCCGGGCTTACAGGATGTCCTGAGGCAGGCCAGGAAAGTCTGTGTGCATTTCCGCAGATCTTATAATGCCAGTGCTCGCCTGGCTGAGCTGCAAAAGGAGTTGAACCTGCCCAAGAACCGCCTTATATGTGACATGCCCACCAGGTGGAACTCAACGTTGGCCATGCTGCAGCGGCTGCACACGCAGCAGAGGGCCATCAATGAGTACCTGTGCGACTACGGCACCAGGACAGGGTCAGGGGAGCTTGGTTTTTTTTCTCCACGCCAGTGGGGCATGATCAGGGATGCATGCACTGTCCTGGCACCATTTGAGGAGGCCACGAGGATGGTGAGCAGTGACAGTGCATGCATCAGTGACACTGTACCTCTTGTCCACCTGTTGGAGCACACGCTGCGTGGAATAATGGACAGGGCACTTGAGGCAGAACAGAGGCAGGAAGAGGAGGACTTCCTTGCCTCTCAAGGCCCCCTTTACCCAGACAGTGTTCCTTCTGTCCCACCCATCGCACAGGAAGAGGAGGAGGAGGAGGAGGAGGAGGAGGAGGATTGTGTCAGCATGGAGGTGGAGGCTGGCACTCAGCATCATCAGCAGCAGTCTTTTAGGGATGATTTACAGTCCCAAGAAACCAGTGGACTTGTACGTGGCTGGGAGGAGGTGGCTGCGGATCATGTCGTCCTTAGTGACCCAGAGGACTCCGGAGCGAATGCCTCAGCAAACCTACGCTGCATGGCCTCCCTGATCCTGCAAAGTCTGCGGAAGGATCCTCGTATTCTTCGGATCAAGGAGAGGGACCATTACTGGCTGGCCACTCTCCTTGATCCACGGTACAAGGGTAAGGTTGCGGACCTTATGTTACCGTCGCAGAGGGAGCAGAGGATGAGACAACTCCGGGAGGCCTTGCAGAAAGGTCTGTGCAACGCGTTCCCAGAGACTGGGAGGTTGCAAACTCCTGGTCCTGGACAACGAGTTGCTGAGGCTTCGGCCAGTCAAAGAAGGAGCGGTGGGGAAGGTGGCCGTCTGACCGATGCGTTCAGACAATTCTTTAGTCCGCAGCCCCAAAGTATGATCGGTTCCAGCAACCATCGCCAGCGTCTGATAAACATGGTGCAGGAATATCTAGGGGCAAGGTCAGACTTGGACACCTTCCCCACCGAAAATCCTCTGGCTTACTGGGTCTTGAGGATGGATCACTGGCCAGAGCTTGCACAGTATGCAATTGAGCTACTGGCCTGTCCTGCATCCAGCGTTCTTTCGGAACGCACATTCAGTGCTGCTGGAGGATTTGTCACGGATCACAGGGTGCGCCTGTCCACCGACTCGGTTGATCGACTGACTTTCATCAAGATGAACCAGTCTTGGATCACCACCAGCTACCACACACCTGATGCTGATATAACAGACTAATTGATTTTAACATGTCACATCCCTTCAAGACTGATGCTGATGCTGAGTGCCTGTGCTGTTATGTTGACTGGCTATCCTCCTCCTCCGAGTCCTCAATGATACGATTGATGATGATAGCTTGTAAGATCATTTTTGTTTATGGGTGCCGCCACCAGTGCCTAACGCCCAATTTTTCAGCCCCTGTTTAACAGGGGCGTGTAATTACAATTTTTGAAGCAATACTTTGCAACAGGGCTCATTGCTGTGCTCCAAGTACAGTATCTGTGAGGAGTTGCAGTGTTGTGCCACCAGTGCCTAAGGCCCAATTTTTCAGCCCCTGTTTAACAGGGGCGTGTCATTACAATTTTTGAAGCAATACTTTGCAACAGGGCTCATTGCTGTGCTCCAAGTACAGTATCTGTGAGGAGTTGCAGTGTTGTGCCACCAGTGCCTAAGGCCCAATTTTTCAGCCCCTGTTTAACAGGGGCGTGTCATTACAATTTTTGAAGCAATACTTTGCAACAGGGCTCATTGCTGTGCTCCAAGTACAGTATCTGTGAGGGGTTGCAGTGTTGTGCCACCAGTGCCTAAGGCCCAATTTTTCAGCCCCTGTTCAACAGGGGCATGTAATTACAATTCTTGATCTAATAATTCACAGCAGGGCCCATTGCTGCACCCACCAAGAGTAACTGTCAGGGCTTACAGTGTTGTGGCACCAGCACCACCATCAAAGGCCCAATTTTTACTACCACTGTTCAACAATTATATGTAATTAAAATTCCTGATATAATAGTTGACAGCAGGGCGTTCCAGCACCAACCAAGAGTAACTGTGAGTGCTTACAGTGTTGTGCCAACACCAACAACTAAGGGGCCTATTTCTGCAGAGTATATACGGCAGGTCCCTACTTTCAAACATCCAACTTACAAACGACTCCTACTTGCAAACGCAAGAAGACAACAGGAAGTGAGAGGAAATCTACCACTAGGAAGGAAAATTCTCTCCTGTAAGAATAAATATGGGAGAAAGGTGTCTCCTCTGTACTGATGCTTTATCAGCAATCCTTGTTTCAAGAAAAAGACCACATTTCAAAAAGAGTTGTCATTGGGACGGAAAGTGAGGTGAAATGTTCTGAACAGGGGCACAGACAGCAAAACAAATGTTACAGGGGTGATAACCCTTACCTATGTTTTCCAAAAAGTTTAAAAATAGATTTTTGGTCTGGAGCTACACTTCAACAATGTACCTGTTCAAAATTACAAACAGACTCTACATAAGAACAAACCTACAGTCCCTGTCTTGTATGCACCGCCTGTATAGGGCTGTTCAGAGTATATAGGGCCTTTTTTATTTTATGTGCGGGGTTCCCCTTAATATCCATACAAGACCCAAAGGGGCTGGTAATGGGCTGGGGTAGGGGGGGGGTCATGGGGTAGCTATGCCATTTTTCTTAAAGAATTTCATCCATATTACCGGGACCAGACATTACATTAAAGCCGCAAGCAGTTTTAAATGGCTTTTTTTTCCTTTAGAAGTGTCATTTTGTGCAGGGACAGTTCTAAACACGGGAAACACGTGGCACTTCACAGGCATACTTTAGACACCCCCAGGTACGATATTTAAAGGAATATTTGACTTTTTTTTTTTCACTTTATGCATCATTAAAATGACTGCTCCCGAAAAACGACCGTTTTTAAAACTTCTTTTTGCATTGATACATGTCCCCTGGTGCAGAACCCGGGTTCCCAAACCCTTTTTAGGACAATAACATGCATAATAGTTGTTATAATTAGCACTTTAGAATTCGAACGTTCGCATCCATTGTATTTAATAGGGTTCTAATGTTCGTTCGAACTTTCGGTCCGTTCGCGGGTTCTGGTGCGAACCGAACCCGGGGGTGTTCGGCTCATCACTACTCAGGAATCACGCAACCAGTTTGAGCTGGTGACCAAGTGTCTGCGACTAGGGACTCTCTATCCCTCCAGGCTTTCAACAGATTAACGTGATAGATCTGTTCGGGCTTTCGCCTTCCTGGTTGTCTGACCTTGTAATTCACTTCGCTCACTTTTTCCATTATCTCGTAGGGGCCTTGCCATTTGGCAAGGAATTTACTTTCAACCGTAGGGACAAGTACCAGTATCCTATCCCCCGGGGAAAAGGTACGGGTCTTGGCTCCACGGTTGTACACTCTCTGCTGTGCTAACTGCGCTTGGGCCAAATGTTCCTTCACGATGGGCATTACCTGTGCAATTCGGTCTTGCATCAGGGCGACATGCTCAATCACACTCCTGTGGGGAGAACTCTCACTTTCCCAAGTTTCCTTGGCAATATCCAACAGCCCTCTTGGGTGTCTCCCATACAGTAACTCAAAGGGGGAGAATCCCGTAGAGGATTGGGGCACCTCCCTAATAGCAAACATCAGATAAGGAAGTAGACAGTCCCAATCCTTTCCATCTCTATCCACCACTTTCTTCAACATTTGTTTTAGGGTTTTGTTGAATCTTTCAACCAGCCCATCGGTTTGGGGGTGATACACAGATGTACGTAATTGCGTCACTTTGAATAATTTACACAGCTCCTTCATAACCCGGGACATAAAGGGTGTACCTTGGTCCGTAAGCAGTTCTTTACAAATACCCACCCGGCTAAACACAAGAGATAGCTCTTTGGCTATGGTTTTGGCCGAGGTATTTCGGAGAGGGATCGCTTCTGGATAACGGGTGGCATAGTCCATTATAACTAATATGTACTGGTGCCCCCTAGCGGACTTGATTATAGGACCTACCAAATCCATGGCGATCCTCTCAAACGGGACCTCAATGATGGGTAGAGGGACCAGCGGGCTACGGAAATGTGGCATCGGGGCCGACCTCTGACACACAGGGCAGGAGGAACAATAATTTTCTACGTCCTTCATCACCCCCGGCCAATAGAATCTCTGTAATACCCTCTCTCGGGTTTTCTCTGTCCCCAGATGACCTCCAAGAATGTGCCCATGGGCCAACTCCAACACCAACTTCCTGTAAGGTTTGGGCACCACAAGCTGCTCAACGGTTTCTTCTGCCCTTTTTGCCACCCGATACAGTAGGTCCTTCTCTACGCTGAAGTATGGGTAAGTGCAGGTATTATCTGGGTTCACTAACTCGCCATCTATTTTCACTACGTTTTCCCGTGCCTTTATTAGGGCGGGGTCTTTCAACTGTTCTGTGGCAAAGTTTTCCCTGTGAACCTCAAGATCAGAAAACTCCACAGACGGTAGGTTTTCGTCTGAGGAGGTGGGCTCCTCTCCAGTTTCTTGAGTCTCCCCTGCCAATACTGATAAGGGAAATTCCGGAGAGTCCTCACCACTCTCAGGGGAGTTCTGGCTATCACATTCCTGGTACATAGGGGCACCAGTGAGGGGCTCAGGATCATCCCACAGTTCCCAGAACTTCGGAAAATCCCTTCCCACAATGGCGTCATGCGGTAACTGAGATACTAAGCCCACTGGATGAGAGAGGGTACCTTTGGGGGTCTCGAAACACACTGTAGTCACTGGATACTCTCGGGTGTCCCCATGCACACAAATAACAGCTACCTTGCTATTCCCAGAGACCTCTGTTTTAACTAACTCAGCCTTTATCAGGGTCACAAGGCTACCTGAATCCAGCAATACCACAACATTTCTACCATTAACACACATTTTGCATAAATGTTTCTCAGTTCCTCGAATGGCAGTGCATGCGACTGTCGCACACAGCGACTGACGTCTGCCCGTCAGAAAGTCACACTGCATGGGTTCCTCCACAACCGGGCAATTGGCTGCAATATGTCCCGCTTGCCGGCAGCGGTAGCAAACGATCCTTCTTGCCGCCTCTTGAGCCGCTGATTTCCCAGGCTGTTCTCGCCAAACTTGGGGTAGAGCTCCCACCCTCTCACTCTCTCCACCCTCACCCCTTGGAATCCTCTTATCCGCCCCTGGGGATGGTCTGGTCTTAGGGTGGAAAGTCCGAGTGTCTCTGGAAGAGGCCGTCAGGTTCTCTGTAGCCAAGTATTTCTCCACACGATCCACAAGACCATCGGCCGTCTCTGGGTCTCCATGGCTTACCCACTTTTGGATGGCAGTAGGAAGAGCTCTCAAAAACCGATCCATTACAACACGTTCCACAATCTTTGGTGCGGACAAAGTCTCTGGCTGTAGCCACTTTCTGCTCAGGTGAATGAGATCATACATTTGAGACCTGGGGGGTTTTCCAAGCTGGAAAGTCCAGTTATGCACAGGCTGAGCCCGGACAGCCTGGGTGACACCCAGCCTTGCCAATATTTCAGCTTTTAGCATCACATAGTCTTTTGCTTGGTTAGGCTCTAGGTCATAGTAAGCTTTCTGCGATTCACCAGTTAACAGAGGAGCCACCAGTCCAGCCCACTGCTCCTCAGGCCACTTTTCTCTTTCAGCGGTCCTTTCAAATGTGGTCAAAAATACCTCTGGATCATCCTCTCCAGTCATTTTTGTCAATAAACGACTCACCCCAAAGGACGCGGTATTAGTGGGACGGCTTTCCTCACTGGTCTGCGGACGTTGCTGCATTACTGCTTCCATCTGTTGTTGTAGTCTCTGCTCTTGCTTCTGCAACAGGTCTATGAAGCGGGCCTCAGATTGCTGCTGGGCTCGTTGCTGAGCCTCCAGACTCTGTTGCAAAGTTGCGTTTGTCTGCTGCTGGGCTGCAAGGCTCTGTTGATGAGCTTGCTGCTGGGCTGCGAAGTTCTGTTGTTGAGCTGCAAGGCTCTGTTGATGAGCTGCAAGGCTCTTTTGCAAACCTGCATTTGTCTGCTGTTGATTGGCATTTGCTAGAGCCAGCTGCTTCAGTATCTCCTCCATGCTGGCTTAAAAAAAAAACTGCCACTGGTTCTCCACCAACTGTGAGGGGGTTAGCTCGGCAGCGGGTGTGTGTGACCCCCGGGATGGGCTCCCCACACAAAACAGGCCCAGCAAACGGAGGTTGTGGTTTTCAAAATCAAAAAGGTGCGGTTTATTTTCTATTTACAGTGACAAAACACAGCAAAGCAAAAGAAACATAAACAAAATAAATCCTGGTCAAGTTGACCTCTGACTAAACATACAGGTTTCCTAACTAACAACTGGGATCAGCCTAGTGCTGTCCTAGTCCCTAAGTCCCTGGTTTTAAATGTCCAAGCAAATAGCCACACAGGCTTTGTCTCACCGCACAGGGGTTCACTCTCCCTAGACAGTCCACACAGGTCTGGTTCCAGGCATGAGCTAACATCTAATGAAGCTGGGAGTTCTTATAGAGGCCTAAATGAGCTGACAAGCTTCAGCTGGTCTCATCAACTCCCTGTCTGCACGACGCCCCACACTCTCCCTAGACATATGAGTCATCCATGAGCCCACTAGCCTTAGCTGGGCTTATACAACTCTCCACCTAGTTGTATAAGTCGGCGTAAAGCCTGAATCTGGGCGAAATATATCTACCCCCCTGGATGCAACCAGGTGACTTTACCTTCCTGCTGTCACAGCCCTCACCCAGCCTTTCTTCCTAAGGTGGTATCGAGGTTTCACTTGAACCAGGATGTGGTTCTTCCTTCTTTTTTCCCCAAACGAAGCTCGGTAGAGGAAAAGTTATTGCATTCTTTGGATGTAGTAAGAGCAGTTAAAGCTTATCTAAAAGCCACTGCTCAGATTCGTAGAACGGATTCTTTGTTTGTTCTGCCGGAAGGCCCCAGAAAGGGTCAGGCAGCATCAAAATCTACTTTAGCCAAGTGGATTTGACAGGTCATAATACAAGCCTATGGCTTGAGAAGTAGACCGCCTCCGTTCAAAGTTAGGGCGCACTCCACGAGAGCAGTTGGAACTTCATGGGCAGTGCATCACCAGGCCTCCCTGGCTCAAATTTGTAAGGCCGCAACATGGTCTTCAGTACACACGTTTACTAGGTTCTACCAGGTGGACGTTAGAAGTCAGGAGGATGTCGCCTTTGGGCGCAGTGTGTTGCAGGCCGCAAAAGATCCTCATGCCTGATGGCGCCCAGCTTATGTATGGTGTATCCCCCCCCCTCATTTGGCATTGCTTTGGGACGTCCCACATAGTAATGACTATGCTGCTCTGTGTCCCGTGATGTATGAACAAGAAAGTAGGATTTTTTAAAACCGCTTACCTGTAAAATCCTTTTCTTGGAGTACATCACGGGACACAGAGCTCCCACCCCTCTTTTGGGGACACGTATTGCTTTGCTACAAAACTGAGGTACTCCCGGATGGGAGGGGCTTATATAGGGGAGGGTACTTCCTGTTTTGGAAGTTGCCAGTGCCAGCACCTGAAGGTAATTCTATATAACCCACATAGTAATGACTATGCTGCTCTGTGTCCCGTGATGTACTCCAAGAAAAGGATTTTACAGGTAAGCTGTTTTAAAAAATCCTACTTTTTCCCAATGCTTTAATAGTAAACTTGAAATAGCAGAAGGATAGAGGGTTAGGGGAGATTCAGATACGTTTTTGCAGATCACTGATTAGTTTCTTGGATCCAGAGGACAAAACAGCTTTCTGTCAGCGGATCTTGCAACACCCGGATAGGCCTCTCACACTGACCTAACAGCCGGTATGATGCAAGGACAAGTCTCACTCACAGACTTAGCGATAAGTGAGACTCCTGGATAATCCTCTCTCACAGGACTTTGTAGCCAGCAGTTAGTTAGTTGTAGCACAGCTGCACAGTACCAGAACCTTTAAGCCATCCTCAGTACTGTGAGGTAGATTAACTTAGGTGTGTCCTCCAAATGAGTTACCAGGCCCTTTCTGAGAAACCACCCTTCGGCCTGGTTCTCCCCAGCAAGAGACCCCTTCCTGGATATGCTCCATTTGGCTTGGCTTCTTCCGCACAGGCAAGACAGCACAGGACTACCTCTGGATAAGTAGGCCCCAGACAGGCTTCTGGGTCTACTTGTAGTAACATGGCCTGGAGGGCCATGAGGCAGAGAGCCTCGAGGTAGAAAAGTGACACAGCCTTAGGCCAGGAGGGGCGTGAGGTCAGAGAGAATCAAACATGGTGTCTGCTCCTTAAATACCTTCTCCCAGAATGCACAGCAGCAAGAACACTCCCACTGAGCTGTTTCTGGGGAAAGAATATTCAATGCACTTTAGCTTGCTGTATTTCTCACACTGGCCTGTGGTGACAGTGACACCTACTGGCAACAGTGAGAAATGAGCACAACATAGCCAAATTAGAACAGAAGCCAATTTAACTTGTACAATCAATCTGAACTATTTACAATTCAGACAAACACTAAATTTACAAAATAGCCCCTATTCATTAGGAACAGGGCGCTACATATACATTTTGGGAGGCACAGTAGTCTCTGGCTGCTACTCAGTAGATTTGGAGTGACATTTGGTGATGTCACTGCTGTGTTACTCGTTGAAGGGGAATCTGCACCGCATGCATCTCCCTGCTTCTATTGATTTGGTGGACCTGTGCTTTTATCACCTCCCCCACTGCTTCTTGAATATTACCCCACCAGTCATCGGGGGAGGAGGGCAACTCTGACATGTGGAAGCAAAGTCACGTTCCTCTACCAAGACGGCTGCCCCAACACAGAAACACAGTATTGGTAACTAGTCCTTTGGCTTCTGCTTGCCCATTTTGGGCATGCCGGTCCTCTTTAGGATTGAATTAAATAATGTTGTGATATATGACACGACTGAACACTCTCAGTGCTTTGTGGAATATTTTCTTTCCTATTAGGTTCAGCATAGCCAATAATGATTGTCATTATTCATTATTATGCCGTGTGCACACGACCGTTTTTCCTGTCATGCAAAAAAACAATGTTTTACTCAACGTGATTCGTCGTGATTCCTCTCAAGCCTGCCTTGCATACACACGTTCAGGAAAAAAAACGCTCGAGCAAAGCGCGGTGACGTACAACACGTACGACGGCACTGTAAAGGAGAAGTTCCATTCGAATGGCGCCACCCCCTGGGCTGCTTTTGCTGATCTCGTGTTAGTAAAGATTGGTGAGAGACGATTCGCGCTTTTCAGCCTCGTGCTTTTCAGTCTGTTACAGCGTGACGAATGTGCTATCTCCATTTCAAGTGCTAGTTTTACCGTCTCATACTTGATTCTGAGCATGCACGTTTTTTTTTCCTTGGAAAAGCATACACACGAGCGGTTTTCGCATCGAGAAAATGAACGATGGGAAAAACGACGAGAAAAAATAGAGCAGGTTCTAATTTTTTGGTGGGCAGTTTTCTCGTCGAGAAAACTACTATGGAGCATACACACGACCGTTTTTCACGATCAATGGCAGTTTTCTCGTCATGAAAAACGGTCGTGTGTACGCAGCATTAGACTCGGGTCTTCCCAAGTTTTTTACCTTTACATGGGTTGTTTACTGAATGATTACATCAATTACCTTCAAGCTGATTCCTTTTCTTCTTTTTTTTTATTGCTTTTAGGCCTCATGCCCACGGACGTTTTTACAGCTGCGTTTTTGAGCGTTTTTTACAGCTTAAAAACGCCTGTCCATGTTAGTCTATAGCTTCATGCCCACCTAGACGTTTTTGAGCTGTAAAGAGCATAGGCGTTTGTAAGCTGTAAAAAAAAACCAGGACCAGTGCGTTCCTCAGCGTCAGAATTAGGCCCCATGCACACAGGGCGTTTTTACAGCCGCTTTTTTTAGAGCTTAAAAATGCCTGTCCATGTTTTGTAAACATTTTTTGACATTTTTTGACCTTTTTAAAAAAAAAAAAAAAAAAAAAATCCCGGACCTCAAAAACGCAAATCGCGGCGTTTTTGCGCGTTTTTGCGGCGTTTTTTGCGCGTTTATGCGCGTTTAATAGCGTCAGGCGTTTTTGCAGCTCGAACTTGGAGCTCCAGAACGCACTGGAATTGGGGTTTTTTTGCAGCTGGAAAACGCCTATGCCACTTGGAGCTCATAAAAGCTCTAGTGTGCATGACACAATAGAATAACATGGATGGGCGTTTTGAAGCTGTAAAAAAAAACGTCTAAAGCTGCTGTTAGCAGCTGCAAAAACGCCCTGTGTGCATGGGGCCTTAGGCAGAAAAAAACGCGAGCGTCAAAAAACGCGCAAAAACGCGCACTAACGCGCGGTCGCGTTTTTAGCTCCGACGTTTTTAAAAAAAAAAAAAAAAAATATTTACAATAACATGGACAGGCGTTTTTAAGCTGCAAAAAACGCAGCTGTAAAAACGCCAGTGGGCATGAGGCCTAAAAATCAACCATATCATCACTATGTTTATTTGATATGTAAGAATAATCACATTGTTTAATATATTTATATGTTTATGTTCTCATATTTTTCTTGAAAACACAATTTTAGTAAATGTAATCTAACTTTTTTGTTTAATCTGGAAATCTTAAAAAAACGAACACTTCTATACTGTATACTTTATAGGTTTTCTAAAAAAATGTATTCCGTCATACACTGGACCTTTAAATATGGGTTAAATGTTGTCTCCTGCATACACTGCATGAGATTATGATTGAAAGAACTCACTGCTGAGTCCAAAATCCAGTCCTGCTGTACTCAATGATAATCAGCTGAGTTCTTTTAAGCAGTCAGTACATTAGCATCCAATCCAATTTTATACTTTAAAACAAACAATTTTCACTGTATACTGATGGGAACAAACTACAATAAAAGCAAAAATGCCAGCATTTTTCATTTGTTTGCATTGTGGAAAAAATTTATTTGTGCTCTTTATGGCTGAAGACCATCATGCTGTGCTCTGTTTGAGATGAGGTAGACCGTAGAGTAGCTGAAAATAAAACAAAAAGTCACATATCTGTATTATGCGGTGACTGAATACCAATCAATAAATGCTGATGAGATGTGCAGAGAAGAATGTTGAATGTTTAAAGAGGAACTGCAGTCTGCTTACATAATGTGTAATCAATACATATTTGCCATTTTGAAGCTTCCCTCCAACCACTTTGCATATTATTTTATATATACTGTGATTCTGTACTTGCCAAATATGCTGCAGAAATCTCCCTCCACTAAGTCTGGCTGCATCCACTTTAACTGTGGGCAGCTGAAGCTGCTGCCTGTTCACTTCCGGGACTGACACAGAGGCACACTTCCAGCTCTGCAACTCCCATTTGCCCTCTTATGACTCCCCCCCACTCCTTTCCTGGCAAACTCTCACCAGAGTGAGAGAGAGAGAGAGAGCACTTGGCATGATGTCATACGCCTAGGCTTTTTACCAGACAAGAAACAGGAAGTGGGCTGTATAAGGTATTTACTGGCAGAAAAAAAAATGTTTTACTATTCAAAGTTAAAACAACAAGGGCAAAAGATGAAAAACTGACTTAAGGTCCGCTTTAAGTCACACAAAACATCTCTCTCTCTCTGTATGTATGTATGTATGTATGTATGTATGTATGTATGTGTGTATATATATATATATATATATATATATATATATATATATATATATATATATATATATATATATAGATCTACAGTGGGTACGGAAAGTATTCAGACATCCTTAAATTTTTCACTCCTTTTTATATTGCAGCCATTTGCTAAAATCATTTAAGTTAATTTTTTTCCTCATTAATGATTTATTAAAAAAGAAAAACTGAAATATCACACGGTCCCAAGTATTCAGACCCTTTGCTGTGACACTCATATTTAACTCAGGTGCTGTCCATTTCTTCTGATCATCCTTTAGATGGTTCTACACCAGCGGTCTCAAACTGGTGGCCCTCCAGTTGTTGCAGAACTACAATTCCCATGAGGCATTGCAAGGCTAAACAGTTACAAGCATGACTCCCATAGGCAGAGGCATGATGGGACTTGTAGTTCCGCAACAGCTGGAGGGCCGCAGGTTTGAGACCCCTGTTCTACACCTTCATTTGAGTCCAGCTGTGTTTGATTATACTGATTGGACTTGATTAGGAAAGCCACACACGTGTCTATATAAGACCTTACAGCTCACAGTGCATGTCAGAGCAAATGAGAATCATGAGGTCAGAGGAACTGCCTGAAGAGCTCAGAGACAGAATTGTGGCAAGGCACAGATCTGGCCAAGGTTACAAAAAAAATTCTGCTGCACTTAAGGTTCCTAAGAGCACAGTGGCCTACATTATCCTTAAATGGAAGATGTTTGGGATGACCAGAACCCTTCCTAGAGCTGGCCATCCGGCCAAACTGAGTTATCGGGGGAGAAGAGCCTTGGTGAGAGAGGTAAAGAAGAACCCAAAGATCACTGTGACTGAGCTCCAGAGATGCAGTCGGGAGATGGGAGAAAGTTGTAGAAAGTCAACCATCACTGCAGCCCTCCACCAGTCGGGGCTTTATGGCAGAGTGGCCCGACGGAAGCCTCTCCTCAGTGCAAGACACATGAAAGCCCGCATGGAGTTTGATAAAAAAACACCTGAAGGACTCCAAGATGGTGAGAAATAAGATTCTCTGGTCTGATGAGACAAAGATAGAACTTTTTGGCCTTAATTCTAAGCAGTATGTGTGGAGAAAACCAGGCACTGCTAATCACCTGTCCAATACAGTCCCAACAGTGAAGCATGGTGGTGGCAGCATCATGCTGTGGGGTGTTTTTCAGCTGCAGGGACAGGACGACTGGTTGCAATCGAGGGAAAGATGAATGCGGCCAAGTACAGGGATATCCTGGACGAAAACCTTCTCCAGAGTGCTCAGGACCTCAGACTGGGCCGAAGGTTTACCTTCCAACAAGACAATGACCCTAAGCACACAGCTAAAATAACGAAGGAGTGGCTTTACAAATCCGTGACTGTTCTTGAATGGCCCAGCCAGAGCCCTGACTTAAACCCAATTGAGCATCTCTGGAGAGACCTAAAAATGGCTGTCCACCAACGTTTACCATCCAACCTGACAGAACTGGAGAGGATCTGCAAGGAGGAATGGCAGATGATCCCCAAAATCAGGTGTGAAAAACTTGTTGCATCTATCCCAAAATGACTCATGGCTGTATTGGATCAAAAGGGTGCAAATACTAAATACTGAGCAAAGGGTCTGAATACTTAGGACCATGTGATATTTCAGTTTTTCTTTTTTAATACATCTGCAAAAATGTCAACAATTCTGTGTTTTTCTGTCAATATGGGGTGCTGTGTGTACACTAATGAGGAAAAAAAAATGAACTTAAATGATTTTAGAAAATGGCTGCAATATAACAAAGAGTGACAAATTTAAGGGGGTCTGAATACTTTCCATACCCACTGTATATATACAGTAAAACCTTGGTTTGAGAGTAACTTGGTTTGAGAGCGTTTTGCAAGACAAGCAAAATGTTTTAATACATTTTGAATTGATATACAAGCGATGTCTTGATATACAAGTAGCGTCATGTCACAACTGAGTATAAAAGAGAAGAGAGGCGCATCTAAGTGTAGTAATATGGTTACATGTAATGAAGGTACAACATTTAGCAACATATTGCTATACTTAGAGGCGCCTGCCTCTCTTCTCTTTTATACTCTGTAGCTTCTGCTGTATTTTGCTTCTAATCCCCTTGTGGAGGCTTCCATTTGTGGGTGGACATTTTATGGTTACACAACCTGTCATATTGCTATAATCTTTTTATATGGACTATAAACGGAAGGACCTATAAATACATGATTGTGGAACGAATCATTTGAGTTTCCATTATTTCTTATGGGGAAATTTGCTTTGATATACAGGTGCTTTGGATTACAAACATGTTTCTGGAACGAATTATGCTTACAATTCAAGGTTTTACTGTATATAGATATATACAGTGTAATTCTGTATGGAAGGAGGAAATGAAAGTAGGACAAGGCTGGCTTATGTTGGATGAGGGAAGATGGCAGATCTCATTCGTGGCATGGATGCTGGGTAAGTGGGGTGTACATTATGTGCTGTCCTGCATATATCACTTGTGGCATTGATAAAGTGTGTGTACGGAAGTGCAGATCTCACTCAGAGTAATAATTTCCCTTGGGATTAATGAAGTATCTGAATCGGAATCTGGTAGTGAGCGTACTGGGAAGTAAGCTGTTTGTACTGGAGGGAACATCTATCAGGTTTTTTTTCTATCATTAAACTTCTTGCGTGTGCAGGAAATTGGTGACTTCTGTGAAAGCCCAGTTCCAGCATTAAACCAATGATATAATGGTAAAATATTTTTTTTTTAAACATCAGTGCCTTGGTAAACAATTTGTTTATGAACACTGTATATATTTGCCTAAATTATCTATCCACGTTTTGTTATGTTCTTTTAAATGCAGGCTGTATAAAGAGGACAAGTAGAATGAAACCTTATCACTGATCTTAGCTAAAATGTGACCCAATTAGAAACATTATACTGTAATTACCATTACAGGAAGTTTTCAGATTTTTCTTTTTCGATAATCCTTAAACAGTATGTACATGTGCATGCCTTTATTTTACTCAGCAAGGAGCATATTGTGTTTTGAACATCTCTTATTTCGATATAATTTCTTTTTGCCTTAGTGGCTGAAATGGAAGCACATGCCATGTCAATGTGACTACTGGGAACAGTAAATTAGCTTAAGTGAAAATATATTCAAAGATAAATAAAATGTTGCTTACAATGGAGTGCCTACTGAACGTTAGAATGTATTATTTGTAACCACAGGTATCAGGACACTTCTGTTCACTTAACCATCATGTGCATGATGTATAAAGAATGGATTATTAGATTGACAACTACTAATATGGTTTTGGAAGAACATGTAAAACCGACTATTTACTTAGACATGACTAATGCAGATTTTTACAATAAAGGTGCTTCAGCAGTGATTCTTGTGTAGCGGGGTATCCTTTTTACCCACAAAACTACCGTTCCCAGCACACTTTGAGGCACCCAGGGTGCATTTCCCCACGCAAGGACTGCTGGGGTGGACTTTAAAAGGGGGAGGAGGAGCCTCGCTCTTTCTCTTGGAACGCCGCCCTCCCTGCAAGAGGATTCCTGCAATCACCTGCTGCGCGTGCAAGGCCTAAAGCCTGGGCCTCGCACTTTGTTCCAGAGAGCCTTCCGTTCCACCGAGGAGCCTGCTGAACATCCGACCCACCTGAGGTGCCACCATCTTCTGGAGGACCAAAGACCCGGTGTATCGTGGGCACGGTGAAGCAACTCACCATAGCAGAGGTACCGGACAGGAGTCGGTCCGGTCTGGGTGAGAGAGCGCCAACTCAGAACCACATCTAAGTAACTTTGTTGCCTATTAACTTTGCCTAGGCCCATCATTGACCACAGTTATACTTTGGAGAGACTGTCTGATGAACTGAGTTTATCAGTCTCTCCAGTTTTATCAAGTTAGCGATTATTTGCTACCCCTACTGGATTACAGTTTGTTTCCTTATGTGCACCACCGAGAGTTGCTAGCGAAGATTCTTCTACAAACTATACCCCAAGTTATAGTCAGGCCTGACTGGGTAGTATAGGACATTGCTGGGCGCCATTTTTGCTCACGAGGGAGGATAGCTGCAGCGGGGATATTTTATTGTTACTGCATTATTGAATGTTATACTCTTTTAATGCGTGCACCTATATTGCAGGGATCTGCATGAGATATTGTATGCAAATTACCTTTTATACTTTTACCAATAGTAAAAAGTTATAGTTAAGTAATTTGGTGGTCAGTGTCAATTACTGTGCTGGGACACGGAAAGGGGGTTGTACCATATAACAGTATAGATATATTGCAGTTGTGCCATCTTCCCCACCCCCTTTCCTAACTGTGCCGCGAGAGGTTAGAGCCGATTGCCAGGGGTTGATAGCGGTGCATTACAAGGCCCAAAAAAAGCGCAGCCCTCTTAAACTGAGGGTATCGCTATACGTGCGGGCTCGGTTTCGGGATCCTTGTATATTGCACGCTGCAATCAAGGCGGTCTGAAATACCAGCATGGACTCACAGGCAGTGACAAAATGGTGCGCAGAGGAGGCTGTGGATCCACTCCAGGCGGTAGCTATTGAACTCCTGGGAGGAATCCAGGAAAAAGAAGAGGTAAAGCAGCTGATAATGTCAATATCCCCAAACTGGAAAGCATGGGCGGTGGATGTAAAGACAAATACCTCGTGGGCATATGCACTAATAGAATGGACACGAGGAGTCCCAGAAGAGTTTAAAGGGCAGAGTGTAAAAGACATAGATGACAGAACGTATCGCTTAGTGCATACTAGGGCTGTGAAGAAAGAGTCTCCACGGACCTCCCCGCAGTCATCTTTGTCACTTTTCCACAAAATGGGAGGCAGTAGCGAAACAAAAGCCCCAAAGTCACCCCTGACCGCCATAGGGCCGGAACTGCTGACTGCGTTGGGAGACTTTGTTGTTAAGTGCCAGAAAAACAACACGGTGCATGTGGAAGCCGGGTACCGGAAACTCCGGGTGTTTTCAGGAACACAACCTGTGCCACCCGGGGAGGAAGATTTCGATACCTGGATTGAGCAGGCAATGCAGGCAGTAGAAGGCTGGAAAGTCCCAGAAGTGCAGAAGAAGCAGAGCATCAGTGAGAGCTTGAAGGGTCCTGCTGCTGAGGCTGTGAAAAATCTTAGGTGCAGCAATACGGTGTGTACAGCAATGGATTATTTGTCTATGTTGCAGGAGGAATTTGGCCAGCTGGAGAAGGTGTCGGAGCTGGTGTATCAATTTGAACATACCTTCCAACAGCCAAGGGAGAAGTTGTCCGAGTATGTCCGGAGACTGAATAGAATGCTGTGTCAGATTGTACTGAGAAAAGGAATGCAACCACAGGTCATAGATGCTACCAGGATAAAACAGATCCTAAGGGGGGCCTTACGGTCGGATCCAGTTTGGCTTCACCTGAAGACCTCTGACGGAGTCATGGCTCTGAATTACACAGACCTTATGCGGATCATAAGGGACGAAGAAGCCTTGATGAAGGATCAAGAGGGGGTTGAGAAGACCACCCCACCTGTTTCGGTAGGAGTCAGAACGACAGTAGTTACTGAACGTGACCCAGAAGTAAAAACCTTGAAGTCTCAAATGGCCCAAGTACTTGACTCGTTGACCTCTTTATTGGCCAAGAACTCAGGAGCCAAGGAGAAAGAAGAGATCTGGAAGGAACCGGACCGGAATGTTCCCGCTCCAGCATCCCCAAAAATAAGGAAGGAAATTGTCTGCTTAAATTGTGGAGGAGTTGGCCACCCTGATAGAAGGTGCCCCAGTGCAAGAAAGAACAGAGGCACTCAATACCAGCCGGCGGAAAACTTCAGAGGGCCCTGGTGAAGGAGTCAGCCGGGCGCCCGCTACCTACAGAAAGCTCCAAGAAGATCCAAAGTCAATCAGAGCAAAAAGAGAAGGGAAACAATGCCCCTCATAAAACACCCCATACCGCCTGTCGGGAGTTGAAATTTGACAACCGGAAAAAGATCAATGCATACCAGGTCCAAAAAGGGTTGAGGTCCAGAGAGAAGTGGAAAAAGAAGAAAATACCATTGGAAAAATCAAGGAGTCCAAAGGAGAAAATACCTCCTAAGAAGTTCCAGGATAAATTAGTTGGACCCTCCCCTCTAGTCTCCGTTCAAGTGGAGGGAGTCTACACAAAGGCACTCCTAGACACAGGAGCCCAAGTGACTCTCTTATACAGAGACTTTTATCAGAAGCATTTGAGTCACGTGCTTTTGCAGAAGCTGGAAGACCTGAAGATAGGGGGGATTGGCACACGCAGTTTCCCCTACGACGGTTATGCTTCAACCAGGCTGGCCTTTGACCCCTCTGTGACCGGGAAGGCCGAAGTCTTTGACACCCTGGCAGTGGTTTGCCCTCGCCCACCAGGAGCCAACACGATGTCCATGTTGATAGGGACCAACACTGACTTGGTCCGGAGACTGCTGACCCCATTAGTGCAAGAGCGGAGTTCCCCTCAACAGAAGATTCACCCCATGCTGCAACAGGTCTACCAGAAGATGATCCTGGAGCAAAAGTCCCCGGAAGAGGGGGTGGGAAGAGTCTGGAGACTGTCTAGAAGAGAGAAGATACTGCAGCCTGGTGAGGTGACCTGTCTTCAGGCTACGGTAAAACTCTCCTATGAGCAGCCGGATCCCTTTGTGGTCGTGGAACCAGACCCCTTCAACACTCACCAAGGATTGGAAGAACTCCCTGAAGTGGTCCCGTTGAGGTCACTGAAGAAAGCCAAGGGCCAGATTCCAGTGAGTGACTGAGACTCTGCATAGACTATAGGACTCTCAACAGGAGGACCATACCTGGACCAGTACACTACCCCCAGGATAGAAGATGCTTTGCAGAGTCTTTCTGAGGCCAAGTGGTTCAGTGTCATGGATCTGAAGAGTGGGTATTATCAAATCCCAATGCACCCTGAAGATAAGGAGAAGACGGCCTTCATCAACCCAGTGGGATTCTATGAATTCAATAGAATGCCCCAAGGCCTGTCGGGAGCCCCCGCTACTTTCCAGAGGTTGATGGAGAAAACTGTTGGGGACATGAATCTGATCGAAGTCCTGGTGTACCTAGACGACATCATTGACTTCGGGAAGACTCTGGATGAGCATGAAGAAAGATTGGAGAAAGTCCTGAAGAGACTCAGTGAAGAGGGACTAAAACTCTCCAGAGAAAAATGCCAGTTCTACCAGTCCTCGGTCCACTATCTGGGGCACATAGTATCTGCAGAAGGAGTGTCTGCAGACCCTGATAAACTGGATGCAGTCACCTCCTGGCCCAGACCAACTACAGTGACTGAGCTCAGATCCTTCCTAGGCTTCTGTTCCTACTACCGTAGATTTGTGGAAGGATTTGCAAAAATTGCCAAACCCCTAAATGAGCTACTGAAGACAGCAGGAGAGGAGGATGATACTGGCCCCAGGAAGCCTGGAGAGTCCGTGGAAGACCAGTGGACGGGGGAGTGCGAAGAAGCCCTCTAGATGTTAAAGAAGAGTCTTACCACTGCACCAGTCCTGGCCTATGCTGATCCCAAGAAGCCATATGAACTGCATGTAGATGCCAGCCATGATGGTCTAGGAGGGGTGCTATACCAAGAATATGAAGGGCAGTTGCGCCCAGTTGCCTACGTTATTAGAAGTCTGGCACCCGCAGAAAATAACTACCCCACCCACAAGTTGGAGTTCCTGGCCCTAAAGTGGGGAGTCGTGGATAAACTCAGAGATTACCTGTATGGAGCTGACTTCACAGTAAAGACTGACAATAATCCACTCACTTATCTCTTCACCACAGCCAAGCTGGATGCAACGGGTCACCTTTGGTTAGCAGCCCTAGCCGGATTCAACTTCAGCCTGAAGTATAGGCCCGCAGCTGGAAACCGTGATGCAGACGCATTGTCCAGAAGAGGCCACGCACCCACCCACCATCCAGAAGATTGGACCCAGGTAACCCCAGATGGGGTACGGGCCTTGTGTCAAGGGGTACAACTTCAAGCTAGTGGTGGGTCAAGGGCTGAAGAGATCGGTGTTTCTGCGGTGGGGGTGCCAAAGTGTTACTGCAATGTGACCCAAGTTGGAGAGGATGACCTGCCAAAACTATCTAAAAAGGACCTAAGGAGAGACCAGTTGGAAGATCCTTGGGAAAGATTAGCATTGGAGACATTGGAGGACCGAGATCCAGGCAGACTCCTGAAGGACCACTCAAAGGTGGCCCGGTTGCAGGTGCATCAAGGGGTGGTCTACCGAAGGGGCCCCTCTGATGACCTAGAATAGAAGTGGCAGCTGTTTCTGCCAGAGAAATACAGAAGAACTGTTTTGGCTGCCTTACATGATAATCATGGCCACTTTGGGGCCCAAACGAACATTCCAACTTGTAAGGGATAGGTTCTATTGGCTTTGTATGCGGGCTGAAGTGGAGGAGTACTGCCACTCCTTTGCACGCTGTATCCAGAGGAAGACATTGCCACGTCAAGCTGCCCCAATGGGCCATCTGCAGAGTCAAGGACCCTTGGACTTGGTGTGCATTGACTTTCTCTGTCTGGAACCTGACTTATGTGGACAAGGAAATGTTCTGGTGATAACCGACCATTTCACCCGTTATGCCCAGGCTTTTCCAGCCAAAGACCAGAAGGCATCCACTGTAGCTAAAATCCTAGTAGAGAAATACTTTGTGCATTATGGGCTGCCACAGTGCCTGCACTCTGACCAAGGGAGAGACTTTGAGAGTCGATTAATCAAGAAATTGCTGGACTCTTTGGGTATCAAGAAAACCCGCACCACCCCTTATAACCCTCAGGGTGATGCTCAGCCGGAGAGGTTCAACAGGACTCTGATAAATATGTTGGGGACTCTTAGTAGTGAGCAGAAGCAGCATTGGAGCAAGCACATAGCAGCCATTGTGCATGTTTACAACAGTACCACTAGCGATTTGATTTGATTTGATTTATTTTGATTTATTTATTGTCATTGTAAAAACAAATTCACAATGAAATTACATTTCTACTCCACACATTATTCATACATCACAATTATAAACCATGCATTTACGACACAGGATTTATATATAAAAGTGTCCCCATATTATAAAAGTATAAAAAGTGTCCTCATATTAAAAACTAAACAAGACAATAAAAAAGACTTTGTGACCTCCTTTCATTTCATTCCTGCATTGATAGCCTTAACCACTTCGCGCCCGTCATACGACTTATGACGGCCGCAAAGTGGTTCTTAAATGGCGGGAGGCCGTCATTATACGGCCTCCGCTCCTTCGGCCACTGGGGGGCGCGCAAACGTGCCCGGCGCATCACTGAGATGCCGATGCGCGTGCCTGGCGGCCGCGATGTCCGCCAGGCACCCGCGATCGGCTTGTACACAGACAAGGACATGGATCTGTGTGTGTAAACACACAGATCCATGTCCTGTCAGGGAGAGGAGACCGATGCTGTGTCCCTTGTACATAGGGACACAGATCGGTCACCTCCCCCAGTCAGTCCCCTCCCCCCACAGTAGCAATCACTCATAGTGCACACATTTAACCCCTTCCTCGCCCCCTAGTGGTTAACCCCTTCCCTGCCAGTCACATTTATACAGTAATCAGTGCATTTTTATAGCACTAATCGCTGTATAAATGTGAATGGTCCCAAAAATGTGTCAAAAGTGTCTGATGTGTCCGCCGCAATATCGCAGTCATGATAAAAATCGCTGATCGCCGCCATTACTAGTAAAAAAAAAAAATAATAAAAAAAAATGTCAGAATTCTATCCCCTATTTTGTAGGCGCTATAACTTTTGCGCAAACCAATCACTATACGCTTATTGCGATTTTTTTTTTAACCAAAAATATGTAGAAGAATATGTATCGGCCTAAACTGAGAAAAATTATTTTTTTTTAAAAAAAAAATTGGGATATTTATTATAGCAAAAATCTAAAAATATTGTGTTTTTTTTCAAAATTGTCGCTCTTTTTTGGCTTATAGCGCAAAAAATAAAAACCGCAGAGGTGATCAAATACCACCAAAAGAAAGCTCTATTTCTGAGAAAAAAAGGACGTCAATTTTGTTTGGGAGCCACGTCGCACGACCACGCAATTGTCAGATAAAGCGACGCAGTGCCGAAAGCTGAAATTTCGCCTGGGCAGGAAGGGGGTATTTGTGCCCAGTAAGGAAGGTGTTAACAGCCCTGGGAAAGAAGCTCTCTTTAAATCTTTTTGTCCTTGTTTTAATCACCCTAAAACGCCTGCCAGATGGCAATAATTCAAATAAATGACAACCAGGATGAGTCTGGTCTCTCACTATTTTTCCTGATCTACAAAGGCAACGAGTCTCATATATTTCATCTAGAGAAACAAGTTCACACCCTACAATTTTCTGCGCTGTTCGAACCACTCTTTAGAGCATTTTTATCTGCCTGCGTACAACTAGGGTACCACACTAGAATACAATACGTTAATATACTCTCAATGGCAGAGCGATGGAAGGTCTCTAGTCATTTCCTTCCCAAGCCATTCTTCCTAAGGAGTCGCAAAAAATATAAACGCTGTTGCGATTTCTTAATAATGGCTTTAACGTTGATTGTCCACGATAAGTTTTCAGAAATGCATGTTCCCAAAAACGTAAAGGTAGAGACCCGCTCCACGCACACGCCTTTAATAAAAAGCGGTGCTGGTTCGGGCCTGTTCCTTCTGAAATCTACAATCAGTTCCTTTGTTTTCCCTGTGTTTAGGATCAGGTTATTTGCTGTACACCATTCCACTATCCTATCAACCTCTCTCCTGTATTGCTCCTCATCGTCTCCAGTGATACAACCGATTACGGTAGTGTCATCGGCAAACTTAACTATACTTTTGGTCTCATAATAGGGGGTGCAGTCATATGTGTACAGTGCATAGAGAAAGGGACTTAAGACACAACCCTGTGGTGCTCCAGTACTTATTTCTCGCTTGGAAGAAAAAAAACGTATCCAATTTGACCACCTGTGAGCGATGGACCAAAAAATCCCTTATTCAAAAACAAATAAAGGGCGGCAGATCCAATTTTTGCATTTTTTCAAACAACCGATCTGGAATGATGGTATTAAAGGCAGAGCTGTAATCTATAAACAACATCCTTATGTAGTTTCCTGAATGCTCCAGATGTCCAAGTGCCCCATGCAGCGCTAAAGCTATCGCATCTTCTGTGCTTCTATTTGCCCTATACGCAAACTGATAAGGATCTAAACTACCCGGTAGTCTAGTTTTGATATATTTCAAGACCAACCTCTCAAAGCACTTCATTAGTACTGAGGTCAGTGCTATTGGTCTATAATTGTCTAAACTTCCCACAGTTGACTTCTTTAGAATTGGAATAATAGTGGCTGATTTTAAACATGCCGGAACAACAGCAGATGATAGTGATCGATTAAAGTTCTTGGCAAAGACTCCAGCTAATTGATCAGCACAGGCCTTAACTACTCTCCCTGGGATTCCATCTGGACCTGATGATTTCCTCGCATTTATAGCCTTAAACGCCTGCCTCACCTCATATTCCTGTATAGTGAATGTACAGTTTCCTGGACCTAAAGGACACCCTATATCCTGGTTTGGTAACACAACCTCAAACCGTGTGAAGAACCTATTTAATTCTTCAACCAGTGAAGCACTAGAATTCCCTTCCATTTTTTTAGTTCCTCTATGTTGTGTCAAGTACTGTATACCCATGTTTCCATTAAAATAGTCCTCAATTTTCTTTTTATAGGCTAATTTGGCTTCTTTTATGCCTCTTTTCAGATTAGCTCTCACAATACTATACATTGCTTTATCTCTGACCCTGAATGCTCTATTCCTTTCTCTAAGAAAACTCTTTTTCTTTCTCGTACATCACGGGACACAGAGCGACATAGTCATTACTAATGGGTTATATAGATACCGTCAGGTGCTGGCACTGGCAACTTCCAAAACCGGAAGTACCCTCCCCTATATAAGCCCCTCCCATCCGGGAGCACCTCAGTTTTTGCCAGTGTCTAAGGTGTTGGCCAAGAAGAAACATGTGTTTTTCACTGAGCTTGCGTACAGGTTCTTTTGGGCCTCAGTAAGCTATTCCGGATCCGACCAAAAAAGCTTCATAGCTAAACGGTCGGTACCCGGGCCTTGCAGAGAAGAGCAAGGTTTTGCCTGTAATGCTTCTCTTAGGAGAGCTGGACCCTGGGATCCAGAGCTCTGGTCATACCCACGACCAAGATGTTTTCTGTGCAGGGTGCTATACAGGTCCAGGGGAGTGGAATCCTTGGGAACCCGGTCCCTGAAGGTTTGATTACAATGCCTGCCGTGATAGGTGAAGTTTGGGCTTTTGTGGACCAAACAAAGTCCTGCGGCGGGGAACAGGTAAGTGGGGGCCCCCAGGAACTTGGTTCTATTGGGGGACCCCCAAGCCTAATTTGTCTTTCTGTCTGTTACCTAATGGTATTCCCGCAAAATTCTGTGCATGCCTGTAACTACTAAAAAAATGTAATAATTTTTAATGGTGGTCAAGAAAAAAAAAAAAGTTTTTTTATATATATATTTAATATATTAGACTGCGGTACCTGTGTTTGTCCACTAGAGGCCGCTGTGGAATGTTTTCTTGTCATGTGGACTAGCTTCTTCTCAGCAGAGCAAAGTCCAGGCAGATGGTGAGTTCTCTTATAGGAAACTGCTTCCTCTGCCATGTTGCAGTGCTTGTCCATCCCCCGGCCTGCGGCAAAGAGGGGCCCTGGCTCCTGTCCCTTGTTACCATATTTGAAATTAGCGCCGAAGGCGCACGTGCCCGCGCGCGTGCGCGTGCACGCGCCTCTATATATAGAGGTGAGCCGGGAAAGGGGGCGGAGCCTGGGGGATGACGCTCTGTGCGCGCCGCAGCGCTTCTGCGCATGTGCGGGCGTCCCAGCAGTTTTAAAAAAACCACAATATTGTAGTGAGCTGGCTATGAAGTACAGAGACAGAGCTGGCAACATTTAAAGGCATACAGCAAGCGGTTGATACAGGCATCCCCTAGAAAGGCACATTAGTAGACACCAACTGTGATATAGCAGCAATTGTGCTAGACTATTCTCAGTAAAAGTGGTGTATTACGGCTGGAATACCTCAGCTTTAGGCTTAGGAATATGCCGTCCAGAAGCTCCGGAACTGAATCTTCCAGGAAGCGAAGGGGGTCTCATCGGGCTCGGAGGATCTTGGGCATACTCCTGCTGCACCAGTCTCCCCTGAAGTTCAGAGGTAAGTGACCGTAGAGACCCCGCAGGGGTACTTGGTACTGTGGCTGTCCTCAGTCACCTGCTCCTGTGTATGTAACAGAGGAGGTTTTTTCCTCAGCTCTGGGAGGATTAGAGAGAGATTGTCAACATTTATCGCTGCCTCCCTGTCAGGGAAAGCACGCCCGATCTCCGTCTCCTCCTTCAGAGTGCCTGTTAGCAGAGCAACAGTCCCATACAGGGATCGACCTGCCTGAAGGGGATCAGGATGAGGTTGATTCTGTTATAGAGGAATCAACAGTGGGGGAACCTTTTCTCAGCATCTCAAGCTGAAAGATTATGGGTTCAGTCTCTGACTAACATGGTCCGATCAGCATTTAAAAATGCACCTTGCGGAACCATCAACCACTACTGTATCCTCGTTGGGGTCGCTAGAAGCCCCCAGACTGTTTGTTCTTTTCCACTTCACCCTTTACTGAAAGGGCTCATTTACCAGGATTGGGAACGTCCTGAGAAAATATTTATTCCCCCAAGAGATTTCCGGTGGTCTATCCCATGGAGGATAAGTTCATCAAAAAAAAAAAAAAAAATGGAAGGTCCCTACAGTGGACGCAGCCATCTCTTGTATGTATAAATCACTGACATGTCCAGTGGATAATGTCCAAATGTTCAAGAACCCAATAAATAAAAGATTGGAGTCCTTATGAAAATCTGCTTGGTGATACAACCAGCAGTAGCAGCTATTGGGGTCTGCTAAGCAGTGAAGGATCAGTTGAAACAGGTCTTGAGGGACTTGACAGATCAGCAGGCTTTGCCCTAGCTGATCTGCCTAGAGCCTTAGGCTTTGCGGTTGACGCCATAGAGGATTCAGTCCATCAGGCCTCCCGCCTTACGCTGTCTATAGTACATATGCGTAGGCTCCTATGGCTCAAAAACTGGTCTGCTGAAGCTCCCTGTAAAGAATGGCTGGTTAGCGTCCCATTTCATGGTGAACGCTTATTCAGGGAAAACCTGGACAAATATATCCAGAAAATTTCCAGCGGTAAAAATACGCTCTTGCCGGTTAAAAGCAGAGTTAGAGGTCCCTCTTTAAGAGGCCTGCTTCTCCAGTCCCTGGGGCATCGGCTGTGTAACAGTTCCGACGGCCTCCTCGGTCAAATCCCGGGGGTAAAAAACAGGGACAGTAGCAGGGTAATGAGAAACCCTGGGTCAGGGGAGGTACAAAACCTCCCCCAAAGTTAAATTCATTGAAGCCCCCACTCTGTCGGGTGGGGGGAGGACTCCAGTTGTTCGCAAGAGACCTGGCGGGACACGATCAAGACAGATAGGTGCTCTCCGCAGTAGGTTTGGGATACAGTTTGGAGTTAAAAGACTCTCCTCCTTCCCATTTTTGAGGTCAAACGTGCCAAGGGATCCCCGGAAGAGAGAGTCCCTCCTGTTGGCACTAGAACAACTATTGCTCCAAGGAGTAATTATGGAGGTTCCCCTGGAAGAATGAGGGTTCGGGTTTTACTCAAACCTCTTTACAGTCCCGAAGCAAACGCGGACGGGAGGCCCATATTAATTCTAAAAGGGCTATACAAATTCCTGTATATCAGGACTTTCCGATGGAGTTGATCCGATCGGTGGCCACTGCCCTACAAGGGGAGGATTGGTTAGCCACGATCGACATCAAAGATGCTTATTTGCACATTCCCATCTTTCCAGTCCACCAAAAATTTCTACGCTTTGCAGTAGAAGGGCGCCATTTTCAGTTCAGAGCCTTACCCTTCGGTTTGGCCACAGCACCACGAGTGTTTACAAAAATTCTGGCCCTTTATTGGCCAATCTAAGAACACAAGGTGTAATGATAATGGCATACAGTATCTGGATGACTTGTTGCTGATAGACCACTCAGTGAAAAAACTAGACGTGGTCATTCACAAGACGATCAAGTATCTGGAATCTCACGGTTGGATTATCAACCGAGACAAGTCAGCCCTAAAAACCAGTCAAAAGTCTGGAATACTTGGGGCTAAGGTTGGATTCAGGCCAGAGAAAAATATTCTTGCCTCGAGGAAAGGTGTTGTCTTTGAAAGATTTGATCCACTTAGTGGGTACAAAAAAGACAGCCGTCCATACGCCTGTATATGAGGCTGCTGGGAAAAATGGTGGCATCATTCGAAGCAGTACCCTACGGTCAATTCCATTCAAGGAATTTGCAAGGGGCCATACTGTCAGCCTGGAACAAAAAAATTCAGGCCCTAGACTTACAATGTCCTTGTCCCCTTCCGTTCGCAAGAGCCTCCGTTGGTGGTTGGTTCCCCAGAATCTGGAAAAAAGGAAATCCTTCAGTCCGATTTCTTGGAAGGTGGTCACTACAGATGCCAGCCTTATAGGCTGGGGAGCAGTACTGGAGCAATAGTCTCTCCAGGGCAGATGGTCGGATGCAGAAAAGGCCCTGCCCATCAATCTCTTAGAGATACGAGCAGCCCGGTATGCCCTAGTAGCATGGACATCCAAACTCCAAGGGTCCCCTGTCAGAATTCAATCAGACAATGCCACAGCAGTGGCATATATCAATCATCAGGGGGGCACCAGGAGTCGTGCAGCCCAGAGGGAAGTAAATTACATCCTGAAATGGGCAGAAAAAATATGTCCCAGCCATATCTGCGGTATTCATTCCAGGAGTGGAGAATTGGAAGGCGGACTTTCTAAGTCGCCAGCAATTAGGCCCAGAGGAAGGGTCCCTTCACCCCGAGGTTTTCTGGACAATATGTCAGCGGTGGGGAACATCGGATGTAGATCTTCTAGCATCCAGATTCAACGCAAAGGGGGACAGGTTTGTCTCTCGGACAAGGGATCCCCTAGCTTGCGGCTCGGATGCCCTAGTGTTCCCTTGGGATCAGTTCAAGCTGATATATGCATTCACACCGCCACAATGGTTACCTCGATTACTCCGCAGAATCAGGGTAGAAAAGAAACCAGTGATTCTGGTGGCTCCAGCGTGGCCACGAAGAGCGTGGTACGTGGAGATTGTAAAATGTTAGTGGGGAGTCCTTGGACTCTCCCACATCGTCCGGACCTGCTTTCGCAAGGACCGATATACCACCCTTCCTTACCAGCCCTAGGTTTGAGGGCCTGGCTATTGAAGCCCACATTCTAAAAAAGAGAGGGCTCTCTAATTCTGTGGTATCTACCATGATCAATGCCAGGAAGCCGGTATCCAGGCAGATCTACTATAGAATCTGGAAGGCGTACATCGCCTGGTGTGAAGCCAAGAAATGGCATCCACATAAGTACGTAATAGGTAGGAGTCTGGACTCCCTACAATGGGCTGTAGATAGGAAGCTTGCCTTGAGTACTATCAAGGGTCAGATTTCGGCCTTGTCAATATTTTTTCAAAGGCCCTTGGCTTCGCATTCACTAGTCAAAGCCTTTATACAAGGAGTGATGCGTATTAGTCCTCCGGTTAATATTCCCATATGTCCATGGGATCTAAACTTGGTTCTGTCGGTTCTACAGAAACAACCATTTGAACCATTACAGCATATTTCTTTGGTTCTTCTCACCAGGAAATTGATTTTTCTAGTAGCCATTTGTTCGGCTAAAAGAGTGTCGGAATTAGCAGCTATGTCCTGTAAGGAGCCGTATCTGGTTATCCATAAGGATAGAGTAGTGTTACGCCCTCATCCAGCCTTTCTTCCTAAGGTGGTATCGAGGTTTCATTTGAACCAAGATGTGGTTCTTCCTTCTTTTTTCCCCAAACCTACTTCGGTAGAGGAAAAGTTATTGCATTCTTTGGATGTAGTAAGAGCAGTTAAAGCTTATCTAAAAGCCACTGCTCAGATTCGCAGAACGGATACTTTGTTTATTCTGCCGGAAGGCCCCAGAAAGGGTCAGGCAGCGTCAAAATCTACTTTAGCCAAGTGGATTCGACAGGTCATTATGCAAGCTTATGGCTTGAGAAGGAGACCGCCTCCGTTCAAAGTTAGAGCGCACTCCACGAGAGCAGTTGGAACTTCATGGGCAGTGCATCACCAGGCCTCCCTGGCTCAAATCTGTAAGGCCGCAACATGGTCTTCGGTACACACGTTTACTAGGTCCTACCAGGTGGACGTTAGAAGTCAGGAGGATGTCGCCTTTGGGCGCAGTGTGTTGCAGGCCGCAAAAGATCCTCATGTCTGATAGCGCTCAGCTTATATATGGTGTATCCCCCCCCTCATTTGGCATTGCTTTAGGACATCCCATTAGTAATGACTATGTCGCTCTGTGTCCCGTGATGTACGAGAAAGAAAATAGGATTTTTATAACAGCTTACCTGTAAAATCCTTTTCTTGGAGTACATCACGGGACACAGAGCTCCCGCCCCTCTTTAGGGACACTTATTGCTTTGCTACAAAACTGAGGTGCTCCCGGATGGGAGGGGCTTATATAGGGGAGGGTACTTCCGGTTTTGGAAGTTGCCAGTGCCAGCACCTGACGGTATCTATATAACCCATTAGTAATGACTATGTCGCTCTGTGTCCCGTGATGTACTCCAAGAAAAGGATTTTACAGGTAAGCTGTTATAAAAATCCTATTATTTCCTTAGTCATCCAGGGTTTCTGATTTTAAAAAACCTGAATGTGTTTATCCTCAGTAACATTGTCCACACAAGTTTTTATATAGTCCAAAACTGTTTCTGTATACAGATCTAAATCCTCTTTTTTAAATATCTCCCAATTTGTTCTTTCTAAACAATCCTGTAGCCTTGAGAGAGAGCCCTCTGGCCAAATTCTGTGTATTTTCCACTCTGGAACAATTTTCTGCCTGATAGGAATATATGCTGGAATAAGGAATAAAGAAAGGTGGTCTGACTGACCCAGATGGGATAGTGGAATGGCTCTGTAGGCCTGCTTAATATTGGAATACACCATATCCAATGTATTTTCACCTCTAGTAGCGCATTTTACAAACTGATGTAGTTTTGGCTGCGCGGCCCTCAAATTCGCTTTATTGAAATCACCTGCAACTACCAAAACCCCATCAGGATGTGCACGTTCATACTTGCCTATAAGATTTGACAAAATATCCAGAGCCACTGCAGTATCCGCATCTGGCGGTATATATACCGCAATAATGATCACCACTGTAAATTCTCTGGGTAAATAAAAAGGTCTACACTTCACCAGCATAAATTCCAAATCTGGCGAACAATTAGTGTCCTCAAGTTTACTATCAGAGCACCACTCATTTAAAACATAAATACAAGGGCCACCTCCTTTGCTCTTCCCTGAATTGCTATTTCTATCCTGGCGATAGAAAGTGTGGCCAGATATGTGCATAATAGTGTCTGGGACAAAAGGATGAAGCCACGTTTCAGTTATTATCAGCAGACAGCACTCTTTAACCAAATTGCATGTAGCGATCTGCAACTGCAACTCATCCATTTTAGGTATTATGGATCTAGCATTGGTTAGAAAGAGACTGGGCAGCGGGGGTCTGTGGGCCTGCCTTCTCAAGTGGCCTCAGAGCAAAGAAGAGCCCGGAACAAGAGGAACTTTGACCTCAAAGTTCGAATCCAGGACCTACAGCCAGGAGACAGAGTGCTGCTGCGAAACCTAGGAGTTCCAGGGAAGCATATGTAACGACACCCCGTGTATGAAAGGGGTTAACGCCGTTAGGATATTCCCTTTCCGACCACACGACAGCCACCAGACACCCCAACCAGCCGAATAAGACCCCATACAAATACTTCTCCCTCCACAAACGAGACAACCGCTCTGTTTAGGTTTCCAACTGGTCTCACAATCTTTATTGAGAGCCTGTTCTTATATACACCAAAATAATACTGCATTAATCTAAATGAACAATGGCCCAACTCCACCCACAGCATCACACAATGGTTACATAACGAGGCCCCAATACCCATTATTTTGACATCTCTTAGTAGACAACAGGTGAGTTCATTAGCTAATCCCTTTTCAGCTTAAATGACTACTATGCATAACCTTTATGTTCCCCAGACTGTCTGTCTGCTAATTTACAATACCCACAATTACAGAGTTGATTATCACAATACACAAAGAGGGGATCTTTAGAACACATCAGCCCTTTTCAATTAACCTGTTGAGTTCAGGATCAACAACCAGTAGATAGTTATTTTACAGATAGCCTTGGAAATATTGTGGATTAATATTACAGACCCATTTTAAAGCAATCCAAGACATATTCTCAATGTCCATTATTTTCTGGCTCATACTTTCTAAGAACTTCTGGGTTCCATGGGCCCTCCCGTTACAGCATAAATTAGCAGACAGATGGAGACCGGAACCATACGTGATCTGTAAGAAGTTGCCAGACCTGCCGGTGTATGAGCTAAAACCAGAAGGGAAGATAGGGCCGCTGAAGACATGGCACCAAAACCATTTACTTCCACTTTGAGAAGCGGTTCGGATACCTCCTGTAGAAGATTCCCCTGGATCATCCTCAAGCTTGGAGACACCTAGGCCAAACACTCGGTCTCAGGTGTCTCAGTCTGGAGAAATGGATGTCTCTGATCAGAGTGAAGAAGAAGAGCTTGGATGGTTGTGGGCTTCTCAGACCCCAGAACCCATGTCTATAGATCTTTCACCCTCTGAAGGTACTGTGGACAGTACATTGAATGTGGAAGCCACTGAGTTTGTTCCGTCTAGCCCTCTGTCTGAAAAGTGGGAAGATGCCATATGGTCACCTTCTGCTGATCATCAAGATTACTCCCAACATCTTCCTGCACCTGATCTGGAAGTACCAGAAGTGTTGGAGCCCAGTGTACCTACTCCAGAAGAGGATACAGTGAGGGATGAAACAGTCACCCCAAGAGAACAAAGGGCCGAGAGAACCATTCGTCCTCCTCGGAAGTTAACCTATACCCAGATGGGGGAAAGTTCTGAGGATACAGTAACCACTGCTCGGAGGACATTACCAACATCTGATCCTTCTGCCGTGCATTTGGTGGAAGGCAAACCCAGCTCACTCTCTGGCACAGTTAGGCAGGTCAACCCCATTGATGTAACCAGTGGGCAGGACAAGCTCCCTTCACCGTTTTGGTGGGAGTTTCCTCACTTCTCTAGTTGCCCTTAATGAGTTTGTATTTTCCTACTGTTGATACTGTCTTTGGGGGACCAAAGATTTCAAGTGGGGGGAGTGTGTAGCAGGGTATCATTTTCACCCACAAAACTACAGTTCCCAGCACGCTTTGAGGCACCCAGGGTGCATTTCCCCACGCAAGGACTGCTGGGGTGGACTTTATAAGGGGGAGGAGGAGCCTCGCTCTTTCTCTTGGAACGCCGCCCTCCCTGCAAGATAATCCCTGCAATCACCTGCTGCGCGTGCAAGGCGTAAATCCTGGGCCTCGCACTTTGTTCCAGAGAGCCTTCCGTTCCACCGAAGAGCCTGCTGAGCATCCGATCCTCCTGAGGTGCCACCATCTTTTGGGGGACCAAAGACCCGTTGTATCGTGGGCACGGTGAAGCAACTCATCGTAGCGGAGGTACCGGACAGGAGTCGGTCCGGTCTGGGTGAGAGAGCGCCAGCTCAGAACCACATCTAAGTAACTTTGTTGCCTATTAACTTTGCCTGGGCCCATCATTGACCACAGTTATACTTTGGAGAGACTGTCTGCTGAACTGAGTTTATCAGTCTCTCCAGTTTTATCAAGTTAGCGATTATTTGCTACCCCTACTGGATTACAGTTTGTTTCCTTATGTGCACCACCGAGAGTTGCTAGTGAAGATTCTTCTACAAACTATACCCCAAGTTATAGTCAGGCCTGACTGGGTAGTATAGGACATTGCTGGGCGTCATTTTTGCTCACGAGGGAGGATAGCTGCAGCGGGGATATTTTATTGTTACTGCATTATTGAATGTTATACTCTTTTATTGCGTGCACCTATATTGCAGGGATCTGCATGAGATATTGTATGCAAATTACCTTTTATACTTTTACCAATAGTAAAAAGTTATAGTTAAGTAATTTGGTGGTCAGTGTCAATTACTGTGCTGGGACATGGAAAGGGGGTTGTACCATATAACAGTATAGATATATTGCAGTTGTGCCATCTTCCCCCCCCCCCCCTTTCCTAACTGTGCCGCGAGAGGTTAGAGCCGATTGCCAGGGATTGATAGCGGTGCATTACAAGGCCCAAAACAAACAAGCTCTTAAACTGAGGGTATCGCTATACTTGTTATAGCTTGTTTTTTTTTTTAATAGTAATTTGTGATCATGGCCACATTACCTACATACAATAAAGCCTCGTACACACAGCTGGTTTTCTCGGCAAGAAAACTGCTGGGAGAGTTTTTTGCAGAGAAAAACGTTTGTGTGTATGGTTACTAGTCGGGAAAACTGCCGGGAATCTCGACGAGAAAAATAGAGAACCAGCTCTCTATTTTCTCGTCGGGACCCTCGTCAGACTGTTTCCCGATGAGAAAACCGTGCGTGTGTACGAGGCTTATATGCTTACCTGTCCTCAGGTAAGCCCGCGCATACTCGATGAGACTTTGACGCATGCGCGGTAGCTTGCAAGGGTAGTGTAGGGTAAAGCAAGATAGCGGCGATGGCATCGAATGTGACAAGCGCATGCTCGTCATATTCGATGACGTCATCGCATTCTTGCCATTCAAAAGAACGGTGTACACAGGGCTTGGCAAGAAAAGTTTGCCAGGAATCCCGTCAGGAAAAACAACGTTTTTTTCCTGACGGGATTCTCGCCTGTGTGTACAGGGCTTGAGTCGAGACCTCAAAAGGAAAAAAACAGAGGTGGAGGGAACATAGATCCAAAGAATGAATTATGTAGGCGCAATGAGATTGATGCGCTGCAGATCCATGGGTACATTTTCCTCTCTAGCAAGTCCCCAAAAATGGGCAGATGTTGAGAGTTAACTTACCCTTCTGTACCTTCATTATGGGCAGGGAGGAAATCTCATAATAATGGCCAATATGGAGATATTAAAGCTAGTGTAGCGTTACTCCGCATGTGCCGATGGTAATTTGGGCCGTTTCTCCCACTCACAGTATACAGTCAGCCGCGCAGCATTTTCAGCATTCTTCATCTGGCTCAAGGATCAGTCCAGGGGTTTCTTTTAGACCCCTTTCACACTGAGGGCATTTTGCAGGCGCTATAGGGTTAAAAATAGAGCCTGCAATCTGCCCTAAAACAGCTGCTCTATTGTCTCCAGTGTGAAAGCCCGAGGGCAGCCCGCTGGCAGGGTGTCAGGAAAAGTCCTGCCAGCAGCTTATGTGGAGCGCATTAGGAGCGGTGAACTCACCGCTCCTAATGTGCTCCTGCCCATTGAAATCAATGGGCAGCGCCGCCGTACCGCCGCGGCAATATGCTGCTGTAGCGGCGCATTTCGGGCTGGTTTAACCCTTTCTCGGCTGCCAGCAGGGGTTAAAAGTGCCCCACTAGCGGCTGAAATGCGCCGCAAATCCGACAGTAAAATAGCGGTGTTTTACTGCTATTTTACCGTCGACGCTATGGGCGGCACCAGTGTGAAAGGGGTCTTAGGGTTTTTATTAGAGCAGTAACTTGGATAGGGAAGGGGAGCATGGGATACCCAGGAACTGTAGAACAACTTTGGGACTGATTGGTTTCTGGCTGCACTGCACAAAACTGCAGTCTGTACTGCACAATCTCTGGATGTACAGTTTTCTTTTGGCTGTCTTGTAAAACTGCTGGCTGTACTGGGCAAACTTCTGAGCAGTAGTGTCCATTCCTGGCTGCTTTACACAACTCCTGGCTGCACTGCACTTGCTTGGAGGTGTAGACCACCCCAGAGTCAGTTCTTCTCTGTATAGCAGGATTAGTTACTCACTCCGTCCCAGAATGATTTGGCTTCAGCCCACCAACTACCTTCTGGCTCTGCTCAGTCTCTGGACACTGCTCCCTTAAGTAGCCCCTCCCCCCAGCCAAGCCTTGCTGGGACCTCTATGTCTTCAAAGGCTCCTCTGGCTTCCTTTCTATCTCTCTCCGCCCCAGAGGCAAAGACCCTGCACAACGGTCTCCTCCTGAAGGACTGGATCCAGAAACACTGCACCTTGGCTGCCAAGCCTCAGAGTATTTATGGGCTTCCTCCACCTTCTGGCCAAATCTCCCCAGATTGGCTGGAGTGTCATAAATATTCAGACTGCCTGTCCTGCACTCCCTCCCACTATACTTCTAGAAGTCTCTAGAAGACAGTGAGTAGCAGAACAAGCAGCCTGTTAGACACTGAACAACCCAAATCAAACCCTGCTTCACTGTTACAGAGGTGCTAACTAAATTTACCTAGCAGCCTACTCTGAACTATTAGGGTGCTACATCAGTATGAGGAAGACCAGCTCTTGACCTCACAAGGAAACTTCACAGTTTGCACTTTAGAGGCCTTCATACTTGGTATCGTACACACTCATGAAGTAGTTTAAATCGAAACTTTGGGATAAGCATGTGTATTCTTTCCTGAGTCTTGGTGTGCTTTGTGTTTTTCTTTCAGATCTGTGCATTGTTCCAGCATAAAACGTTGACACCCTGCAGGAGCTTTAAGTAATAAAGACCGGTCACAGCTGCTCTCTCTCCTTGTGCAGGGTTACTGGTAGGACAGCCATCAGAAATTTTGGGCCACTTTTTTTTAAAACTCTTACAACTTAATATATACTTTATCCCATGCCCTCCTACAATCCCTCCTCCTCCTCCTCCTCCTGTCACATCTCCCCCATCCTATTCCCTCCTCCTCCTCCATCCCATGTCCCCCTCCTCCAGTCCCATCTCCTCCATCCCATGTCCTCCTCCTCAGTCCCATCTCCTTTATTCCATGCCCTCCTGCTCCAGTCTCATCTCATCCATCCCATGTCCTCCTACTGTCCTATCTCCTCTACTCCATGTCCTATCTCCTCAATTCTATGTCCTCCTCTTCCTCCAGTCCCATCTCCTCAATTCTATGTCCTCCTCTTCCTCCAGTCCCATCTCCTCAATTCTATGTCCTCCTCTTCCTCCAGTCCCATCTCCTCCATCCCATGTCCTCCTCCTCCAGTCTAGTCCCATCGCCTGCATCCCATGTCGTCCTCCTCCCCCTGCTGCAATCCCATCGCCTGCATCCCATGTCCTCCTCCAGTCCGATCTCCTCTATACCATTTCCTCCTCCTCCATCCCATGTCCAGTCAAGCTCTATGCCTATATACAGGTCCTTCTCAAAAAATTAGCATATTGTGATAAAGTTCATTATTTTCTGTAATGTACTGATAAACATTAGACTTTCATATATTTTAAAATTAATACACACAACTGAAGTAGTTCAAGCCTTTTCTTGTTTTAATATTGATGATTTTGGCATACAGCTCATGAAAACCCAAAAATCCTATCTCAAAAAATTAGCATATCATGAAAAGGTTCTCTAAACGAGCTATTAACCTAATCATCTGAATCAACTAATTAACTCTAAACACCTGCAAAAGATTCCTGAGGCTTTTAAAAACTCCCAGCCTGGTTCATTACTCAAAACCGCAATCATGGGTAAGACTGCCGACCTGACTGCTGTCCAGAAGGCCATCATTGACACCCTCAAGCAAGAGGGTAAGACACAGAAAGAAATTTCTGAACGAATAGGCTGTTCCCAGAGTGCTGTATCAAGGCACCTCAGTGGGAAGTCTGTGGGAAGGAAAAAGTGTGGCAGAAAACGCTGCACAACGAGAAGAGGTGACCGGACCCTGAAGAAGATTGTGGAGAAGGACCGATTCCAGACCTTGGAGGACCTGCGGAAGCAGTGGACTGAGTCTGGAGTAGAAACATCCAGAGCCACCGTGAACAGGCGTGTGCAGGAAATGGGCTACAGGTGCCGCATTCCCCAGGTCAAGCCACTTTTGAACCAGAAACAGCGGCAGAAGCACCTGACCTGGGCTACAGAGAAGCAGCACTGGACTGTTGCTCAGTGGTCCAAAGTACTTTTTTCGGATGAAAGCAAATTTTGCATGTCATTCGGAAATCAAGGTGCCAGAGTCTGGAGGAAGACTGGGGAGAGGGAAATGCCAAAATGCCTGAAGTCCAGTGTCAAGTACCCACAGTCAGTGATGGTCTGGGGTGCCATGTCAGCTGCTGGTGTTGGTCCACTGTGTTTTATCAAGGGCAGGGTCAATGCAGCTAGCTATCAGGAGATTTTGGAGCACTTCATGCTTCCATCTGCTGAAAAGCTTTATGGAGATGAAGATTTCATTTTTCAGCACGACCTGGCACCTGCTCACAGTGCCAAAACCACTGGTAAATAGTTTACTGACCATGGTATTACTGTGCTCAATTGGCCTGCCAACTCTCCTGACCTGAACCCCATAGAGAATCTGTGGGATATTGGGAAGAGAAAGTTGAGAGACGCAAGACCCAACACTCTGGATGAGCTTAAGGCCGCTATCGAAGCATCCTGGGCCTCCATAACACCTCAGCAGTGCCACAGGCTGGTTGCCTCCATGCCACGCCGCATTGAAGCAGTCATTTCTGCAAAAGGATTCCCGACCAAGTATTGAGTGCATAACTGAACATAATTATTTGAAGGTTGACTTTTTTTGTATTAAAAACACTTTTCTTTTATTGGTCGGATGAAATATGCTAATTTTTTGAGATAGGATTTTTGGGTTTTCATGAGCTGTATGCCAAAATCATCAATATTAAAACAAGAAAAGGCTTGAACTACTTCAGTTGTGTGTAATGAATCTAAAATATATGAAAGTCTAATGTTTATCAGTACATTACAGAAAATAATGAACTTTATCACAATATGCTAATTTTTTGAGAAGGACCTGTATATATATATATATATATATATAGTGAGGGAAAGAAGTATTTGACCCCCTGCTGATTTTGTACGTTTGTCCACTGACAAAGAAATGATCAGTCTATAATGTTAATGGTAGGTTTATTTTAATAGTAAGAGACAGAATAACAACAAAAATATCCAGAAAAACGCAGTTCAAAAAAGTTATAAATTGATTTGCATTTTAATGAGTGAAATAAGTATTTGATCCCCTATCAATCAGCAAGATTTCTGGCTCCTAGGTGTCATTTATACAGGTAACAAGCTGAAATTAGGAGCACTCTCTTAATGGGAGTGCTCCTAATCTCAGCTTGTAATCTGTATAAAATACACTTGTCCACAGAAGCAATCAATCAGATTCTAATCTCTCCACCATGGCCAAGACCAAAAAACTGTCCAAGGATGTCGGGGACAAGATTGTAGACCTACAGTCTAGGATTCCATGCAAGATTTCACCTTGTGGAGTTTCAATGATCATGGGAACGGTGAAAAATCAGCCCAGAACTACACAGGAGAATCTTGTCAATGATCTCAAGGCAGCTGGGACCATAGTCACCAAGAAAACAATTGGTAACACACTACACCATGAAGGACTGAAATCCTGCAGCGCTCGCAAGGTCCCCCTTCTCAAGAAAGCACATTTACAGGCCTGTCTGAAGTTTACTAATGAACATCTGAATGATTCAGAGGAAAACTGGGTGAAAGTATTGTGATCAGATGAGACCAAAATCAAGCTCTTTGGCATCAACTCAACTCGCCGTGTTTGGAGGAGGAGGAATGCTGCCTATGACTCCAAGAACACCATTCCCACCATCAAACATTTAGGTGGAAACATTATGCTTTGTGGGTGTTTTTCTTCTAAGGGGACAGGACAACTTCACTGCATCAAAGGGACAATGGACGGGGCCATGTACTGTCAAATCTTGGTTGAGAACCTCTTTCCCTCAGCCAGGGCATTGAAAATGGGTCGTGGATGGGTATTCCAGCATGACAATGACCCAAAACACATGGCCAAGGCAACAAAGGAGTGGCTCAAGAAGAAGCACATTGGATCTCCCACAGTACACAGAACATGAAAATTCAATAATTTTAGTAAATATAAACTGATAAATGCCTTTTCTCATCAGCAGTATACAGCAGCCTTGTGACTTATATCAGTTCCTAGTAAACCTTGTAGGAGGAGTTTTTATTCTACTCTGCTCTTCTGTCTGGACATGTCTGGACAATGCTGATTGGTCCTGTGCTGATCACATGCACCCTTCCAAGAAAAAAAAAACTCTCTAGCAATACACACCAAACTAAGTAAATAGCAAAGAATCACCTGGTGCCAAACGGCACGGTGGAAGAACCCCATAGGCCCCTTTCACACTGAGGCGTTGAAAAAAACGCAAAAAATTATGAGTTTTTTTTACCGCGATTTTACAGCGTTTTTACCGTGTTCGCTGTAAAAATAGCACTAACGCCTATGCGTTTTTACCGCGTTTGCGGTAAAATAGCGCTAACGCCTATGTATTTTACCGCGTTTTTACCGCGTTCGCTGTGAAAATAGCGCTAACGCCTATGTGTTTTACCGCGTTTTTACCGCGTTACTCATTCATTTCAATGGAGATAGGCGTTTTTACAGCGCTATTTTTAGCGCCCTAAAGATGCTCCAAAAAAGCTGTTTGCAGGATTTTTTCCAACGCACAGCCAGCACAACGCCTCAGTGTGAAAGCCCTCAGGGCTTTCACATTGAGAATGATGGGGCAGGATTATTTCAGGCATTTTTACAGTGCTATTTTTACTGCGAAAACACAGTAAAAACGCCTCAGTGTGAAAGGGGCCTAATAGACAGGCCAAAAAACAGGAGTATGAAGGTAAAAAAGTTTATTATTGAACATTGATAAAAGTATGCATATAAAACTTGTTTGTTTTGGACAATATCTAATACCCAACATAAAACAGTAAAGGCTAGTCACTAGTCGATACAGCATATAACACCTTACATGTTACGGACTAGAAGTCCTTCAGAGGTTTTTGTTATAAATTCAGATGGGTATAAGATTTCTACAAAGAAAGTATACAAAATTAGTATAAATTAACACATCAATATTGTTGCAACTTCACTAATGCTGTGCAAACATTTAATATAGCAGGTATTGTCAGTCAAATTGTTGGTAACTTACATTGTAAACAAAACAGACAAAACATGTCTGAAGGGATTGACATGATCGAATCACACATGAGAGGCATATCAGATCAGATCAGCACATCCGGTAGGAGGAAGGAGACCTGCTTCGCTACGAGGACTCAGACTGATGGAATGTTTGACATTCCAACTGGAAATGGGCCAGCAAGTACTAATTCGAACAATTATAAGTACATAATGTTGAACACTAAGTTGAACAGACATATCACAACATATGTGGTCGTGTGCTTGTAATATAGTATCCAAATAGTAAAGGAAGTGAGCATACCTGGAAAGAGGTGTATAGCACATATGCCTGTCCTCCTTCAGCATCTGACAAAGGAGCAGGCATATGAGCGATTGTCAGATGGCTGACAGCCAATCACGATATTAATTGTGATGGCTGTCAGCTGGCACCATAAGGAGGAGGAATAGACCAGCGTGTATGCCAAGACGCTTCCTCCCCTAGGAGGCGGGACCGTGTCATCACGCCGCTGACGCCTGAGTGGCGCCCGCTGTGCCTCAAGATGGAGCGCAAGTGGTGTGGACACCATAAGGGGTCCAATTGCCAGAACAGGGATGTCCAGAGCCATCCCGCCCAGCCAATGGGGAGACTAGCAGGGGACTCCCGTGTGCCGGGAGCAAAACAGACTGATGCCACTGCCCCAGATGTGCTTTGGTAATGAGAGAGAGATAGAGCAGTGGGAGGGGAGAAAGCGCCCATAGCCACGCCCTGTACCTGGCGGTAGTGGGAATCGAGAAAGGAGAAGAAATTATGCCTCAGTATAAAATCCAAAGCTGACAGGACAAACCGAACCCTTGGGGGCTCGAAATGGCTCTGTCGATAAATTATGTCCTTCAAGGCAAAAAGACCCTTAGTATGAGGTATCGAACTGTAGAGGGCCTCAATGCCAATGGCAACCACAATGGTATGGCCATCGACACGGAGGCCGTCCAGTATTGCGCTAAATAAATTTTTTGGGGGAACTAGATCTAAAAATGCCAAAGAGTGTGTACACCGCTCAGGTGAATAAATGATCAGCAATCCAGTGTGGGTGCCAGCCCCGGCTCACACGCTGTGTTCGTGTAAAACGCGTCTACAAATTGAATCCTGTTGTATCCTATCTGATGGTTGGCATGTGTAAATAAAGGACTTCAATTCGTCCAAGCTCCATGGTGATGTGCGGCCGATTTTTCTCCTATATAATGGGAATTAGATCTAGCTGGGGGGTTGATGATAATGAAGCATCATTGAAAAATATAGGATTCTTTTATAAGTTTTCAGTGAATAAGCACTAGCTTTTTGAATGAGCAGGGAGGCCAATATCATTGTTTTAAAAACAGAAATATATTTTTTCTACTTTTTCCTATATAAAGGATTTGGGATCCAAATAAGGCAATGGCAGGCACTTATACCCAGGAATAGTTGGATTAGTTAGTGCTGAATGACCTTTCTGAGCCACTGAGTGGCAGACACTGCAATTGACTATGAATGTTTGATGTCCATTGGAACATAAAACATCAGTAGATTATTTAGGTTTAATAAAAAAAAAATTAGGACTCTAAAGACCATAAGGATGTTAAGTAGAATATTTTATGAGGTGCAGAGTCATCTCTGCAGCTTTGGATAAGGCAGGAAAACCAACAATGAACTGGAGTTTTTTTACATTTTGTTACAGGGTGTGACAGTACCACAGCTAGGGACATTGCTAGGATTGTAAAAACCTGAGTCTCTCCTGGGCACAATGAACAGAGAAAATTAGCTGTGCATACATCTTGCAAAGCTGAACAGTGGGCAGGGTTAAAGTGATATTAAACATACAGGGGTTGATTTACTAAAGGAAAATCCACTTTGCACTTGAAAGTGCACTGAAAGTGCACATGGAAGTGCAGATGCTGTACATCTGAGGGGGACATGCAAGGAAAATAAAAAACAGCATTTTAGCTTGCACATGATTGGATGATAAAATCAGCAGAGCTTCCCCTAATTTCAGAGCTTCCCCTCAGATTTACAGCGATCTACAGCGACTGCACTTCCATGTGCACTTTCAAGTGCAAAGTGGATTTTCCTTTAGTAAATCAACACCATAATGTTTTATTGCCATGATCCCTTCTATTTATGTATAAAGATCATGCCAATTTATTGAATTTAATATTAAACAGCATCTGAGTACTTTATTTAATCATTACTGTTCAGCAGTAGTGATGAGCCGAACACCCCCGGGTTCGGTTCGCACCAGAACCCGCGAACGGACCGAAAGTTCGCACGAACTTTAGAACCCTATTAAATACAATGGATGCGAACGTTCGAAATCTAAAGTGCTAATTATAATGACTATTATGCATGTTATTGTCCTAAAAAGGGTTTGGGAACCCGGGTTCTGCACCAGGGGACATGTATCAATGCAAAAAGAAGTTTTAAAAACGGCCGTTTTTCTGGAGCAGTCATTTTAATGATGCATAAAGTGAAAAAAAAAAGTCAAATATTGCTTTAAATATCGTACCTGGGGGGTGTCTAAAGTATGCCTGTGAAGTGCCACGTGTTTCCCGTGTTTAGAACTGTCCCTGCACGAAATTACATTTCTAAAGGAAAAAAAGCCATTTAAAACTGCTTGCGGCTTTAATGTAATGTCTGGTCCCGGTAATATGGATGAAAATCTTTAAGAAAAATGGCATAGCTACCCCATTACACACACCCCCCCCTCTACCCCAGCTCATTACCAGCCCCTTTGGGTCTTGTATGGATATTAAGGGGAACCCCGCACACAAAATAAAAAAGGCCCTATATACTCTGAACAGCCGTATACAGGCGGTGCATACAAGACAGGGACTGTAGGTTTGTTCTTATGTAGAATCTGTTTGTAATTTTGAACAGGTACATTGTTTAAGTGTAGCTCCAGGCAAAAAAATCTATTTTTAAGCTTTTTGGAAAACATAGGGAAGGGTTATCACCCCTGTAACATTTGTTTTGCTGTCTGTGCAGTGTGCACCTGTTCAGAACAGTTAACCTCACTTTCCGTCCTAATGACAAATGTTTTTTGAAAATTTGGGGTTTTTATTGAAACAAGAATTGGTGATAAAGCATCAGTGGAGAGGAGACACTTTTTTCCCATATTAACTCTTACAGGAGAGAATTTGCCTTCCTAGGGGTAGATTTCCTCTCACTTCCTGTTGTATCCTTCCGTTTGCAAGGAGGAGTCGTTTGTAAGTTGGATGTTTGAAAGTAGGGGCCTGCCGTATATACTCAGCTGAAATTTGCCCCTTACATGTTGGTGTTGCCACAACACTGTGAGCCCTCACAGTTACTCTTGGTGGGCGCATGAATGGGCCCTGCTGTGAATTATTAGATCAAGAATTGTAATTGCATGCCCCTGTTGAACAGGGGCTGAAAAATTGGGCCTTTGGTGGTGGTGGTGGTGGTGGTGTTGACACAACACTGTAAGGCCTCACAGTTAGTCTAGGTGGGCGCAGGAATGGGCCCTGCTGTGAATTATTAGATCAAGAATTGTAATTACATGCCCCTGTTAAACAGGGGCAGAAAAATTGGGCCTTAGGCACTGGTGCCACAACACTGCAACCCCTCACAGATACTGTACTTGGAGCACAGCAATGAGCCCTGTTGCAAAGTATTGCATCAAAAATTGTAATTACACGCCCCTGTTAAACAGGGGCTGAAAAATTGGGCCTTAGCCCCTGGTGCTGGTGCCACGACACTGCAACCTCTCCCAGATACTCTAGTTGGAGTGCAGGACGGAGCCCTGCTGCAAAGCATTGCATAAAAAATTGTAATTACATGCCACTGTTAAACAGGGGCATAAAAATTGGGCCTTAGGCACTGGTGCCACAACACTGCAACCCCTCACAGATACTGTACTTGGAGCACAGCAATGAGCCCTGTTGCAAAGTATTGCATCAAAAATTGTAATTACACGCCCCTGTTAAACAGGGGCTGAAAAATTGGGCCTTAGCCACTGGTGCTGGTGCCACGACACTGCAACCACTCCCAGATACTCTAGTTGGAGTGCAGGAATGAGCCCCGCTGCAAAGCATTGCATAAAAAATTGTAATAACACACCCCTGTTAAACAGGGGCTGAAAAATTGGGCCTTAGCCACTGGTGGCGGCACCCAGAAACAAAAATGTTCTTCCAAGCTATCATCTTCAATCGGATCATTGAGGAGGAGGAGGATAGTCAGTCAACATAACAGGACAGTCTCTCAGCATCAGCATCAGTCTTGAAGGGATGTGACATTTGAAAATAAATTAGTCTGTTATATCAGCTTCAGGTGTTTGGTAGCTGGTGGTGATCCAAGACTGGTTCATCTTTATGAAGGTCAGTCGATCAACAGAGTCGGTGGACAGGCGCACCCTGTGATCTGTGACAAATCCTCCAGCAGCACTGAATGTGCGTTCTGAAAGAACGCTGGATGCAGGACAGGCCAGTAGCTCAATTGCATACTGTGCAAGCCAGTGGCGGCCCGTCCATAGGGGGCGCCCGGGCGCCGCCCCCCCCCCCTCCTGTGGTCACCAAAAAAAAAAAAAACGGGCCCTTTAAGAGGTTTTTTTTTTTAATGTCTTTTTTTTTACACATGGCGACGCGACCATAGTGGGCGCAGAAGCGCCGCTACCGCTCGCTTCTGCGCCCGGCCGTCACTCACCACAACAATACATAGGTTCATGCATTGCATGAACCTATGTATTGCTGCCGCCCACTATTCAGATGGCCGGCCCCTTGAGCGCCGGCCATCTGAGTCACAGCATCTGATTGGCCTTTAGAAGTGCCTATCAGAGCCAGCAGGCTCTGATAGGTTTCCCGACTACAGCCTGAGGGCTGTAATCGGCTTCTAAATACCTAATGAGAGGACGCACAGGGGTGCGTTCCCTGGCCAATCAGGTTCACCGGGTCTGGTTACCGGTAACCTGATTGGCTGAAGCGACATCGAGGGCGGGAGAAGACATCGAGGACGGAAGAAGGACGGCGCTGACTCGAGGAAGGTAAGTGCAGGGCTGGGGGGGGGGGGAGAAACTGGCTATATTATAGGGGAGAAACTGGCTGCATATGGGGGAGAAACTGGCTGTATATTGGGGGAGAAACTGGCTGCATATTGGGGGAGAAACTGGCTGCATATTGGGGGAGAAACTGGCTGTATATTGGGGGAGAAACTGGCTGCATTATGGGGGAGAAACTGGCTGTATATTGGGGGAGAAACTAGCTGTATATTGGGGGAGAAACTAGCTGTATATTGGGGGAGAAACTAGCTGTATATTGGGGGAGAAACTGGCTGCATTATGGGGGAGAAACTGGCTGCATTATGGGGGAGAAACTGGCTGCCTATGAGGGGAGAAACTGGCTGCATTATGGGGGAGAAACTGGCTGTATATTGGGGGAGAAACTGGCTGCATATAGGGGAGAAACTGGCTGCACTATGGGGGAGAAACTTGCTGTATATTGGGGGAGAAACTGGCTGCATATGGGGGAGAAACTGGCTGCATTATGGGGGAGAAACTGGCTGTATATTGGTGGAGAAACTGGCTGCATTATGGGGGAGAAACTGGCTGTATATTGGGGGAGAAACTGGCTGCATATAGGGGAGAAACTGGCTGCATATGGGGGAGATACTGGCTGTATATTGGGGGAGAAACTGGCTGCATATAGGGGAGAAACTGGCTGTATATTGGGGGAGAAACTGGCTGCATTATGGGGGAGAAACTGGCTGTATATGGGGGAGAAACTGGCTGCATTATGGGGGAAAAACTGGCTGCATATGGGGGAGAAACTGGCTGCATATGGGGGAGAAACTGGCTGCATTATGGGGGAGAAACTGGCTGTATATTGGGGGAGAAACTGGCTGCATTATGGGGGAGAAACTAGCTGTATATTGCGGGAGAAACTGGTTGCATTATGGGGGAGAAACTGGCTGCATTATGGGGGAGAAACTGGCTGCATATAGGTGAGAAACTGGCTGCATATAGGGGAGAAACTGGCTGCATTATGGGGGAGAAACTAGCTGTATATTGGGGGAGAAACTGGCTGCATTATGGGGGAGAAACTGGCTGCATTATGAGGGAGAAACTGGCTGCATATAGGGGAGAAACTGGCTGCATTATGGGGGAGAAACTGGCTGTATATTGGGGGAGAAACTGGCTGCATTATGGGGGAGAAACTGGCTGCATTATGGGGGAGAAACTGGCTGCATTATGGGGGAGAAACTGGCTGCATTATGGGGGAGAAACTGGCTGCATATAGGGGAGAAACTGGCTGCATATAGGGGAGAAACTGGCTGCATTATGGGGGAGAAACTAGCTGTATATTGGGGGAGAAACTGGCTGCATTATGGGGGAGAAACTGGCTGCATTATGGGGGAGAAACTGGCTGCATATAGGGGAGAAACTGGCTGCATTATGGGGAAGAAACTGGCTGCATATGGGGGAGAAACTGACTGCATATGGGGGAGAAACTGGCTGCATATGGGGGAGAAATTGGCTGCATATAGGGGAGAAACTGACTGTATATTGGTGGAGAAACTGGCTGCATTATGGGGGAGAAACTGGCTGTATATTGGGGGAGAAACTGGCTGCATATGGGGGAGAAACTGGCTGTATATTGGGGGAGAAACTGGCTGTATATTGGGGGAGAAACTGGCTGCATATAGGGGAGAAACTGGCTGCATTTGGGGGAGAAACTGGCTGCATATAGGGGAGAAACTGGCTGTATTATGAGGACAAACTGGCTGTATTATTGGGGGAGAAACTGGCTGCATTATGGGGGAGAAACTGGCTGCAATATGGGGGAGAAACTGGCTGCATTATGGGGGAGAAACTGGCTGCATATGGGGGGGAAACTGGCTGCATTTGGGGACAAACTAGTGGCGTTTGGGCACAGTGGCTGCGTTTAATGGGCACAGTGGCGGCAATTGATGATTTTTTTTTTCAGTTTGTTTGCGCCCCCCCAAAAAATTTGAGCACCAGCCGCCACTGGTGCAAGCTCTGGACAGTGATCCATCCTCAAGACCCAGTAAGCCAGAGGATTTTCGGTGGGGAAGGTGTCCAAGTCTGACCTTGCCCCTAGGTATTCCTGCACCATGTATATCAGACGCTGGCGATGGTTGCTGGAACCGATCATACCTTGGGGCTGCGGACTAAAGAATTGTCTGAACGCTTCGGTCAGACGGCCACCTTCCCCACCGCTCCTTCTTTGACTGACCGAAGCCTCAGCAACTCATTGTCCAGGACCAGGAGTTTGTAACCTCCCAGTCTCTGGGAAAGCGTTGCACAGACCTTTCTGCAAGGCCTCCCGGAGTTGTCTCATCCTCTGCTCCCTCTGCGACGGTAACATAAGGTCCGCAACCTTACCCTTGTACCGTGGATCAAGGAGAGTGGCCAGCCAGTAATGGTCCCTCTCCTTGATCCGAAGAATACGAGGATCCTTCCGCAGACTTTGGAGGATCAGAGAGGCCATGCAGCGTAGGTTAGCTGAGGCATTCGGTCCGGAGTCCTCTGGGTCACTAAGGACGACATGATCCGCAGCCACCTCCTCCCAGCCACGTACAAGTCCACTGGTTTCTTGGGACTGTAAATCATCCCTAAAAGACTGCTGCTGATGATGCTGAGTGCCAGGCTCCACCTCCATGCTTCCACAATCCTCCTCCTCCTCCACTTCTTCCTGTGTGATGGGTGGGACAGAAGGAACACTGTCTGGGTAAAGGGTGCCTTGAGAGGCAAGGAAGTCCTCCTCTTCCTGCCTCTGTTCTGCCTCAAGTGCCCTGTCCATTATTCCACGCAGCGGAGAGGAGGTTGGTGCCATTGTCGCAAACTACCATTCCTAGCTTAAGCTGGCGTGGCGTCAACCACCTCTCGGCCTGCCCCTGCAGAGCAGACAGAACCTCTGCCCCAGTGTGGCTCCTGTTCCCCAAACACACCAGCGCAAGCACGGCATGGCATCTTTTTGCCTGCGTACTTGCGTAGCCCCTTGAACGCCTACGGAGCACCGCTGGTTCCATGAACAAAGCACAGGAAGAGGCCACGGAGGAAGAAGAAGAGGAGGGGGTGGAGGACAGAGGTGTGTCACAACCAGTAGTAGCATTTTGGAGGCGTGGCGGTGGAACAACCTCCAACACTACTGCACCTTGTCCTGCATCCTTCCCAGCTGCCAAAAGAGTGACCCAATGGGCCGTGAAAGAAAGGTAACGTCCCTGTCCATGCCTGCTGGACCATGAGTCAGCGGTAATATGCACCTTACCGCTGACCGCCCTGTCCAGCGAGGCCAAGACATTGCCTTCCACATGCCGGTAGAGAGCCGGAATCGCCTTCCGTGAGAAAAAGTGGCGTTTGGGAACCTGCCACTGAGGAACCGCACATTGCACAAACTCACGGAAGGGGGCCGAGTCTACCAACTGAAAAGGCAGCAGTTGAAACGCTAGCAATTTAGCCAAGCTAGCATTCAACCGCTGGGCATGTGGATGGCTGGGAGTGAACTTCTTTTGACAGTCCAGCAGCTGGGGCAGGGAAATTTGCCTGCTAGAATCGGACGTTGGTGTACTGCTAGCAGAGTGCCTGCAAGTACTTGGCTGTGACACACCTAATTCTACACCTTCATTCCTCTCAGAGCAGGTTTCAGAGAGGACTGAAGGTATAGTGGGGTTGGAGATCCCAGCTGATGCGGTGCAAGAAGAGGTCAGCTTTGTTCTTTGGTGTGGGTCTTTAAGGTAGGCTTGCCAACGAGCTGCATGGCAGGTCAACATATGTCTGGTCAAGCATGTGGTGCCCAAGCGGGTGATGTTTTGGCCACGCGATATACGCTTGAGACAAATGTTGCAAACAGCAGCTGTGCGATCTGATGCACTCGACTCAAAAAAGGCCCACACCAAAGAACTTTTTGAATAACGGGCAGAGGCAGCGCCCTGCACAGGCGGAGCTCTGCGGTGTGATTCCGTCGGTGTGCTGCCCTTACGCTGGCCCCCCGAGGGCATCCTGCCTCGTTGGAGATGTGCCTCCTCCTCATCCTCCTCCTCCTCCTCTCTCCTATTAGGCACCCACGTGGAGTCAGTGACCTCATCATCCCCTCCCTCCTCATCACTGGAGCCAATCTGGCAGTATGCTGCAGCTGCTGGAACATGATTGCCAGATTGGTGTCCTTCTAGAGCATCCCCTTTCTCTGCTCTCACGCTACTGCCTTCCTCTAGCTGGGTATCATCATCAGACCCTTCGAAACGCTGGGCATCCTCCTAGAGCATGTACCCAACACTGTGCTCAAACAGTTTGGGGGACTCCTCAGGAGGACATGGTTGGTCTAGGGAAGGAGTGACTGATGATGACATTGATACCAGGGAAGAGGACGCTTGGGCAGCTGCTTTGCCAGTACCCTGAGCCTGGGTGAGAGAGGATGAGGAGGATGAGGAGGGCTTGGTCATCCACTCTACCAAGTCTTCGGCATGATGCGGCTCAACACGTCCAGCTGCCGAAAAGAAGGACAAGCGTGTCCCATGGCCACGTGCTGATGGCGATGCACCGCGTCCACGACCAGCACTGTTGTCTCTAGACACAGAGCCTGCTTACCCTCTTTTATTGGCTCCTGACTGTCTGCCTCTCCTTGTTTGCCTTCCAGACATTCTAATGGCCTGCAGGAAAATGGGAAAAGCAGCAATACAGGCTAAGTTAAGGTGTAATATGGTCAGGAGGTACACTCCGCCCGCTGTAAGTGCCGCAAAATCCTGTTGGTGTAACACACCAGGAAAAAGCAGCAATACAGGCTAAGTTAAGGTGTAATATGGTCAGGAGGCACACTCCGCCCGCTGTAAGTGCCGCAAAATCCTGTTGGTGTAACACACCAGGAAAAAGCAGCAATACAGGCTAAGTTAAGGTGTAATATGGTCAGGAGGTACACTCCGCCCGCTGTAAGTGCCGCAAAATCCTGTTGGTGTAACACACCAGGAAAAAGCAGCAATACAGGCTAAGTTAAGGTGTAATATGGTCAGAAGGTACACTCCGCTCGCTGTAAGTGCCGCAAAATCCTGTTGGTGTAACACACCAGGAAAAAGCAGCAATACAGGCTAAGTTAAGGTGTAATATGGTCAGGAGGTACACTCCGCCCGCTGTAAGTGCCGCAAAATCCTGTTGGTGTAACACACCAGGAAAAAGCAGCAATACAGGCTAAGTTAAGGTGTAATATGGTCAGGAGGCACACTCCGCCCGCTGTAAGTGCCGCAAAATCCTGTTGGTGTAACACACCAGGAAAAAGCAGCAATACAGGCTAAGTTAAGGTGTAATATGGTCAGGAGGCACACTCCGCCCGCTGTAAGTGCCGCAAAATCCTGTTGGTGTAACACACCAGGAAAAAGCAGCAATACAGGCTAAGTTAAGGTGTAATATGGTCAGAAGGTACACTCCGCTCGCTGTAAGTGCCGCAAAATCCTGTTGGTGTAACACACCAGGAAAAAGCAGCAATACAGGCTAAGTTAAGGTGTAATATGGTCAGGAGGTACACTCCGCCCGCTGTAAGTGCCGCAAAATCCTGTTGGTGTAACACACCAGGAAAAAGCAGCAATACAGGCTAAGTTAAGGTGTAATATGGTCAGGAGGCACACTCCGCCCGCTGTAAGTGCCGCAAAATCCTGTTGGTGTAACACACCAGGAAAAAGCAGCAATACAGGCTAAGTTAAGGTGTAATATGGTCAGGAGGCACACTCCGCCTGCTGTAAGTGCCGCAAAATCCTGTTGGTGTAACACACCAGGAAAAAGCAGCAATACGGGCTAACTTCAGGTGTATAATGTGCAGGAGGCTTAGCAACAATGACACTGACACTGTCCCCTGCCTATCCTTCTCTCTCCCTGCACACAAGGTTTATCAAAGTATATGACACTGACACTCTCCCTGCCTATCCTTCTCTCTCCCTACACACAAGGTTTAGCAAAGAATATGACACTGACACTCTCCCTGCCTATCCTTCTCTGTCCCTACACACAAGGTTAAGCAAAGAATAGATTTGACAAGATTTGACACTGTCCCTCCCTATCCTTCACTTTCCCTGCTCCGGAACACACTACACAAGGCCGCCGCGCTGGCGGCCTTTTATAGTGTGGGGCGTGTACTAAACCCCCTCAGCTATAATTGGCCACAGGCATCCTGCCTGTGGCCAATCATTGCTCTCCTCGCTGCCGGCGCTGTGATTGGCCAAGCATGCAGGGTCACAGTGCATGCTTGGCCAATCACAGCGCCGGGATTACACTGCGATGGCGCAGTGTATTGTGGGCCGTTCGCGTCACTCGAATTTGGCGCGAACGGCCCAAATCGTTTGTTGTTCGCCGAACGTACGAACAGCCGAGGTTCGAGTCGAACCTATGTTCGACTCGAACACCGAGCTCATCCCTATTCAGCAGTCACATAACATTTCCCAGGTTTTTCCCATCAGGGAAAAATCTGAGAGAAGGATTTCTAGTACTCTGCTGATGTATGATCTAAAGCAGTAGAGGACATCTGGACTATGAATCTGTGTCTGCACAGCACTGATTTGGTGCTGTGCAGGTCACATGACAAATGCATTGCAGTACACAAATGTGAATGGTCACATTGGTTTCAATGTATTTTTTTACATTGATGTTTTGTGCATTTCAAAATGCACACACAAATGCAAATGTATGAACAAGGCCACTCCACTGGGCTATTGCCCTTAATTTTTCCTACAATTCTCTATGGACTCACCCAAAGGAACATTCACCCCTATATATTTAGAAAACGGAGTGGAAATTCAAGCAAAATTTACCCAGTAAAAATGATATTCCCTAATATTTAACTGTACTGTATCTGTTTTTAAACATGAGATCAGTAACATTCACTCTTAATTTTACTGGACATTCTTTAAACATATTTTTATCTAAAGTGGCCTTGCATTAGGTGCCAAATCATTTGATTTTCTACTGGAAATGGAATGATTATCTATGGGGAGTGCTGAACCTGTGCTTTCAATACAGTCCCCGAGTTACGAACGACTCCTACTTACGAACGGAGGTGGCGTGACGTCACTGCCGACAGCTTGAGCTCCACGCTGATCCTGGAAATCACTGAGTAGCCATCTTGCAGAAGAGGACACATACCACACTGCAGTACTACATGTACTGCATGCCCCACATACAGGATTGCATGCCCAGAAGCGCCCGGAAACAAGTACTGTTCCAACTTACAAACAAATACAAACAAACAAATTAGACTTAAAGGGGTTGTAAAGGAAAAAGTTTTTTCACCTTAATGCATCCTATGCATTAAGGTGAAAAAACATCCGACAATACCGCCCCCCCCCCCCCCCCCCAGCCCTCAGTTTACTTACCTGAGCCCTCTAAAGTCCCGCGCTCGGCCCCGACATCCTCCTCGACGTTCAGCCTGGCCGTTGATTGGCTACAGTGGATGGATTGAAAGCAGCGCAGCCATTGGCTGGCGCTGCTGTCAATCACATCCAATGACGCGGCGCGCCGGGGGGGGGGGCCGAGTTATACAGTGAGCGTCAATAGCCACCGGCTGTATCACGGGAGTGTGCCCGCAATCACTCACCACCATGCTCGCTAATAGGTGGTGAGTTATTGCGGGGAGGAGCCGAGACAGCTGCCGAGGGACCCCAGAAGAAGTGGATCGGGGCCACTCTGTGCAAAACGAGCTGCACATAATATGCCACATGATCATATAAATGACATACCTCAACATTACTTTACTTACGATTATATGCATTAAATAACCCAATATTATAAAACATATCCACCAGCACTGTATACTATAAGTGTAGCATGGTGTGAACAAAATCATGCAAAATACAAAGGCTAAAGCACTTTGTCGGACACTTACTGGTAGCTGGCGTGCATTGATAATAACAAGTGATGTGTGATTCCTGTCACACACCACAGTAAATAGGATATGGTTTACAATAGCTGTAGCTAAATTATATGGGTGCATATATCCAGCGAGAATCATTTCAGACAAGTGTACCTGCTGTCAGCATTACCTATTTAGTTGTCTATGTAGGGTAAGAAATATTATACTGTATATTGCATACATCACAATGGATTAGGGCGCATTTAACCCTAACAATACATTTCCATACTATTTACCTTTATTATTCTATACAATAAAAAAACTTACAAGAATGTCTATTCTACACTCTGCATTGTTCATAACATATATTTATCTAATCTGTGCACTTTGACATGTGGAATTTAGAAAAACTGCTGAGAATGTCTCTCGCCTCTATATTGAATAAAGACAAGTCCTTGTATCCCCACAGTAACTTGAATGTCCACACCAGCTGCACTCCAACGTAGAGGTTTATTTCTTATAAAACACAGTCTCTGACAGAAAAGGTTGGAGGGAGAACAGGACAGCTTAAGATGTGGATGAGGTCCAGGCACAAATGTAACACAATTCACAGCTCCGATTCTCAAGCAGACTCAGCCCATGATTCTGATAGTCTCCCTAGCTTGGGACTAGCAGCCAAAATGGTGCTCGAACTTTACACTTGGTCTCTGTCACAGACCTGGTGAACTTGGTCTCTGTTCAAGGAGAAGACATCCCTCCAGAGTTACCGGGACCCTTCCTTCACTGTGACTTCCACACCAGTCCTTCGGAACGGTTCCTCCCCCGGCCTCCTCATCTAGGATACGGGTCCCCTCGCAAGGCGGCACCCTGAGATTCCTCGATCCCCGGTGGGCTCCACCTGAAGGTGCTGGGCCCAGACCTTTGTTGCAGTCCCAGGGCTAAAGGTGCCTGGGACCGACAGGAACCAAACACTCCCTCGGGGTAGGACCCCCAACAAGGAACAGCAGACCCGCCCCTGGGCTAAAGGTGCCCAGGGCGGACAGGAACAAGAACCCCGAACAGGCAGCGTCTACCCCTTTTATATCCTCTCCCAGCATGCCCAGCAGATATACCACACCCACCGTATGGTTGCCGAGAGGGGACACACAAGGCACAGCACTGTATCAGCGGTTCAACCCTGGCCCACTATGGCAGCGCCACCTGCAGGCCACAGGGAACTGTACACCAATACTCTACCTGTGGACAAAAATGGTTGCCAGAACTCTAACAATTAGGGTGTTTGGGCATAACTACCACCCAAACACTTCCCCTAAATTTAGCACCCCGCTACATATATATGTAGCGGGGTGTTCCCCTATAATGGGAAGAGACTACATCACCCATAACCCCATTCTTCACATGTTCCACCGCAGAGACTCATGGGAGGGGTTATAAAAGGAGGAGGCGAGGCCGGGCTCGGCCTCTTTGGGGACACGAGACTTCACAGACGGATCCTCCTGTGCGAAGGTGTCGGAGTGCAAGGCCTGAAGCCTGAGGCCTTGCTCTGCATCAAAGAGCCTTCCACCCCCCTCTGCGAGCCTGGGTGGCATCTGCCTTTGTGCGCTACAGCCTTGTCGGATCGGGGGGCCCGATCGTTGGAGAGATCGTGTGTGTGTGACACGGCCGGTGGAGGTTTCCGGGACTGGATCCGTAGTCCGGCGGGTGAGAGGGCATAAGCCCAGCTAAGATACTGTTACTGTATATAGGCCTACAGACTGCCGTGGCCTACAAGTTATTTTGATACCCCTATTGAAGAGCCTTGTCAGAACTGAGCCTGCGGCTTTATTTAACCAAGTTCTATACCCCTTGGATTACAAAGTTATACTCTGTTTAAAGTGCACCACCATTACAGACCTGCCGGTGAAGAAAGAAGGACTAAGTTAAATATTAGAACCAGGCCTGGTGGGGATTCTAGCGTGTTTAATTACTGCGCCATAGGGCACTTAGTTAACGGTCGCCCGTATGGCGCACCTGTAGCGTGTGTTACTACATAGTGTGTTAGAGTGGCAGGACGCTGCCCTTAGGAGTGATTATCTTGAACTGTGATTACTGTTACCCCTTTATCTATATTGAGAAAATAAGTAAAACACTTTACCTATTACAATTCATTACTGTGTCCTTGCTTAGATATTATATTGCATAGGATATATCATTGATTGTTAGTACTAGCTGTGCCAGAAGGGGGTAGAGCCTATTGCCGGGGGTTGGCGGAGCTGCACTCAGGGCCCAAATCTATTCTGCGGCCTCCTTAGTTGGAGGTATCGCTACACGTGGGGGTTCTCGTCCGGGATCCTGATGCAGCAAGCGAACGCCAGAAGTGCCGGCATGGACCCCATGGATCCAAGAGCGGTAGAAGAATGGTGCAAAGCCGCTAATACAGAGCCAAAACAGTCGATAGCCATTAGCCTCCCGGGGGAGAACTGGTCGAGTGAGACAGTAGAGGAACTAATGAAATCAGTGTCCCCAGATCACACACCGTGGGTGATGGACATAAAGTCAGACCCAGAAATCTCATACCAATACGCATTAGTGGAATATTGGGACGGGATGCCAGAGGCCTGTAAGCACGAGTGTCTGCGGACGCCAGACAACAGAACATTTAGGTTGGCGCACGCAATAGCTGAAGTAAAGGAACCATCCCCTACGGGATCGCCACAGGCTGCGGCCCGAACTCCACCTGAAAGAAAAGACAGGGTGACACCCCCGGTAGCACCTGCACCGGCCACTGCTATATCACCAGAACTGATAAATGCAATAGGGGATTTGCTAGCCAAATGTCAGAAGACAAGTACGGTGCATGTGGAAACTAGCTACCGGAGACTAAAAATATTCTCAGGGAAGCTCCCTGTCCCGGCAGGGGAAGAAGACTTTGATACCTGGGTGGAGCAGGCATTACAGGCAGTGGAGGCATGGGAGGTGCCTGAAGCACAGAAGAGGCAGCGAGTGTTAGAAAGCCTTAAAGGTGCAGCAGCAGAATCAGTGAAAAGTTTCCGGTTTGGGAATGCAGGTTGCACGACGCAGGACTGTCTAGCTATGCTGCAGGAAAAGTTTGGTCAATTAGACAAGGTGACAGAGATGGTCTACCAGTTTGAACACACTTTCCAAAAACCGGAGGAGAAACTTTCCGAGTATGTCAGAAGGCTAAACAGGCTGCTGTGCAAGATTGTGTTAAAGAAAGGGATGAAGCCCCAAGATGCCGATGCGGCAAGAATGAAGCAAGTCTTAAAGGGAGCGCTACGCTCCGATCCAGTCTGGCTGCACCTGAAAACCTTGGGAGGAGGAATGTTGCTGACTTATGCTGATTTAATAAAAATCATCAGAGATGAGGAGGCGCTGCAACAGGACCAGCAGAAGGATAAGACAAGTGTTGTACCCGCACAGGTGCTGGTCAATCCAGTAATGACCCCTGAAAGAGAGGCGGAGATAGACACCCTAAAAACTCAGATGTCCAAGGTGTTAGAGATATTGACCTCTCTGATAGCAAAAGACACAGAGTGTCCCAAGAAGAAGGAAAGTCCAAGGAAGGAATTGTTCCCGATTGCCTCAGCACCCGAACCTTTACAAGAATGGGGAGATATAGTCTGCTTCAACTGTGGGGGAGTTGGCCACATTGCAGCCACATGTTCTAGTCCGAAGAAGAAGAGACCAGACAACCGCAAGCCGGCGGGAAACTCCAGAGGGCCCCGGTGAAGGAGTCAACCGGGTGCCCATCATCTTCAGTAAACTCCAAGCTGAATGCGAGGAAAAAAAAAAAAAAAAGATAGAACACCAAAGGGGAAACGCAATACCCCTCAACAAAGCTATACTCCAGGAGGAAGGGGGGAGACCCCTCAGGAGAGGCACAGCACTCCCCAAAGGGGGTGCCCACCCAAGAAAAATAATAGTACCCCTCAGCGGGTTCCTACACCCATTAAAAGGAGGGAAGTCAGTGCATACCAGGCTCAAGAAAGGTTCAAGTCCAAAGGGAATAGGACAAGAGAGAGTCCAAAGGGAAAAGGTCTGAAGAAGGCGGCTCCTGCCGGACCATATCCAGAGAAGCTGGTAGGCCCATCCCCTATAGTGCCCATTCAAGTGGAGGGAGTCTACACCAGGGGCCTCCTGGATACCGGGGCACAAGTGACCCTACTATACCGGGACTTCTACGACAGGCACCTGAGTCATCTGCCTATTCAGAAGATAGAAGAGCTGGAAATATGGGGAATTGGAACCCAGAGTTTCCCTTACGACGGCTACCTTCCCATCAAAATGACCTTTGACCCATCCGTGGCTGGGAAGGCCGAAGTGTTTGACACCCTGGCAGTTGTGTGCCCTAGGCCGCCTGGAGCCAACAAGAATTCCCTTATAATAGGGACGAACACGGACCTGGTCCGAAGACTCCTGACCCCTCTCGTGACAGAAGAAAGACAAGCAGCTACCAAGATCCATCCCATGCTGAAGACAGCCTACCAACGGCTGGTCCAAGAGCGGGAGACCCCTGGAGAGGAGATAGGGAAGGTGTGGAGACTTGGAAGAGAAGGGGTAGTGTTGCAGCCCGGTGAAGTAACCTGTCTCAGGGCCACTGTGAAGCTTACTTGGGAGCAGCCTGGTCCCTTTGTCATGCTGGAGTCAGACCCAAGGGGTGAGTCCTCAGGCCTGGAGGTGATACCGGAAGTGATTCCGCTGAAGGTCCTGAAAAAGGCCCATTATAGAGTTCCAGTGAGTGTTAGGAATACTACCAAAGACCCCATGGAAATCCCAGCCAGAATGTTGCTAGGCCAGGTGAGCCCGGCGGCCCCTGTTACCCTGTCAGAAGTGAAGAGGACAGGTGGAGGAGGGGATGTTTGGGAGAAGCTGTCCATGGAAAACCCGAATCTGTCCAGGGCTTGGAAAGAGAGAGCCAAGGCCCAGTTGAATAGATGGGAGAAGATCTTCTCTAAGGATGAGTTTGATGTGGGGTGTGCAAGGAGTGCCACCCATCGGATCCGCCTCCAGGAAGATAAGCCCTTCCGAGAAAGGGTCAGGCGGGTCCCGCTAGCAGATCTGGAGGATCTGAGGGAACAACTTGCAGAACTCAAGAGGACTGGTGTGATACGGGAGTCCAGAAGCCCCTATGCCTCTCCCATAGTGGTGGTCCGATAGAAGAATGGATCATTGAGGCTCTGTATCGACTACAGGACTCTCAACAGGAGAACCATACCTGACCAATACACCACTCCGAGGATAGAGGATGCCCTACAGAGCTTGTCTGGAGCCAAATGGTTCAGCGTTATGAATCTCAAGAGTGGGTACTATCAGATTCGGATGCACCCAGCAGACAAGGAGAAGACTGCTTTCATAACCCCAGTGGGGTTCTTTGAATTCGACCGGATGCCCCAAGGTCTGTCTGGAGCCCCAGCTACTTTCCAACGCCTCATGGAGAAGACAGTAGGAGACATGAACTTGATCGAAGTCCTTGTATACCTGGACGATGTCATTGTCTTTGGGAGAACCTTGGAGGAGCATGAAGAGAGGCTGGAAAAAGTGTTGAGAAGACTCAGTGAGGAAGGGCTTAAGCTTTCGCCTGAGAAGTGTCAGTTCTACCAGTCTTCTGTGAACTATCTGGGGCACATAGTGTCTGAAGAAGGGGTGGCCACAGACCCTGAGAAATTGGAGGCCGTTACCTCCTGGCCACGGCCCACCACAGTAACAGAACTCAGATCCTTCTTGGGCTTCTGCTCCTACTACAGGAGGTTTGTGGAGGGATTTGCCCGAATTGCTAGACCATTGAATGAGTTGCTCAAGACTGAAGGAGAAGAGGATGGCTCGGGGCCCAGGAGGCCAGGAGAGTCCATCAGAGATCAGTGGAATCAGAAGTGTGAAGAGGCTTTCCAGGTATTGAAAAGGAGCCTAACCACTGCACCAGTCTTGGCCTACGCAGACCCAACCAAACCCTATGAACTGCACGTGGATGCTAGTCATGACGGTCTGGGAGGAGTACTTTACCAAGAACACGAGGGGCAATTGTGGCCTGTTGCCTATGTGAGTAGGAGCCTGACCCCCTCTGAGAAGAACTACCCCACTCACAAGCTGGAGTTCCTGGCCCTCAAGTGGGCGGTAGTAGACAAGCTCAAAGACTACCTGTATGGAGCGGAGTTCACTGTGAAGACTGACAACAACCCCCTTACCTACCTGTTCACCACGGCCAAGCTGGACGCCACTGGACACAGGTGGCTGGCCACACTGTCTGGATTCAACTTCAGCCTTAAGTATAGACCAGGAGTGGGGAATCGAGACGCAGACGCTCTGTCCAGAAGATCTCATTCCCCCACCATTGAACTAGAAGATTGGACCCAAGTGGCACCGGATGGGGTGCGGGCCCTTTGTCAAGGAGCTGAATTCCAAGCCCGAGGAGGCTCCAGAGCAGAGGAAATAGGAGTTACCACGGTGGGAGTCCCCAAACACTACTGTGGAGTAGCTCAATTGGAAGAGGACAACCTACCAAGACTGTCCAAGAAGGAACTGAGGTGTGACCAATTGGAAGACCCCATGGGGAGATTGGTCCTGGAGGCCTTGGAGAATCAGGATCCAAACAGACTCATGCGTCAACCTTCAAAAGAAGCTCGCCTGCTGAGGAAAGAGTGGGACAGGTTGCAGTTACATCAGGGAGTGGTCTACCGAAGGGGCCCCTCTGATGACTCAGAAGATAAGTGGCAGCTGTTCCTCCCAGAGAAACATTGGGAGACTGTTCTGATTGCCCTGCATGACAATCATGGCCACTTAGGGGCTGAAAGGACCTTTCAACTTGTCAGAAGTCGGTTCTATTGGCCCTGCATGAGGGCAGAGGTAGAGGAGTACTGCCACTCATGTGCGCGATGCATCCAGAGGAAGACTTTGCCCCATCAAGCTGCCCCAATGGGCCATCTACAGAGCCAAGGGCCCATGGACCTGGTGTGCATTGACTTTCTCTGCCTTGAACCCGACCTGAGTGGACTAGGAAATGTTCTGGTGATAACCGACCATTTCACCCGGTATGCCCAGGCTTTCCCCACCAAAGACCAGAAGGCCTCTACCGTTGCCAAGGTACTTATGGAGAAGTATTTTGTTCATTATGGGCTGCCACAGAGACTCCATTCAGACCAAGGGAGGGACTTCGAGAGTAAGCTGATCCGGAAGCTTTTGGATTCTTTGGGAATTAAGGGAGATGCTCAGCCGGAAAGGTTCAACCGGAACCTTGCTCAACATGTTGGGGACTCTGGAAAGCGAGAAAAAGCAACATTGGAGCCAACACATAGCAGCCATAGTACATGCTTACAACTGCACCATCAGTGATGCTACAGGCTACTCCCCATATCGACTCATGTTTGGGAGAGAAGCGAGACTACCGGTGGACCTGGCTTTTGGCACCTCACTGGACCATTCCTCAGCCACATCCCACAAAGGATATGTGGACAGGCTCAGACACAGCCTGAAAGTAGCCTATGAACAAGCTCAAGCGGCCTCAGATCAAAGGGGAGCTCGGAATAAAAGAAATTTCGACCTGAAGGTCCGGGTAAAAGACCTACAGCCCGGGGATCGAGTACTGTTGCGCAATCTGGGAGTCCCCGGAAAGCACAAACTTGCAGACAGATGGAGATCTGAACCCTATGTCATCTGCAGGAAGTTGCCGGGCCTACCTGTCTACAAGGTGAAGCCAGAGGGAAAGGTAGGTCCACTGAAGACATGGCATCGAAACCACCTGCTCCCACTTGCGGAGGCAGTTAGAATACCTTCCGTGGGAGACTCCCCTGAACCGGCCTCTATCTTGGATACTCCTAAGCCGAACACTCGGTCACAGACCTCCCGAGCTGAAAATGGAGAAGCCTTCCAACTTAGTGGAGATGAAGAGGGAGAACTTGATTGGCTGTGGTCTTCCTCAACTCCAGGAACTTCTATCATAGATCTTCCAGTCACCCAAGATACCACAGATGAAACACTGAACCCAGAGGCTACAGAGTTCATCCCCTTTAGTCCTTCAGCAGATTACTGGGAAGATGCCCATGATAGTTGCTCCGAGTAAGAGGAGCCTGTGGCGCCAGAGCCAGAGAGTCCAAGAGAGCAAAGAGCTCGAAGAGTCATTCGACCTCCTAAGAAGCTGACCTACCCTCAGATGGGGAACAGTTCGGAAGACTCTGTAGTCACTGCTAGGAGAAATGCTGAGATTCCGGATCCCTCCACTGTCCATTTGGTGGAGGGCAACCCCAGCTCACTCTCTGGCACAGTTAGGCAGGCCACCCATGATAATGTGACCTGTGGGCAAGGGAATTCTACCCCTCAGTTATGGTGGGAATCCCCTATCCCAGCATCGTTTTCAGAATTTGACCTGTGTTATATATAGTTGTTGTTAAAATTTATCTTTGGGGACCAAAGAGTTTAAGTGGGGGGAGTGTGTAGCGGGGTGTTCCCCTATAATGGGAAGAGACTACATCACCCATAACCCCATTCTTCACATGTTCCACCGCAGAGACTCATGGGAGGGGTTATAAAAGGAGGAGGCGAGGCCGGGCTCGGCCTCTTTGGGGACACGAGACTTCACAGACGGATCCTCCTGTGCGAATGTGTCGGAGTGCAAGGCCTGAAGCCTGAGGCCTTGCTCTGCATCAAAGAGCCTTCCACCCCCCTCTGCGAGCCTGGGTGGCATCTGCCTTTGTGCGCTACAGCCTTGTCGGATCGGGGGGCCCGATCGTTGGAGAGATCGTGTGTGTGTGACACGGCCGGTGGAGGTTTCCGGGACTGGATCCGTAGTCCGGCGGGTGAGAGGGCATAAGCCCAGCTAAGATACTGTTACTGTATATAGGCCTACAGACTGCCGTGGCCTACAAGTTATTTTGATACCCCTATTGAAGAGCCTTGTCAGAACTGAGCCTGCGGCTTTATTTAACCAAGTTCTATACCCCTTGGATTACAAAGTTATACTCTGTTTAAAGTGCACCACCATTACAGACCTGCCGGTGAAGATAGGAGGACTAAGTTAAATATTAGAACCAGGCCTGGTGGGGATTCTAGCGTGTTAATTACTGCGCCATAGGGCACTTAGTTAACGGTCGCCCGTATGGCGCACCTGTAGCGTGTGTTACTACATAGTGTGTTAGAGTGGCAGGACGCTGCCCTTAGGAGTGATTATCTTGAACTGTGATTACTGTTACCCCCTTTTATCCATATTGAGAAAATAAGTAAAACACTTTATCTATTACAATTCATTACTGTGTCCTGGCTTAGTTATTATATTGCATAGGATATATCATTGATTATCAGTACTAGCTGTGCCAGAAGGGGGTAGAGCCTATTGCCGGGGGTTGGCGGAGCTGCACTCAGGGCCCAAATCTAATTCTGCGGCCTCCTTAGTTGGAGGTATCGCTACACGTGGGTGCTCGTCCGGGATCCTGATGCAGCAAGCGAACGCCAGAAGTGCCGGCATGGACCCCATGGATCCAAGAGCGGTAGAAGAGTGGTGCAAAGCCGCTAATACAGAGCCAAAACAGTCAATAGCCATTAGCCTCCCTGGGGAGAAATGGTCGAGTGAGACGGTAGAGGAACTAATGAGTTCAGTGTCCCCAGATCACACACCGTGGGTGATAGACATGAAGACAGACCCAGACATCTCATATCAATACGCATTAGTGGAATATTGGGACGGGATGCCAGAGGCCTGTAAGCACAAGTGTCTGCGGACGCCAGACAACAGAACATTTAGGCTGGCGCACGCAATAACTGTAGAAAGGGAACCATCCCCTACGGGATCGCCACAGGCTGCGGCCCGAACTCCACCTGAAAGAGAAGACAGGGCGACACCCCCGGTGGCAACTGCACTGGCCACTGCTATATCACCAGAACTGATAAATGCAATAGGGGATTTGTTAGCCAAATGTCAGAAGACAAGTACGGTGCATGTGGAAACTAGCTACCGGAGACTAAAAATATTCTCAGGGAAGCTCCCTGTCCCGGCAGGGGAAGAAGATTTTGATACCTGGGTGGAGCAGGCATTACAGGCGGTGGAGGCATGGGAGGTGCCTGAAGCACAGAAGAGGCAGCGAGTGTTAGAAAGCCTTAAAGGTGCAGCAGCAGAAGCAGTGAAAAGTTTCCGGTTTGGGAATGCAGGGTGCACGGCGCAGGACTGTCTAGCTATGCTGCAGGAAGAGTTTGGTCAATTAGACAAGGTGACAGAGATGGTCTACCAGTTTGAACACACTTTCCAAAAACCGGAGGAGAAACTTTCCGAGTATGTCAGAAGGCTAAACAGGCTGCTGTGCAAGATTGTGTTAAAGAAAGGGATGAAACCCCAAGATGCCGATGCGGCAAGAATGAAGCAAGTCTTAAAGGGAGCGCTACGCTCCGATCCAGTCTGGCTGCACCTGAAAACCTTGGGAGGAGGAATGTTGCTGACTTATGCTGATTTAATAAAAATCATCAGAGATGAGGAGGCGCTGCAACAGGAACAGCAGAAGGATAAGACAAGTGTTGTACCCGCACAGGTGCTGGTCAATCCAGTAATGACCCCTGAAAGAGAGGCGGAGATAGACACCCTAAAAACTCAGATGTCCAAGGTGTTAGAGATATTGACCTCTCTGATAGCAAAAGACACAGAGTATCCCAAGAAGAAGGAAAGTCCAAGGAAGGAATTGTTCCCGATTGCCTCAGCACCCGAACCTTTACAAGAATGGGGAGATATAGTCTGCTTCAACTGTGGGGGAGTTGGCCACATTGCAGCCACATGTTCTAGTCCGAAGAAGAAGAGACCAGACAACCGCAAGCCGGCGGGAAACTCCAGAGGGCCCCGGTGAAGGAGTCAACCGGGTGCCCATCATCTTCAGTAAACTCCAAGCTGAATGCGAGGAAAAACAAAAAAAAAAAAAGATAGAACACCAAAGGGGAAACGCAATACCCCTCAACAAAGCTATACTCCAGGAGGAAGGGGGGAGACCCCTCAGGAGAGGCACAGCACTCCCCAAAGGGGGTGCCCACCCAAGAAAAATAATAGTACCCCTCAGCGGGTTCCTACACCCATTAAAAGGAGGGAAGTCAGTGCATACCAGGCTCAAGAAAGGTTCAAGTCCAAAGGGAATAGGACAAGAGAGAGTCCAAAGGGAAAAGGTCTGAAGAAGGCGGCTCCTGCCGGACCATATCCAGAGAAGCTGGTAGGCCCATCCCCTATAGTGCCCATTCAAGTGGAGGGAGTCTACACCAGGGGCCTCCTGGATACCGGGGCACAAGTGACCCTACTATACCGGGACTTCTACGACAGGCACCTGAGTCATCTGCCTATCCAGAAGATAGAAGAGCTGGAAATATGGGGAATTGGAACCCAGAGTTTCCCTTACGACGGCTACCTTCCCATCAAAATGACCTTTGACCCATCCGTGGCTGGGAAGGCCGAAGTGTTTGACACCCTGGCAGTTGTGTGCCCTAGGCCGCCTGGAGCCAACAAGAATTCCCTTATAATAGGGACGAACACAGACCTGGTCCGAAGACTCCTGACCCCTCTCGTGACAGAAGAAAGACAAGCAGCTACCAAGATCCATCCCATGCTGAAGACAGCCTACCAACGGCTGGTCCAAGAGCGGGAGACCCCTGGAGAGGAGATAGGGAAGGTGTGGAGACTTGGAAGAGAAGGGGTAGTGTTGCAGCCCGGTGAAGTAACCTGTCTCAGGGCCACTGTGAAGCTTACTTGGGAGCAGCCTGGTCCCTTTGTCATGCTGGAGTCAGACCCAAGGGGTGAGTCCTCAGGCCTGGAGGTGATACCGGAAGTGATTCCGCTGAAGGTCCTGAAAAAGGCCCATTATAGAGTTCCAGTGAGTGTTAGGAATACTACCAAAGACCCCATGGAAATCCCAGCCAGAATGTTGCTAGGCCAGGTGAGCCCGGCGGCCCCTGTTACCCTGTCAGAAGTGAAGAGGACAGGTGGAGGAGGGGATGTTTGGGAGAAGCTGTCCATGGAAAACCCGAATCTGTCCAGGGCTTGGAAAGAGAGAGCCAAGGCCCAGTTGAATAGATGGGAGAAGATCTTCTCTAAGGATGAGTTTGATGTGGGGTGTGCAAGGAGTGCCACCCATCGGATCCGCCTCCAGGAAGATAAGCCCTTCCGAGAAAGGGTCAGGCGGGTCCCGCTAGCAGATCTGGAGGATCTGAGGGAACAACTTGCAGAACTCAAGAGGACTGGTGTGATACGGGAGTCCAGAAGCCCCTATGCCTCTCCCATAGTGGTGGTCCGAAAGAAGAATGGATCATTGAGGCTCTGTATCGACTACAGGACTCTCAACAGGAGAACCATACCTGACCAATACACCACTCCGAGGATAGAGGATGCCCTACAGAGCTTGTCTGGAGCCAAATGGTTCAGCGTTATGAATCTCAAGAGTGGGTACTATCAGATTCGGATGCACCCAGCAGACAAGGAGAAGACAGCTTTCATAACCCCAGTGGGGTTCTTTGAATTCGACCGGATGCCCCAAGGTCTGTCTGGAGCCCCAGCTACTTTCCAACGCCTCATGGAGAAGACAGTAGGAGACATGAACTTGATCGAAGTCCTTGTATACCTGGACGATGTCATTGTCTTTGGGAGAACCTTGGAGGAGCATGAAGAGAGGCTGGAAAAAGTGTTGAGAAGACTCAGTGAGGAAGGGCTTAAGCTTTCGCCTGAGAAGTGTCAGTTCTACCAGTCTTCTGTGAACTATCTGGGGCACATAGTGTCTGAAGAAGGGGTGGCCACAGACCCTGAGAAATTGGAGGCCGTTACCTCCTGGCCACGGCCCACCACAGTAACAGAACTCAGATCCTTCTTGGGCTTCTGCTCCTACTACAGGAGGTTTGTGGAGGGATTTGCCCGAATTGCTAGACCATTGAATGAGTTGCTCAAGACTGAAGGAGAAGAGGATGGCTCGGGGCCCAGGAGGCCAGGAGAGTCCATCAGAGATCAGTGGAATCAGAAGTGTGAAGAGGCTTTCCAGGTATTGAAAAGGAGCCTAACCACTGCACCAGTCTTGGCCTACGCAGACCCAACCAAACCCTATGAACTGCACGTGGATGCTAGTCATGACGGTCTGGGAGGAGTACTTTACCAAGAACACGAGGGGCAATTGTGGCCTGTTGCCTATGTGAGTAGGAGCCTGACCCCCTCTGAGAAGAACTACCCCACTCACAAGCTGGAGTTCCTGGCCCTCAAGTGGGCGGTAGTAGACAAGCTCAAAGACTACCTGTATGGAGCGGAGTTCACTGTGAAGACTGACAACAACCCCCTTACCTACCTGTTCACCACGGCCAAGCTGGACGCCACTGGACACAGGTGGCTGGCCACACTGTCTGGATTCAACTTCAGCCTTAAGTATAGACCAGGAGTGGGGAATCGAGACGCAGACGCTCTGTCCAGAAGATCTCATTCCCCCACCATTGAACTAGAAGATTGGACCCAAGTGGCACCGGACGGGGTGCGGGCCCTTTGTCAAGGAGCTGAATTCCAAGCCCGAGGAGGCTCCAGAGCAGAGGAAATAGGAGTTACCACGGTGGGAGTCCCCAAACACTACTGTGGAGTAGCTCAATTGGAAGAGGACAACCTACCAAGACTGTCCAAGAAGGAACTGAGGTGTGACCAATTGGAAGACCCCATGGGGAGATTGGTCCTGGAGGCCTTGGAGAATCAGGATCCAAACAGACTCATGCGTCAACCTTCAAAAGAAGCTCGCCTGCTGAGGAAAGAGTGGGACAGGTTGCAGTTACATCAGGGAGTGGTCTACCGAAGGGGCCCCTCTGATGACTCAGAAGATAAGTGGCAGCTGTTCCTCCCAGAGAAACATTGGGAGACTGTTCTGATTGCCCTGCATGACAATCATGGCCACTTAGGGGCTGAAAGGACCTTTCAACTTGTCAGAAGTCGGTTCTATTGGCCCTGCATGAGGGCAGAGGTAGAGGAGTACTGCCACTCATGTGCGCGATGCATCCAGAGGAAGACTTTGCCCCATCAAGCTGCCCCAATGGGCCATCTACAGAGCCAAGGGCCCATGGACCTGGTGTGCATTGACTTTCTCTGCCTTGAACCCGACCTGAGTGGACTAGGAAATGTTCTGGTGATAACCGACCATTTCACCCGGTATGCCCAGGCTTTCCCCACCAAAGACCAGAAGGCCTCTACCGTTGCCAAGGTACTTATGGAGAAGTATTTTGTTCATTATGGGCTGCCACAGAGACTCCATTCAGACCAAGGGAGGGACTTCGAGAGTAAGCTGATCCGGAAGCTTTTGGATTCTTTGGGAATTAAGGGAGATGCTCAGCCGGAAAGGTTCAACCGAACCTTGCTCAACATGTTGGGGACTCTGGAAAGCGAGAAAAAGCAACATTGGAGCCAACACATAGCAGCCATAGTACATGCTTACAACTGCACCATCAGTGATGCTACAGGCTACTCCCCATATCGACTCATGTTTGGGAGAGAAGCGAGACTACCGGTGGACCTGGCTTTTGGCACCTCACTGGACCATTCCTCAGCCACATCCCACAAAGGATATGTGGACAGGCTCAGACACAGCCTGAAAGTAGCCTATGAACAAGCTCAAGCGGCCTCAGATCAAAGGGGAGCTCGGAATAAAAGAAATTTCGACCTGAAGGTCCGGGTAAAAGACCTACAGCCCGGGGATCGAGTACTGTTGTGCAATCTGGGAGTCCCCGGAAAGCACAAACTTGCAGACAGATGGAGATCTGAACCCTATGTCATCTGCAGGAAGTTGCCGGGCCTACCTGTCTACAAGGTGAAGCCAGAGGGAAAGGTAGGTCCACTGAAGACATGGCATCAAAACCACCTGCTCCCACTTGCGGAGGCAGTTAGAATACCTTCCGTGGGAGACTCCCCTGAACCGGCCTCTATCTTGGATACTCCTAAGCCGAACACTCGGTCACAGACCTCCCGAGCTGAAAATGGAGAAGCCTTCCAACTTAGTGGAGATGAAGAGGGAGAACTTGATTGGCTGTGGTCTTCCTCAACTCCAGGAACTTCTATCATAGATCTTCCAGTCACCCAAGATACCACAGATGAAACACTGAACCCAGAGGCTACAGAGTTCATCCCCTTTAGTCCTTCAGCAGATTACTGGGAAGATGCCCATGATAGTTGCTCCGAGTAAGAGGAGCCTGTGGCGCCAGAGCCAGAGAGTCCAAGAGAGCAAAGAGCTCGAAGAGTCATTCGACCTCCTAAGAAGCTGACCTACCCTCAGATGGGGAACAGTTCGGAAGACTCTGTAGTCACTGCTAGGAGAAATGCTGAGATTCCGGATCCCTCCACTGTCCATTTGGTGGAGGGCAACCCCAGCTCACTCTCTGGCACAGTTAGGCAGGCCACCCATGATAATGTGACCTGTGGGCAAGGGAATTCTACCCCTCAGTTATGGTGGGAATCCCCTATCCCAGCATCGTTTTCAGAATTTGACCTGTGTTATATATAGTTGTTGTTAAAATTTATCTTTGGGGACCAAAGAGTTTAAGTGGGGGGAGTGTGTAGCGGGGTGTTCCCCTATAATGGGAAGAGACTACATCACCCATAACCCCATTCTTCACATGTTCCACCGCAGAGACTCATGGGAGGGGTTATAAAAGGAGGAGGCGAGGCCGGGCTCGGCCTCTTTGGGGACACGAGACTTCACAGACGGATCCTCCTGTGCGAATGTGTCGGAGTGCAAGGCCTGAAGCCTGAGGCCTTGCTCTGCATCAAAGAGCCTTCCACCCCCCTCTGCGAGCCTGGGTGGCATCTGCCTTTGTGCGCTACAGCCTTGTCGGATCGGGGGGCCCGATCGTTGGAGAGATCGTGTGTGTGTGACACGGCCGGTGGAGGTTTCCGGGACTGGATCCGTAGTCCGGCGGGTGAGAGGGCATAAGCCCAGCTAAGATACTGTTACTGTATATAGGCCTACAGACTGCCGTGGCCTACAAGTTATTTTGATACCCCTATTGAAGAGCCTTGTCAGAACTGAGCCTGCGGCTTTATTTAACCAAGTTCTATACCCCTTGGATTACAAAGTTATACTCTGTTTAAAGTGCACCACCATTACAGACCTGCCGGTGAAGAAAGGAGGACTAAGTTAAATATTAGAACCAGGCCTGGTGGGGATTCTAGCGTGTTAATTACTGCGCCATAGGGCACTTAGTTAACGGTCGCCCGTATGGCGCACCTGTAGCGTGTGTTACTACATAGTGTGTTAGAGTGGCAGGACGCTGCCCTTAGGAGTGATTATCTTGAACTGTGATTACTGTTACCCCCTTTTATCCATATTGAGAAAATAAGTAAAACACTTTATCTATTACAATTCATTACTGTGTCCTGGCTTAGTTATTATATTGCATAGGATATATCATTGATTATCAGTACTAGCTGTGCCAGAAGGGGGTAGAGCCTATTGCCGGGGGTTGGCCGAGCTGCACTCAGGGCCCAAATCTATTCTGCGGCCTCCTTAGTTGGAGGTATCGCTACATATATATACACACACATGTGAACATGCCTGAGGGAAATAAATTATAAAATTATGCTCCCTTCGGCCTATGTCTTACTGTTTGGAGAGTGCTACAGTTAAATATACTTTGCCCCTCTTTTCCTAAGAGTTGGTATTTGCATATACCTTTCAAGGTGCAATTAGTTCAAATGTATTTGAACACAATCCCATATAGATATTGAAGTCATGGAATAATCTATTTCAGTGGACCTACTGTATGACAGCGAACATATCTACACGTGGATGTAATAGTAGTTGTCAGGTAATAAAATGTAAGAACATAAATATATACAGCACATTTAACATACAGTATATGCAGATAGGTATGCAACTATGGGTACCTGGGGCAATATCTTATTTAAATGCTGACTTCTGCAGAGAAAGTCAGACTTCTGCTTGCCCTGTGCCTTCCACAGCTCATCATCATAGGTAAGTGAGATTAGCAAGCTTTCTGGCCATAGTTGAGTAAATAAAATGGGCATAAAGACAGCTTTTCATCCTTTCAAAATTAATCCAGTACTGTGATAAACTGTAGTCTCCACCCAAATCTAACAGTGGTGCCCCATAGCAGAGAAAAGGATCAAGCCTATTTAGTAATCAGATGTACCCATTATTGCACAGGGAGATTTTCCAACCAGATGGAAAATCTCCCTGTGCAATAATGGGTACATCTGATCACTAAATACACCCATTTTGCTTCTTGGCTGTATTGAAACAGCTTATTTAGTAATACTCATAATCAGGATCATAGTCTGTACCTATCGAGTCATTTATGGTCAGCCAAGGTAATCCCATCTAACCTGTGGGGAAAGTTAGGACAGATTTCAACTTTCTGTGCAAAAGAGTAAAAGTGCAAGCTTTCCAGGGCTCATGAACAAAATATACTAAATATGCAGAAACTGTACTTGTGGGTATGAGTTGTCCATTGATTGTGGTTGCCTACTGAGATGCAACACAATAGGGTTTCCAAATAAAATATACTGCTGTATATGAAGATACTGTACTTGTGGGTGCTTGCTGTCCATTGAATGTGGCCATTTACTATGTGTAAACATAACAGGAGTACATTAAGTAGAATTTTGCTTTAACCATTTGCCACGGCATATATACGTCGGCAGAATGGCTCGTACAGGCACAATCACGTACCTGTACGTGGCCCTTTAACTGCCAACGTCGGGGTCGCGCACGTTCCGCCGGCGGCGCGCTCGCGACCCCCCTGCCCTCCATGTGAGTTGGACTGCCGGTCCCGCGGACTCGATCGCCGCAGGGATCCCCGCGATCGTCTCACGGAGGCTCGGAGCGGGGAGATGTGTGTGTAAACACAACATCTCCCCGCTCCTCTACTGACACTGTCAGCGATCTCCGCTCTGTGTAATCAGAGCGGAGATCGGTGACGTGTCAGTCGTAGCCACGCCCCCCCTCAGTTAGTAACACGCCCCTAGGCACACTTAACCCCTTCAGCGCCCCCAGTGATTAACCCCTTCACTGCCAGTGTCATTTTCACAGTAACCAGTGCATTTTTATTGTACTGATCGCTGTGAAAATGACAATGGTCCCAAAAATGTGTCAAAAGTGTCCGATGTGTCCGCCATAATGTCGCAGTCATGAAAAAAAATCGCTGATCGCCGCCATTACTAGTAAAACAAAAATAATTAATAAAAATGCCTTAAAACTATACCCTTTTTTGTAAACGCTATAATTTTTGCGCAAACCAATCAATAAACGCCGATTGCGATTTTTTTTTTACCAAAAATATGTAGAAGAATACGTATCGGCCTAAACTGAGGAAAAAAAAGTTTTTTTATATATTTTTAGGGGATATTTATTATAGAAAAAAGTAAAAAAATATGTCATTTTTTTCAAAATTTTCGCTCTATTTTTGTTTATAGCGCAAAAAATAAAAACCGCAGAGGTGATCAAATACCACCAAAAGAAAGCTCTATTTGTGGGGGAAAAAAGGACGCCAATTTTGTTTGGGAGCCACCTCGCATGACCGCGCAATTGTCAGTTAAAGCAACATAGTGCCGAATCGCAAAAAGGGCCTGGTCATAATGGCCCGTATTGGTCTGGGGCTTAAGTGGTTAATGTAGCTATTAAACATCCAAAACGTTGATTTAATGCACTACCTAAAACGAATACAGGTACAGAGGACAGTTTGTAGGTATGAAAAACTTTCCATTACCAATTGGGCGCATGATGGATTCTGAAAACACTCTCCCATTCCTCGTTCTCCAGCATGCACAATTCCTCAGGGCTCCTATTAACACGCTCAAATTAATTAACACTTTGTTTGACATCAATTCCCAGCAGATTGACTTGAGATTTTGTTAAATAATGCACATGCATTACAAAATTCTCATAATTTTCACACAAAAAAAAACTTACTGAGCAGATAATTCTTATAAAGATGTTGTCTATTAGGGTTAGGTGAAACAGTTCCCGATTGGACCAACATTTTTGTACCCCTATTAGTCCTATGACACATTAGCAATCCTGTTGTTTCTATTGCTGCTGTGACTCTCCCTACTAGGGAGAGTCATTCTCTGGTTGTCTGACTGTGGAAGACCCATCAACAACACCGCTCAACCTCTTCACACAGGAGGGTACGGGCTTGTGGTGCGGTGTGCCTCTCTCTTCTCTGCGAGGAGCCAAAGTTAATGCAGGTAAAGAAAGGGGTCTGTGCGCTACATATACATATAATATATCTATTTATATACTGTATACATACATACATACACTATATTGTCTAAAGTATTGGGACGCCTGCCTTTACACGCACATGAACTTTAATGGCATCCCAGTCTTAGTCCTTAGGGTTCAATATTGAGTTGGCCCACCCTTTGCAGCTATAAAAGCTGGGAAGGCTGTCCAGAAAGTTTAGGAGTGCGTCTATGGGAATGTTTGACCATTCTTCTAGAAGCACATTTGTGAGGTCATGCACTGATGTTTGACGAAAAGGCCTGTCTCGCAGTCTCCGCTCTAAATCATCCCAAAAAGTGCTCTGTCGGGTTGATGTCAGGACTCTGTGCAGGCCAGTCAAGTTCCTCCACCCCAAACTCGATCACCCATGTCTTTATGGACCTTTCTTTGTGCACTGATGCACAGTCATGTTGGAACAGTAATGGGCCATCCCCAAACTGTTCCCACAAAGTTGGGAGCATGAAATTGTACAAAATGTCTTGGTATGCTGACACCCTAGGAGTTCTCTTCACTGGAACTAAGGGGACAAACCCAACCCCTGAAAAACAACCTCATATCATAATCCCCCCTCCACCAAATGATTTGGATCAGTGCACAAAGCAAGGTCCATAAAGACATGGATGAGCGCATTTGGGGTAGAGGAACTTGACTGGTCTGCACAGAGTCCTGATCCGGGATGATGACTGTTTAGTTGAAACGCGTCAGTGGACCCATTCACACACATCGCTCTTGCACTTTGTGATATGCCTATGACGTTCTTCCAAATGTGAGTGTTCATTTTTAATAAAAACTACCTTGTACGGTATCACACTATGTGAGTTTTTTTCCCATTACGCATGTTATGTGGTTACCGTATCTCTGGCTACAACAAGACTACATGTATTTTACACTTCCTGATGTTTATTGGAATTTGCGGTGCCAACTGATATGTGGATTCAGGACCAGCTGGATACATCTTGCTGACTGATTATATAAGCCTGTTTTGACTTGGGTGTAGGGATGAGCTTCGTGTTCGAGTCGAACATACGTTCGACTCGAACATCGGCTGTTCGATCGTTCGACGAAGATCGAACGATTTGGGCCGTTCGCGCCAAATTCGAGTGACGCGAACGGCCCACAATGCACTACGCCATCGCAGTGTCATCCAGGCGCTGTGATTGGCCAAGCATGCACTGTGACCCCGCATGCTTGGCCAATCACAGCACCGGCAGCGAGGAGAGCAATGATTGGCCACAGGCAGGATGCCTGTGGCCAATTATTGCTGAGGGGGTTTAGTACACGCCCCACACTATAAAAGGCCGCCAGCGCGGCGGCCTTGTGTAGTGTGTTCCGGAGCAGGGAAAGAGAAGCATAGGCAGGGACAGTGTCATTTTTTTCCTTTACTAATCCTGGATTCCTTGTGTTTAGGGACAGAGAAGGATAGGTAGGGAGAGTGTTAGTGTGTCATTCTGTGCTAAACCTTGTTTGTAGGGACAGAGAAGGACAGTGAGGGAAAGTGTCAGTGTGCTATTCTGTGCTAATCCTTGTTTGTAGGGACAGAGAAGGACAGTGAGGGAAACTGTCAGTGTGCTATTCTGTTCTAAACCAATCTTGCTGAACCATATTTGAAATCCTTGAGTTTAGGGACAGAGAAGGACACTCGTGGAAACTATCAGTGTGCTATTCTGTGCTAAATCTTGTTTGTAGGGACAGAGAAGGACAGTGAGGGAAAGTGTCAGTGTGCTATTCTGTCCTAAACCAATCTTGCTGAACCATATTTGAAATCCTTGAGTTTAGGGACAGAGAAGGACACTCGTGGAAACTATCAGTGTGCTATTCTGTGCTAATCCTTGTTTGTAGGGACAGAGAAGGACAGTGAGGGAAACTGTCGGTGTGCTATTCTGTTCTAAACCAATCTTGCTGAACCATATTTGAAATCCTTGAGTTTAGGGACAGAGAAGGACACTTGTGGAAACTATCAGTGTGCTATTCTGTGCTAATCCTTGTTTGTAGGGACAGAGAAGGACAGTGAGGGAAACTGTCAGTGTGCTATTCTGTTCTAAACCAATCTTGCTGAACCATATTTGAAATCCTTGAGTTTAGGGACAGAGAAGGACACTTGTGGAAACTATCAGTGTGCTATTCTGTGCTAATCCTTGTTTGTAGGGACAGAGAAGGACAGTGAGGGAAACTGTCAGTGTGCTATTCTGTTCTAAACCAATCTTGCTGAACCATATTTGAAATCCTTGAGTTTAGGGACAGAGAAGGACACTCGTGGAAACTATCAGTGTGCTATTCTGTGCTAAATCTTGTTTGTAGGGACAGAAAAGGACAGTGAGGGAAAGTGTCAGTGTGCTATTCTGTCCTAAACCAATCTTGCTGAACCATATTTGAAATCCTTGAGTTTAGGGACAGAGAAGGACACTCGTGGAAACTATCAGTGTGCTATTCTGTGCTAAATCTTGTTTGTAGGGACAGAAAAGGACAGTGAGGGAAAGTGTCAGTGTGCTATTCTGTCCTAAACCAATCTTGCTGAACCATATTTGAAATCCTTGAGTTTAGGGACAGAGAAGGACACTCGTGGAAACTATCAGTGTGCTATTCTGTGCTAAATCTTGTTTGTAGGGACAGAGAAGGACAGTGAGGGAAAGTGTCAGTGTGCTATTCTGTCCTAAACCAATCTTGCTGAACCATATTTGAAATCCTTGAGTTTAGGGACAGAGAAGGACACTCGTGGAAACTATCAGTGTGCTATTCTGTGCTAAATCTTGTTTGTAGGGACAGAGAAGGACAGTGAGGGAAACTATCAGTGTGCTATTCTGTGCTAAACCAATCTTGCTGAACCATATTGCAAATCCTTGTGTTTAAGGACAGAGAAGGATAGGCAGGGGACAGTGTCAGTGTCTTTGTTGCTAAGCCTCCTGCACAGTATACACCTGAAGGTAGCCCTTATTGCTGTTTTTCCCATCTCCCTGCAGGCCATCCATTAAAATGTCTGGAAGGCAAACAAGGAGAGGCAGACAGTCAGGAGGCAAAAAAAGAGGGCAAGCAGGCTCTGTGTCTGGGGGCAACAGTGCTGGTCGTGGACGCGGTGCATTGTCATCAGCACATGGCCATGGGACACGCTTGTCCTTCTTTTGAGCCACATCAAGCCACAGCTTGTGTTGAGCCACATCATGCCGAAGACTTGGTAGAGTGGATGACCAAGCCCACCTCATCCTCCTCATCCTCTCTCACCCAGGCTCAGGGTACTGGCAAAGCAGCTGCCAAAGCGTCCTCTTCTCTGGTATCAATGTCATCATTAGTCACTCCTTCCCTAGACCCACCATGTCCTCCTCCTGAGGAGTCCCCCGAACTGTTTGAGCACAGTGTTGGGTACATGCTCCAGGAGGATGCCCAGCGTTTCGAAGGATCTGATGATGATACCCAGCTAGAGGAAGGCAGTAGCGTGAGAGCTGAGAGAGGGGATGCTCAAGAAGGACACCAATCTGGCAGTCATGCTCCAGCAGCTGCAGCATACTGCCAGATTGGCTCCAGTGATGAGGAGGGAGGGGATGATGAGGTCACTGACTCCACGTGGGTGCCTAATAGGAGAGAGGAGGAGGAGGAGGATGAGGAGGAGGCACATCTCCAACGAGGCAGGATGCCCTTGGGTGGCCAGCGTATGGGCAGCACACCGACGGAATCACACCGCAGAGCTCCGCCTGTGCAGGGCGCTGCCTCTGCCCGTCATTCAAAAAGTTCTTTGGTGTGGGCCTTTTTTGAGGCGAGTGCATCAGATCGCACAGCTGCTGTTTGCAACATATGTCTCAAGCGTATATCGCGTGGCCAAAACATCAGCCGCTTGGGCACCACATGCTTGATCAGACATATGTTGACCTGCCATGCAGCTCATTGGCAAGCCTACCTTAAAGACCCACACCAAAGAACAAAGCGGACCTCTCCTTGCACCGCATCAGCTGGGATCTCCAACCCCAGTATACCTTCAGTCCTCTCTGAAACCTGCACTGAGAGGAATGAAGGTGTAGAATTAGGTGTGTCACAGCCAAGTACTTGCGGCCACTCTGCTAGCAGTACACCGACGTCCGATTCTAGTAGGCAAATTTCCCTGCCCCAGCTGCTGGACCGTCGAAAGAAGTTCACTCCCAGCCATCCACATGCCCAGCGGTTGAATGCTAGCTTGGCTAAATTGCTAGCGCTTCAACTGCTGCCTTTTCAGTTGGTAGACTCGGCCCCCTTCCGTGAGTTTGTGCAATGTGCGGTTCCTCAGTGGCAGGTTCCCAAACGCCACTTTTTCTCACGGAAGGCGATTCCGGCTCTCTACAGGCATGTGGAAGGAAATGTCTTGGCCTCGCTGGACAGGGCGGTCAGCGGTAAGGTGCATATTACCGCTGACTCATGGTCCAGCAGGCATGGACAGGGACGTTACCTTTCTTTCACGGCCCATTGGGTCACTCTTTTGGCAGCTGGGAAGGATGCAGGACAAGGTGCAGTAGTGTTGGAGGTTGTTCCACCGCCACGCCTCCAAAATGCTACTACTGGTTGTGACACACCTCTCTCCTCCACCCCCTCCTCTTCTTCTTCCTCCATGGCCTCTTCCTGTGGTTTGTCCTCGGAACCAGCGGTGCTCCGTAGGCGTTCAAGGGGCTACGCAAGTACGCAGGCAAAAAGATGCCATGCCGTGCTTGCGCTGGTGTGTTTGGGGGACAGGAGCCACACTGGGGCAGAGGTCCTGTCTGCTCTGCAGAGGCAGGCCGAGAGGTGGTTGACGCCACGCCAGCTTAAGCCAGGAATGGTGGTCTGCGACAATGGCACCAACCTCCTCTCCGCCCTCCGACAGGGACAACTGACCCATGTGCCCTGTATGGCTCACGTCCTTAACCTGGTGGTGCAGCGGTTCTTGGGCAGGTACCCGGGCTTACAGGATGTCCTGAGGCAGGCCAGGAAAGTCTGTGTGCATTTCCGCAGATCTTATAATGCCAGTGCTCGCCTGGCTGAGCTGCAAAAGGAGTTGAACCTGCCCAAGAACCGCCTTATATGTGACATGCCCACCAGGTGGAACTCAACGTTGGCCATGCTGCAGCGGCTGCACACGCAGCAGAGGGCCATCAATGAGTACCTGTGCGACTACGGCACCAGGACAGGGTCAGGGGAGCTCGGGTTTTTTTCACCACGCCAGTGGGGCATGATCAGGGATGCATGCACTGTCCTGGCACCATTTGAGGAGGCCACGAGGATGGTGAGCAGTGACAGTGCATGCATCAGTGACACTGTACCTCTTGTCCACCTGTTGGAGCACACGCTGCGTGGAATAATGGACAGGGCACTTGAGGCAGAACAGAGGCAGGAAGAGGAGGACTTCCTTGCCTCTCAAGGCCCCCTTTACCCAGACAGTGTTCCTTCTGTCCCACCCATCGCACAGGAAGAGGAGGAGGAGGAGGAGGAGGAGGAGGAGGAGGAGGAGGAGGAGGAGGAGGATTGTGTCAGCATGGAGGTGGAGGCTGGCACTCAGCATCATCAGCAGCAGTCTTTTAGGGATGATTTACAGTCCCAAGAAACCAGTGGACTTGTACGTGGCTGGGAGGAGGTAGCTGCGGATCATGTCGTCCTTAGTGACCCAGAGGACTCCGGACTGAATGCCTCAGCTAACCTACGCTGCATGGCCTCCCTGATCCTGCAAAGTCTGCGGAAGGATCCTCGTATTCTTCGGATCAAGGAGAGGGACCATTACTGGCTGGCCACTCTCCTTGATCCACGGTACAAGGGTAAGGTTGCGGACCTTATGTTACCGTCGCAGAGGGAGCAGAGGATGAGACAACTCCGGGAGGCCTTGCAGAAAGGTCTGTGCAACGCGTTCCCAGAGACTGGGAGGTTACAAACTCCTGGTCCTGGACAACGAGTTGCTGAGGCTTCGGGCAGTCAAAGAAGGAGCGGTGGGGAAGGTGGCCGTCTGACCGATGCGTTCAGACAATTCTTTAGTCCGCAGCCCCAAAGTATGATCGGTTCCAGCAACCATCGCCAGCGTCTGATATACATGGTGCAGGAATACCTAGGGGCAAGGTCAGACTTGGACACCTTCCCCACCGAAAATCCTCTGGCTTACTGGGTCTTGAGGATGGATCACTGGCCAGAGCTTGCACCGTATGCAATTGAGCTACTGGCCTGTCCTGCATCCAGCGTTCTTTCAGAACGCACATTCAGTGCTGCTGGAGGATTTGTCACGGATCACAGGGTGCGCCTGTCCACCGACTCGGTTGATCGACTGACTTTCATCAAGATGAACTAGTCTTGGATCACCACCAGCTACCACACACCTGATGCTGATATAACAGACTAATTGATTTTAAAATGTCACATCCCTTCAAGACTGATGCTGATGCTGAGTGCCTGTGCTGTTATGTTGACTGGCTATCCTCCTCCTCCTCCTCAATGATACGATTAATGATGATAGCTTGGAAGATCATTTTGGTTTATGGGTGACGCCACCAGTGGCTAAGGCCCAATTTTTCAGCCCCTGTTTAACAGGGGCGTGTAATTACAATTTTTGATGCAATACTTTGCAACAGGCCTCATTGCTGTGCTCCAAGTACAGTACCTGTGAGGGGTTGCAGTGTTGTGCCACCAGTGCCTAAGGCCCAATTTTTCAGCCCCTGTTCAACAGGGGCATGCAATTATAATTATTGATCTAATAATTCACAGCAGGGCCCATTGCTGCGCCCACCAAGAGTAACTGTCAGGCCTTACAGTGTTGTGTCAACACCACCACCACCACCACCAAAGGCCCAATTTTTCAGCCCCTGTTCAACAGGGGCATGCAATTATAATTATTGATCTAATAATTCACAGCAGGGCCCATTGCTGCGCCCACCAAGAGTAACTGTCAGGCCTTACAGTGTTGTGTCAACACCACCACCACCACCACCACCACCACCAAAGGCCCAATTTTTCAGCCCCTGTTCAACAGGGGCATGCAATTATAATTATTGATCTAATAATTCACAGCAGGGCCCATTGCTGCGCCCACCAAGAGTAACTGTCAGGCCTTACAGTGTTGTGTCAACACCACCACCACCACCACCACCACCAAAGGCCCAATTTTTCAGCCCCTGTTCAACAGGGGCATGCAATTATAATTATTGATCTAATAATTCACAGCAGGGCCCATTGCTGCGCCCACCAATAGTAACTGTCAGGCCTTACAGTGTTGTGTCAACACCACCACCACCACCACCACCAAAGGCCCAATTTTTCAGCCCCTGTTCAACAGAGGCATGCAATTATAATTATTGATCTAATAATTCACAGCAGGGCCCATTGCTGCGCCCACCAAGAGTAACTGTCAGGCCTTACAGTGTTGTGTCAACACCACCACCACCACCACCACCACCACCAAAGGCCCAATTTTTCAGCCCCTGTTCAACAGGGGCATGCAATTATAATTATTGATCTAATAATTCACAGCAGGGCCCATTGCTGCGCCCACCAAGAGTAACTGTCAGGCCTTACAGTGTTGTGGCACCAGCACCACCATCAAAGGCCCAATTTTTACTACCACTGTTCAACAATTATATGTTATTACAATTCCTGATATAATAGTTGACAGCAGGGCGTTCCAGCACCCACCAAGAGTAACTGTGAGTGCTTACAGTGTTGTGCCAACACCAACACCTAAGGGGCCAATTTCTGCAGAGTATATACGGCAGGTCCCTACTTTAAAACATCCAACTTACAAACGACTACTACTTGCAAACGGAAGAAGACAACAGGAAGTGAGAGGAAATCTACCCCTTGGAAGGAAAATTCTCTCCTGTAAGAATTAATATGGGAGAAAGGTGTCTCCTCTCTACTGATGCTTTATCACCAATCCTTGTTTCAATTAAAACACCACATTTCAAAAACAGTTGTCATTGGGACGCAAAGTGAGGTGAAATGTTCTGAACAGGGGCACAGACAGCAAAACAAATGTTACAGGGGTGATAACCCTTCCCTATGTTTTCCAAAAGGCTTAAAAATAGATTTTTTGGCTGGAGCTACACTTAAACAATGTACCTGTTCAAAATTACAAACAGATTCTACATAAGAACAAACCTACAGTCCCTGTCTTGTATGCACCGCCTGTATACGGCTGTTCAGAGTATATAGGGCCTTTTTTATTTTGTGTGCGGGGTTCCCCTTAATATCCATACAAGACCCAAAGGGGCTGGTAATGGGCTGGGGTAGGGGGGGGGGGGGGGTGATGGGGTAGCTATGCCATTTTTCTTAAAGATTTTCATCCATATTACCGGGACCAGACATTACATTAAAGCCGCAAGCAGTTTTAAATGGCTTTTTTTTCCTTTAGAAATGTAATTTTGTGCAGGGACAGTTCTAAACACGGGAAACACGTGGCACTTCACAGGCATACTTTAGACACCCCCCAGGTACAATATTTAAAGGAATATTTGACTTTTTTTTTCACTTTATGCATCATTAAAATGACTGCTCCCGAAAAACGGCCGTTTTTAAAACTTCTTTTTGCATTGATACGTGTCCCCTGGTGCAGAACCCGGGTTCCCAAACTCTGTTTAGGACAATAACATGGATAATAGTCGTTATAATTAGCACTTTAGAATTCGAACGTTCGCATCCGTTGTATTTAATAGGGTTCTAATGTTCGTGCGAACTTTCGGTCCATTCGCGTGTTCTGGTGTGAACCGAACCCGGGGGTGTTCGGCTCATCACTACTTGGGTGGTATACACCCCACCAAGACAACACCATCTGGTAAGCCTCCTTCTTACATTGGTGGTGGTGTCTCTATCTTTTCACAAAGTGGGTGATATCCATGTGGAATTCTTCTTCTTCATTTCAACCTTGCAGTTTTTTCTACACTTTTGGACTGTTATTTGTGTTTGGTCACAATAGAGGACTGCTTCGTTCTGATTTATTTGTTACAATTTTTTTTCACGGATCACACTCAGTCACTTGGTGTCACTGAAATTAAGATTTCATGTATATATATGTTCGCAAAATTTGACATGTGTTGACAAATGACAACAGACTTATGCACAAAAATAAGCGCTACACTTTTTTCATATTCACTAGTACTTGCTCTGTCACAGCTGTGTTGGCAGCTAATTTTTGTGTTCACTTATTGCACAGCACAGTATATCCTATATATAATTTTTTGCAGTTTAAACTGGAGTGAACTGGAGGGACCACTAGGCTTGGAGAGAGACTTTCTCTGTGACTCAGGAGGGAACGTGTTGTGTCAGTGAGGGGTCATCATCATATGTGCTGCTGCACACTGCTGTCAGTGTCACTGTGAGAGTAAATTTTATGTGTGTGTGCGCCTGCCCATTCTATTTTCTTGTCCTCCTGAGTCCTGTCCCTGAGCTACTTACTTACTATATTGAAAATAAAATGAGAAATATGTTTTTTGCCTTATTATTTACGTTAAATCGTATTGCTAATTGTGTTTGTTTGTAGCCTAAATACTCTAATTTGCACTTAAAACTGTAATTTTGTAACTTTTGGAAATGCCAGTAAAAACGTGGCTGTGCCAGTAAATTTTGGGTGTTGTGTCAGTAATTTTCAATCTGATAGGTTGGCACCACTGTTAAGCCCTGTACACACTATGGTTTTTAAACCGATGGATTTTTCCATCGGAAAACCGATGAAGCTGACTTCCATCAGTCTTGCCTACACACCATCAGTCAAAAAACCGACCGTTCCAAACGCGGTGACGTAAAACACTCCGATGACCCGAGAAAAATGAAGTTCAATGCTTCTGAGCATGCGTCGGCTTGATTCTGAGCATGCGTGGGTTTTTTAACCGGTGGACTTGCCCATAGACGATCGGAATTTGCCATTGGTTTTTTATCCATCAGAAAAATTTAAAACATGTTCTATTTTTTGACACCGATGGAAAAAAGACTGATGGGGCACATACATGATCGGTTTGTCCGATGAAAAAAATCCCATGGATTGTTTTCATCGGTAAAACCGATCGTGTGTACGCGGCTTTAGAGTGGTGACTGCGAGCCTGGCCTTCTCATCTAACATCAGTGCCTTACCTTACGAATGTGCTTTTGGAAGAATGGTCAAACATTCCCATAGACACACTCCCAAACCATGTGGACAGCCTTCCCAGAAGAGTTGAAGCTGTTATAGCTGCAAAGGGTGGGTCGACTCAGTATTGAACCCTATTGACTAAGACTGGGATGCCATTAAAGTTCATATGCGTGTAAAGGCAGGATTTCCAATACTTTTGATAATATAGTGTATCTTTAGCAAAGATGACATTGGTGATCTTGTCTTAAATATAATAGTTGCATGGCTTAATATTGAATCCATACATCCAACACATGATTGAATTCCCCATTTGCCACATCTCAGGGACCAGTCTACACATGCCTCCAAAGTGTCTCTGTGTTAAAATAATAAGGGAAAGTATACCTACCATAGTGCCAGAGTATGGATAAAGCAATAAATTCCTCTAGGCCTAAACATCCCTCTCATCTTGATGCTCAATGTCTCTGCATGTTTATTTCTCACACTCCTCAGTTAGCATAATGAAGAGGGAGTGAGTGGTGTTTGTTAAGTATACAGAGGAGTGTGGACAACACAATAGAGATAGTGAGCATCAAGGTGAAGGGGGTATTCATGTATTGCATTGTGTACCCCCTCTCTTCCTGAATGTTATACCGTATATACTCGAGTATAAGCCAACCCGAATATAAGCCGAGGCACCTAATTTTACCACAAAAACTGGGAAAACTTATTGACTCGAGTATAAGCCTAGGGTGTGCCTCACTTTGCCTCACTGTGTCCATGACTAGACTGACGTTTAACATGGGAGTCTATGGAAGGGGTGCCTGGTTTGAAAAATCGGTGCTCCTCAGCCGTAGGTCCCCTGGGCAAGAAACTTTGCAAACCTGTAGAGGAAGAGTGGAGCTACATGTGTGCCAAGTTTGGGGTCCACAGGACCTACGACCGGCCGGTACCGGGTCCCCAAACTCACCAGAGAAATGACCGTTTAACATGGGAGTCTATGGAAGGAGTGCCCGGTTTTGAAAAATCGGTGCTCCCCGGCCGTAGGTCCCCAGGACAAGAAACTTTGCACACTTGTAGAGGAAGAGTGGGGCTACATGTGTGCCAGTACCGGCTCCCTAAAGTTCGGGAGATCAGGTGCAAAAAGGTGACTCGAGTATAAGCCGAGGGGGGCATTTTCAGCACAAAAAATTGTGCTTAAAAACTCGGCTTATACTCGAGTATATACGGTAGTTAAACTTCCTGGTTCCCTGCTAAGATACTGATTTTTTAAGTTCTTTAAAGTTAAAGCGGAATTCCCCCCTAAAGTGGAACTTCCGCTCATCTGATTCCTCCCCCCTCCGGTGCCACAATTGGCACCTTTCGGGAGGAGGGGGGACAGGATACCTGTCTTTCACAGGTATGCTTTCCCACTTTCGAGAGTCCGGGCTGCGGCCCGTGGCATCACCGCGGGGCTCCCTCCTCCTCCCCCAGCCGCGGGGCCAATAGGAGAGAGGAGCGGGGCCTCACGCATGCACATTAGGGTTCCCGGCGTGAAGCCGAATGACTACACTGCCGGGTTCCCTTACCCGCAATGGCGGCGGCAGCACCCGACATCTGATGGAAACAACAGCTGCGGTGCCGACATTGAGGAACTCCAGGACAGGTAAGTGTCCTAATATTAAAAGCCAGCAGCTGCAGTATGTGTAGCTGCTGGCTTTTATTTATTTATTTTTTTGGCCGGAACATCGCTTTAAGTTGGCTAATTACAGGGGTTACATGACAGGGCAATAAAGAAATGGCAAATCATGGCTGAAACTTCCATGTGTATACGGATAAATTAATCCCAAGGAATAGTTTGAGGTCTCTCTGTTGGTGTCAAATACAAAATTAAAGACCTGGTAAAGAATCATATTCTGTGAACTCCACCAAAATCTGAGATTTGAATGAAGTTCAAATCTATTTCTCTAAACTATTCTAAAACAAACAACACCGTTTTGGCAGCAGCAAACTTTGTTTTTACTAAATTCTTGTATTAGCAGTCTTTTTTTAAATTTTAAGATGCATTAATAATTTATCTTCTGCATGTTGGACTTATGACTTTTCGCCTTTATTATTTGCAGTATTTTAAGCTTCTTTATTTTAGAACTATATATGGTAGTAGTGATGCGCCGAACACCCCCGGGTTCGGTTCGCACCAGAACCCGCGAACGGACCGAAAGTTCGTACGAACATTAGAACCCTATTAAATACAATGGATGCGAACGTTCGAATTCTAAAGTGCTAATTATAACAACTATTATGCATGTTATTGTCCTAAAAAGGGTTTGGGAACCCGGGTTGTGCACCAGGGGACATGTATCAATGCAAAAAGAAGTTTTAAAAACGGTCGTTTTTCGGGAGCAGTCATTTTAATGATGCATAAAGTGAAAAAAAAAAAGTCAAATATTCCTTTAAATATCGTACCTGGGGGGTGTCTAAAGTATGCCTGTGAAGTGCCACGTGTTTCCCGTGTTTAGAACTGTCCCTGCACAAAATGACACTTCTAAAGGAAAAAAAAGCCATTTAAAACTGCTTGCGGCTTTAATGTAATGTCTGGTCCCGGTAATATGGATGAAAATCTTTAAGAAAAATGGCATAGCTACCCCATGACCCCCCCCCCCCCTACCCCAGCCCATTACCAGCCCCTTTGGGTCTTGTATGGATATTAAGGGGAACCCCGCACATAAAATAAAAAAGGCCCTATATACTCTGAACAGCCGTATACAGGCGGTGCATACAAGACAGGGACTGTAGGTTTGTTCTTATGTAGAATCTGTTTGTAATTTTGAACAGGTACATTGTTTAAGTGTAGCTCCAGCCCAAAAATCTATTTTTAAACTTTTTGGAAAACATAGGTAAGGGTTATCACCCCTGTAACATTTGTTTTGCTGTCTGTGCCCCTGTTCAGAACATTTCACCTCACTTTCCGTCCCAATGACAACTGTTTTTGAAATGTGGTGTTTTTCTTGAAACAAGGATTGCTGATAAAGCATCAGTACAGAGGAGACACCTTTCTCCCATATTAATTCTTACAGGAGAGAATTTTCCTTCCTAGGGGTAGATTTCCTCTCACTTCCTGTTGTCTTCTTGCGTTTGCAAGTAGGAGTCGTTTGTAAGTTGGATGTTTGAAAGTAGGGACCTGCCGTATATACTCTGCAGAAATAGGCCCCTTAGTTGTTGGTGTTGGCACAACACTGTAAGCACTCACAGTTACTCTTGGTTGGTGCTGGAACGCCCTGCTGTCAACTATTATATCAGGAATTTTAATTACATATAATTGTTGAACAGTGGTAGTAAAAATTGGGCCTTTGATGGTGGTGCTGGTGCCACAACACTGTAAGCCCTCAGAGTTACTCTTGGTGGGTGCAGGAATGGGCCCTGCTGTGAATTATTAGATCAAGAATTGTAATTACATGCCCCTTTTGAACAGGGGCTGAAAAATTGGGCCTTTCGTGGTGGTGGTGGTGGTGGCGGTGTTGACACAACACTGTAAGCCCTCAGAGTTACTCTTGGTGGGTGCAGGAATGGGCCCTGCTGTGAATTATTAGATCAAGAATTGTAATTACATGCCCCTTTTGAACAGGGGCTGAAAAATTGGGCCTTTCGTGGTGGTGGTGGTGGTGGCGTTGCCACAACACTGTAAGCCCTCAGAGTTACTCTTGGTGGGTGCAGCAATGGGCCCTGCTGTGAATTATTAGATCAAGAATTGTAATTACATGCCCCTGTTGAACAGGGGCTGAAAAATTGGGCCTTAGGCACTGGTGGCACAACACTACAACCCCTCACAGATACTGTACTTGGAGCACAGCAATGAGCCCTGTTGCAAAGTATTGCTTCAAAAATTGTAATGACACGCCCCTGTTAAACAGGGGCTTGAAAAATTGGGCCTTAGGCACTGGTGCCACAACACTCCAACCCCTCACAGATACTGTACTTGGAGCACAGCAATGAGCCCTATGGCAAATTATTGCTAAAAAAATTGTAATTACACGCCCCTGTAAAACAGGGGCTGAAAAATTGGGCCTTAGCCACTGGTGGCGGCACCCATAAACAAAAATGATCTTCCAAGCTATCATCATCAATCGTATCATTGAGGACTCGGAGGAGGAGGATAGCCAGTCAACATAACAGCACAGGCACTCAGCATCAGCATCAGTCTTGAAGGGATGTGACATGTTAAAATCAATTAGTCTGTTATATCAGCATCAGGTGTGTGGTAGCTGGTGGTGATCCAAGACTGGTTCATCTTGATGAAAGTCAGTCGATCAACCGAGTCGGTGGACAGGCGCACCCTGTGATCCGTGACAAATCCTCCAGCAGCACTGAATGTGCGTTCCGAAAGAACGCTGGATGCAGGACAGGCCAGTAGCTCAATTGCATACTGTGCAAGCTCTGGCCAGTGATCCATCCTCAAGACCCAGTAAGCCAGAGGATTTTCGGTGGGGAAGGTGTCCAAGTCTGACCTTGCCCCTAGATATTCCTGCACCATGTTTATTAGACGCTGGCGATGGTTGCTGGAACCGATCATACTTTGGGGCTGCGGACTAAAGAATTGTCTGAACGCATCGGTCAGACGGCCACCTTCCCCACCGCTCCTTCTTTGACTGGCCGAAGCCTCAGCAACTCGTTGTCCAGGACCAGGAGTTTGTAACCTCCCAGTCTCTGGGAACGCGTTGCACAGACCTTTCTGCAAGGCCTCCCGGAGTTGTCTCATCCTCTGCTCCCTCTGCGACGGTAACATAAGGTCCGCAACCTTACCCTTGTACCGTGGATCAAGGAGAGTGGCCAGCCAGTAATGGTCCCTCTCCTTGATCCGAAGAATACGAGGATCCTTCCGCAGACTTTGCAGGATCAGGGAGGCCATGCAGCGTAGGTTTGCTGAGGCATTCGCTCCGGAGTCCTCTGGGTCACTAAGGACGACATGATCCGCAGCCACCTCCTCCCAGCCACGTACAAGTCCACTGGTTTCTTGGGACTGTAAATCATCCCTAAAAGACTGCTGCTGATGATGCTGAGTGCCAGCCTCCACCTCCATGCTGACACAATCCTCCTCCTCCTCCTCTTCCTGTGCGATGGGTGGGACAGAAGGAACACTGTCTGGGTAAAGGGGGCCTTGAGAGGCAAGGAAGTCCTCCTCTTCCTGCCTCTGTTCTGCCTCAAGTGCCCTGTCCATTATTCCACGCAGCGTGTGCTCCAACAGGTGGACAAGAGGTACAGTGTCACTGATGCATGCACTGTCACTGCTCACCATCCTCGTGGCCTCCTCAAATGGTGCCAGGACAGTGCATGCATCCCTGATCATGCCCCACTGGCGTGGAGAAAAAAAACCAAGCTCCCCTGACCCTGTCCTGGTGCCGTAGTCGCACAGGTACTCATTGATGGCCCTCTGCTGCGTGTCCAGCCGCTGCAGCATGGCCAACGTTGAGTTCCACCTGGTGGGCATGTCACATATAAGGCGGTTCTTGGGCAGGTTCAACTCCTTTTGCAGCTCAGCCAGGCGAGCACTGGCATTAAAAGATCTGCGGAAATGCACACAGACTTTCCTGGCCTGCCTCAGGACATCCTGTAAGCCCGGGTACCTGCCCAAGAACCGCTGCACCACCAGGTTAAGGACGTGAGCCACACAGGGCACATGGGTCAGTTGTCCCTGTCGGAGGGCGGAGAGGAGGTTGGTGCCATTGTCGCAGACCACCATTCCTGGCTTAAGCTGGCGTGGCGTCAACCACCTCTCGGCCTGGCCCTGCAGAGCAGACAGGACCTCTGCCCCAGTGAGGCTTCTGTCCCCCAAACACACCAGCGCAAGCACGGCATGGCATCTTTTTGCCTGCGTACTTGCGTAGCCCCTTGAACGGCTACGGAGCACCGCTGGTTCATAGGACAAACCACAGGAAGAGGCCATGGAGGAAGAAGAAGAGGAGGGGGTGGAGGAGAGAGGTGTGTCACAACCAGTAGTAGCATTTTGGAGGCGTGGCGGTGGAACAACCTCCAACACTACTGCACCTTGTCCTGCATCCTTCCCAGCTGCCAAAAGAGTGACCCAATGGGCCGTGAAAGAAAGGTAACGTCCCTGTCCATGCCTGCTGGACCATGAGTCAGCGGTAATATGCACCTTACCGCTGACCGCCCTGTCCAGCGAGGCCAAGACATTGCCTTCCACATGCCGGTAGAGAGCCGGAATAGCCTTCCGTGAGAAAAAGTGGCGTTTGGGAACCTGCCACTGAGGAACCGCACATTGCACAAACTCACGGAAGGGGGCCGAGTCTACCAACTGAAAAGGCAGCAGTTGAAGCGCTAGCAATTTAGCCAAGCTAGCATTCAACCGCTGGGCATGTGGATGGCTGGGAGTGGACTTCTTTCGACGTTCCAGCAGCTGGGGCAGGGAAATTTGCCTGCTAGAATCGGACGTCGGTGTACTGCTAGCAGAGTGGCCGCAAGTACTTGGCTGTGACACACCTAATTCTACACCTTCATTCCTCTCAGTGCATGTTTCAGAGAGGACTGAAGTTATAGTGGGGTTGGAGATCCCAGCTGATGCGGTGCAAGGAGAGGTCCGCTTTGTTCTTTGGTGTGGGTCTTTGAGGTAGGCTTGCCAACGAGCTGCATGGCAGGTCAACATATGTCTGGTCAGGCATGTGGTACCCAAGCGGCTGATGTTTTGGCCACGCGATATACGCTTGAGACATATGTTGCAAACAGCAGCTGTGCGATCTGATGCACTAGCCTCAAAAAAGGCCCACACCAAAGAACTTTTTGAATGACGGGCAGAGGCAGCGCCCTGCACAGGCGGAGCTCTGCGGTGTGATTCCGTCGGTGTACTGCCCTTACGCTGGCCACCAAAGGGCATCCTGCCTCGTTGGAGATGTGCCTCCTCCTCATCCTCCTCCTCCTCCTCTCTCCTATTAGGCACCCACGTGGAGTCAGTGACCTCATCATCCCCTCCCTCCTCATCACTGGAGCCAATCTGGCAGTATGCTGCAGCTGCTGGAACATGACTGCCAGATTGGTGTCCTTCTTGAGCATCCCCTCTGTCTGCTCTCACGCTACTGCCTTCCTGTAGCTGGGTTTCATCATCAGACCCTTCGAAACGCTGGGCATCCTCCTGGAGCATGTACCCAACACTGTGCTCAAACAGTTCGGGGGACTCCTCAGGAGGAGGACATGGTGGGTCTAGGGAAGGAGTGACTGATGATGAGTCTGACATTGATACCAGGGAAGAGGACGCTTTGGCAGCTGCTTTGCCAGTACCCTGAGCCTGGGTGAGAGAGGATGAGGAGGAGGAGGAGGGCTTGGTCATCCACTCTACCAAGTCTTCGGCATGATGTGGCTCAACATGTCCAGCTGCCGAAAAGAAGGACAAGCGTGTCCCATGGCCATGTGCTGATGACAATGCACCGCGTCCACGACCAGCACTGTTGCCCCCAGACACAGAGCCTGCTTGCCCTCTTTTATTGCCTCCTGACTGTCTGCCTCTCCTTGTTTGCCTTCCAGACATTCTAATAGATGGCCTGCAGGGAGATGGGAAAAAAGCAATAAGGGCTACCTTCAGGTGTCCTTCTCTGTCCCTTTACTTAAGGATTTCTAAATATGGTTGAGGATGATTGCTTTTGCACAGAATAGCACAACGACAATTTCCCTGACTGTCCAAAAAACAAGGATTTCAAAGATGGTTGATGAGGAATGCTTTAGCACACTATAGCACAAGGAGAATTTCCCTCACTGTCCTTCCCTGTCCCTAGAAACAAGGATTATCACAGTGAAAGAAACTGACACTCTTCCTACCTATAGTTTTCTGTCCCTAGAAAAAATGTTTTTTTAAAGCACACTATAGCACAAGGAGAATTTCCCTCACTGTCCTTCCCTGTCCCTAGAAACAAGGATTATCACAGTGAAAGAAACTGACACTCTTCCTACCTATAGTTTTCTGTCCCTAGAAAAAATGTTTTTTTAAAGCACACTATAGCACAAGGAGAATTTCCCTCACTGTCCTTCCCTGTCCCTAGAAACAAGGATTATCACAGTGAAAGAAACTGACACTCTTCCTACCTATAGTTTTCTGTCCCTAGAAAAAATGTTTTTTTAAAGCACACTATAGCACAAGGAGAATTTCCCTCACTGTCCTTCCCTGTCCCTAGAAACAAGGATTATCACAGTGAAAGAAACTGACACTCTTCCTACCTATAGTTTTCTGTCCCTAGAAAAAATGTTTTTTTAAAGCACACTATAGCACAAGGAGAATTTCCCTCACTGTCCTTCCCTGTCCCTAGAAACAAGGATTATCACAGTGAAAGAAACTGACACTCTTCCTACCTATAGTTTTCTGTCCCTAGAAAAAATGTTTTTTTAAAGCACACTATAGCACAAGGAGAATTTCCCTCACTGTCCTTCCCTGTCCCTAGAAACAAGGATTATCACAGTGAAAGAAACTGACACTCTTCCTACCTATAGTTTTCTGTCCCTAGAAAAAATGTTTTTTTAAAGCACACTATAGCACAAGGAGAATTTCCCTCACTGTCCTTCCCTGTCCCTAGAAACAAGGATTATCACAGTGAAAGAAACTGACACTCTTCCTACCTATAGTTTTCTGTCCCTAGAAAAAATGTTTTTTTAAAGCACACTATAGCACAAGGACAATTTCCCTCACTGTCCTTCCCTGTCCCTAGAAACAAGGATTATCACAGTGAAAGAAACTGACACTCTTCCTACCTATAGTTTTCTGTCCCTAGAAAAAATGTTTTTTTAAAGCACACTATAGCACAAGGAGAATTTCCCTCACTGTCCTTCCCTGTCCCTAGAAACAAGGATTCGCACAGTAAAACACACTGACACTCTCCCTACCTATCCTTCTCTTTCCCTAAACTAAAGGAATCCAGGTTAAGCAAGAAAAAATAAATGTCACTGTCCCTGCCTATGCTTCTCTTTCCCTGCTCCGGAACACACTACACAAGGCCGCCGTGCTGGCGGCCTTTTATAGTGTGGGGCGTGTACTAAACACCCTCAGCAATAATTGGCCACAGGCATCCTGCCTGTGGCCAATCATTGCTCTCCTCGCTGCCGGCGCTGTGATTGTCCAAGCATGCGGGGTCACAGTGCATGCTTGGCCAATCACAGCGCCTGGATGACACTGCGATGGCGTAGTGCATTGTGGGCCGTTCGCGTCACTCGAATTAGGCGCGAACGGCCCAAATCGTTCGATCTTCGTCGAACGATCGAACACCGAGCTCATCCCTATATGGTAGGTTGATAATAAGTTTTGTACCCAATAATGGAAGTTGAGCACACAGCTCCTACAATGCTGTCAGGAATAAACTGAGAAGTCCTAGAAGTCAGGTACACACAGGTGTTGGCTCTGCATGTAATCAGTGATCCTGGTTGTATCTATACTATGGTAAATGTATTAATAAAATTATTGTTAACCACTTCAGCCCCGGAAGGTTTTACCCCCTTCCTGACCAGAGCACTTTTTACAATTTGGCACTGCGTCGCTTTAACTGGTAGTTGCGCGGTCATGAAATACTGTACCCAAACAAAATTTGCGTCCTATTTTTCCCCACAAATAGAAATTTTGTTCGGTGGTATTTGATCACCTCTGCGGTTTTTATTTTTTGCGCTATACACAAAAAAAGAGTGACGATTTTGAAAAAAAACCCAATATTTTTTACTTTTTACTATAATAAATATCCCAAAAAAATGTTTTTATAAAACAAATTTCTTCATTAGTTTAGGCTGAAGTGTTCTCTTCTACATATTTTTGGTAAAATCGCAATAAGCGTATATTGATTGGTTTGCACAAAAGTTATAGCGTCTACAGACGATGGAAAAGATTTATGGCATTTTTATGGAATTTTTTTTTATTACTTGTAATGGTGGTGATGTGCGCTTTTTAGCGGTATTGCGACTGACAGTTCGGACATTTTTGTCAAATTTTTGGCACCATTGACATTTATACAGCGATCAGTGCTATAAAAATGCACTGATTACTGTGTAAATAGAACTGGTAGGGAAGGGGTTAACACTAGGGGGGATTAAATGTGTGTTTCCTCAGTGTGTTCTAACTGTATGGGGATCGGACTAAGTAGAAGAGGAGACATATCGCTGTTCCTACTTACTAGGAACAAACAACATGTCTCCTCTCCTCTGACAGCACAGGGATTTGTGTGTTTACACACACAAATCCCTGTGCTGGTGCTCATGCACGCGATCGCGTGTGGCCGGCGGTTGTTCGCGATCGCCGGCCACGCGTACCGGGTCCCCCCGCCATGCAGCGCCCTCTGGCGGCTCTTAAAGGAACCCCGTACCCATAGGGGTTTCGCACAGGGGAGCCATTCTGCCCTCGTAAATACACGTGAGCCAGTCGGGAACCGGTTAATAATGAATGATTATGCCAGCTGTAGTGCAATGTATTACAACTGTTAAAGTATATTAGATATACTGCTTCCAAAGACTTGTATAGGGTTAAAATAATGCTTTCATTACACAGCATAATTGTAGGCATGATTAGATCTTAGTGACCTTTTCTACAGAAAAAAATGACATTGCGCACAGTCTGTTGTTGACAATCACTTTCAAGTACTTCTTATTCAACAATCTCGGTTTATTGTGCACAGAACACAGCCTTACACTTATCTAAACTGAATACAAATGCTTATTATCTTTTTCTATTCAAATTTATTACATTTACAGAAAGTCAACCATGACAAGCTTTGTCAAATATGGTGGAATTTTAATCCATAATCAACATCATCTACACAGTGAATGGAAAGTAGTGATGATGGCCATAGACATCAGATGTTGGAAAAATGTCACTCTGTAGGGATGATGGAATAAGGAAATCTGCAGAAAGGGGAAACTCCTACCCAAAGCCACTAATCAATTTCCATTTTTCACTCATAAGGATCGAGGAACAATTTCTACCTATTAAAAATGTAATCAGAGATTTCCCCAAGGCCATCAATTGAGCTACAGTCCCTTAAAGTAATATAGTGGCCCTGGGTCTATTATGTTTTTTCATTTTCTTGTGTTTCAGTTTTTATGTTAATATTTAACATCTTTTTTTAAATATATGGGCCCTCCCGACTCTGCAGATTGTCTCTTACCTCTGACACCTTGGGTTCCATGTCTGATGGATTTACCATAAACAGTAATACTCTTAATCCCTGTACACACGATCGGATTTCCTATGGTTTTTAAACCGATGGATATTTCAATCGGAAAAATGATGAAGCTGACTTCCATCAGTCTTGCCTACACACCATCAGTCAAAAAACCGACCGTTCCAAACGCGGTGACGTAAAACACTCCGATGAGCCGAGAAAAATTAAGTTCAATGCTTCTGAGCATGCGTCGACTTGATTCTGAGCATGCGTGTGTTTTTTATCCGATGGAGTTCCACACAGACGATAGTAATTTGCTATCGGTTTTTTAACCATCGGATAAATTTAAAACATGTTCTATTTTTAAACACCAATGGAAAAAAGACAGATGGGGCCCATACACGATCGGTTTGTCCGATGGAAAAAGTCCATCGGACTGTTTTCATCGGTAAAACCTATCGTGTGTACATGGCTTTAGTCAGTTGTGCTTAACCACTTAAAGAATGTTTACTGAGCAGAAATGAAACACAATTGTTATACAAACACAAATGAACAATCACAGATCTCTATGGAAAGGAAAATTTACACACTCAATTTGGTTGTACTGTACTGTTCCCAATTACCATATATTGAGAGTGAATGTGGGTAGGTGTGCAGTGGAGACAATCCCCAACAAAGTAATACCTATGTTGGGACTCCTCTCCACCTAGGCCCACACACACACACACACACACACACACAAAAGAGCAAAGAAACAATATCAATGCAAACAATCACATCAAATGCTAGAAATATATGTTACTAAATGGCTCCCTCTAGAGGACAGTTCAGCAATGTTGTAACATATATAGTAAACTTGAAGAATGGCAAAGTGATGGCTTTTCCTTGTATCTCAGTCCTTCTTCAGCTAGCTTGTGTTGGTGCACTTATTTGTAATCCAATAAAAGTGAAAGGGAAGTAACAACTGTGAGAATAAACTGTGGTTGCAACAGAACCGCTTACTCTGTCAATCCGGCTGTACAGACACGCAGGTGTAGTGGATCCCTATCTGTAGCACTACAAGTGTCAGCAAACACAGTCTGGATAAACGACACAATCCTCACTATCTCAGTCAACTACTTGATAGGCAAGTGCCTTCTCACCACTCCGGCTCCTCAGCCCACTGGAATGCTCCGTCCGGAACTCCTCTGCGGATGTCTCTGGAGGAAGATGGCACACACACCCCGCTCAGCTGCTCCCCGGGTAACTGTGGGCAGGTAGCTTCAAATGCTATGAAGGGCTGGCCGATCCGCCGGTCCAACGATACAGGGCCATCCTTCATGGATCCCTCTGAGGCGAATGATCCAGCGCTCAGCTGAAGGCCGCAGGCCTGAACTCTCAGTCACTCACACAGACATCCTGCTGGCAGTTGAAAGGGCGCATCCAGAGAAGCCTAACTGCGGCCTGGCTTGTCCTTTTATCTGGGTACCCAGCAGGCTGTGCGCTCCCGCATTGCATTCTGGTAGCACAAGGGCATTGTGGGTTAGTAGTCTTCACACTCACTTATAGCCATAGAGTCACTTCTCATAAGAACTACTTATCCCACAATGCACCACAATACAATTCTAAACCTGGAACATAAACATCTTTAATAGCGTCCAGTGATCACCAGAGGGAGCCAACCCTTTACCAATGAATAACATATATAACAACATTCAGTAGCAATCTCCTGGCTACACATAAAATATCATATTCATATGCATTATTTTACATTTACTTATTATTCAGGCAAACGATCAGGCGTACTGACTATAATTATCTTCATATACTAACAACGCTCCTAGATCATCTGCATCTCTGAACTTTTCTTTGCACACATGGGGAGTCAAATATTTGTCTGAAACAGTTGTGGTCAAACATACCTAAAGATCTTTCCTGCTAATATGGGAATAAGTAAACACTGGGGCTATGTGTGGAAAGCCACAAGGCGCTCTGGAGCTCAGAATCTGTGTACATAAACTTTGTAAGTAACACTTGAGATCTAAATTCTAACTAGGATGCCCTTCCAAACAATAATTTATTTTGGGCTAGGAGTTTCTTTTAAAACATTGAAATTGAAAATTAAAAAAAAAATAATAATGCAACCACTTCAGTGACGGGCACTTTTATCCTCTACCTGCCCAAGCCAATTTTCATTTTTCAGAGCTGTCACACTTTGAATGACAAATGCACGGTCATGCAACACTGTACCCTTAAGACATTTTTATAATTTTTTTTCACACAAATAGCGCTTTCTTTTTGTGGTGTTTAATCATCACTGAGCTTTTTATTTTTTGCTAAATAAATGAAAAAAACATCGAAAAATTTGAAAAAAAAAGTTTTTTTTCTTAATTTCTATAAAACTTTGCAAATAAATAATCTTTCTTCATAAATTTTGGATAAAATATATTGTGCTACATTTATTTGGTGAAAATAACCCACACCAGTGTTTATTATTTAGTTTCTAGGAAAGTTCACAAACTATGGGTATATATATTGTGAGGGGGTTAGCTCGGCAGCGGGTGTGTGTGACCCCCGGGATGGGCTCCCCACACAAAACAGGCCCAGCAAACGGAGGTTGTGGTTTTCAAAATCAAAAAAAGGTGCGGTTTATTTTCTATTTACAGTGACAAAACACAGCAAAGCAAAAGAAACATAACCAAAATAAATCCTGGTCAAGTTGACCTCTGACTAAACATACAGGTTTCCTAACTAACAACTGGGATCAGCCTAGTGCTGTCCTAGTCCCTAAGTCCCTGGTTTTAAATGTCCAAGCAAATAGCCACACAGGCTTTGTCTCACCGCACAGGGGTTCACTCTCCCTAGACAGTCCACACAGGTCTGGTTCCAGGCATGAGCTAACACCTAATGAATCTGGGAGTTCTTATAGAGGCCTAAATGAGCTGACAAGCTTCAGCTGGTCTCATCAACTCCCTGTCTGCACGACGCCCAGCCCTCTCCCTAGAGGTATGAGTCATCCATGAGCCCACTAGCCTTATACAACTCTCCACCTAGTTGTATAAGTCGGCGTAAAGCCTGAATCTGGGCGAAATATATCTACCCCCCTGGATGCAACCAGGTGACTTTACCTTCCTGCTGTCACATACCCCCCCCTCTTGTTTTAACCTCGGGGTTGGAACACCAGCAATCAGGCATTCATGTACTCGAGACAAAGCATCCACATTCCCCATTTGAACGCCAGGGCGATGCTTTACTGTGAAGTTGAATTCCTGGAGGGCCAGGAACCACCTATTCACTCTTCTATTTGTTTCCTTGTTTTGAGCCATCCACTTTAACGGAGCGTGATCCGTAACCATGTCAAAGTGCCTACCTAGCAGGTAGTACCGAAGGGAATCTAGAGCCCACTTCACCGCTAAACACTCCTTTTCAACGGTGGCGTAATTTACCTCATGGGACTTCAACTTCCTGCTGAGGTAAATGACTGGGTGCTCTTCCCCGTTCCAGACCTGGGACAATACTGCTCCTAACCCCACATCTGACGCATCACTTTGTACGACAAAGTCTTTAGAGAAGTCGGGTGAGTACAACACTGGCTGGCTACATAAGGCTTGTTTCAAGAATTGGAATGCTGCCTCAGCCTCGGGGGTCCATTTAATCATGACCGACCCTTTCCCCTTCGTCAGGTTGGTTAGGGGCACAGCCTTAGAAGCAAAGTGGGGAATGAATCGCCGATAATACCCAGCGATTCCCAGAAAGGCTCGTACCTGCTTCTTGCTGTTGGGACGTGGCCAACTCTGGATGGCCTCGACTTTGTTGAGTTGGGGTTTTATTACTCCCCTCCCAATGGTGTACCCAAGATATTTGGCCTCCTCCTGCCCAATGGTACACTTCTTGGGGTTAGCCGTAAACCCCGCTTCCCGAACAGAGTCCAGGACTGCTTGCACTTTTGGCAGATGTGAGGCCCAATCTGTGCTATGGACAATTACGTCATCCAGGTAAGCCGCAGCATACTTCCGATGGGGCCTCAGCATCTGGTCCATTTTCCGCTGGAATGTGGCCGGCGCATTCTGTAACCCGAACGGCATTCTTTTATATTGGAACGCCCCGTCTGGGGTTACAAATGCGGTTTTCTCTTTGGCCGACTTGGCCAGGGGGATTTGCCAATACCCTTTTGTGAGGTCAAGAGTCGTCATGTATCGGGCTGTTCCCAGCCGGTCGATCAACTCATCTATACGTGGCATGGGGTAGGTGTCAAATTTTGTAACTTTGTTCAACTGACGAAAATCGTTACAAAATCGCCAGCTCCCATCCGGTTTAGGCACCAACACGATGGGACTAGACCAATCACTTTGGGACTCCTCTATCACCCCTAAGTTCAGCATTTTCTGTACTTCCTCCCGTATTGCCTCCCGTCGAGCCTCTGGGATCCGATAGGGTTTTAACTTCACCCTTTCACCGGGCGGGGTAATGATGTCATGCTCTACCCCAGATGTTTGTCCCGGCAGCTCAGAGAATACCTCCTTGTTGCGAAGCACAAACTCCTTAACCTCCTGTTGTTGGGGTTGTGACAAGGTGGCTGCTATTCCAACCTCAGGAATCACGCAACCAGTTTGAGCTGGTGACCAAGTGTCTGCGACTAGGGACTCTCTATCCCTCCAGGCTTTCAACAGATTAACGTGATAGATCTGTTCGGGCTTTCGCCTTCCTGGTTGTCTGACCTTGTAATTCACTTCGCTCACTTTTTCCATTATCTCGTAGGGGCCTTGCCATTTGGCAAGGAATTTACTTTCAACCGTAGGGACAAGTACCAATATCCTATCCCCCGGGGAAAAGGTACGGGTCTTGGCTCCACGGTTGTACACTCTCTGCTGTGCCAACTGCGCTTGGGCCAAATGTTCCTTCACGATGGGCATTACCTGTGCAATTCGATCTTGCATCAGGGCGACATGCTCAATCACACTCCTGTGGGGAGAACTCTCACTTTCCCAAGTTTCCTTGGCAATATCCAACAGCCCTCTTGGGTGTCTCCCATACAGTAACTCAAAGGGGGAGAATCCCGTAGAGGATTGGGGCACCTCCCTAATAGCAAACATCAAATAAGGAAGTAAACAGTCCCAATCCTTTCCATCTCTATCCACCACTTTCTTCAACATTTGTTTTAGGGTTTTGTTGAATCTTTCAACCAGCCCATCGGTTTGGGGGTGATACACAGACGTACGCAATTGCGTCACTTTGAACAATTTACACAGCTCTTTCATAACCCGGGACATAAAGGGTGTACCTTGGTCCGTAAGCAGTTCTTTACAAATACCCACCCGGCTAAAAACAAGAGATAGCTCTTTGGCTATGGTTTTGGCCGAGGTATTTCGGAGAGGGATCGCTTCTGGATAACGGGTGGCATAGTCCATTATAACTAATATGTACTGGTGCCCCCTAGCGGACTTGATTATAGGACCTACCAAACCCATGGCGATCCTCTCAAACGGGACCTCAATGATGGGTAGAGGGACCAGCGGGCTACGGAAATGTGGCATCGGGGCCAACCTCTGACACACAGGGCAGGAGGAACAATAATTTTCTACGTCCTTCATCACCCCCGGCCAATAGAATCTCTGTAATACCCTCTCTCGGGTTTTCTCTGTCCCCAGATGACCTCCAAGAATGTGCCCATGGGCCAACTCCAACACCAACTTCCTGTAAGGTTTGGGCACCACAAGCTGCTCAACGGTTTCTTCTGCCCTTTTTGCCACCCGATACAGTAGGTCCTTCTCTACGCTGAAGTATGGGTAAGTGCAGGTATTATCTGGGTTCACTAACTCGCCATCTATTTTCACTACGTTTTCCCGTGCCTTTATTAGGGCGGGGTCTTTCAACTGTTCTGTGGCAAAGTTTTCCCTGTGAACCTCAAGATCAGAAAACTCCACAGACGGTAGGTTTTCGTCTGAGGAGGTGGGCTCCTCTCCAGTTTCTTGAGTCTCCCCTGCCAATACTGATAAGGGAAATTCCGGAGAGTCCTCACCACTCTCAGGGGAGTTCTGGCTATCACATTCCTGGTACATAGGGGCACCAGTGAGGGGCTCAGGATCATCCCACAGTTCCCAGAACTTCGGAAAATCCCTTCCCACAATGGCGTCATGCGGTAACTGAGATACTAAGCCCACTGGATGAGAGAGGGTACCTTTGGGGGTCTCGAAACACACTGTAGTCACTGGATACTCTCGGGTGTCCCCATGCACACAAATAACAGCTACCTTGCTATTCCCAGAGACCTCTGTTTTAACTAACTCAGCCTTTATCAGGGTCACAAGGCTACCTGAATCCAGCAATACCACAACATTTCTACCATTAACACACATTTTGCATAAATGTTTCTCAGTTCCTCGAATGGCAGTGCATGCGACTGTCGCACACAGCGACTGACGTCTGCCCGTCAGAAAGTCACACTGCATGGGTTCCTCCACAACCGGGCAATTGGCTGCAATATGTCCCGCTTGCCGGCAGCGGTAGCAAACGATCCTTCTTGCCGCCTCTTGAGCCGCTGATTTCCCAGGCTGTTCTCGCCAAACTTGGGGTAGAGCTCCCACCCTCTCACTCTCTCCACCCTCACCCCTTGGAATCCTCTTATCCGCCCCTGGGGATGGTCTGGTCTTAGGGTGGAAAGTCCGAGTGTCTCTGGAAGAGGCCGTCAGGTTCTCTGTAGCCAAGTATTTCTCCACACGATCCACAAGACCATCGGCCGTCTCTGGGTCTCCATGGCTTACCCACTTTTGGATGGCAGTAGGAAGAGCTCTCAAAAACCGATCCATTACAACACGTTCCACAATCTTTGGTGCGGACAAAGTCTCTGGCTGTAGCCACTTTCTGCTCAGGTGAATGAGATCATACATTTGAGACCTGGGGGGTTTTCCAAGCTGGAAAGTCCAGTTATGCACACGCTGAGCCCGGACAGCCTGGGTGACACCCAGCCTTGCCAATATTTCAGCTTTTAGCATCACATAGTCTTTTGCTTGGTTAGGCTCTAGGTCATAGTAAGCTTTCTGCGATTCACCAGTTAACAGAGGAGCCACCAGTCCAGCCCACTGCTCCTCAGGCCACTTTTCCCTTTCAGCGGTCCTTTCAAATGTGGTCAAAAATACCTCTGGATCATCCTCTCCAGTCATTTTTGTCAATAAACGACTCACCCCAAAGGACGCGGTATTAGTGGGACGGCTTTCCTCACTGGTCTGCAGACGTTGCTGCATTACTGCTTCCATCTGTTGTTGTAGTCTCTGCTCTTGCTTCTGCAACAGGTCTATGAAGCGGGCCTCAGATTGCTGCTGGGCTCGTTGCTGAGCCTCCAGACTCTGTTGCAAAGTTGCGTTTGTCTGCTGCTGGGCTGCAAGGCTCCTTTGCAAACCTGCATTTGTCTGCTGTTGATTGGCATTTGCTAGAGCCAGCTGCTTCAGTATCTCCTCCATGCTGGCTTAAAAAAAAACTGCCCGCATTCTCCACCAACTGTGAGGGGGTTAGCTCGGCAGCGGGTGTGTGTGACCCCCGGGATGGGCTCCCCACACAAAACAGGCCCAGCAAACGGAGGTTGTGGTTTTCAAAATCAAAAAAAGGTGCGGTTTATTTTCTATTTACAGTGACAAAACACAGCAAAGCAAAAGAAACATAACCAAAATAAATCCTGGTCAAGTTGACCTCTGACTAAACATACAGGTTTCCTAACTAACAACTGGGATCAGCCTAGTGCTGTCCTAGTCCCTAAGTCCCTGGTTTTAAATGTCCAAGCAAATAGCCACACAGGCTTTGTCTCACCGCACAGGGGTTCACTCTCCCTAGACAGTCCACACAGGTCTGGTTCCAGGCATGAGCTAACACCTAATGAATCTGGGAGTTCTTATAGAGGCCTAAATGAGCTGACAAGCTTCAGCTGGTCTCATCAACTCCCTGTCTGCACGACGCCCAGCCCTCTCCCTAGAGGTATGAGTCATCCATGAGCCCACTAGCCTTATACAACTCTCCACCTAGTTGTATAAGTCGGCGTAAAGCCTGAATCTGGGCGAAATATATCTACCCCCCTGGATGCAACCAGGTGACTTTACCTTCCTGCTGTCACAATATATATATATATATATATATATATATATATATTGTGACAACAGGGAGGTAAAATCACCAGGTTGCATCCAGGATGGGAGGTATATATGTCCTAGATTCAGGCTTTATGCCGATTTATACCACTAGGGGGAGTGCTGGGAGTCTTGCAGGGCAAGAGTTAATGAGCCGAGCTGAATCAAGTGGCTCATTGAGGCCTCTACAAGAACTCCCAGCATGCTAAGGGAGATGCTCCAACCTGGAACCAGATCTGTGTGAATAGTCTGGGGAGTGTGATCTCTGTGCGGTGAGACAAAGCCTGTGTGGTTATTGTAAAAACTTCAAAAAAAAGCAGGGAGCTAGGGACTGGGACAGCACAAGGCTGTACCCAGTTGTTAGTTAGGGACACCAACGTGTGTAGTGAGCGGTCAAGTTGACCAGGATATCTTTTCATGTTTCTTTTTGTTTTGCTGTTTTTCCCTTGTAAATAGTTTGAATAAACCGTACCTTTCGTTTTTTCAACTATAAACTCTGTCTGCTGTGCCTGTTTTGTGTAGTTAACCCATCCAGGGGGTCACACACACCCGCTGCCGAGTTAACCCCCTCACAATATAAATATATATATATATATATATATATATGAAAATCGAACAACTCTGATGTACTGATGGCCTATCTCATTTCTTGAGACCTGAAAATGTCAGGACAGTACAAATACCGCCACATTAGGAAGAAGACCCCTTTCACACTTAGCCTTTGCTGTGTTAGCGCTAAAGCGCGGCTCGTTTTAGCGGCGCTTTAGCGCTGTTTAAGCTGCACTTTTCGGCTGCTAGCGGGGCGCTTTTAACCCCAAAGAATGGTTTAAAAGCGCCTGTGTTGCGGCGCTTCCCAACCTCTTTTTAGGCGCTTTGGAAGTCCTTTCCATTCATTTCAATGGGCAGGGCATTATAGGATCGCTGTATACTGCACTCCCAAACCACCCCAAAGATGCTGCTTGCAGGATGCAACGAAACGTCCCACACTTTGCTTGAGTGCTTTCATCATATACTGCTTCCTTTCAGCCTGAATATAGATATCAGATCTTCCAACCCCTTGCAACCACAAACTAGGCAGGGCTTGTTTTGGCTGCTGAACATGAACTCTTTATTTGAACAAGGGCACACAGAGATATTCAAACTTCTCATCAGTAGACTGTCTAATCAGCAGGGAGAGCTGTTGGAGGAATTCCCCCCTCCCTACTAACAGCAAAGACACATGCACATCCCATAATACTTTAACGCAAACAGACACAATAGAACAATAGAATACAGCCACACCCCAAACGACCCAACAGAGAGCACACCATAGTATAAGACAATATACAATATATATATACAACATTCCAGTGTGGTTGTACAGTGAGTCTGATTAGTACAGATCAGACTGGGGTTCTCGATCACCCTGTGCCCCTAACAGACACAGGGTGTTTTAGACATAGGAGCTGCATGGGGAGCTAAAACAAGGATTTCCCAACCTCTCCAAGGGATTCTGGGTTCCACGGGTCCCCGCCCAAAGTGACTCCCATCACACATCTCCCCTTTTGGCAGGGGACTAACACAGGAGACCCCAGACGGGTTGACTCCGAAGTTAGTCAGTAGTTCCAGTCCCCCAATGCCGGTATCCACACAGTACCCCAAATAAATTGTCCCAAACATAGAATTACTCACCCAGCCAACCTCTGCCTCTATTAGAGAACAGACCCCGCCATAGGACCATTTGTGCCTCCTTATCCATCAGTCACCTACAGAGGGGCGACTTCTGTCAGTGACTTGTTGGTCCAAAGTGAGTACAAGGGTTCCAAGAGAGGTGATCCATGCAAAACTGTGGAAACTTTCCCATGTGGATCATGTACCTACTGCAAATACATGGACACGAGAAAAGACATTTATTTACCCAATGGTGTATATTTCCTTGCCAGACATTACTCCAACTGTCAAACAACTAACGTAGTATATTTGCTCCTCTGTAGTTGCAATTACTTCTACGTGGGCAAAATGATACAGAAACTCTGGCAAAGTTTATACCGCCACGTAAAAGCTATGCAAACAGCAAACCCAGATCTACCCTTGGGCAGACATGTTGCACAGACTCACGCTGGAATTTGCCCCAAGATATCTGTCTTGGTCTTGGACCGTATCCATCCAGGCACCCGGGGGGGAGACTTGAACAAAAGTCTCCTCCAACGCGAGCTTCGGTGGATATCTAACCTCAATGCCACCTTCCCGCCAGGCCTCAATGAGGCGTTCAATCTCAGACCTTTTTTGCCTGGCTTTTCAACAAAAGGTTTTGACAAAGATCAATAATACGCTGTTTAGAACAACCTCTGTCTTCTCTTTCCCCTTGACAATACCTTGTCTCTTGGCCATAGAGACATACAAACCCCTTTTTTGTACCTTCTCTCTGTATCGTTTCCCCTAGGTGTACACATTTATATGTGTTTTGGGCATTGTTGAATATCTTCTATATGTAGAATTGATCACTATTGTCAAGTCAATAATTAATGTATCTAACTTATTTCTTTGTGTATCATCATTCCTTGCATGGTCTGATGATTTTTGCTTAATACTATTATTTTTTGAACTCTAGACTGTATACTCTGTATGTCCAATATATTTATATACATTTTCTTTGTCTTATAGAATACAATCTGTGATGCACCTGGATGTTGGTCCCGGATCGGGTACACTAATTGTATATAGAGGTCAAATCCTCCTTTACTTTTTTACCTGTTTACGTTCTTAATAAAGTTTTTCCCTTTGATTTTAGCTGGCCTTGACCTCTATAACCCCTGGATGTGGTGGTTTGTCCGATCTCCCAGGCACGGGTAAGCCTCTTTGCCTAATTTGGCTGGAGGCTTCTTTTTGCGGATTGTGGTCTCTTGCCCATGCGTCGGTATTTTCCGACGCATGCGCGTTGGTTTTGTTTTTTCATCTACCATTCAGAACGCCGCGTCCTCTCCTGTGCTGGCGGCCTCTGTTGATGTCTGATGTCACTGCGCATGGCGACGCAGTGACACCGGACATTGCATTAGGCTGGGGAGCTTAAACACCAAGGCGGATTGGAATCATCAGCCTAACCCAATCAATTTGTTTGGGCGGCTGATTGCCTGCAGGTGGACCGTATCTTCTTCCTATTCCAAGTTGGACTAAGTTGCCAACGTTATGGATTGGCTATCAAATCTAAACCACTCCCACCCCTATAGGTATTTCATTGGGGCAGGTGCAGCTCATTGTTGCTGCACAGCCCAAGCGATCCATTTGAGACAGGCACTCTGTTGAGGTAGGGCAGACGCTACTTTTCCTTCCTTACCTATGTACTTTATGGAGAGCTTTCATCTTATACCTTAATTATTTTTTGTTATTTATTACTTTTTGTCATTTATTATCTTTGTTTACCAGGTCCCTCGCTCTGCCTTTGTTTGTTTTTTTGGCTCTCGTGAGCCCTGACTTTACTGCTTCCAGACAGTGGGTCTAAGCCATGTCCAGCCACTGACACAGTTTTCAGAGAGATTTTTTCTCACAGAGATTTTTCTCACTGTGTTTCAAAGGAACCCAACAACTATGCATCCCAAAGAGTCCAACTGCATTGCCGGGAAATAAGTGATTGCACATTGTGCATTTCCCCATGCTTCACTATCTTTAAGTCAATATCTTCTTGGTCTCCTATGTGTCTTCCTGGATCCGGGACAGCATCCATTTGTACTAATATTGTGCACCATGTATCTTTAGGGAACACATGATTTGTAAGTACTTGAAATGTTTTATTGTAACACACGTCTGCCTTCTTTCTCTCCCTTTTCTCTCTTTCTCTCTCTTCTTTTCTCTTTCCCCCTTTTTTTTTTTTTGCCCCTTCTTTCCTTTTATTTTCTTTGTTTCTTCTTTCTTTCCATCTTTTTCCCTATTTCCCCTTTTGGTTGGGGGTAATAAACATTACTTGATCTTTCTATTATTTACATATATACTTTTTTCCATAGAAATGTAACAGCGAACTCGCCTCAAACCCCTGAAGAAGGAAGCATACCTACCATAATCGGAACTATAGGCCTTTTATGTTTTTCCGTAACATGTAGGGTTGGTCGCATGTATATATATACCCTTTGCTTCTGATTTGCATCAGTACATTATGCATTGCGCCTTTTGAGCAGCTGTTTGTCGTATTCTGTATTCCATGATTGTTTTTAGCATTCTCTATTGTATATATTTTTTTCTCATTTTTCATATTAAACTATTTTTATACTATTTCCATTGTGTTATCCTGAATTGGCTTCCTGCCCATACCATACCTTTGGGGCCTCCATTTTCTCTTCCTGCAAATATTGGGATGTGGTAGGAAGTCTCAGGACTAACTATAATCTCATTGTAGTTTCTCCAACATATATTCTATCTATCAGAGAACATGCCCGCCGCTGGGGAGAAGGGCCGACTTGCCCTTCTCCCTGGGGTCCTTAGGGTGACTGGGCTCACTCCATCAGGATGTTGGGGATCTGGGCCGACTGCCCAGCTTCCCTGGGGTATATAGGTGGAGACTGAAGTCCCCTCCAATGTTACTAGATCACCATCCCCCAGTGTTTGCAGAGCAAGGCTAATATCCTCCTGTCCCAATGCTAGACCTTTTTCTGGGGTTGGGTCAGTGGAGACCGAAGTCCTATCCACTACCACAGGAATTCCATCTTCTGTTAGTTGAGGGCAGAGGGCAGCAACACTCTGCTCTGTTGCAAGCCCATCTGCTGGGTAGCTGCCATCATTCTGGGGTGCCATCTTCTGCTGGGAAGGGATGCCGGCTGCTTCAGCTCCCTTACCCTCATCTGGCTGCTGGGACGACATGTCTCTGGTACTGTCTCCCAGGTGCACAGATCCTTGCTTTGGAGGAAAGACCACCAACTTCTCACCCTGGGTCTCTGGAACTGCCGCAAGTGTAGGGCAGAGGTCTTGGACTCTGTCCAGTTGTCAGCGCTTCAGCTGGAAAAGTTTCTGGTAACTCCCACAGATGCTGCTGTTGGTGCTGGGCAGAGCTCAGTGATGTTTGGCCCTGATGCCAGCTCTTCTGCTGGAGGCTCACCAGGTTGTCCTTCCTCAGCAGGGAGGTCTATTAAATCCCCAGTCTCTGGAACTGGTGTCTGGGGATAAAGGTTCACGTGTCTTGTCTGTAGAACATAGAAGATGTTATCGGTGCTGGGCAGAGGTTAGCAGGGCTCTGCCCTGTTGTCAGCACTTCAGCTTTGGGGGCGGCAATCTCTGGAGTTTCCACTGCTGTTTCTCTGGCATGCTGCTGAACGTTTCCTGTATGTCGTTTCCTGTATGTCCTTTCCAGATGCGGTTTCTTCCTTAGCAAATATTCCAAACGACCCAACAGAGAGCACACCATAGTATGAGACAATATATATATATATATATATATATATATATATATATATATATATACACACACACACACACAAACATTCCAGTGTGGTTGTACAGTGAGTCTAATGATTAGTACAGATCAGACAGGGGTTCTCAGTCACCCTTTCCCCTTAATAGACACAGGGTAACTTAGACATAGGATGTACATGGGGAGCTGGAACAATGGTTTCCCAAAATCTCCAAAGGGATTCTGGGTCACACAGGACTTTTTCTAACGTCCCGCAAGCGCACCGCCCCAGTGTGAAAAGTCACATTGAAATGAATGGGAGGCGGTTTTCAGGCATTATTTAGAGGCTATTTCTAGCGCTAAAACGCATGAAAACTGCCTCAGTGTGAAAGGACTCTAATGCCCCCTACACACAGTCGGACTATTCTCCAGCCAAAAGCACATCGGAATTCCGACGGAATTCCATCAGAGTAAAATAGAACATGTTCTATATTTAAACTCTGATGGGGCACACACACGGTAGGAATTTCCGATGGAAAAAGTCTGTCTGTCTTTTTCCTTTTGGAAATTCCTATTGTGTGTACAAGGCATAAGAGGCAAGGCAAGTTTTTTGAAGTTGTAATTTTTTGTCACAATTATTTGGAAAATGAAGAAATAAAAAAAAAAAAAATTAATAAATGTTTTGCATACTTTTACCAGTGCAGTGCAGTGTCAATATATAACTGGTGTGGCGGTGATCAGGGACACTGACTGGGGACACAGTATGTAGAAAAAATAAAAATAAAATATCTAATAATTTTTTACATTTGTTTTTATTTATTTTTACAAAAAAAAATTCTAACACACTATGACCAGAGAAATACAGTGTTAAGATAGTAACAGTGTACTACCCGAAAAGTGATCATGATTTTTTTATTTTTTTTACACATTATGATTGCTTATACCAATGAAATTTATTGTATAAATAACCATTTTTACTGAATGAAACTGGATCATTTAGTGTTATTTGTTGTGATTAGCTGTAATTGGTCAAAACAATAAAATTTTGCAAATGAATAATCGTTCTTCCTAAATTAAGGCCAAAATGTACTCTGTTTCATTTCGTTGGTAAAAATAACTTAAATCAGTGTTTGTTATTTAGTCTGTAGGAACGTTATAGAGTCTACAAAGTATAGTATGTGTAGCGGCCTCACCCCTCTCTCCCCTTCTCATACTCGGCTTGTCTTTCTTCGTCTAGGGGTAGGGATAAGATTCACCACGGCCCATGTCCTCCATAGCTAAGAGGTGAAGGCCAGAAGATTGGGTCTTGTGTAGGTGTCCTAGAGTCAAATCCAGTACTTCGTCCCTGACTCCTTTGCTCCTAGTAACCAGAGTTCCACACAATGAATAGGTCCAACTCAGTTTTATTCTTCAAACAACAAAGTCTCTTCTACTGAGTAAAATTGGGGATAGATCGAGGCACAATCCTTTCCCTTCTGTTGCCAACCACTGTGGTATCACCAGTGGCAAATAGTCACTGCCACTGACTATGTGATGTAGAACGTGAATTACCTTCGCTAGCACTGCCCCTGTCAGGGGAAGGAAATCTGTCCAAGGGAGAAACCAGAGGCCTCTCTGTCACCAGCGATGCTGCGCCGGACTCTCCAGAGAAGTTCCCCACACCAGTCCTCACGAACTCAGACACGGGCACCCAAGGAGTTAGGGCCCCCTCGGATTCCTCCACCCTCGCGGAACTCAGTCGAAGGTACTGAGCCCCAGGTGTCCGCCATAGTACCTCACCCCAGGCTAAAGGTGCCTGGAATGGACCCCATCTCTCGCTCCGGCCAGGTCAAGGGCACCTGAGCCTGGAACTCCGGAACGCCAGCACCCAAGCTGAAGGTGCTTGGGTGCGGCCGCATCCTCCAACTCTCTCCGAACTCTGAACCCCGTGGTAAGGGCGTCCGCCCCTTTTATCCCCTCTCCCTTCGTGCCACATCGGGTTCCCCGCCCCGCTGTACCAGCTCCAAGGGAGGACAAAAAGGTACAGTCTTGCGGTGTGAGTTCAGCTCCGACCCCGGGCAACAGGGCCACCCATGGACCGCAAGGAACCTCACACCACCAGAGTCCTCCAAGAACCAGAAAAGGGTCTCGGATCCCCTAGCAATTGGTGCATCTGGGTTACACTACCACCCAGATGCCTCCCCCAAAATTCAAACACCCGCTACATATGTATGTAGCTGCCATAGAATACTAGCAAACCAGACTGTGTGACTGCACAGAGGAGACCAAACAGGTGTAGATAAAAGTGTAACAATTTATTAAGGAAAGTAAACAGACAAAGAAACATCTCCAACAGAACACAGTGCAGTAACCTAACCAAATAACAGTGACTTATAGAAAATATATACAATAAGGGGGAATACCGGAATTGTAGTGAAAGCCAGGCCGAGGTCATACACAAGGGGATCGAAGCAGATGGGTATGGATGGGAATCAAACAGGAACAGGGAGGGGACGAATGGATTGGCTGCAGAGCAGGGATCCAGGTAACAGGAGGGACAGATGCAGGATGGGCTCAAGGTAGGGATCAGGTCGGATGGGGTCAAGCAGGATGCAGGTTCAAGTCCAGATCACAGGTCCTAGATCAGGGAGAGAGTTACCAGGGCAAGGAGTGTTTGTATTTGCCGGGTATTTATAGGAAGTCTTGTAATCAGGCTTCAGGTCACAGCTGAGCGCAGGAAGTGCTGCCTGTCCCACACTGCCGGAATACACCCGCTGGTGGATGCCGGTACTACAGTCCACGGATCATACATTACCACCAGCAGGTGAGATCCTCCAACAAAGATATTGGCTGCAAGAGGACACCTGCTGGCGGACACTAGTACTGTAGTCCATAGGACCAACAGTGAAATTTAAAGTGAACTCCGCGACAAAAAAATATTAAATATATAGAAAACACCAGGTCGAGTGTATCGACCTCAAAAAGATCCTACTTATGAAACTAGACTAAAGCTGCTCCCCTGAGAAGTGAAAGGCTCCCAGTGATAGATAGAAATATAGGGGGCGCTAATAAGTGCAAATGAAAACCAAAAATTGTGATTAGTTGATTGTGCGTGTAACAATTTCCCAATTGATATATATACATTGTTAGATGCTATAAATTTGTGTCCCAATATATTATAAAAACAAAAGTCCAAAAGAAAAAAAAGTCTGAAATTTGCTGCTGAAAATAAATCCTCAAGTTTCATGTGGCTCCAATACTCAGTGCTGACAACTCAGTGCTGACAACCAAAGACTTGAAGTCATGTGGATTGTGCTCCTTCACCAAGGAAAAACATACACCCAAAGTGCTGTAGTAAATCCTGTATATATATCAATTGGGAATAACAGTGAATATCACTGTTATAAACAAGCATTTTTACTGAATGAAATCAATTCATTCAGTGTTTACTATTGTGCTTAGCTGTGATTAGCCACAACTAATCACATGTTGGGAAATTGTTACACGCACAATCAACTAATCACAATTTTTGGTTTTCATTTGCACTTATTAGCGCCCCCTATATTTCTATCTATTACATAGGACCAACAGCACCACCAGCGGGTGAAGCTTTTCCTGACAGTAGCACTTATCCCCGAAGGAGCTGCTGGTTTTGTTTTGGGTCATGCAAACTACCTCCATGGCTTCCGTCAGGGTAAAAAGTTCGTAGAGAGTCTTTAGAAAATCCAATGTCCACACAGATGTAAAACCTAAACAGTAAGGCTTTATTTTCTTTGCTGTGGGAACTTGAGGAGAAAGCAAGAAACGAGAGAAGTATAGGGGAAGGTTCAGGCACGCAGTACATAAGATGCAATAAAGTTAGTCTATTCACCACTCAAGCCTGAGTGGGTATTGCTCACCCGGATAGTTTAGTTTCTTTCGGTCCTAGCACCCGGGATGACGCACGGATCAGATTGGCGTATTGCAGGGCCTGTAAAGTAATGGATCCCTCCTTAGGTAGGTTGCCAAGCTTTCTCCCGAGACAGCAGTACCGTTGCCAGTCTCCTCTGGGGCAGATCCTCCCCTGGCCTCCTTCCTTAGGAATGGGCTTCCCGCAGGTGGGCAGCTTGGGATCCTTTTCCAAGGCGTACGCCCCAGCCAGCAAAACTGGGCCTACCAGGTAGCGATGTAGCCTTGGGCTGAAGGTGCCCGGGGCTAGAATACACACACACGCACCCCGTGCCATGAGGGCCACGAGGCACACCAGAAGGACCCCGAACCAATGGTGTCTGCCCCTTATGTACCCCCTCCCAGCATGCACAGCGGGTTCACCACGCCCACTGCATGGCTGCCGAGAGAGGACACCAAATGTGCGGTGTCATGCCTGTATTCCAACCTGAGTCTGTGGCGGCAGTGCCACCTACCGACCAAGGGGAATGACTGCCAGGCAGTGTCACAACCAGAGCAGAAACCGAATTTCAACACAATTAAACAAGTCTGAGTCTAACTATGGCTCAGACATACCCCTAAATTTAAACATAGCGTCCCAACCATTTGGGATGGGCGCTACATGTATGTCTAAAAATCAGTCAATCCTGAAGTACTGACAACCTATCTGGCCCGAAAATGCCAGGACAGTACAAATATTCCCCAAATGATCCCTTTTTAGAAAGTAGACAGTCCAAGGAATTTAGTAAGAGGCCCTGCTAGTTTTTTTTATGTTGCCATTCCTTTGTCACAATTTGGAAAATGAAGGAATTAAAAATAAAATAAAAATTGTTGTCACACACAGTCACCAGTGCAGTACAGCATCATCATATAACTTATGTGGCATTGATCAGGGACACTGAATGGTGACAGTATGTAAAAAAAGTTAATCATGAATCAATAATTTTTTTATTACTTTTTTTCTTCTTTCTGATTTTTTTGCATACTGTGACCAGTTCAACACAGTGTTACCATAGTAACATTGTACTACTCTAGGGAGGTGATCAGGATTTTTTTTTTTTGCACACTTTGATTGCTTATAACAGTGAATATCACTGTTATAAACAACCATTTTTACTGAATGAAATCAATTCATTCAGTGTTTACTATTGTGCTTAGCTGTGATTAGCCACAACGAATCACATGTTACAGATAGGCTGTGATTGGCATGAATTCATGTATCCATTGATTGATCACATCTAGGGATGAGCTTCGAGTTCGAGTCGAACATGAGTTCGACTCGAACATCGGCTGTTCACTCGTTCGCCAAATTTCGAACATTATGGGCCGTTCGCGCCAAATTCGAGCGGCGTGTCATGGCCCATAATGCACTACGTCATCGCAGTGCATTGCTGGCTGATGATTGGCCAAGCATGCACTATGACCTGCATGCTTTGGCCAATGACAGCGCCGTCAGCACAGAGAGCCATAATTGGCCAAAGGCAGGGTGCCTTTGGCCAATCATGGCTCAGGGGGGCTAAGTACACTCCCCACACTATATAAGGCCACCTGCGCGTCGGCCTTGTATAGTGTGTTGCGGCGTTCAGAGAGAGAGAGAGAGAGTGTCATTTCATTTCAGTTAGCTATGCAAAAAATTATATATGGGATATACTGCGCTGTGCAATAAGTAAACACAAAAAATAGCTGCCCACGCAGCTGAGACAAAGCAAAAACTGGTGAATATGAAAAAGTGTAGCGCTTATTTTTGTAAAAAAGTCAGGTACCAACACATATAAAAATGTTGCAAACATGCATATATATGAAATCTTAATTGCGGTGACACCAAGTGACTGGGTGTGATCCGTGAAAAAAATTAATATATGTAACAAATAAATCAGAACGAAGCAGTCCTCTATTGTGACCACACACAAATGACAGTCCAAAAGTGTAGAAAAACTGCAAGGTTGAAATGAAGAGTCCCACATGGATATGACCCTCTCTGTGAAAAGATAGAGACACCACCACCGATATAAGGAGGAGGCTTACCAGATGGTGTTGACTTGGTGAGCTGTATACCACCCAAGTCAAAACAGGCTTATATAATCAGTCAGCAAGATGTATCCAGCTGGTCCTGAATCCGCATATCAGTCAGCACCTCAAATTCCCGTAAACACCAGGAAGTGTAAATACATGTAGTCTTGTTGGAGCCAGAGATACGGTAATCACAGTACATGCGTAATGGGAAAAAAACTCACATAGTGTGATACCGTACAATGTAGTATTTATTAAAAAAGATAAAAAAATGAACACTCATATTTGGAAGAACATCATAGGCATATCACAAAGTGCAAGAGCGATGTGTGTGAATGGGTCCACCCGACGCGTTTCAACTAAACAGTCATCATCTGGGGTATGATGTTCTTCCAAATGTGAGTGCAGGCCATTCCTGGTGTACCTATTCAAATACATCAAATACAGTATGTCTGGAAGGCCAACAAGGAGAGGCAGACACTCACAGGCCACTAAGAGAGGGCAAGCAGGTTCTGTGTCTAAAGGCAACAGCGCTGGTCGTGGACACGGTGCATCCTCAGCACGTGGCCATGGGGCACGCTTGTCCTTTTTTCCGGCAGCTGGCCATGTTGAGCCACAACATGCAGAAGAGTTGGTAGAGTGGATGACCAAGCCGTCCTCATCCTCTGTCACCCAGGCTTAGAGTACCTTGGCTGCCAATGCAGGTGCCAAAGCGGCCTATTCCATTGGCTTGAGGTCATCAGTTACTTCCCTAGCCACACCATCATGCACGGAGGAGTCCCCCGAACTGTTTAACCACAGTGTTGGGTACATGCTGCAGGAGGATGCGCAGCGTTTTGAAGGCTCCGATGATGGTACCCAGCTTGAGGAAGGCAGTACCGTGAGCCCAGAGAGAGGGTGTCACGTACCTTTGGTATGAGCCTGACGTGCAGAGGGAGACCTCCTGTACAACCCCGGCTTGGAGACCACTGGAGTGGGGACAGTGGTGGTAAGAGCGCGGTGAGGTAAGGGTGCCTGCTTGGTCCTCTTGGCTGGGTGTAGTAAAGCCAAGTGAAAGCTGGAACAGCTGGAGCCGGGAGCAGTGGATGCAGGTCAGTAGGTGCAGGTATTTAGAGCAGCGGATGCAGGTCAGCAGGCGCAGGTATGCAGAGCAACGTATGCAGGTCAGCAGGTGCAGGCGTGTGGGACCGTGGATGCAGGTCAGCAGGTGTAGGTATGCAGATGTCAGGAAGATCCTGCCAGTAACAGGCACTCTGAACTTCCTGGTGCGCGACCGCGGGTGCCATTGCGCATGCGCGTGCGCACCATTGCGCATGTGCGTGCCCACGGGAATGCGCGCGCGCCCCCATTGGCACCAGGCGGGCTATTTAAACCAGACTGACACACTGGGATCTTGCTGTCTGATCTACAGCGTTACGTGTGTCCTGACCTCTGAAACCTGTTCCAGTTCTCTCCAGTATCTGACCCGGCTTGCTTCTGACTAACCCAGCTATCTGCCTGCATCTGACTCCTGCCTGCCTGACCATCCTTCTGCCTGCTCCTCTGGTCCTGCTGCTGCCCGCCTGATATCCGACCCGGCTCGTTTGACCCATCCAGTTACAGTCTGCTGCATCTGCCTGCCGATCCAGCCTGTTCCAGGTTCCTGTCTATGGTCCTTCCAGTCAGCTGTCCAGTTCCAGTCTGCTGCATCTGCCTGCCGTTCAGCTTGTTCCTGGTTCCTGCCTCTGCTCAGTCGCACCTGCGATTCCTCTGTACAGCTCCACCTGGACTTCAGACCAACCTCCTGCTGTTGATCCTGCAAGGCACTCGTGCCACTCCTGACTCCTGTGCTTCCTGTTCACCCTACCAGGGGCCACGAGTCGGAGCCGCAAGAGAGGCCATCCCCTGCAATCCGGGCTCATCCACTAGGTACGTGACAGCAGAGCAGCGAAATCAGACAAGCCAGGTCATTCACATCAGGGTAAACAGCATAAACGGCAGGCAGAGAGTAGTCAGAGTCCAGGCTGGGTCTTGGCAACAGATGATCAGACAGGTAACTGAGCAGGGTCAAACAAGCCAGAGTCAGGACTGGAGATAGGAGCGAGGTCAGGAAGCCGGGTCAAACACAGGAACACGAAACAGGCACAGAGTTAGGAAAGCAGGGAACAGAAGCCGATCAAACCGCAAGGGGCAACATCTCTGGAACGTCTTTTATAGGAAGTTCATGGGAGGAGCAAGGGGTTCAGGGTTCAACAGCAATTAAGACACCAAGCAGAGTAGTCTAATGGATCAGATAGGTTATCCAGCAGATCAGGCAGGGAACTGTACAGCATCCCAGATAGCTCAGTGGGAAGAGCCAATGCCAGACACAGAAGAGGTCCCAGGTTCAAGCCCAGTACGTCCCTGACAGTGCCCCTCCCTTAAGGGCAACCTCTGGGTGCCTGAGAGAGCTCTTTTCTGGGGGTGACTGCGAAAAAAGTCCTGGATTAACTCTCAGGCATAAATGGTCCGTTGGGGTTCCCAGGAGTTCTCCTCCAGACCATACCCCTTCCACTTAATCAGGAATTGAAGTTGGTTCCCCCTTCTTCTACAGTCCAAGACGACCTCCACCTCAAACTCCTCATCCCCGTCAACCATTACAGGTTCAGGCAGTCCTGATCCCCTGTTTGGGAAGGGATCCGGCACTGTAGGTTTCAGTAGTGACACGTGAAACACTGGGTGAACCTTCAATGAATCTGGTAAAGAAAGTTCATAGGAGACTTCATTTAATTTCCGTTTTACTGGGAAGGGGCCGATAAACTTGGGTGGCAGTTTCCTTGCGGGGCAGGTCATCCTAAGGTTGGTGGTAGACAGCCATACTTGATCGCCTTTTTGAAGGCATAATTCCCCTCTCCTCTTTCTGTCAAACATCCTTTTATTGGTTGCCTGTGCCTTGGCCAAGGCTTCCTGTAATATTTTGTTGTTATGGGTCAGAAAATCAATGGTACTCTGGACTGCTGGGACTGTTGAATCAGAAATGAGATCAAGTTGGAAGGTCGGGTGGAACCCGTAGTTGGAAAAAAACGGAGACTGACCTGTAGCCAAGTGACTGGCATTGTTAAAGGCAAACTCCGCCAGGGGTAGTAGTGCTACCCAGTCATCTTGAACAAAGGTGGTAAAGCATCGGAGATATTGCTCGAGCGTTTGGTTCGTCCTCTCGGTTTGCCCATTGGTCTGAGGGTGATAGGCAGAGGACATGGACAGCTCAATCTTCAGGACCTTGCACAAAGCCTTCCAGAAGCGAGAGGTGAACTGCACCCCTCTGTCTGAAACAATGTCTGTTGGAACCCCATGTAACCTTACTATCTCTTTTATGAAGACCTGGGCAGTTTCCATGGCAGATGGCGTGCTCTTCAGTGGCACGAAGTGGGCCATTTAAGATAAACGGTCGACCACTACAAAAATGGCTGAGCAACCTTCTGACGGGGGAAGTTCCACTATGAAGAAGTCCATAGCAATCCTTTGCCAGGGTCGATCAGGAACTGGTAAGTAGGGATGAGCCGAACACCCCCGGGTTCGGTTCGCACCAGAACCCGCGAATGGACCAAAAGTTCGCACGAACGTTAGAACCCTATTAAATACAATGGATGCGAACGTTCGAAATCTAAAGTGCTAATTATAACGACTATTATGCATGTTATTGTCCTAAAAAGGGTTTGGGAACCCGGGTTCTGCACCAGGGGACATGTATCAATGCAAAAATAAGTTTTAACCACTTAAGCCCCGGACCATTTGGTAGCTAGAGGACCAGAGGTGAATTCAGAATTTTGCACTGCGCTGCTTTAACTGTAAATTGTGCGGACATGCAATGTTGTACCCAAACGAAATTTGCGTCCTTTTCTTCCCACAAATAGAGCTTTCTTTTAATGGTATTTGATTGCCTCTGCGATTTTTATTTTTTGCGATATAAACCGAAAAAGACCGAAAATTTTGAAAAAAAAGTAGGATTTTTAAAACAGCTTACCTGTAAAATCCTTTTCTTGGAGTACATCACGGGACACAGAGCAGCATAGTCATTACTATGTGGGTTATATAGATTACCTTCAGGTGCTGGCACTGGCAACTTCCAAAACAGGAAGTACCCTCCCCTATATAAGCCCCTCCCATCCGGGAGTACCTCAGTTTTGTAGCAAAGCAATACGTGTCCCCAAAAGAGGGGTGGGAGCTCTGTGTCCCGTGATGTACTCCAAGAAAAGGATTTTACAGGTAAGCTGTTTTAAAAATCCTACTTTCTTGTTCATACATCACGGGACACAGAGCAGCATAGTCATTACTATGTGGGACGTCCCAAAGCAATGCCACATGAGGGGGGGGATACACCATACATAAGCTGGGCGCCATCAGGCATGAGGATCTTTTGCGGCCTGCAACACACTGCGCCCAAAGGCGACATCCTCCTGACTTCTAACGTCCACCTGGTAGAACCTAGTAAACGTGTGTACTGAAGACCATGTTGCGGCCTTACAAATTTGCGCCAGGGAGGCCTGGTGATGCACTGCCCATGAAGTTCCAACTGCTCTCGTGGAGTGCGCCCTAACTTTGAACGGAGGCGGTCTACTTCTCAAGCCATAGGCTTGTATTATGACCTGTCGAATCCACTTGGCTAAAGTAGATTTTGATGCTGCCTGACCCTTTCTGGGGCCTTCCGGCAGAACAAACAAAGAATCCGTTCTACGAATCTGAGCAGTGGCTTCTAGATAAGCTTTAACTGCTCTTACTACATCCAAAGAATGCAATAACTTTTCCTCTACCGAGCTTGGTTTGGGGAAAAAAGAAGGAAGAACCACATCCTGGTTCAAGTGAAACCTCGATACCACCTTAGGAAGAAAGGCTGGGTGAGGACGTAATACTACTCTGTCCTTATGGATAACCAGATATGGCTCTTTACAGGACATGGCGGCTAATTCCGACACTCTTCTAGCCGAGCATATGGCTACTAAAAATATCAATTTCCTGGTGAGTAGAACCAAGGAAATGTGCCGCAAAGGTTCAAATGGCTGCTTCTGCAGAACCGACAGAACCAAATTTAGATCCCATGGGCATATGGGAGCCTTAATCGGTGGAATAATACGAGTCACACCTTGCATAAAGGATTTGACAAGTGAATGCATAGCCAGGGGCCTTTGAAATAGTATTGACAAGGCCGAAACCTGGCCCTTGATAGTACTTAAGGCAAACTTCCTGTCTACAGCCCACTGCAGGAAGTCCAGAATTCTGCCTATAACGTACTTACGTGGATGCCATTTTCTGGCCTCGCACCAAGTGATGTACGCCTTCCAAACTCTATAGTAGATCTGCCTGGATACAGGCTTCCTGGCATTGATTATAGTTGATACCACAGAGTTAGAGAGACCTCTCTTCTTTAGGATGTGGGATTCAATAGCCAGGCCGTTAAACTTAGAGTTAGTAAGGAAGGGTGGTATATCGGTCCTTGCGAAAGCAGGTCCGGACGACGTGGAAGGGTCCAAGGACTCCCCACAGACATTTTGATGATCTCCGCGTACCAGGCCCTTCGGGGCCACGCTGGAGCCACCAGGATCACCGGCTTCTTCTCCAACCTGACTCTGCGAAGGAGTCGAGGCAACAATTGTAGCGGAGGGAATGCATATATCAGTCTGAACTGATCCCAAGGGAACACCAGAGCATCCGAGCCGCAAGCGAGGGGATCCCTTGTCCGGGAGACAAATCTGTCCACCTTTGCGTTGAATCTGGATGCTAGCAGATCTACATCCGGTGTTCCCCACCGCTGACATATTGCTCGGAAGACCTCGGGATGAAGGGACCATTCCCCTGGGCATAACTGTTGGCGACTCAGAAAGTCCGCCTTCCAATTCTCCACCCCTGGAATGAAGACAGCTGATATACATGGGACATGCTTTTCTGCCCATTCCAGGATGTGACTTACTTCCCTCTGGGCTGCACGACTCCTGGTGCCTCCCTGATGATTGATATATGCCACTGCTGTGGCATTGTCTGATTGAATTCTGACAGGGGACCCTTGGAGTCTGGATGTCCAGGCTACTAGGGCGTACCGGGCTGCTCGTATCTCTAAGAGATTGATGGGCAGGGTTTTTACTACATTTGACCATCTGCCCTGGAGAGACCATTGCTCCAGTACTGCCCCCCAGCCTATAAGGCTGGCATCTGTAGTGACCACCTTCCAAGATATCGGGCTGAAGGGTTTTCCCTTCTGGAGATTCTGGGGGATCAACCACCAGCAGAGACTCTTCCGAACGGAAGGGGACAAAGCCATCGGGAAGTCTAGAGCCTGAACTTTTCCGTTCCAGGCTGACAATATGGCCCTTTGTAAATTCCTTGAGTGGAATTGGGCGTATGGTACAGCTTCGAATGATGCTACCATCTTTCCTAGCAGCCTTATGCACAGGCGTATGGACGGCTGTCTTTTTGCACAAAGCAGACGGACCAAGGCCCTCAAAGAGGATACCTTGTCTAGAGGTAAGAAAATCTTCCTCTGGTCTGAATCCAGCCGTAGCCCTAGATATACCAGGTTTTTCACTGGCTGTAGGGCTGACTTGTCCAGGTTGATGACCCAACCGTGAGACTCTAGATACTTGATTGTATCGACAATTACCACTTCTAGCTTGGCAACTGAGTGGTCCATCAACAACAGGTCGTCTAGGTATGCCATTATCGTTACACCCCGTGTTCTTAGATCAGCCAACAGTGGGGCCAGAATTTTTGTGAACACTCGTGGTGCTGTGGCCAGACCAAATGGTAAGGCTCTGAACTGAAAATGGCGCCCTTCTACTGCAAAGCGTAGGAATTTTTGATGACCTGGAAAGATGGGAACATGCAAGTAAGCATCTTTGATGTCGATCGAGGCTAACCATTCCTCCCCTTGTAGGGCAGCGGTGACCGATCGGATCGACTCCATCCGGAAAGACCGGACGTTTAGAAATTTGTTTAGACTCTTTAGGTCCAATATGGGTCTTATGTCCCCGTTTGGCTTCGGGACTGTGAAAAGGTTTGAGTAGAAACCCAACCCCCACTCTTCCATAGGAACCTCCATAATTACTCCTTGGAGCAATAGTTGTTCTAACGCCAATAGGAGAGACCCTCTTTTTAGAGGGTCTCTTGGCATGCCTGACCACATAAAATGGGACGGAGGAGACTCTTTTAACTCCAACTTGTATCCCAGAGTTACTGCGGAGAGCACCCATCTGTCTTTGATCGTCTCCCGCCAGGTCTCTGCGAACAACTGAAGTCTTCCCCCCACCCGTTTGAGTGGGGGCAGCCCTTCATAGGCTTGACTTGGAGGCTGGTTTAGTACCTCTTCGGATCCAGGGCTTTTTATTACCCTGTGGCTGTCCCTGATTTTTACCTCCTGAGTTTGACCGAGGAGGCCGTCGGAACTGCTTAGTAGCAGACGTCGCAGGGATAGGAGAGGTAGTCCTCTTAAAAGATGGACCCCTAGACCTCTTTTTACTCGGTAAGAGAGTACTTTTACCACTGGAAATCTTCTGGATATACTTATCCAGGTCTTCGCCAAAAAGGCGTTCCCCATGAAATGGGAAGCTAACTAAGAGCTTCTTACAGGGAGCTTCAGCAGACCAGTTTTTGAGCCACAGAAGCCTACGCATATGTACCAAAGACAGCGTGAGGCGGGAGGCCTGATGGATGGAATCCTTGATGGCGTCAACCGCAAAGCATAATGCTCTAGGCAGATCAGCCAGAGCCTGGGCCTGCTGGTCTGGCAAATCCCTCAGGACCATTTTCATTTGATCCTTTAAAGCTTGGCAGACCCCAATAGCTGCCACTGCTGGCTGTGTAACAGCCCCTGCTGTGGAAAAAGCAGATTTTAATAAAGATTCCAATTTTTTATCCACTGGATCTTTGAACATTTGAACATTATCTACTGGACATGTCAGTGATTTGTTCACAGAAGAGATGGCTGCATCCACCGTAGGAACATTCCATCTCTGGGTGAACTTTTCCTCCATGGGATAGATCACCGGAAACCTTTTAGGCGGAACAAATAGTTTATCAGGATGTTCCCAGTCCTGGTATATAAGTCCTTCCAATAATGGATGTATTGGAAAGGAGCAATTAACCTGGGGAGCTTTTAGCGACCCCAATGAGGAGACAGCAGTAGTTGATGGTTCAACAAGAGGCATTTTAAATGCAGATCGAACCATGTCAGTTAGGGTCTGGACCCACAATCTTTCAGTCTGCGATGCTGAAAATGGTTCATCTACTGTCGATTCCTCAAAAACAGAGCTAACCTCCTCCTGATCCCCTTCAGGTAGGTCGGTCCCTTCCTGGGACTGTTGCTCTGCCAACAGGCACTCTAATGGAGGTGATGGAGATCTGGCGCGCTTTCTTTCCTGTAGAGAAGAAGCGATCAATGCTGCCAATCTCTGCTCCAATCCCTCCAGAGTTGAGGAAAAAACCTCCTCTGTTATATATGCAGGAGCAGGTGGACTGAGGACAGCCGCAGTACCTGGCACTCCCGGGGGTTCCTTATGGGTATTAACCTCTGATTTCTCAGGGGAGGAGGGTGCAGATGACTGCTCCAGATCCTCAGAGCCCGATGGAGACCCCCTACACTTCCTGAGAGGTATATCTCGGAGTTTTTTAGGCGGCATATTCCTTAGTTCAAAGCTGAGGTATTCCAGCCGCAATACACCCCTTACTGAAATAGTCTAATGCAATTTGCTGCTATGTACATCAGTGGGTGTCTACTAATGCGTCTTTCTGGGGATGCCTGTATCAACCGCCCGCTGTAAGCCCCTATACCATGCTACCAGCTCCTTTTCATGCTCTGTGTCCATAGCAAGCAGCGTGGACTGAGTCCTTTTATCTTGCTGGGACGCCCGCACATGCGCAGAAGCGCTGGGCGCACAGAGCGCGTCATCCGCCAGGCTCCGCCCCCTTTTTTTAAGCTAAACCTTATAAAAGGAAAGCATGTGTGCGCGCGCGCGTGCACGTGTGCGCTTTTGGCGCCATGTAGGGAGAGGAGCCAGGGTCCCTGTTTCACCAGGACTCGGGGATGGAAGGAAACTACTTGGCAGCATGACAGAGGAATGCAGCTTCCCTGATAGAGAGCTCACTCATCTGCCTGGACTTTCACCATGGAAGGAATAGTCCCAAGAAAAAAGACGTTCCACAGCGGCCTCTAGTGGACAAACACAGGTACCGCACCTTTGTCTTTTTTTTTTTTTTTTTTAAAACCTCCTTTATGAAAAAACATTTCCAGGTTTACAGTTTTTTTAAAACTTCCCTTATGAAAAAACATTTCTAGGATTTCTTAGGCATATACAGCTATTAGCGGGAATACCCTTTAGGTAACAGGCAGAAAGACATATTAGGCTTGGGGGTCCCCTCAATAGAACCAAGTTCCTGAGGGGCCCCCACTTACCTTTTCCCCGCCGCAGGACTTTGTTTGGTCCACAGAAGCCCAAACTTCACCTCTCACGGCAGGCATTGTACTAGACCTTCAGGGACCGGGTTCCCAAGGATTCCACTCCCCTGGACCTGTATAGCACCCTGCACAGATAGCCTCTTGGTTTTGGGTATGACCAGAGCTCTGGATCCCAGGGTCCAGCCCTCCTAAGAGAGGCATTACAGGCAAAACCCTGCTCTTCTCTGCAAGGCCCGGGTACCGACCGTTTAGCTATGAAGCTTTTTTTGGTCGGATCCGGAATAGCTTGCTAAGGCCCAGAGAACCTGTACACAAGCCCAGATGAATACATGTTAACCTTGGCCAACACCTTAGACACTGGCAAAAAACTGAGGTACTCCCGGATGGGAGGGGCTTATATAGGGGAGGGTACTTCCTGTTTTGGAAGTTGCCAGTGCCAGCACCTGAAGGTAATCTATATAACCCACATAGTAATGACTATGCTGCTCTGTGTCCCGTGATGTATGAACAAGAAATGATATTTTCTACTTTTTGTTATAAGAAAAATCGAATAAACTCAATTTTAGTCATACATTTAGGCCAAAATGTATTCAGCCACATGTCTTTAGTAAAAAAAATATGTCAATAAGCGTATATTTATTGGTTTGCGCAAAAGTTATAGCGTTTACAAACTAGGGTACATTTTCTGGAATTTACACAGCTTTTAATTTATGACTGCCTATCTCATTTCTTGAGGTGCTAAAATGACAGGGCAGTACAAAACCCCCCCCAAATGACCCCATTTTAGAAAGTAGACACCCCAAGGAAATTGCTGAGAGGCATGTTGAGCCCATTGAATATTTTTTTTTTTGTCCCAAGTGATTGAATAATGACAAAAAAAAAAAAAATTACAAAAAGTTGTCACTAAATGATATATTGCTCACACATGCCATGGTTATATGTGGAATTGCACCCCAAAATACATTCTGCTGCTTATCCTGAGTACGGGGATACCACATGTGTGGGACTTTTTAGGAGCCTAGCTGCGTACGGGACCCCGGAAACCAAGCACCGCCTCCAGAATTTCTAAGGGCGCAAATTTTTGATTTCACTCCTCACTAGGGATGAGCTTCGTGTTCGAGTCGAACATACGTTCGACTCGAACATCGGCTGTTCGATCGTTCGACGAAGATCGAACGATTTGGGCCGTTCGCGCTAAATTCGAGTGACGCGAACGGCCCACAATGCACTACGCCATCGCAGTGTCATCCAGGCGCTGTGATTGGCCAAGCATGCACTGTGACCCCGCATGCTTGGCCAATCACAGCGCCCGCAACGAGGAGAGCAATGATTGGCCACAGGCAGGATGCCTGTGGCCAATTATTGCTGAGGGTGTTTAGTACACGCCCCACACTATAAAAGGCCGCCAGCACGGCGGTCTAGTGTAGTGTGTTCCGGAGCAGGGAAAGAGAAACATAGGCAGGGACAGTGACATTTATTTTTTTCTTGCTTAACCTGGATTCCTTTAGTTTAGGGAAAGAGAAGGATAGGTAGGGAGAGTGTCAGTGTGTTTTACTGTGCGAATCCTTGTTTCTAGGGACAGGGAAGGACAGTGAGGGAATTCTCCTTGTGCTATAGTGTGCTTTAAAAAAACATTTTTTCTAGGGACAGAAAACTATAGGTAGGGAGAGTGTCAGTTTCTTTCACTGTGATAATCCTTGTTTCTAGGGACAAAGAAGGAAAGTGAGTGAAATTCTCCTTGTGCTATAGTGTGCTTTAAAAAAACATTTTTTCTAGGGACAGAAAACTATAGGTAGGGAGAGTGTCAGTGTCTTTTACTGTGCGAATCCTTGTTTCTAGGGACAGGGAAGGACAGTGAGGGAATTCTCCTTGTGCTATAGTGTGCTTTAAAAAAACATTTTTTCTAGGGACAGAAAACTATAGGTAGGGAGAGTGTCAGTGTGTTTTACTGTGCGAATCCTTGTTTCTAGGGACAGGGAAGGACAGTGAGGGAATTCTCCTTGTGCTATAGTGTGCTTTAAAAAAACATTTTTTCTAGGGACAGAAAACTATAGGTAGGGAGAGTGTCAGTGTGTTTTACTGTGCGAATCCTTGTTTCTAGGGACAGGGAAGGACAGTGAGGGAATTCTCCTTGTGCTATAGTGTGCTTTAAAAAAACATTTTTTCTAGGGACAGAAAACTATAGGTAGGGAGAGTGTCAGTTTCTTTCACTGTGATAATCCTTGTTTCTAGGGACAAAGAAGGAAAGTGAGTGAAATTCTCCTTGTGCTATAGTGTGCTTTAAAAAAACATTTTTTCTAGGGACAGAAAACTATAGGTAGGGAGAGTGTCAGTGTCTTTTACTGTGCGAATCCTTGTTTCTAGGGACAGGGAAGGACAGTGAGGGAATTCTCCTTGTGCTATAGTGTGCTTTAAAAAAACATTTTTTCTAGGGACAGAAAACTATAGGTAGGGAGAGTGTCAGTGTGTTTTACTGTGCGAATACTTGTTTCTAGGGACAGGGAAGGACAGTGAGGGAATTCTCCTTGTGCTATAGTGTGCTTTAAAAAAACATTTTTTCTAGGGACAGAAAACTATAGGTAGGGAGAGTGTCAGTGTGTTTTACTGTGCGAATCCTTGTTTCTAGGGACAGGGAAGGACAGTGAGGGAATTCTCCTTGTGCTATAGTGTGCTTTAAAAAAACATTTTTTTCTAGGGACAGAAAACTATAGGAAGGAAGAGTGTCAGTTTCTTTCACTGTGATAATTCTTGTTTCTAGGGACAAAGAAGGAAAGTGAGTGAAATTCTCCTTGTGCTATAGTGTGCTTTAAAAAAACATTTTTTCTAGGGACAGAAAACTATAGGTAGGGAGAGTGTCAGTGTGTTTTACTGTGATAATCCTTGTTTCTAGGGACAGGGAAGGACAGTGAGGGAAATTCTCCTTGTGCTATAGTGTGCTTTAAAAAAAAAAAAAATTCTAGGGACAGAAAACTATAGGTAGGGAGAGTGTCAGTGTGTTTTACTGTGCGAATCCTTGTTTCTAGGGACAGGGAAGGACAGTGAGGGAAATTCTCCTTGTGCTATAGTGTGCTTTAAAAAAACATTTTTTCTAGGGACAGAAAACTATAGGTAGGGAGAGTGTCAGTGTGTTTTACTGTGCGAATCCTTGTTTCTAGGGACAGGGAAGGACAGTGAGGGAAATTCTCCTTGTGCTATAGTGTGCTTTAAAAAAACATTTTTTCTACGGACATAAAACAATAGGTAGGGAGAGTGTCAGTGTGTTTTACTGTGCGAATCCTTGTTTCTAGGGACAGGGAAGGACAGTGAGGGAAATTCTCCTTGTGCTATAGTGTGCTTTAAAAAAACATTTTTTCTAGGGACAGAAAACTATAGGTAGGGAGAGTGTCAGTGTGTTTTACTGTGCAAATCCTTGTTTCTGGGGACAGGGAAGGACAGTGAGGGAAATTCTCCTTGTGCTATAGTGTGCTTTAAAAAAACATTTTTTCTAGGGACAGAAAACTATAGGTAGGGAGAGTGTCAGTGTGTTTTACTGTGATAATCCTTGTTTCTAGGGACAGGGAAGGACAGTGAGGGAAATTCTCCTTGTGCTATAGTGTGCTTTAAAAAAACATTTTTTCTAGGGACAGAAAACTATAGGTAGGGAGAGTGTCAGTGTGTTTTACTGTGCGAATCCTTGTTTCTAGGGACAGGGAAGGACAGTGAGGGAAATTCTCCTTGTGCTATAGTGTGCTTTAAAAAAACATTTTTTCTAGGGACAGAAAACTATAGGTAGGGAGAGTGTCAGTGTGTTTTACTGTGCGAATCCTTGTTTCTAGGGACAGGGAAGGACAGTGAGGGAAATTCTCCTTGTGCTATAGTGTGCTTTAAAAAAACATTTTTTCTAGGGACATAAAACTATAGGTAGGGAGAGTGTCAGTGTGTTTTACTGTGCGAATCCTTGTTTCTAGGGACAGGGAAGGACAGTGAGGGAAATTCTCCTTGTGCTATAGTGTGCTTTAAAAAAACATTTTTTCTAGGGACAGAAAACTATAGGTAGGGAGAGTGTCAGTGTGTTTTACTGTGATAATCCTTGTTTCTAGGGACAGGGAAGGACAGTGAGGGAAATTCTCCTTGTGCTATAGTGTGCTTTAAAAAAACATTTTTTCTAGGGACAGAAAACTATAGGTAGGGAGAGTGTCAGTGTGTTTTACTGTGATAATCCTTGTTTCTAGGGACAGGGAAGGACAGTGAGGGAAATTCTCCTTGTGCTATAGTGTGCTTTAAAAAAACATTTTTTCTAGGGACAGAAAACTATAGGTAGGGAGAGTGTCAGTGTGTTTTACTGTGCAAATCCTTGTTTCTAGGGACAGGGAAGGACAGTGAGGGAAATTCTCCTTGTGCTATAGTGTGCTTTAAAAAAACATTTTTTCTAGGGACAGAAAACTATAGGTAGGGAGAGTGTCAGTGTGTTTTACTGTGATAATCCTTGTTTCTAGGGACAGGGAAGGACAGTGAGGGAAATTCTCCTTGTGCTATAGTGTGCTTTAAAAAAACATTTTTTCTAGGGACAGAAAACTATAGGTAGGAAGAGTGTCAGTTTCTTTCACTGTGATAATCCTTGTTTCTAGGGACAGGGAAGGAAAGTGAGGGAAATTCTCCTTGTGCTATAGTGTGCTTTAAAAAAACATTTTTTCTAGGGACAGAAAACTATAGGTAGGAAGAGTGTCAGTTTCTTTCACTGTGATAATCCTTGTTTCTAGGGACAGGGAAGGAAAGTGAGGGAAATTCTCCTTGTGCTATAGTGTGCTTTAAAAAAAACATTTTTTCTAGGGACAGAAAACTATAGGTAGGGAGAGTGTCAGTGTGTTTTACTGTGCGAATCCTTGTTTCTAGGGACAGGGAAGGACAGTGAGGGAATTCTCCTTGTGCTATAGTGTGCTAAAGCATTCCTCATCAACCATCTTTGAAATCCTTGTTTTTTTGGACAGTCAGGGAAATTGTCGTTGTGCTATTCTGTGCAAAAGCAATCATCCTCAACCATATTTAGAAATCCTTAAGTAAAGGGACAGAGAAGGACACCTGAAGGTAGCCCTTATTGCTTTTTTCCCATCTCCCTGCAGGCCATCTATTAGAATGTCTGGAAGGCAAACAAGGAGAGACAGACAGTCAGGAGGCAATAAAAGAGGGCAAGCAGGCTCTGTGTCTGGGGGCAACAGTGCTGGTCGTGGACGCGGTGCATTGTCATCAGCACATGGCCATGGGACACGCTTGTCCTTCTTTTCGGCAGCTGTACATGTTGAGCCACATCATGCCGAAGACTTGGTAGAGTGGATGACCAAGCCCTCCTCCTCCTCCTCATCCTCTCTCACCCAGGCTCAGGGTACTGGAAAAGCAGCTGCCAAAGCGTCCTCTTCCCTGGTATCAATGTCAGACTCATGATCAGTCACTCCTTCCCTAGACCCACCATGTCCTCCTCCTGAGGAGTCCCCCGAACTGTTTGAGCACAGTGTTGGGTACATGCTCCAGGAGGATGCCCAGCGTTTCGAAGGGTCTGATGATGAAACCCAGCTAGAGGAAGGCAGTAGCGTGAGAGCAGACAGAGGGGATGCTCAAGAAGGACACCAATCTGGCAGTCATGTTCCAGCAGCTGCAGCATACTGCCAGATTGGCTCCAGTGATGAGGAGGGAGGTGATGATGAGGTCACTGACTCCACGTGGGTGCCTAATAGGAGAGAGGAGGAGGAGGAGGATGAGGAGGAGGCACATCTCCAACGAGGCAGGATGCCCTTTGGTGGCCAGCGTAAGGGCAGTACACCGACGGAATCACACCGCAGAGCTCCGCCTGTGCAGGGCGCTGCCTCTGCCCGTCATTCAAAAAGTTCTTTGGTGTGGGCCTTTTTTGAGGCTAGTGCATCAGATCGCACAGCTGCTGTTTGCAACATATGTCTCAAGCGTATATCGCGTGGCCAAAACATCAGCCGCTTGGGTACCACATGCCTGACCAGACATATGTTGACCTGCCATGCAGCTCGTTGGCAAGCCTACCTCAAAGACCCACACCAAAGAACAAAGCGGACCTCTCCTTGTTGCACCGCATCAGCTGGGATCTCCAACCCCACTATAACTTCAGTCCTCTCTGAAACATGCACTGAGAGGAATGAAGGTGTAGAATTAGGTGTGTCACAGCCAAGTACTTGCGGCCACTCTGCTAGCAGTACACCGACGTCCGATTCTAGCAGGCAAATTTCCCTGCCCCAGCTGCTGGACCGTCGAAAGAAGTTCACTCCCAGCCATCCACATGCCCAGCGGTTGAATGCTAGCTTGGCTAAATTGCTAGCGCTTCAACTGCTGCCTTTTCAGTTGGTAGACTCGGCCCCCTTCCGTGAGTTTGTGCAATGTGCGGTTCCTCAGTGGCAGGTTCCCAAACGCCACTTTTTCTCACGGAAGGCGATTCCGGCTCTCTACCGGCATGTGGAAGGCAATGTCTTGGCCTCGCTGGACAGGGCGGTCAGCGGTAAGGTGCATATTACCGCTGACTCATGGTCCAGCAGGCATGGACAGGGACGTTACCTTTCTTTCACGGCCCATTGGGTCACTCTTTTGGCAGCTGGGAAGGATGCAGGACAAGGTGCAGTAGTGTTGGAGGTTGTTCCACCGCCACGCCTCCAAAATGCTACTACTGGTTGTGACACACCTCTCTCCTCCACCCCCTCCTCTTCTTCTTCCTCCATGGCCTCTTCCTGTGGTTTGTCCTCGGAACCAGCGGTGCTCCGTAGGCGTTCAAGGGGCTACGCAAGTACGCAGGCAAAAAGATGCCATGCCGTGCTTGCGCTGGTGTGTTTGGGGGACAGAAGCCACACTGGGGCAGAGGTCCTGTCTGCTCTGCAGGGCCAGGCCGAGAGGTGGTTGACGCCACGCCAGCTTAAGCCAGGAATGGTGGTTTGCGACAATGGCACCAACCTCCTCTCCGCCCTCCGACAGGGACAACTGACCCATGTGCCCTGTGTGGCTCACGTCCTTAACCTGGTGGTGCAGCGGTTCTTGGGCAGGTACCCGGGCTTACAGGATGTCCTGAGGCAGGCCAGGAAAGTCTGTGTGCATTTCCGCAGATCTTATAATGCCAGTGCTCGCCTGGCTGAGCTGCAAAAGGAGTTGAACCTGCCCAAGAACCGCCTTATATGTGACATGCCCACCAGGTGGAACTCAACGTTGGCCATGCTGCAGCGGCTGCACACGCAGCAGAGGGCCATCAATGAGTACCTGTGCGACTACGGCACCAGGACAGGGTCAGGGGAGCTTGTTTTTTTTTCTCCACGCCAGTGGGGCATCATCAGGGATGCATGCACTGTCCTGGCACCATTTGAGGAGGCCACGAGGATGGTGAGCAGTGACAGTGCATGCATCAGTGACACTGTACCTCTTGTCCACCTGTTGGAGCACACGCTGCGTGGAATAATGGACAGGGCACTTGAGGCAGAACAGAGGCAGGAAGAGGAGGACTTCCTTGCCTCTCAAGGCCCCCTTTACCCAGACAGTGTTCCTTCTGTCCCACCCATCGCACAGGAAGAGGAGGAGGAGGAGGAGGAGGAGGAGGATTGTGTCAGCATGGAGGTGGAGGCTGGCACTCAGCATCATCAGCAGCAGTCTTTTAGGGATGATTTACAGTCCCAAGAAACCAGTGGACTTGTACGTGGCTGGGAGGAGGTGGCTGCGGATCATGTCGTCCTTAGTGACCCAGAGGACTCCGGAGCGAATGCCTCAGCAAACCTACGCTGCATGGCCTCCCTGATCCTGCAAAGTCTGCGGAAGGATCCTCGTATTCTTCGGATCAAGGAGAGGGACCATTACTGGCTGGCCACTCTCCTTGATCCACGGTACAAGGGTAAGGTTGCGGACCTTATGTTACCGTCGCAGAGGGAGCAGAGGATGAGACAACTCCGGGAGGCCTTGCAGAAAGGTCTGTGCAACGCGTTCCCAGAGACTGGGAGGTTACAAACTCCTGGTCCTGGACAACGAGTTGCTGAGGCTTCGGCCAGTCAAAGAAGGAGCGGTGGGGAAGGTGGCCGTCTGACCGATGCGTTCAGACAATTCTTTAGTCCGCAGCCCCAAAGTATGATCGGTTCCAGCAACCATCGCCAGCGTCTGATAAACATGGTGCAGGAATATCTAGGGGCAAGGTCAGACTTGGACACCTTCCCCACCGAAAATCCTCTGGCTTACTGGGTCTTGAGGATGGATCACTGGCCAGAGCTTGCACAGTATGCAATTGAGCTACTGGCCTGTCCTGCATCCAGCGTTCTTTCGGAACGCACAATCAGTGCTGCTGGAGGATTTGTCACGGATCACAGGGTGCACCTGTCCACCGACTCGGTTGATCGACTGACTTTCATCAAGATGAACCAGTCTTGGATCACCACCAGCTACCACACACCTGATGCTGATATAACAGACTAATTGATTTTAACATGTCACATCCCTTCAAGACTGATGCTGATGCTGAGTGCCTGTGCTGTTATGTTGACTGGCTATCCTCCTCCTCCGAGTCCTCAATGATACGATTGATGATGATAGCTTGGAAGATCATTTTTGTTTATGGGTGCCGCCACCAGTGGCTAAGGCCCAATTTTTCAGCCCCTGTTTTACAGGGGCGTGTAATTACAATTTTTTTAGCAATAATTTGCCATAGGGCTCATTGCTGTGCTCCAAGTACAGTATCTGTGAGGGGTTGGAGTGTTGTGGCACCAGTGCCTAAGGCCCAATTTTTCAGCCCCTGTTTAACAGGGGCGTGTCATTACAATTTTTGAAGCAATACTTTGCAACAGGGCTCATTGCTGTGCTCCAAGTACAGTATCTGTGAGGGGTTGTAGTGTTGTGCCACCAGTGCCTAAGGCCCAATTTTTCAGCCCCTGTTCAACAGGGGCATGCAATTACAATTCTCGATCTAATAATTCACAGCAGGGCCCATTGCTGCACCCACCAAGAGTAACTCTGAGGGCTTACAGTGTTGTGGCAACGCCACCACCACCACCACCACGAAAGGCCCAATTTTTCAGCCCCTGTTCAAAAGGGGCATGTAATTACAATTCTTGATCTAATAATTCACAGCAGGGCCCATTGCTGCACCCACCAAGAGTAACTCTGAGGGCTTACAGTGTTGTGGCAACACCACCACCACCACCACCACCACGAAAGGCCCAATTTTTCAGCCCCTGTTCAACAGGGGCATGCAATTACAATTCTTGATCTAATAATTCACAGCAGGGCCCATTGCTGCACCCACCAAGAGTAACTGTCAGGGCTTACAGTGTTGTGGCACCAGCACCACCATCAAAGGCCCAATTTTTACTACCACTGTTCAACAATTATATGTAATTAAAATTCCTGATATAATAGTTGACAGCAGGGCGTTCCAGCACCAACCAAGAGTAACTGTGAGTGCTTACAGTGTTGTGCCAACACCAACAACTAAGGGGCCTATTTCTGCAGAGTATATACGGCAGGTCCCTACTTTCAAACATCCAACTTACAAACGACTCCTACTTGCAAACGCAAGAAGACAACAGGAAGTGAGAGGAAATCTACCCCTAGGAAGGAAAATTCTCTCCTGTAAGAATTAATATGGGAGAAAGGTGTCTCCTCTGTACTGATGCTTTATCACCAATCCTTGTTTCAAGAAAAACACCACATTTCAAAAACAGATGTCATTGGGACGGAAAGTGAGGTGAAATGTTCTGAACAGGGGCACAGACAGCAAAACAAATGTTACAGGGGTGATAACCCTTACCTATGTTTTCCAAAAAGTTTAAAAACAGATTTTTGGGCTGGAGCTACACTTAAACAATGTACCTGTTCAAAATTACAAGCACATTCTACATAAGAACAAACCTACAGTCCCTGTCTTGTATGCACCGCCTGTATACGGCTGTTCAGAGTATATAGGGCCTTTTTTATTTTGTGTGCGGTGTTCCCCTTAATATCCATACAAGACCCAAAGGGGCTGGTAATGGGCTGGGGTGGGGGGGGGGTCATGGGGTAGCTATGCCATTTTTCTTAAAGATTTTCATCCATATTACCGGGACCAGACATTACATTAAAGCCGCAAGCAGTTTTAAATGTCTTTTTTTTCCTTTAGAAGTGTCATTTTGTGCAGGGACAGTTCTAAACACGGGAAACACGTGGCACTTCACAGGCATACTTTAGACACCCCCCAGGTACGATATTTAAAGGAATATTTGACTTTTTTTTTTTCACTTTATGCATCATTAAAATGACTGCTCCCGAAAAACAAACGTTTTTAAAACTTCTTTTTGCATTGATACATGTCCCCTGGTGCACAACCCGGGTTCCCAAACCCTTTTTAGGACAATAACATGCATAATAGTTGTTATAATTAGCACTTTAGAATTCGAACGTTCGCATCCATTGTATTTAATAGGGTTCTAATGTTCGTACGAACTTTCGGTCCGTTCGCGGGTTCTGGTGCGAACCGAACCCGGGGGTGTTCGGCTCATCACTAGTTTTGAACTGTTCTGGCATTTTATACACAACATTAGGAAGCTTACATCCACTCTTCTAACCACTTGAAGACAAAGCCCTTTTTGACACTTTTTGTTTACATGAAAACATATTTTTTTTTGCAAGAAAATTATGTTGAACCCCCAAACATTATATATATTTTTATAGCAAAGGCCCTACAGAATAAAATGGTGGGTGTTGCATTTTTTTTTTCTACACAGTATTTGCGCAGCGATTTTTCAAACGCATTTTTTTGGGAAAAAATACACTTTTTTTAATTTTAATGCACTAAAACACACTATATTGCCCAAATGTTTGATGAAATAAAAAAGATGATCTTAGGCCAAGTACATAGATACCAAACACGACATGCTTTAAAATTTCGCACAAACGCGCATTGGCGACAAACTACATACATTTTTAAAAGCCTTTAAAAGCATTTACAGGTTACCCCGTTAGATTTACAGAGGAGGTCTACTGCTAAAATTACTGCCCTCGATCTGACCTTCGCGGTGATACCTCACATGCATGGTGCAATTGCTGTTTACATATGACGCCAGACCGACGCTTGCGTTCGCAATTGGGCAAGAGCAGGGCAGGACAGGGGTGCTTTTTTTTTTTTTTTTTATTATTAATTTTGCTTTTTTATTTTATTTTTAAACTGTTGCTTCCATATTTATTTATTTTTATCACTTTTATTGTTATCTCAGGGAATGTAAATATCCCCTATGATAGCAATAGGTAATGACAGGTACTCTTTTTTGAAAAAACTGGGGTCTATTGGACCCTAGATCTTTCCTCTGCCCTCAAAGCATCTGACCACACCAAGATCGGTGTGATAAAATGCTTTCCCAATTTCCCAATGGCGCTTTTTATATCCGGGGGGGGGACATTCCCTCCCACTGCTTGTAAAAGCAGTCCAGAGGCTAATTAGCCACTAGGATTGCTTTTACATGAAAGCCGGCCGCTGGCTGAAAAGAATGATACCAAGATGATACCTAAACCCGCAGGCATCATTCTGGTATAAACATTCAAAGTCCAGCAACATACCAGTACGTTGCTGGTCCTTGTTGGACATGTATTGTAATCTTTTTTTTCATGCAGCCTGTTGGCTGAACGAAAAAAAAAGATTGATCGGTGGGTATGCCCACCATTAGAATACCGCCCTTCATCCACCCACTTCTAATGATGGGCATACATGCACCATTTATATATACCGAAGCATGGGGGCATCTTCTCGCAAAAGTTATGCCGCGTACACATGGTCAGACTTTTCCACGGGCAAGCCTCCGTCGGAATTTCGACCGTATATACGCGGCATTAGGAGCAAAATCGCTCCTCCGCTCCTGCTGCCCCAATGCTTCGGCATATATGCTTTTTTTTTTTAACTGTGGTGGTGAAATTACCTCCTACAGCACTGGAGTCGCAGGGATCAGGCCTGTCTCTGCGAACGCTGCAGTTATGTGTGTTGTGTTTTGCAAGTGACAGTGATCGATCGATACTGCACTTCGGTGGCCTGGGCTGGACGGAGGGGCAAAACGCAGGTGCTAGCAGGTATCTGGGCTGATCCCGCTAACACTGCGTTTTTGGGAACCCTAAACTGCTGGGGACGCTAGTATAGATCTGATCAGATCAGATATTGATCTGTTCAGATACTATACCACTAAGGGGGGTGTATGCTTCACGCGTGGGTGTTAGCGCTACTGGCACTAACCTGACGCTGCCTGGGGTGTGACGCAGACCCTCTCTGACGCTAAAACCTAACTGATATCACCCGCCGGGCGATCAGGGGGTTAAACCTTTATTGGGTTATATACGGCGGGTGCCCTGACACTATAAAAAGCAAACTAACTAACCAGCGTCACCCGTAACACTTATATAATGATCACTGGTGAAAGGGTTAACTAGGGGTAATTAGGGGGTTAAAACCTTTATTAGGTAATATATGGGGGTACCTGACGCTATATAAAAACCTGACGGCGAACCTAAAAAAAAATTACTGGCTACCTATCGGCATCACCGACACTAAGACAACGATCATAAAAACGGTTGCTTAGCGACAGTGGTGATAGGGGGTGAAAGGGTTACCTGGGGGGCGATCAGGGGGTTAAACCTTTATTAGATAATATATGGGGGTACCTGACGCTATAAAAACCTGCGGCGAACCTAAAAAAAAATTACTGGCTACCGATCAGCATCGCCGACGCTAAGACATCGATCAGAAAAATTATCGCTTAGTGACAGTGGTGACAGGGGTGAAAGGGTTACCTGGGGGGGCGATCAAGGGGGTTAAACCTTTATTAGGTAATATATGGGGGTACCCGACGCTATAAAAACCTGCGGCGAACCTAAAAAAAATTACTGGCTACCGATCAGCATCACTGACGCTAAGACATCGATCAGAAAAATGATCGCATAGCCACGGCGGTGCTAGGGGGTGAAAGGGTTACCTGGGGGGTGATCAAGGGGGTTAAACCTTTATTAGGTAATATATGGGGGTACCCGATGCTATAGAAACCTGCGGCGAACCTAAAAAAAATTACTGGCTACCGATCAGCATCGCCGACGCTAAGACATCGATCAGAAAAATTATAACTTAGTGACAGTGGTGATAGGGGGTGAAAGGGTTACCTGGGGGGCGATCAAGGGGGTTAAACCTTCATTGGGTAATATATGGGGGTACCCGACGCTATAAAAACCTGCGGCGAACCTAAAAAAAATTACTGGCTACCGATCAGCATCACCGACGCTAAGACATCGATCAGAAAAATGATTGCTTAGTGACAGTGGTGATAGGGGGTGAAAGGGTTATCTGGGGGGTGATCAGGGGGTTAAACCTTTATTAGGGGGGGTTAGGGGGCTACACTGGACCTAAAACTAAATGTAGTGACACTTTTACAGTCACAAATGTCACTGATTGCAGTGATCACTAAATAAATTGTCACTGCAATCAGTGACACTGTGACTGGGGGCTGGGGGGGGCTGGGGGGTGATCTGGGGGTGTCTGGGGGGGCGATTTATGTGCCTATGTGTCCTGGTGTCAGTGTGCTGTTTTGTGTACTAACCTGGCATCTTCTCCTGTACGACGCTCGGTATATGTGAGAGCCCCAGGAGAGATGACATCACTTCCTCCTTCCTGGCAGGCAGGGGAAGCTCTCTCATTCGCCGGGAGCGATCGAGAGGGGGTGGCCGGAATCGAACGGCCGTCCCCTCATGCCGGATCGCTCCCGAAGGTAAAACGACCGCTCACTGTAAAGAAGGGGGGTCCGATCGGACCCCCCAACTATACAAAGGCAATCACGTACATATACGTGATTCTGCCTGTCGGTGCCATTCTGCTGACGTATATTTACAGTGGGCGGTCGTTAAGTGGTTAAAAACGGCCGTTTTTCGGGAGCAGTCATTTTATGATGCATAAAGTGAAAAAAAAAAAGACAAATATTCCTTTAAATATCATACCTGGGGGGTGTCTAAAGTATGCCTGTGAAGTGGCACGTGTTTCCCGTGTTTAGAAATGTCATTTTGTGTAGGGACAGTTCTAAAGGAAAAAAAGCCATTTAAAACTGCTTGCGGCTTTAATGTAATGTCTGGTCCCGTAATGTAATGTCTGGTAATATGGATGAAAATCTTTGAGAAAAATGGCATAGCTACCCCATCACTCCCCCCCCCCCCACCCCAGCCCATTACCAGCCCCTTTGGGTCTTGTATGGATATTAAGGGGAACCCCGCACACAAAATAAAAAAGGCCCTATATACTCTGAACAGCCGTATACAGGCGGTGCATACAAGACAGGGACTGTAGGTTTGTTCTTATGTAGAATCTGTTTGTAATTTTGAACAGGTACATTGTTTAAGTGTAGCTCCAGCCAAAAAATCTATTTTTAAGCTTTTTGGAAAACATAGGGAAGGGTTATCACCCCTGTAACATTTGTTTTGCTGTCTGTGCCCCTGTTCAGAACATTTCACCTCACTTTCCGTCCCAATGACAAATGTTTTTGAAAAGTGGGGTTTTTATTGAAACAAGGATTGGTGATAAAGCATCAGTAGAGTGGAGACACCTTTTTCCCATATTAACTTACAGGAGAGAATTTCCCTTCCTAGGGGTAGATTTCCTCTCACTTCCTGTTGTCTCCTTCCGTTTGCAAGTAGGAGTCGTTTGTAAGTTGGATGTTTGAAAGTAGGGGCCTGCCCTATATACCCTGCTGAAATTTGCCCCTTACATGTTGGTGTTGCCACAACACTGTAAGCCCTCACAGTTACTCTTGGTGGGCGCATGAATGGGCCCTGCTGTGAATTATTAGATCAAAAATTGTAATTACATGCCCCTGTTAAACAGGGGCAGAAAAATTGGGCCTTAGGCACTGGTGCCACAACACTGCAACCCCTCACAGATACTGTACTTGGAGCACAGCAATGAGCCCTGTTGCAAAGTATTGCATCAAAAATTGTAATTACACGCCCCTGTTAAACAGGGGCTGAAAAATTGGGCCTTAGGCACTGGTGCTGGTGCCACGACACTGCAACCTCTCCCAGATACTCTAGTTGGAGTGCAGGAATGAGCCCTGCTGCAAAGCATTGCATAAAAAATTGTAATTACATGCCCCTGTTAAACAGGGGCTGAAAAATTGGGCCTTAGGCACTGGTGGCGGCACCCAGAAACAAAAATGTTCTTCCAAGCTATCATCATCAATCGGATCATTGAGGAGGAGGAGGATAGTCAGTCAACATAACAGGACAGTCACTCAGCATCAGCATCAGTCTTGAAGGGATGTGACATTTGAAAATAAATTAGTCTGTTATATCAGCTTCAGGTGTTTGGTAGCTGGTGGTGATCCAAGACTGTTTCATCTTTATGAAAGTCAGTCGATCAACCGAGTCGGTGGACAGGCGCACCCTGTGATCCGTGACAAATCCTCCAGCAGCACTTAATGTGCATTCTGAAAGAACGCTGGATGCAGGACAGGCCAGTAGCTCAATTGCATACTGTGCAAGCTCTGGCCAGTGATCCATCCTCAAGACCCAGTAAGCCAGAGGATTTTCGGTGGGGAAGGTGTCCAAGTCTGACCTTGCCCCTAGGTATTTCTGCACCATGTATATCAGACGCTGGCGATGGCTGCTGGAACCGATCATACCTTGGGGCTGCGGACTAAAGAATTGTCTGAACGCATCGTTCAGACGGCCACCTTCCCCACCGCTCCTTCTTTGACTGACCGAAGCCTCAGCAACTCGTTGTCCAGGACCAGGAGTTTGTAACCTCCCAGTCTCTGGGAACGCGTTGCACAGACCTTTCTGCAAGGCCTCCCGGAGTTGTCTCATCCTCTGCTCCCTCTGCAACGGTAAGATAAGGTCCGCAACCTTACCCTTGTACTGTGGATCAAGGAGAGTGGCCAGCCAGTAATGGTCCCTCTCCTTGATCCGAAGAATACGAGGATCCTTCCGCAGACTTTGCAGGATCAGGGAGGCCATGCAGCGTAGGTTAGCTGAGGCATTTGGTCCGGAGTCCTCTGGGTCACTAAGGACGACATGATCCGCAGCCACCTCCTCCCAGCCACGTACAAGTCCATGGGTTTCTTGGGATTGTAAATCATCCCTAAAAGACTGCTGCTGATGATGCTGAGTGCCAGGCTCCACCTCCATGCTGACACAATCCTCCTCCTCCTCCTCCTCATCTTCCTGTGCGATGGGTGGGACAGAAGGAACACTGTCTGGGTAAAGGGGGCCTTGAGAGGCAAGGAAGTCCTCCTCTTCCTGCCTCTGTTCTGCCTCAAGTGCCCTGTCCATTAATCCACGCAGCGTATGTTCCAACAGGTGGACAAGAGGTACAGTGTCACTGATGCATGCACTGTCACTGCTCACCATCCTCGTGGCCTCCTCAAATGGTGCCAGGACAGTGCATGCATCCCCGATCATGCCCCACTAACGTGGTGAAAAAAACCTGAGCTCCCCTGACCCTGTCCTGGTGCCGTAGTCGCACAGGTACTCATTGATGGCCCTCTGCTGCGTGTGCAGCCGCTGCAGCATGGCCAACGTTGAGTTCCACCTGGTGGGCATGTCGCATATATGGCGGTTCTTGGGCAGGTTCAACTCCTTTTTCAGCTCAGCCAGGCGAGCACTGGCATTATAAGATCTGCGGAAATGCACACAGACTTTCCTGGCCTGCCTCAGGACATCCTGTAAGCCCGGGTACCTGCCCAAGAACCGCTGCACCACCAGGTTAAGGACATAAGCCACACAGGGCACATGGGTCAGTTGTCCCTGTCGGAGGGCGGAGAGGAGGTTGGTGCCATTGTCGCAAACCACCATTCCTGGCTTAAGCTGGCGTGGCGTCAACCACCTCTCGGCCTGCCCCTGCAGAGCAGACAGATCCTCTGCCCCAGTGTGGCTCCTGTCCCCCAAACACACCAGCGCAAGCACGGCATGGCATCTTTTTGCCTACGTACTTGCGTAGCCCCTTGAACGCCTACGGAGCACCGCTGGTTCCGAGGACAAAGCACAGGAAGAGGCCATGGAGGAAGAAGAAGAGGAGGGGGTGGAGGAGAGAGGTGTGTCACAACCAGTAGTAGCATTTTGAAGGCGTGGCGGCGGAACAACCTCCAACACTACTGCACCTTGCCCTGCATCCTTCCCAGCAGCCAAAAGAGTGACCCAATGGGCCGCGAAAGAAAGGTAACGTCCCTGTCCATGCCTGCTGGACCATGAGTCAGCGGTAATATGCACCTTACCGCTGACCGCCCTGTCCAGCGAGGCCAAGACATTGCCTTCCACATGCCGGTAGAGAGCCGGAATCGCCTTCCGTGAGAAAAAGTGGCGTTTGGGAACCTGCCACTGAGGAACCACACATTGCACAAACTCACGGAAGGGGGCCGAGTCTACCAACTGAAAAGGCAGCAGTTGAAACGCTAACAATTTAGCCAAGCTAGCATTCAACCACTGGGCATGTGGATGGCTGGGAGTGAACTTCTTTCGACGGTCCAGCAGCTGGGGCAGGGAAATTTGCCTGCTATAATCGGACGTCGGTGTACTGCTAGCAGAGTGCCCGCAAGTACTTGGCTGTGACACACCTAATGCTACACCTTCATTCCTCTCAGTGCAGGTTTCAGAGAGGACTGAAGGTACAGTGGGGTTGGAGATCCCAGCTGATGCGGTGCAAGGAGAGGTCCGCTTTGTTCTTTGGTGTGGGTCTTTAAGGTAGGCTTGCCAACGAGCTGCATGGCAGGTCAACATATGTCTGGTCAAGCATTTGGTGCCCAAGCGGCTGAGGTTTTGGCCACGCGATATACGCTTGAGACATATGTTGCAAACAGCAGCTGTGCGATCTGATGCACTCGACTCAAAAAAGGCCCACACCAAAGAACTTTTTGAATAACGGGCAGAGGCAGCGCCCTGCACAGGTGGAGCTCTGCGGTGTGATTCCATCGGTGTGCTGCCCTTACGCTGGCCCCCCGAGGGCATCCTGCCTCGTTGGAGATGTGCCTCCTCCTCATCCTCCTCCTCTCTCCTATTAGGCACCCACGTGGAGTCAGTGACTTCATCATCCCCTCCCTCCTCATCACTGGAGCCAATCTGGCAGTATGCTGCAGCTGCTGGAACATGACTGCCAGATTGGTGTCCTTCTTGAGCATCCCCTCTCTCTGCTCTCACGCTACTGCCTTCCTCTAGGTGGGTATCATCATCAGACCCTTCGAAATGCTGGGCATCCTCCTGGAGCATGTACCCAACACTGTGCTCAAACAGTTCGGGGGACTCCTCAGGAGGACATGGTGGGTCTAGGGAAGGAGTGACTAATGATGACATTGATACCAGGGAAGAGGACGCTTTGGCAGCTGCTTTGCCAGTACCCTGAGCCTGGGTGAGAGAGGATGAGGAGGATGAGGAGGGCTTGGTCATCCACTCTACCAAGTCTTCGGCATGATGCGGCTCAACACGTCCAGCTGCCGAAAAGAAGGACAAGCGTGTCCCATGGCCACGTGCTGATGGCGATGCACCGCGTCCACGACCAGCACTGTTGTCTCTAGACACAGAGCCTGCTTGCCCTCTTTTATTGGCTCCTGACTGTCTGCCTCTCCTTGTTTGCCTTCCAGACATTCTAATGGCCTGCAGGGAGATGGGAAAACCAGCAATAAGGCCTAGCTTCAGGAGTATATTTTGCAGGAAGCACACTACGCCCGCTGTAAGTGCTGCAAATGCCTGTTGGTGTAACACACCAGGAAAAGACAGCAATACGGGCTAGCTTCAGGTGTATATTTTGCAGTAATCACACTACGCCTGCTGTAAGTGCTGCAAATGCCTGTTGGTGTAACACACTAGGAAAACACAGCAATAAGGCGTAGCTTCAGGAGAATATTTTGCAGGAATCACACTACGCCTGCTGTAAGTGCTGCAAATGCCTGTTGGTGTAACACACTAGGAAAACACAGCAATACGGGCTAGCTTCAGGAGTATATTTTGCAGGAATCACACTACGCCTGCTGTAAGTGCTGCAAATGCCTGTTGGTGTAACACACCAGGAAAACACAGCAATACGGGCTAGCTTCAGGTGTATATTTTGCAGTAATCACACTACGCCTGCTGTAAGTGCTGCAAATGCCTGTTGGTGTAACACACTAGGAAAACACAGCAATAAGGCGTAGCTTCAAGAGTATATTTTGCAGGAATCACACTACTCCTGCTGTAAGTGCTGCAAATGCCTGTTGGTGTAACACACTAGGAAAACACAGCAATACGGGCTAGCTTCAGGAGTATATTTTGCAGGAATCACACTACGCCTGCGGTAAGTGCTGCAAATGCCTGTTGGTGTAACACACCAGGAAAACACAGCAATACAGGCTAGCTTCAGGAGTATATTTTGCAGGAATCACACTACGCCTGCTGTAAGTGCTGCAAATGCCTGTTGGTGTAACACACCAGGAAAACACAGCAATACGGGCTAGCTTCAGGTGTATATTTTGCAGTAATCACACTACGCCTGCTGTAAGTGCTGCAAATGCCTGTTGGTGTAACACACTAGGAAAACACAGCAATACGGGCTAGCTTCAGGAGTATATTTTGCAGGAATCACACTACGCCTGCTGTAAGTGCTGCAAATGCCTGTTGGTGTAACACACCAGGAAAACACAGCAATACGGGCTAGCTTCAGGTGTATAATGTGCAAGAGGCACACTCCGCCCGCTGTAAGTGCTGCAAATGCCTGTTAGTGTAACACACCAGGAAAACACAGCAATAAGGGCTAGCTTCAGGTGTATACTGTGCAGGAGGCTTAGCAACAATGACACTGATACTGTCCCCTGCCTATCCTTCTCTCTTCCTGCACACAAGGTTTAGTAAAGAATATGACACTGACACTGTCCCCTGCCTATCCTTCTCTCTCCCTGCACACAAGGTTTAGCAAAGAATATGACACTGACACTCTCCCTGCCTATCCTTCTCTCTCCCTGCACACAAGAATAGCACAAAGAATATCACACTGTCCCTGCCTATCCTTCTCTTTCCCTGCGCCGGAACACACTACACAAGGCCGCCACGCTGGTGGCCTTTTATAGTGTGGGGCGTGTGCTAAACACCCTGAGCTATAATTAGCCACAGGCAACCTGCCTGTGGCCAATTATGGCTCTCCTAGCTGCCGGCGCTGTGATTGGCCAAGCATGCGGGCTCACAGTGCATGCTTGGCCAATCACAGCGCCGGGATTGCACTGCGATGGCGCAGTGTATTGTGGGCCATTCGCGTCACTCGAATTTGGCGCGAACGGCCCAAATCGTTCGATGTTCGCCGAACGATCGAACAGCCGATGTTCGAGTCGAACGTATGTTCGACTCGAACACCGAGCTCATCCCTACTGGTAAGGGTCTGAGCAGACCCCAGGCCTTGCTTCTAGCGGTCTTACTACGGGTACAGGTGGCACATGAACTTACATACTCCCTGCAGTTCCTTTCAAGATCCGGCCACCAAAACGTGCGTTGAATTAGTTCCTGGGTTTTATGCATTCCGAAGTGGCTAGCCAGGGGATGATAATTATTATGGCACAGATTTAATACTGTTTCTCTGACTTCTTCTGGTACAAAGATCTTGTTGTCTTTCCATAGTAACCCATCCTTGGGTAACAGGGTAATCCCAGGAGGCCCTGACATATTTTCTGAAGCTTGCTTCAAGCCGGACATTAGATTTGTTTGCAAGAGTAGAAAGTTACCTTCCGATAGGATGGTATCTGGAGCTGACATTTCTCTTGGATCATCGAACATGCGAGAAAGGGCGTCTGGTTTGGTGTTCTTTGAGCCCGGCCGGTAAGTAATGTGAAATGAAAACCTAGAGAAGAATAAAGCCCATCGTGCCTGGCGTGGTCTCAGACGCTTGGCAGCTCTCAAATACTCCAGGTTTTTGTGGTCTGTATAAATGAGTATGGGATGCGCCGCTCCTTCTAACAGATACCTCCATTCTTCAAGGGCAGACTTGATGGCCAGGAGCTCCCGGTCCCCCACGTCATAGTTCTTCTTGGCCGGTGTAAGCTTACGAGAGAAGAAGGCTATTGGGTGCATCAAGTCCTTGAGACCCTGGCGTTGAGAGATAACAGCTCCTACCGCTGTCTCTGAGGCATCTACCTTGAGTTGATAAGGTAGAGCAGGGTCAGGGTGACTCAGAATAGGAGCTGACGTGAACAGTCCTTTTAAATTTGTAAAGGCAGCCTGTGCCTCGGGATTCCAACAAAACCGGACATTCTGCTTGGTCAGCTGCGTAATCAGGGAAATAATAGCGGAGAATCCCTTGATGAACCTCCGGTAGATGTTGGCGAAGCCAACAAAGCGCTGCACCCTCTTCTTGTCTGAAGGTGCAGGCCAATCCAGAATAGCTGAAACCTTTTGCAGGTCCATCTTGAATCCCTCTGTTGAAATTACCAGGCCGAGGAACTTAATATTCTGTCGCTTTTTCTGGTTTTGCGTACAGTCCATGTTGACGGAGTCGATAGAGTACTTTCCTCACATGCTCCCGGTGCTGCTAAATTGAAGTGGAAAAAATCAAAATATTGTCTAGATAGACAATTACGTAAATGTCCAGGCAGTCCCTAAAAATGGCAGTGACTAGATGCTGAAAAGTAGCAGGGGCGTTACATAGGCCAAAGGGCATTACTAGGTATTCGTAATGGCCGAACCTGGTCCGAAAAGCAGTCTTCCATTCATCCCCTGTGCGGATGCGGACCAGGTTGTACGCCCCCCGCAGGTCTAGCTTGGTAAACACAGAAGAGGTCCTGAGCCTCTGAAAGAGTTCGGTACCAGGGGCAGAAGGTACCGATTCTTGACCGTAATTTTATTTGATTCCCGGTAGTCCACACAGGGCCGGAGAGAATGGTCCTTTTTCTCCACAAAAAAGATTCCCGCCCCTGCTGGGGAAGTGGAAGGACGGATGAACCCCCTCTTTAGGTTTTCGTCAACATACTCTTTCAGAACCTCTAGCTCCCGTTCAGATAAGGGGAAGATCCGTCCAAAGGGAATTTCAGCCCCAGGGAGAAGCTCGATTGGACAATCGTATGGACGATGAGGCGGAAGGGTTTCAGCTCCCCGTTTGCTGAAAACGTCCAGGAATCCATGGTATTGTTTGGGCACAGCTGCGCGTACCTCTGAATCCGGCTCCAGGCATAACAGAGGACCAGAAGTGCTGAGACATGGAGGCATGCAGTGGTGTTGGCAATAAGGCGACTGGAACCTAATACTCCCGGACCCCCAATCGATCTGCGGGTTATGGGCCTGAAGCCAGGGTAGACCCAAGATGACTGGAAATAAAGGGGATGCAATGGCATTCAGGCTTAATAGTTCCTTATGATCTGTAGAGGTGGTTACAAGCAAAGGAGGTTTTTTTTGAGTCACTACTCCTGACTTAATACGGGACCCGTCTGCTAAAAAGATGGAAAGTCCCTGGGTCTTTGGCTGGAGTGGGATGTGCTGTTGTGCTGCAAAGTTAAGATCGATGAAACAATTACATGCTCCTGAGTCAATTATCGCGGTGACTGGTATTGTCCTTCCTGGCAATTGGAACAGGATAGGTAGGGCCAGGTGGGTGGTGTTGGCAGAGGGAGGTGGACCACTTGGAGAAGAGGTAGCTGGGACCTTGCGCAGTTTAGCAGGACATGAGGAAACGCAATGGCCAGCTTCTCAACAATATAAACAAAGATTATTCTGTCGCCGGCGAAGTTGTGCTTCGGCCGACAGGGAAGGTCTCATCAGTCCAAGCTGTCGCGGCTTTATGGTAACAGAAGTCTGATTGGTAGGTAAGGAGTTAACTGGAACTGAACTGGCAACAGCAGGAGATACCCGGGGTAGCATCCAGGCTGGACGGAGCTGCTGGGTAGCCCTCTCTGTTCTGCGCTCCCGGAGTCGTCGGTCTATCCGAATAGACAGGGTGATTAAAGTCTCTAGGGCATCAGGAACACCGACCCAGGACTAACTCTTCTTTCAGTCCCTCAGAGAGACCGAGACAGAACTGGTGCCATAGGGCTGCATCATTCCACTGGGCATCTGCGCTCCAGCATCTGAAATCAGTCACATAGTCCTCGACCGCTCTGCGACCTTGCTGGAGCGCGTGGAGGGCAGCCTCGGCGGTGGAAGTCCGTTGAGGGTCATCATAGAGTCGAGCCATGGCATCAAGAAAAGATGACATCAAGTCCAGAGCTTCATGGCGGACTTCCAGCAGATGGTGGGCCCAAGCCTGAGGTTCCCCCTGTAGTAGAGCGAAAACAAACCCTACTTTGGTGACCTCTAATGAAAAAGTCAGAGGTAGTAAGGAAAAGTATAGTTCACATGCGTTTCGAAACGCCCGGAATTTTCTTTGACCAAAAAACTTATCAGGAACGGGGACCCTAGGCTCAGGAGGTCGTGGCATTCCAGAGGAGGAAGTTGGGACCGAAGGTGAGTCTGCAGTGATGGCCTGGGTTTGCGTCTGCCTATCCACTTGAACGTAACTGCCTTATAGAGACTTCACGACCCGGGTGAGGGCTGCGAGGTGCTGACTGACATCATCCATAGACGAGGTCCCTCTTGCAGGCTCAGACATGGCGGTTTGATACTGTCACGTACCTTCGGTGTGAGCCTGACGTGCAGAGGGAGACCTCCCATACAATCCCGGCTCGGAGACCACTGGAGTGGGGACAGTGGTGGTAAGAGCGCGGTGAGGTAAGGGTGCCTGCTTGGTCCTCTTGGCTGGGTGTAGTAAAGCCAAGGCGAAAGCTGGAACAGCTGGAGCCGGGAGCAGCGGATGCAGGTCAGTAGGTGCAGGTATGCAGAGCAGCGGATGCAGGTCAGCAGGCGCAGGTATGCAGAGCAGCGGATGCAGGTCAGCAGGTGCAGGTGTGCGCGACCGCGGATGCAGGTCAGCAGGTGAAGGTATGCAGAGCAGCGGAGTCAGACAAGCCAGGTCATTCACATCAGGGTAAACAGCATAAACGGCAGGCAGAGAGTAGTCAGAGTCCAGGCTGGGTCTTGGCAACAGATGATCAGACAGGTAACTGAGCAGGGTCAAACAAGCCAGAGTCAGGACTGGAGATAGGAGCGAGGTCAGGAAGCCGGGTCAAACACAGGAACACGATACAGGCACAGAGTCAGGAAAGCAGGGAACAGAAGCAGATCAAACCGCAAGGGGCAACATCTCTGGAACCTCTTTTATAGGAAGTTCATGGGAGGAGCAAGGAGTTCAGGGTTCAACAGCAATTAAGACACCAAACAGAGTAGTCTAATGGATCAGATAGGTTATCCAGCAGATCAGGCAGGGAACTGTACAGCATCCCAGATAGCTCAGTGGGAAGAGCCAACGCCAGACACAGAAGAGGTCCCAGGTTCAAGCCCAGTACGTCCCTAACAGAGGGGGTGCCCAAGAAGGACAACAAACTGGCAGTCGTGTTCCCCCAGCTGCAGCATACTGCCAGATTTGCTCCAGTGACGAGGAGGGAGGGCATGATGAGGTCACTGACTCTACGTGGGTGCCGGAGGAGGAGGCACATCTCCAACAAGGCAGGGTGCCCTCCAGGGGCCAGCTTAACTGCTGACTTTGGGCGGTTTTCCAAAAGTTCTTTGGTGTGGACCTTTTTTGACACGTGTGCAGCAGATCGCACTGTTGCTGTTTGCAACATATGTCTGAAGCGTATCAAGCGTGGGCAAAACAGCAGCCGCTTGGGCACCACATGCTTGACCAGACATCTGTCTAACTCCCATGCAGTCCGTTGGCAAGCGTACTTAAAAGACCCACACCAAAGAACAAAGCGGACCTCTCCTTGCTCATCAGCTGGGATATCCAACCCCACTATACTAGGTGTGCCACTGCCAAGTACTTTCAGGCAATCTGCTATTGCTACACCAACGTCCGATTGTAGCAGGCAAATTTCCCTACCCCGGTTGCTAAACCGGCGAAAGAAATTCGCTCCCAGCCATCCACATGCCCAGCGGTTGAATGCTAGCTTGGCTAAATTGCTAGCAATCCAACTGCTGCCTTTTCAGCTGGTAGACTCTGCCCCCTTTCGTGAGTTTGTGGAATGTGCGGTACCTCAGTGGCAGGTTCCCAAACGCCACTTTTTTTCACGGAAGGCGATTCCGGCTCTCTACCGGCATGTGGAATGCAATGTCTTGGCCTCACTGGACAGGGCGGTCAGCGATAAGGTGCATATTACCGCTGACTCATGGTCCAGCAGGCATGGACAGGGATGTTACCTATCTTTCACGGCGCACTGGGTGACTCTGCTGGCAGCTGGGAAGGATGCAGGACAGGGTGCAGTCTTGTTGGAGCTTGTTCCGCCACTACGCCTCCAAAATGCTACTAGTGGTGATTCTGCCACACCTCTCTCCTCCACCCCCTCCTCTTCTTCTTCCTCCATGGCCTCTTCCTCTGTTTTGTCCTCGGAACCAGCAGTGCTCCGTAGGCGTTCAAGGGGCTACGCAAGCACTCAGGCAAAGAGATGCCATGCGGTGCTTGAGCTGGTGTGCTTAGGGGACAGGAGCCAGACTGGAGCAGAGATTCTGTCAGTTCTACAGGGGCAGGCTCTGACGTGGTTGACGCCACGCCAGCTTCATCCAGAAATGGTGGTTTGCGACAATGGCACCAACCTCCTCTCCGACCTCCAACAGGGAAACCTGACCCATGTGCCATGTTTGGCTCACTTCCTTAACTTGGTGGTGCAGCGGTTCTTGTGCAGGTACCTAGGCTTACAGGATGTCCTGAGGCAGGCCAGGAAAGTCTGTGTGCATTTCCGCTGGTCATATAATGCCAGCGCTCGACTGGCTGACCTCCAAAAGTAATACAACCTGCCCAAGAACCGCCTAATCTGTGACATGCCCACCAGATGGAACTCAACGTTGGCCATGCTGCAGCAGCTGCACACGCAGCAGAGGGCCATCAATGAGTACTTGTGCGACTATGGCACCAGGACAGGGTCAGGGGAGCTTGGCTTTATTTTTATTTATTTTTATTTATTTTTTTGGCTCATGACCAAGAATGCATGCACTGTCATGTCACCATTTGAGGAGGCTACGAGGATGGTGAGCAGTGACAGTGCATGCATCAGTGATACTGTCCCACTTGTATACCTGTTGGAGCACACGCTGCGTGGAATAATGGACAGGGAACTTGAGGCAGAACAGAGGGAGGAACAGGAGGACTTCCTTACCTCTCAAGGCCCCCTTTATCCAGACAGTGTTCCTGCGGGCCCGCCGATAACACAGGAAGAGGAGGAGGAGAAGGATTGTGTCAGCATGGAGGTGGAGCCTAGCACTCAGCATCAGCAGCAGTCTTCAAGGGATCGTTTTAAGTCCCCAGAAACCCATATACTTGTACGTGGCTGGGAGGAGGTGGCTGTGGATCATGTCGTCATTAGTGACCCAGAGGACTCCGGACCGAGTCCCTTAGCAAACCTACGCTGCATGGCCTCCCTGATCCTGCAAAGCCTGCGAAAGGACCCTCGGATTCGTGTGATGAAGGAGAGGGATCATTACTGGCTGGCAACCCTTCTTAAACCACGTTGCAAGGGTAAGGTTGCGGAACTTGTCCTGCCGTCGCAGAGGGAGCAGAGGATGAAACATCTTCAGGAGGCCTTGCAGGAAGGTTTGTGCAACACGTTTCCAGAGCCTGGGAGGTTACAATTTCCTGGTCCTGATCCTGGACAACGTGTTGCTGAGGCTTCGGTCAGTCACAGAAGGAGCGGTGGAGAAGGTGGCTGTCTGACCGATACGTTCAGACAATTTTTTAGTCTGCAGCCCCAAGGTCTGATCAGTTCCAGCAACCATCGCCAGCATCTGATTTACATGGTGCAGGAATACCTAGGGGCAAGATCAGACTTGGAGACCTTTCCAACTGACAATCCTCTGGGTTACTGGGTCTTGAGGATGGATCACTGGCCAGAGCTTGCACAGTATGCAATTGAGCTACTGGCCTGTCCTTCGGAACGCACATTCAGTGCTGCTGGAGGCTTTGTAACCGATCACAGGGTGCGCCTGTCCACCGACTCGGTCGATCGGCTCACCTTCATAAAAATGAATCAGTCTTGGATCACTAGCTACCAAGCACCTGATGCTGATGTAACCGAATAATTTTTTTATGAATGTGAGATCCCTTCAAGACTGCCTATGCTGATGCTGAGTGACTATCCTGTTATGCTGAGTGACTATCCTCTTCCTCCTCAATGTTCATGTTGATAGCTTGTAAGAACATTTTTGGTTCTGGGCACCACCACCAGTTGCTAAGGCCCAATTTTTCTGCCCCTGTTTAACAGGGGCGTGTAATTACAATTTTTGCTGTAATACTTTGCAGCAGGGCTCATTCCTGTGCTCCAACTAGAGTATCTGTGAGGGGTTGCAGTGTTGTGGCACCAGCACCAGTGTCTAAGGCCCAATTTTTCTGCCCCTGTTTAACAGGGGCGTGTAATTAAAATTTTTGCTGTAATACTTTGCAGCAGGGCTCATTCCTGCGCTCCAACTAGAGTATCTGTGAGGGGTTGCAGTGTTGTGGCACCAGCACCAGTGCCAAAGGCCCAAATTTTCTTCCCCTGTTTAACAGGGGCATGTAATTACAATTCTTGATCTAATATTTCACAGCAGGGCCCGTTCGTGCGCCCACCAAGAGTAACTGTGAGGGCTTACAGTGTTATGGCATCACCACCACACCACTACCAAAGGCCCAATTTTTCTGACCCTGTTCAACAGGGTCATGTAATTACAATTCTTGATCTAATATTTCACAGCCGGGCCCGTTCCTGCGCCCACCAAGAGTAACTGTGAGGGCTTACAGTGTTGTGGCAACACCAACACCTAAAGCCCAAATTTCTGCAGAGTATATAGGGCAGGCCCCTACTTTCAAACATCCGACTTACAAACGGAGGGAGACAACAGGAGTGAGAGGAAATCTACCCCTAGGAAGGGAAATTCTCTACTGTAAGAGTTAATATGGGAAAAAGGTGTCTCCAATTATGCTTTATCACCAATCATTGTTTCCCTAATAACCCCAAATTTTCAAAATCCAATTGTCATTGGGACAGAAAGTGAGGTGAAATCTTCTGAACAGGGGCACAGACAGCAAAACAAATGTTACAGGGGTGATAACCCTTCCCTATGTTTTCCAAAAAGCTTAAAAATAGATTTTTTGGCTGGAGCTACACTTAAAAAATTTACCTGTTCCAAATTACAAACAGATTCTACTTAAAGCTGAGCTCCGCCGGAAAAAAAATATTAAAAGCCAGCAGCTACAAATACTGCAGCTGCTGACTTTTAATATTAGGACACTTACCTGTCCTGGAGTTCAGCGACGTCCGCAGCAGAGGACGAGCAATCGCTCGTCACTCTGCTGCCCCCACCGCCATCCTCGGTGAGGGAACCAGGCAGTGAAGCCTTGCGGCTTCACTGCCCGGTTCCCTGCGGCGCATGCGCGAGTCGCGCTGCGCCGTTCTGACTGGTCCTCCTGTGTTCTGGGAGCCGAGTGTCTCCCAGAACACTACGGGTATTCTGCGGGAAGTGATGTGCTTCCAGCAGATTTCCCGCAGAGAGGACTCCCGGAAGTGGGTGCAAATACCTGTCTTAGACAGGTATCTGCACCCCGCTCCCCCCTGAAAGGTGTCAATTGTGACAGCGGAGGGGGGGAGGGTTCCGATGAGCGGAAGTTCCACTTTTGGGTGGAGCTCCGCTTTAAGAACAAACCTACAGTCCCTGTCTTGTTTGCACAGCCTGCATACTGCTGTTCAGAGTATATAGGGCAGGGATATGCAATTAGCGGACCTCCAGCTGTTGAAAAACTACAAGTCCCATCATGCCTCTGCCTCTGGGTCTCATGCTTGCTGCTGTCAGAGTCTCGCTATGCCTCATGGGACTTGTAGTTTGGCAACAGCTGGAGGTCCGCTAATTGCATATCCCTGATATAGGGCCTGGGGGCCCCACGCCTTTTCTTTTTTTAATTTGGCTGTGGGGTTCCCCTTAATATCCAAGACCCAAAGGGCCTGGTAATGGGCTGGGGGGGGAGGGGGTACCCATGCAATTTTTCTCAATGATTTTCATGCATATTGCCAGGACCAGACATTACATTAAAGCCGCAAGCAGTTTTAAATGACTTTTATTCCTTTAGAAATGTCATTTTGTGCAGGGACAGTTCTAAACACGGGAAACACGCGCCACTTTACAGGCATACTATAGACACCCCCCAGGCACGATATTTAAAAGAATATTTCACTTTTATTTTTTGACTTTAAGCATCATTAAAATCACTGCTCCCGAAAAAACTGACATTTTTAAAACTTTTTTTTGCATTAATACATGTTCCCTGGGGTAGGACCCGGGTCCTCAAACCCTTTTTAGGACAATAACTTGCATATTAGCCGTTAAAATTCGCACTTCTAATTTCTCACGTTCGAGTTCCATACACTTTAACGGTGTTCGAAAGTTCGCGCAAACTTTGGGTCCGCGCAAACAGAACCGGGGCGTTGTTCGGCTCATCCCTAATCACAGCGATCAGATGGTACTGGCAGCAAGCCAGTACACTGATCTGTTATCCGCTGTGTCTGGTGGGCGCGTTCTGGGGAGGAAGGCATATGACGTCCTCCTGGATATAGAGTGGCCTATAGTCAAATGACGACCAGGTGGGAACTCGTTAAATGCCTCCTGAGTGTTATACAGCTCCTAGAAACTATTTGGACCTGTTTTTGTGCCCCTTTAGGGTCATTAGTTTATATTTGTTCACAGTAAGAAAAAAACAGACAGTGAACTAAAAGGTGAAATAACTGGAAAGTGTTAGTACACAAATGTTCAAAAACACAAAGGAAGAAAATTAAAAATAAAGTAAACTACAAAAACTCCCAAAAACTCTAAATAAAGAAAAAAAGAGTAGATAATAATTCATAATTTTACAGCAAAATAAGTTTATGTGAAATCACCTGCACATACTGTAAGTCTTAAGGATAATGGAGCCAGGCAGACAAAATTTTAATTCGCTCATATCTGAGCTTTGAAGAGACTTAAACGTGACCCTGTATTTTTATGTAGTCTCAGTGTCTCTTGTTTTTAAGATAAAAAGATTTTAAACTCAAGGCCGGCGTCAGCATTAAACAGCATAGGCAGCCACCTATCCCACTGTCCCCCTTTTGTCCCACTGACCCCCACCTGTTCCACTGCTCCCCTTCTGTCCCACTGCCCCTCCTGTCCCACAGCCCCTTTACCTGTCAACCTCCCAACCACACTGCCCCCCTCCTGCTCCAGTGCCCACCACATGTCCCTTTGCCCCCTTTTTGTCCCACTGCCCCCCACCTGTCACACTCCCCTCACCTGTTCCACTCCCAACCACACTGTCCCCCTTCTGCTCCAGTGCCGCCACCTGTCCCATTTCTCCCTCCACTCACACTGCCCTCATCCTGTCCCACTGCCTTCCTACTGTCACACTGCCCCCCTCCTGCCCTATTGCCCCTCACCTGTCCCACTGCCTCTTTCCTGTCCCACACATCCATCTGTCCCACTGCCCTTCTCTTGCTCCCCACCTGTGTCACTTCCCCCCTCTTGTCCCACTGCCCCCCACCTGTTCCACCTCTCCCCTCCTGTCCCACTGCCCCCCTTGTTCCACTCCCAACCACACTGCCCCCTCTTGTCCCACTGTCCCCCACCTGCCCCACTGCTCCCCACCTGTTCAACTCCCAACCACACTGCCCCCTCCTGCTCTAGTGCCTGCCACCTATCCCACTGCCCCCATTTTGTCCCACTGCCCCATCTGTCCCACTGGCCCCTGTCCCACTGCTCCCCTCCTGTCCCACTGCCCCCCATCTTTCCCACTCTCAACCACACTGCCCCCTCCTGCCTCACCTGTCCCACTGCCCCCCCTTGTCCAACTGACCCCACCTGTCCCACGGCTCCCCTCCTGTCCCACTGCCCCCCCACCTCCCAATCACATTGCCACCCTCCTGCTCCAGTGCCCACCACCTATCCCACTGCCCCATCTTATCCCACTGCTCCCCATCTGTCCCACTGCCCCCACCTGTCCCACTTCTCTCCTCCTGTCCCATTCCCCCCACCTGTCCCACACCCAACCACACTGCCCCGTCCTGCTCTAGTGCCCACCACCTGTCCCACTGTTCCCATCTTGTCCCACTGCTCCCCATCTGTCCCACTGACCACCACATGTCCCACTGCTCCCCTTCTGTCCCAATGCTCCCCACCTGTCCCACTCCCAACCACGCTGCCCCCTCCTGCTCCAGTGTCCACCACCTGTCCCATTGCCCACCTCCTGTCACACTGCTGCCATCTTGTCCCACTGCTCCCCTCTTGTCCCACTGCCCCCCTCCTGTCACACTGCCCCCTACTTGTCCCATTGCTCCCTACCTGTCCCACTGCCCCTACTGCTTCAGTCCCCCTCCTGTCCCACTGCACCCTTCTGTCACATTGCCCCATCTTTTCCCACTGCCCCCCTTCTCCCACTGACCCCCACCTGTCCAACTGCTCCTCCTCCTGTCCCACTGCCCCTGCACCTGTCCCACTCCCAACCACACTGCCCCCTCCTGCTCCAGTGCCCGCCACCTGTCCCACTTCCCCATCTTGTCCCACTGCCCCCTCCTGCCCTACTGCCCCCCACCTATACAACTTTCTTTTTGTCCCACTGCCCCCTCCTGTCCCACTGCCCTACACTTGTCACTAGGGATGAGCTTCGAGTTCGAGTCTAACTCATGTTCGACTCAAACAATGCCTGTTCGCCCATTCGCCGAACAGCGAACAATTGATAAAAAAAAAATAAAAAATGCGTGGAGGTCCCCCCAAATTCAATTACCAGGCCCTTAAATTACCAGACCCCTAAAGGGTCTGGTATGGATATTTGGGGGGAACCCCACGTAATTTTTTTTTTATTTGACGCAGGGTTTCCCTTAATATCCATACCAGACCTGAAGGGCCTGGTAATTAAATTTGGGGGGACACCCACGCATTTATTTTTATTTTTTTATCAATGACTTTTCTCTGTATTGCCGGGTGCCGACAATTCATTATAGCCGCGAGTGCTTTTAAATGACTTTTTTTCCTTCAGAAATTACACTTTGTGCAGGGACAGTTCTAAGCACGGGAAACAAGCGCTGCTTTACAGGCATACTATACACACCCCCTAGGTATGAAATTTAAAGGAATATTTCACTTATATTGTTTCACTTTAAGCATTATTAAAATCACTGCTCCTGAAAAAACGGGCCTTTTTAAAACTTTTTTTTTGCATTGATATGTACATGTCCCCTGGGGCAGGACCCGGGTCCCCAAACACTTTTTATGACAATAACTTGCATATAAGCCTTTAAAATTAGCACTTTAGATTTTTCATGTTCGAGTCCCATAGACTTTAACAGTGTTCGGATGCTCAAACAAATTTATTGCCTGTTCGCAAGTTCTGGTGCGAATCGAACTGGGGGGTGTTCGGCTCATCCCTACTTGTCACACTGCCCTCCTCCTACCCCCACTGCCCCCCACCTGTCCCACTGCCCCCCTCTTGACCCGCTGCCCCCCCTATCACACTGCCCCCCTCCTGTCACACTGGCCAGATACCCCTCTCTGTCACAATGCCCTCCTGCCACAATACACCTAAGTAGACAAAAATCCTTGCACCGGCCCTGATTAAACTGTAAAGCTAATGTAAATTTTAGAAAAAAAAATTATTCCAAAGTCCTGAAACTCTGAAAAAACACTTGTATAATTACATACCTCAAAATAATATAAACATTTCTGGAGTATAAGTATAATATAATAAATATAACTTGGAGTTTGGTTTTTGCTTTTTGTGTCCCTGTATGTTGTAAAATGAATTTGTCACATTTGTGACAAAGGGAAAAACAATGTGGGTCGATTTTACTTTCAAATCCTGCTGTCCTTGCCAAGTAGTGACTAATCACCAATTCAGAGACTTATTTAAACCTCCATCCATGTAGTCGAATGTTGCATAAAAGCCGCATAAATGCTTTAAATAACCTTTATTAGTATATAGGATTTTTTTTTAGAAAGTAAGGTATGTAAAAATCTGTAATTTTTTTTAATTCTGCTGCTAAAAAATATTGAGACAAAGCTGTAAAACGTATTGAGCCGAGCCCTAATTAAAAGATGATCTTTTATCCCAGCTTCCAAAATAAAAGAACATTTATTGTTTATGTACATTAGAATATTCTTTTAATGGGATTCACCTTCATATAAACTTTTTCCATGACATACATCTCTCTTGGCTTCATAAACAGGGCCGAATTATTTTAATGTCACCCCGGAAGTAATTGTATATTGTAGGGAATACAGCCAGTCATCATGGAGGTAATTTAATGAACTCTGGTCCCTTAAAGGGAAAGCATAGCGACGCTAGGTCGATTTCATTTAAAACATTTTTAGTAAGTTTATGCTGAAAATTGTGGCCACTGAGCGGAATATAATCTGTGGGGTAGATTTACTAAAACTGGTGCACGCAGAATCTGGTGCAGCTCTGCATAGCAACCAATCAGCTTGTTCATTTAAGTGTTGACAATAAAACTTGGAAGCTGATTGGTTACTATGCATTGCTGCACCAGCTCCTGTGTGCACCCTGTTTTAGTAAACCTCCCACTGTGAGTCAGCCCAGGTGGAGAGTCCCATCAGTACCTAGTTAAGTTAAAGATTTATACTCAAACTTGTGTAGTACTATACCATACTATAACTTCTTAAGTTGGGGATTAGCCAGTATAAAGACTTAAAAGAGAAGTATGGGAATGTTTTTTATTTTAGAATCATACTTACCTAGGTGGATGCAGCATCGGTTCAATGCTGCATCTGTCCCCCGCCGGTAAGGATGAGCTTCGAGTTCGAGTCAAGTCGAACTCATTGCCGAACAGCGAACAATTCGGGGTGTTCGCGGCAAATTCGAAAAGCCGCGGAACACCCTGTAAAAGTCTATGGGAGAAATTCTAATTTTAAAGGCTTATATGCGAGTTATTGTCATAAAAAGTGTTTGGGGACCCGGGTCCTGCCCCAGGGGACATGTATCAATGCAAAAAAAAGTTTTAAAAACTGAAGTTTTTTTGGGAGGAGTGATTTTAATAATGCTTAAAGTGAAACAATAAAAGTGAAATATTCCTTTAAATTTCGTACCTGGGGTGTGTGTATAGTATGCCTGTAAAGTAGCACTTGTTTCCTGTGCTTAGAACTGTCCCTGCACAAAATGTAATTTCTGAAGGAAAAAAAGTAATTTAAAAGTACTCGCGGCTGAGGAGTACACCCACCAGTTCGGTTCGCATCAGAATATGCGAACAGGCAATAAATTTGTTCGAACATCCGAAAACCGTTAAAGTCTATGGGACACGAACATGAAAAATCTAAAGTGCTAATTTTAAAAGCTGATATGCAAGTTATTGTCATAAAAAGTGTTTGGGGACCCGGGCCCTTCCCCAGGGGACATGTATCAATGCAAAAAAAAGTTTTAAAAACTAAAGTTTTTTCGGGAACAGTGATTTTAATAATGCTTAAAGTGAAACAAGAAAAGTAAAATATTCCTTTAAATTTCGAACCTGGGGTATGTGTATAGTATGCCCTTAAAGTAGCGCTTGTTTCCCGTGCTTAGAACTGTCCCTGCACAAAATGTAATTTCTAAAGGAAAAAAAGTAATTTAAAAGTACTCGCGGCTGTAATGAATTGTCGGCTCCCGGCAATACAGAGAAAAGTCATTGAAAGTCATTGATAAAAAAAAAAAAAATGCGTGGGGGTCCCCCCAAATTCAATTACCAGGCCCTTCAGGTCTGGTATGGATATTAAGGATAACCCTGCGCCAAATAAAAAAAAAAATGATGTGGGGTTCCCCCCAAATATCCATGCCAGACCCTTATCCGAGCACGCAACCTGGCAGGCCGCAGGTAAAGAGAGGGGGAAGAGAGAGCGCCCCCCCCTCCTGAACCGTACCAGGCCACATGCCCTCAACATGGGGAGGATGCTTTGGGGTCTGGACCCCAAAGCACCATGTCCCCATGTTGATGGGGACAAGGGCCTCATCCCCATAACCCTTGCCCGGTGGTTGTTGGGGTCTGAGGGTGGGGGGCTTATCGGAATCTGGAAGACCCCTTTAACAAAGGGGATCCCCAGATCCCGGCCCCCCCTATGTGAATTGGTAAGGGGTACATTGTACCCCTACCATTTCACAATGAAAGTGTAAACAATTGTAAAAATACACAAAGACACAGTTGGGATAAGTCCTTTATTAAAAAAAAAAAAAAAAAAAAGATTCCAGCAGTGATAATCCACTCTCGATCTCCACTCGTGTGATGTCGGTATCCAGCGACAGATGATCTGCAGGCTCCAGCAAAGATGTCCAGCAAGGAACAGCACATGGTCCTGTCTCCACCGGAGACACCCGGGAATGATGTTGCGGCAGCCTGACAGGTCTTATGTAGCTGAGGACGGGGCCACCCGTCACGTGACCCCATCCCCCTCTGACGCAAGGGGAAACCCGGGCTTTCCCAGTGACGTGATGGGTGACCCACGCCCCCCTCTGATGTAACGCAGGTTTCCCGTTGCATCAGAGGGGGGCAGGGTCACCCGCGCGTCACTGGGAAAGCCGGGTTTCCCCTTGCGTCAGAGGGGGATGGGGTCACGTGACGGGTGGCCCCGTCCTCAGCTACATAAGACCTGTCAGGCTGCCGTGACGTCATTCCCGGGATGTCTCCGGTGGAGACAGGACCGTGTGCTGTTCCCCGCTGGACATCATTGCTGAAGATCATCCGTCGCTGGATACCGACATCACTGGAGTGGAGATCGAGAGTGGATTACCACCGCTGGAATCTTTTTTTTTTTTTTTTAATAAAGGACTTATCCCAACTGTGTCAGTGTGTTTTTTTACAATTTTTTTTACACTTTCTTTGTGAAATGGTAGGGGTACAATGTACCCCTTACCAATTCACATAGGGGGGGGCGGGATCTGGCGGTCCCCTTTGTTAAAGGGGTCTTCCAGATTCCGATAAGCCCCCCGCCCTCAGACCCCCACAACCACCGGGCAAGGGTTGTGGGGATGAGGCCCTTGTCCCCATCAACATGGGGACATGGTGCTTTGGGGTCCAGACCCCAGAGCATCCTCCCCATGTTGAGGGCATGTGGCCTGGTACGGCCCCCAAATTCAATTACCAGGCCCTTAAATTACCAGACCCCTAAAGGGTCTGGTATGGATATTTGGGGGGAACTCCACGCCATTTTTTTTTTTTATTTGGCACGGAGTTCCCCTTAAAATCCATACTAGACCTGAAGGGCCTGGTAATTGAATTTGGGGGGACCCCCACGCATTTTTTTTTTTTTTATCAATGACTTTCAATTACTTTTCTCTGTATTGCCGGGAGCCGACAATTCATTACAGCCGTGAGTACTTTTAAATTACTTTTTTTCCTTTAGAAATTACATTTTGTGCAGGGACAGTTCTAAGCACGGGAAACAAGCGCTACTTTAAGGGCATACTATACACATACCCCAGGTTCGAAATTTAAAGGAATATTTTACTTTTCTTGTTTCACTTTAAGCATTATTAAAATCACTGTTCCCGAAAAAACTTTAGTTTTTAAAACTTTTTTTTGCATTGATACATGTCCCCTGGGGCAGGGCCCGGGTCCCCAAACACTTTTTATGACAATAACTTGCATATCAGCTTTTAAAATTAGCACTTTAGATTTTTCATGTTCGTGTCCCATAGACTTTAACGGTTTTCGGATTTTGGAACAAATTTATTGCCTGTTCGCATGTTCTGATGCGAACCGAACTGGTGGGTGTTCGGCTCATCCCTACCCGCCGGCTCTAACACTGAGAACCGAGTGAACAAACACAGCAGATCACTAGGTTCTCAGAGCTCCCTGAGCAGAGATCTGGTGACTGTCAGTCACTGCTGTCTGCTCTGCCCCTCCAGCGCTCACTGGAGCTCTGGGCTGTAGGGGGGGGGGGATGGGAGCGGCCAGCTCAGCCTCTCAGCAGCTCGCTGAGAGGCTGAGCTGGGTGCCAGTCAAGGCATTTGGGTGAATCCCTACTATATGGTCATGATCTTTCCCAAGCCTGGCCCGGCTCTGTGACATCAGCCGCCGACAGAGGGCTTCAGCCCGCTGTCTGCTGAAAACGGGTCACAGGAGTAAAGAACAAACTGCGCTCCTGTGATCCACATAAGAAGTACAGCCAAATGAGCTTTGGCTGTACTTCTTCGTTAACACACAAACATAGATGTGCATATTGTGACCACATGGATTGTTTCAGAGCTGCTCTGTGCCCATTTGGGTGTTCCTAGGATATTCTAAAGACCTAATAGTCTTCACTAAGCTGTACCATCTTCGCCAATAGGGACTGTGCTTTTCCTTTTTGCAAAGGCTTTAGTGTTCCCAAAGTTGAATTACAAAGTTTTAGCTATGTGTGTTTTTTGAAGTTGATCTGGGTTATCAAGACCAGAGTAAAGCCTAGTACACACTATTATTTTATTTTTTCATTCAACCCAGCGGGCCGAACGGAAGAAAATTTGAAGAGCTCGGGAGGAGCCACTGTACTAACTATGCAATGTTAGTACAGCAATCTCTCCCGCTGAGCTATTGTGTTCTGACAGGGGGAGGGGACAAAGTGATAGTACTGTTCGAGCTCCACTCCGGCAGGTAGAACTGTGAGAGGGATCTATCCGGGTGAGCTAAACCCACCTGGGATCGAGTGGCGACGAGTGAGTCAATGGCTGGCTTCTGTCAGACCAGCTGCCGTACACACAGGCTGAATGGCGGCCGGTTTCAATTGAACCGGCCCATGCCGCCCGATCTTCGGCCCGTGTGCACTGCCCTTAAGCAGTCAAGTTGCCATGTATCTGGGTTGGATGTGTTAACATGTTCAGTAAAATTGCTGTTTGCTATTCAGTGTTGTGTGCATATGTCCAGCATCCCTATTTCTGTGGTAATATCACATATTCATTGCACCAATATCATGCCTTTTAGAAGTATTAGAAAGTAAATACTATTTAAAGTGATATTAAAGAGTTAAGCCCTGTACACATGATCGGTTTTACCGATGAAAACAGTCCGATGGACTTTTTTCATCGGACAAACCGATCGTGTATGGGCCCCATTGGTCTTTTTTCCATCGGTGTTAAAAAATAGAACATGTTTTAAATTTATCCGATGGAAAAAAAAAACGATAGCAAATTACTATCGTCTGTGGGGAACTCCATCGGATAAAAAACCCACGTATGCTCAGAATCAAGTCGATGCATGCTCAGAAGCATAGAACTTAATTTTTCTTGGCTCGTCGGAGTGTTTTACGTCACAGCGTTTGGGACGATCGGTTTTTTGACTGATGGTGTGTAGGCAAGACTGATGGAAGTCAGCTTCATCGGATTTCCGATGGAAAAATCTATTGGTTTAAAATCCATAGGAAATCCGATCGTGTGTACGGGGCTTAAAGCCCCGTACACACGATCGGTTTAACTGATGAAAACCGTCCGATGGATGGTTTACATCAGACAAACCGATCGTGTATGGTACCCATCTGTCTTTTTTCCATCGGATGGAAAAAATAGAACTTGTTTTAAAATTTTCCGATGGATAAAAAACCGATGGGAATTTCCGATCGTCTATGGGCAAGTCCATCGGTTCAAAAACCCACGCATGCTCAGACTGAATTAGGAGACGGGAGCGCTCGTTCTTGTAAAACTAGCGTTCCTAATGGAGAGAGCACATTCGTCATTCTGCAAGTTATTGCTTCGTTTAATGCAGCGCATGTTTTTTTGCTTTAGAACGGTCTTTTAAATGTCATTTTGGCAGCAGAACTTTCTCATGAGTTCTGACAAACGTATGTTTTTCTTTTATCTTGTGATTTGAGGAATAATTATTCAAATTCTTCAAGGCTTGACCTCACAAATTCCCCCTTTTTTTTTGGTCTTTAATTTTGTTGTGCATTTTTGGGTGTGTCAATTTCTCAGAACAACATAATATTTTATTTTTCACAAATCATGGAGGTTGGTGTCCCTTGTTATTAATTACACATTGTATTTATGCAATCTTATTGCTACTTCCCCAAAAAAACACATCAGGCATGTAGGTTTGCTGAAATCAAATTTCCCTTTATTTCGGAAATAAACAAAACAAAAACCGAAGGGCAACTATTCCCAAATTAGCAGAGAATATAAAGTCATTAGATCCCAAATGCAGACCTGACTATGATCAATAATAAAATCAACAACAGCATGAAATCAGGAGCAGCAGCCAAAGACATACATCATCCCAAGCTGTGGTACTCCATCAACCTTCAATTTCTGGATGAGCAGCTCGAGGCCAGGGAATCACCTCCTGCTCTTCCCTGTAGTCTTCCTTCCACGCCTCTCTGCAGCGTTCTCTCCACGGCCCTGTCCATGCACCCTTGCAGGCTGGGCCACTGTGGGTGGTGATGTGGCAGGAGGAGGAGGAGAAGGAGGAGAGGGATTGGGCTGATGTGAGATATGGGTGGCCTCAGTCAGCTGTCCCCTCGCCCCCATGTGTACGGCCATATAGATGAGATGCTCACAGAGGGTCCGTTGTCCCGCCTCCATTCTGAGCAGCTTATCCGCCAGATAGGTGCTAAACCCCTCCGTAGGGTTGAGGGGGGCCCTCATAATGGCAGCAGCCTCCTGAATCATCTTTAGTGACTCCTCCTCCACTTGTGTCATCCGCCGTTGTTTTGGCGGTCTGACGTGGAGGGGAGCCACTTGGGAGACGGTGCTGCCACTAGGCCTGGGGACCTGCTGAGTACCACTGGGCCCTGCCTCCTCCTGCCTGTCACACTCCTGACCCTCTTCCTCCTGGCTTGCCTCATCCTGTTTATAAAATAAAATGAAAAATTCTATTATTTGAGGAATCGATCACAAACAATTTTGAACTCAATACTGTTTTTTTTTTGGAGGGGGGGATAGGATCCTTTATGGCTAATCAAAACAGTTCAACTCAATATTACTTAGTGGACAATAATTATGATCAAAAATACTATACCGGGCTGAAGATATGAAGATCTGGCTCTTCTAGCTCGGGAGGCTCCTCCTCCGCAGGGGTGGAGGGAAGGGTGGAAGGAACGCTGGAGGGAAGGGTGGAAGGAAGGGTTGAGGGAAGGCTGGAAATAGATTCCCTGGCCTCGATCTGGTCATCCAGGAATTGAAGATGTCTGTAGTACCACAGCTTGGGCTTTACTACATCGTCGGCTGCTGCTCCTGATCTCTTGGACTGGCGCACTTCCTTGTATTTTTTTTTATAAGAATTGCGCAGGTTGTTAATTTTATTATTGATCATAGTGTAGTCTGCATCTGGGATCCATGGCTTCATATCCTCTGCTAATTTGGTAATAGTTGCCCGTCGTACATCACTTTTGTGATACGCAAAGTGTTTGAGCTCCCACAGGTTGCGCTGTTCCTTATACTTTTCGATAAAAATCATCATCACCTCCGTCTCTCTTAGTTTATGCATCTATTTGGATCAGCAAGTACAAAAAAGTAAAAAAAAAAAAAAAAAAGGTTCAGAATTGTTTCTCCTCAACTTATCACAATATTGCCCTTTACAATCATGACCCATTAATATGCCACTGCAGGCCCGAGTTCCCTTCTTACCTTAGTTCACTTCGTTGGTTCACTTGTCATCCTTACTCCGCGCATCCCTAATAACTTCTTTCCCCTTTTTATACCCTGCGCATGCGTGTAACTCCGCCCTCGTCGCCCGCCCATGACGGACTTTTTCCGCATTTCCCCGTCCCTTAACGATCGGCGCACAGTGTGAGACGGCGACATGTTGCAGACACAGGTGGCTTCTTTCCTAGAAATTACCGACGAGGAAAGCCCGGAGGCGGAAACGTCCCGATCCTGTAAAAAAAGATACAAGGCGACTAATATGTCTTTTTCCGAGATGGCGGAGATGGTGGACATTCTGCGGAGGAAGGATTACGACGGCAAGCATGGCCCATACGACACCCCTAATCTCCGGAATTCACAAATTATGGATAAAGTGGCGAAGACTCTCTATAAAAAATATGGGGTCAGGAGATCCAAGGAACAACTCCGTAAAAGGTGGTCAGACCTCAAGATCAGGGAGCCGGAGCAGTATAAGAAGCTTTTAAAAAGCATAGAAAAAAGTAAGTTTATTTTACTGTGTTCTTTCACATTGTAATATGTATTCTTCCATATTTTGCAACATGTGCTTGGCTTGACTGGGTTCACATTTTTAAATCTCATCTTTTATGGTAAGTGGAGAGTCCACTTATTTGCAAAATGTATTGACCAAAAACTTGCTGCTCTTCCCCCAAACATGTTTGGCACATATACACGTAAACTACATGTGGGCATGCCTCATTTTACTTCAACAATGTTTATCTACACATTGTTGGCTAGATGATGTGTTGTAAGGAAAACTAGAATGTGAATGAAAGGATAATCTGTATTCTGGGTAAAGGAGATGACACTCCAGCAGTTGTGTACTCTTTTTTGTTCTTCATCAAGATACTATACTCTGGGCCACATGACCAAATTTCTTAACGGTGTCACACACAGGTGGTCCAGTGGATACCTTGGTGGTTATCCAAGTGTATTGGTGAGTGTCCTCAAAAATAACATGTTGCTTTGTTGAGTTTGCAAGATCTCATATGTTCATGTTGGAACTCAGGGCCAAATATCAATTGTACCCCACTTCAAAACATTGAGAATCCCTTTGCAGGCCTTTAAAAAGTCTGTGTGCTAAAGTATACATTATTTTTTACATTCCCATAGGGGAGAGGAGACTGGGAGGACACCATGCTCATGAGACGAGGAACCCAACACCACAGAAACTCCCCGAAGATCCCAAAGCAGACCAAGATCAGCAGGTTCAGGAAGCGGAGGTGGAGGAAGGGGAGGTGGAGGAAGGAGAGGTGGAGCTTATCAGCACAACAGGTCAGTGTCTGTCACCACAACTTCAAGGTAAATACAGATGTAGGCCTGCCTAGTTTAAAAATTTTGGTTTCTTTTTAGGGACTGAACGTGGGGGTGTGTCAGGAAGTCCAAATCTGCCATTCTCGAGTGCCAGCGCCAAAATAATCATTCAGGAAATCATGGAATGCAGTAGCGAAATGGACATTATGAGAAAGAGAATGATTGTGATTGAGCAAAAATATAAAAACATGATAGATATTTTGGGGAGAATAGTGTGAACCGCCCCTTTTTGTGTGTTTTGTTATGCGTCTGAAATTATCTCTGGGATTTCCACCAGCCCAAATGTGAAGATGCACACACTGACTCAACATGTGCTATCTGCCGTCACAGGATATCTATGTCCCTGTTTTGGGGGTGCAACCTCTTCCTCCCTCCTCAAGTAGGTGAGAGGAAGGGTTTTCACCCCCAAAGCACGTCCATTGATCCCCCATGATGGCAGATAGCACATGTTTACCTAAGCCATGGGATCATGTTGAAGATACCCATTTGAGCCCCAAAAATAAAGTGTGGTTCTTCACATTTGGGATGGATCAGGGGTAACATCACCCCATCTCCTGTTTGTATTTTTCACTGTGTTATTTTCTTCCTTTTTTTGCAAAAAAAAAATGGCTTTCGACCCATGCATGTTTCTGCAAATAAAGCCGCACCACAAAAAAAAAGGCTATTATTTTGAAAAGAATAAAAAAAATGTGGTGCAATCAATAAAAAGATTTGGGAAGTCTAAAAAAGGTGTGCCTTGTTCTTTCTATGCTCAAGAGCAGTTCTGAAGATGCCAAAACAGTGTTTTTCCCTCTGAGTTTTGAGGCTATTTACTAAGGACAAATACACTTGGCACTACTAGAACCTGGGAGACACATAAACCCAAAATACAAGAATGACAACACAAGTTTGTAGGAATTCAAATTTTTTGCTTTATTTTAAAAAGGTAAAATCCTCGGTCAGATGTGGTCTGGCATTGCGATGGCCCCCCTACCCGTGAAGTACTCTACGTATTTCTGGCGTACTTCACGGGCACTTTGGGGGGCCAAGCCAGTACGGGCAGTGCTGAGGCCGGTCAGATTAATCAGTTCTGATGGACCGGCCTCAGGCCCAAACGATGAGACATAATTTGTCGCAAATTTGCGTAGAAAATTGTGCAACAAGCAGCAGCAGTAGACGATGTGGTTCAGTTTATAATCCGCCAAATTTATCGCTGTCTGGAACAGGCGGAACCGGCTAGCCATTATCCCGAAGGCATTCTCCACAACTCTCCGGGCTCTGGCCAGCCGGTAATTAAAAACCCTCCTCTCCGGGGTGAGGGTGCGTTGGGGAAACGGCCGCATCAGGTGTGGTCCTAGTCCAAAAGCCTCATCCGCAATGAAAACGAACGGGAGCCCTTCAACGTTCTCTGCATCTGGAGGCAGTGCAAGACCCCCAGCCTGCAGACGGTGAGCGAACTCCGTCTCCGCGAATGATCCGCCATCGGACATCCGGCCGTTCTTCCCCACGTCCACATATAGGAACTCGTACCGTGCCGACACCACCGCCATTACCACTATGCTATTAAAACCTTTATAGTTAAAATAGTATGACCCCGAACGGGGGTGGCGGCACTATGTGGACGTGCTTCCCATCAATTACCCCGCCGCAGTTGGGAAAATCCCACCGCTGGGCAAATTGGGAGGCCACAGTCAGCCATTCCTGTGGTGTGCTAGGGAACTGTGGAGTCAAACAAAAAGAAGACATTAGTACGGTTTAGGTTTACAGTGCAAGCAGATTACACACAAAAACATTTGTGACCAACATCATTCTAACATTATTATTTAAGGGAGTTTTTCCGACCAATAAACAAAGGCCCACTTAGCAGATGCCTCACCCCCGCTGAGTGGACATTCTAAAATAATCTAAGGGGGGGGGCTAAGGTGATTGTGGGGGATCCAAAAAACGCTCTACCACTCTGCTGAGCTTGATTGAGAACTAAAAATTGTTTAACATCTTTAGGGGGGGGGGAGGGAGGGTTGTCAAACTACGAGGGCTATGACCTCCCAAAAATGAAAAGGAAAATAGAAGGCTAGCTGGGTTTGCGCCCACGATAGCATGCTGGAGAGGTTAGTGAAGGGAAATAGGCATGTAGGGCCCAAAAAGGCCTTTACAGGTAAAAACATGCATGGGGAAAATGGGGACATTACCAGGATATTACAAACAGGCATATTTGTGTTAGGAGGGAAAAAATAAGAAGATTCAAAAACAATCAAAACATATAATGTGAGGTTAAAGGAGCAAAATTACCTTCATATAGTCCTTCTGCAGGACCTGAATGATGGCCGAACATGTCTCAGGGATAATGATCCCGAGAGCCTGGGGGGAGATGCCTGTTGAGAACCTGAGGTCCTGCAAGCTTCTCCCAGTCGCCAGGTATCTCAACGTGGCAATAAGCCTCTGCTCGGCAGTGATGGCCTGGCGCATCACAGTGTCCTGCCTCGTGATATAGGGGGACAGCAAATCCAACAGACGGTGAAATACGGGGTCCGTCATCCTGAGATAATTCCTGAAATCATCAGGATTATTCTCATGGATTTCCCGCAGCAGAGGCATATGAGAGAATTGGTCCCGCTGGAGCAACCAATTCTTAGTCCATGAACTCCTCCTCACCCTGTTCACAGACTGAACTCGGGTTACAGTGTTAACTGCAACACCAAGCCCAAACCCAGCACGAGCTCCAGAACGAGAACGCACTTCAAACATGGTTTTAAACCGGTCGGCTGGTCAGAACGCACTCAAACAGAACGCAACGTGGAACAGCAAGGCCTGAAAAGAACGATCTGAAAAACAGTAAACGAACGGCCAAGAAGGCACTGCAAGGCAGTAACGACCTGACTGCACGCACTGAATCACAAATACAAACCCACAAGCACAAACTGAACACCAGGAAACGATCTGCAAAGCACGGAGACTGAAAAGCGCGAATCGGCTCTCACCAAACTTTTACTAACACGCGGTAACACGAAATCAGCAAAAGCAGCCCAAGGGGTGGCGTCATTAGATTTGTTCGGCCCTTTTAAAGCGCGTCGTACGTTTTGAACGTGCCGTCGTTTTCTTGCCGTCGGTTTTTTGACTGATGGTGTGTGGCCAAGACTGATGAAAAACAGTTTCATCGGATTTCCGATGGTCAAATCCATCGGACGAAAATCCATAGGTTATCCGATCGTGTGTACAGGGCTTAAGTGTTAATTGCCATAATTCATTCACATAAATCATATTTATCTTGGCACTGCATTTTTTTTCTTTTTTAATCCTAGAAGCACTGTTGTGTGGTCACATGATTTTTTCCTGTTCTTTGGCATCTGCAAAGAAAGATCTTTGGGAGGGGCTGCTATTACTCTGGTGATGTATGGTCTCTACAGTGTAAGTCTGTGTCTGGTCAGCCCTGAGTGGTGCTGTGCCAGTCACATGACAAAAAAACTATTTCAGAAGAGCAAATAAAATTAGATTATAAATCTCAAATAGCTCCCAAAAAATCTTTATTGAACATTAAGTGCTAGTTCACACCAGACGCAGTTCCGTTCAGTTCCATGCGCTTTTTTTCTGCAAAAAATGCATGCACAGTGTTTTCCATGTATTCCAATGGCTCTAGTTCACACCATGCAGTCAGTTTCCGGTCAGTTTCTGCACCGGAAACTGACCGGAAACTGATTGCATGGTGTGAACTAGAGCCATTGGAATACATGGAAAACACTGTGCATGCATTTTTAGTGCAGAAAAAAAGCGCACGGAACTCCGTCTGGTGTGAACTAGCACTAAGTTTATATTTTTTGGGCATTTATATGGTGTAGGCAGAGTCAAAGATAATTGGCACAAGCTTTAATTTTGTTCAGGCGGCATCCACATCCCAACTTTTTTTACTTTACAGGTATTAGCAATTACATTTGATATTCTTAATACTGATTTATATTAAGCTTTTTGTGAGTTTCATAGTTAATGTAATCAATCAACATACTACAGTATATCCCGCCCCCATAGTGCAATAGGAAGACCTAGAGGCGGTGGGAGGGAGGGGTGTGTAATTTACCAGAATGTATATGTCCACATGTGTGACTCTATAGTCATGTGGGCTGCACAAATAAGAAAGAGGAGGAAACGAAGAGCTTAGAAAGGGAAGTAATTTAGAGCATGCTCCGTAGAGGACACCAGCTGGTCTACGAAGAGCTTAGAAAGGGAAGTAATTTAGAGCATGCTCTGTAGAGGACACCAGCTGGTCTACACAATCTCAACCTGCAGTGGGCACACAGAGAAGATGGGAGGGACATTTCTGGGCAGGATCAACCAGGTATATTTCACTCTACACAAAAAAAATGCTTTAATGGTATTGTGAGTATAAACACTCTATTATATAGTAAGTGATGAGAGTTTTTCATAGTCTGGGTTTAATGGCGCTTTAAGACTGATCTCCAGACAGATCTAAAAAGCCTCCTTTCCCAATGGACGCCTCTTACGACGAAATGCAGCGTCGGGTGGAGCTGTTGATCGTGGCGTCAAACCGCAGCTGAAGTACTGTTCGTTTTTAGCTTGCTGCTTTCTTTTTGAACTTACATGATATAATTTACCCAGGATCAATAAAGGGTATCCTACTTTTAAAAAATAAGTACTGCACCATGAAGTTTTTCTTTTTCTTTCTTTTATTTTCATAATTTTATCCCGCTGTGTGAGCGACCCTGTGCATGCTGACACCGGGAGGGAGTTTCCTTCCAGAAATCCTCCTTTGAAGGGTCTTGAGGACTGAGATACCAGCCAAATCCGGTGTTCTGTTGCAGATTGCCTGTGGGACCGCTACATGAGTCTGAGCCCCTCTAGATCTCCGTGACAGAGATCCATCTGATTTGGTAAGCTGCTATTTCTTCTATTTCTACCTGAGCAAGTTGGAAGTGGATTTCTGCTTATAGCTGTCTTAAGGAGTTCCGTTGAAACACACCTATACCAACAGATGTGGTCACCCTTTCTGCATATGAACTAAAACCATTGGAATTTTTTGTCTTTTTCCTTTTTATATATATATATATATATATATATATATATATATATATATATTTCACCACTGGCACTTATATATATATATATATATATATATATATATATATATATATATATATATATATTTTTTTTTTTTCTTTTAGATAAAACATTATAGCCATTTCCTATTTAGGACATTATTTTCTCACACAGGACATTGTTCCAGTTTTTTACACGTGTGTGTGTGTGTGCATATACATGGACTTTTTAGCACTGTGATTGCTTGCTTTCCTAAGGGTTGCGCATTTATGTTTCACCTTTTGCACTGTAATCATTATTACATCCTTAAATGTATGGGGTTTTTATTGTGTTTTTTTAACGCAAGCAGTGTATATACCCAAAGTTACTTATCAGCCTTCAGCTGTCTTCTGTACAACAGGACTCAGTGAAAGGCAACACAAGTAGCCAGGCAGTGCTAGGAGCATACTGAAAGGATGAAAGAGCAGAGTGACAGAGACATGTATGTGTTCCTCAGTCTGCATCTTCTTCTTTCATTGTCCATGCAATAGATAAAAGTCAGGACTCCTCCACCAGTGGGCAGGACAAAACTCTCAAGAGTAGTTGCACAGAAATACAAATCAGATAAAACATCCCTCCTACATTATCTGTGTATTTAGGTGCTTGCCTGGAGTTCAAGCTTTAATTCATGGAAGTGCTACCTAAAATCTTTGTTTTAAATATAGGAGAGACTATTCCATGCCTAGTATGTGTAGCAGTACCCCAGCAGGGGCCGCTTAGTATTTGTTTGGTTCTGCACTCTGCCTCTCAACCCCAAGAACTGTCTCAACCTCTCTGGCACACCTGGTTAGTAATGTTAGTGTAGGACCCAGCAACAGAGAGAAAACACATGTAGCGGACCCTTAAATTTAGGGGGTCGCTATGCCCAAATTTAAGGGAAGGCCTGGGCAATAGTTTGGCTCAGGCCTTCTAATTTGATACTGGACTCTGCTCTGCTGTGGTGTTGTCTGGTATACAGTTCCCCTTTGGCCTGTGGGTGGCACTGTTGCCCAGGCCTAGGGTCGAACCTCAGGTGACACAGTGGCGTGATTGGATGTCCTCTCTCGGCTGCCCTGCGGTGGGCGGGGCTTCGCCTGCTATGCATGCCCGGAGAGGGTATATAAGGGGCAGACGCCATGTTTAGGGAGAAGTGACCGAGAGGAGTGCCGGGGAGTGAGTTCCGGGGGGGAGTGTTCCCCATGGGGGTGCGTGGACTAGCCGAGGAGTCTCGGTCACCTTTAGCCTGAGGCTACAATGTTCCAGGTAGGCCCAGTACCTTTAACTGGGTCTCCAATCAGCACATTGGAGTCCCAGGGTGCCCAGGTGAGGGTACCCGCTCTGACCGAGAGGAAGCCAGGGGAGGATCGGTCCCACAGAGGAGACGAGTGATAGTAGGTCGCTGTCTCGGGAAAGGCCTGGTGACCTGTCAGAGGGAAGGATTCCTTACTCAACAAAGCTAACCCTGTAGAGTGCCCATGGGCATCATCTGTTCTCTAAATTCTACAGAGGTTTAAGGAAAGTTCTGGATTCAGGAATAACAGGATTCTGCTGCTATTAGAGGATCTCCTGAACCCGTCCCTGGAGGGGACAAAGTGATAGTACTGTTCGAGCTCCACTCCGGCAGCTAGAACTGTGAAAGGGATCTATCCAGGTGAGCTAAACCCACTCGGGATCGAGTGTTGACGAGTGAGTCAAGTGTTGTGTGCCTGAATCTACCTTCTAACTTCGCTAGCTTCTTTCTCTATTCAATTTCCCGTTAACTGAAGCAAAGGAGAATAAACTCTTTGTTGGAGATAAAGTCGTGTGGACATTGGCCTTCTTGGGAAAGAATATAGACTTTTCCCTACATTCTAGGGACGAGAACTAGTGGAAGGAGGTAACTCGCTGCAGGACCCAAATCTGTGAACACCGCCTGACCTCTGATAAGGAGGACACGGCTTGTGGCATGGTGTGTCCTACCCCCCGCAGGTGAAGGTAAGCGGGAGGCAAAAGGATTGGTGTGCTACACACAATTATAATAGAGCATGTAATATATTTACCAAGGCCCTGGGTTCAGTCACTTCACCAGTAGTGGTAGTAAATAGAGACTCACACAAGGTATCAATGAACCACTTTTTAAAGTTTACTATGATGAAGAATGGTGAAGAATAACACAAGTTATAATTGGTAGAGATATACGTTCAAATCAATAATGTCATACCACTTTTTTCAATAGAAACCTGATAAGGGTATATGTGAACAGGTGCACAGTGGAACAGATCCCCAATACTTTAACACCTGTATTGAAGCACCTTCCCACTGAGGCCTCAGCACACAGACCAATGCACACAGAAATTTCACAGACAGTGAACACAGTAATAAAAGTACAAGTTCCAACTGTGTGTTGCTAAATGGCTCCCTCTAGAGTGCAGTTCCAAGTGATACACAATTTCAATAGCAGTAGAGCCTTGTGGAAGTATAAAGTAGTGGAAGTCCCTCCAGTTCCAATTCGTTCTTCAGCTAGCTTAATTATACTGCAGTTTGAGGTGGTGCACGTATTAGTAATCCAAAATAGCAAAGGAAACAGTAGCTGTAGAATATGGTGAGTCTAATTACTGAGATGCAAACTATTCCCACTGGTAATTCCTTCTGAGGCCTCGTACACACGACCGAGTTTCTCGGCAAGAACCAGCAAGAAACTTGCTGGCAGAGATGTCTTGCCGAGAAATTCGTTCGTGTGTATGGTTTCTCGTCAAGAAAACCGACAAGTAATCTCGACGAGAAAATAGAGAACCTGCTCTCTATTTTCTCGTCGAGATTCTCGTCGGCATGTTTCTCGACGAGAAAAGTGAGTGTGTGTACACTTACCTGTCCTCCCGGAAGCCCGCGCATGTTCGAAATGAATTCGACGCATGCGCGGTAGCTTCCTAGGCATAGGTAGGGTATACCAAGATGGCGGCGACGGCATCGAATGTGACGAGCGCATGCTCGTCGTAGTCGATGACGTCACCGCGTACGCTCCATTCAAAGAACCGCGGGTTCTTTGAATCGAGCGTCTGTACACTCGGCCGGGACAAATTTCTTGTCCAAGAATCTCGTCGAAAAAAACAACATGTTTTTTTCTACGAGAATCTCGGCCGTGTGTACGAGGCTTGAGAGTGAACAGTACAGTACTGACCTTGCAGCATGGGTAAAAAGGAAATCAAGGCCCCAAGATCTGATTGCAAAAAGGCTCAGATGCAGCTCATCCACATCCATGGAACTACAGGTCTCAGCGGCAGTCTGTATAGCAGGCAATCACTTTTCAATATCACAGTCACTACTTGTATAGGCAGGTGCCTTCTCACCCACTCTGGATCCCCGCTGTCTGTAGACTAGGTCTGTTTAGATGACACCTTCACGCGGTGTTGTTCCTTCCGGTGTGCTGGAAGGCAGATGGCTTCAAAAACTCTGAAGCGCAGGCTGGCCCTCCTGCTCGATAAGCAGGGCTGCCCACAAGGATCCCTCTGGCAAGCGATCCGCTCTCTGCTGTAAGCCGCAGGCTCTTCCAGCCCTGGGCACACACACAGACCTCCTGTTGTGTGTTGAATGGTGTCCAGAGAGAAAGAAAACAGGCCACGCCTGTCCTTTTATCTGCTTACCCAGCAGGCTGTTCTGTGACTTGGCATTGTGGGTTTGTAGCTTTGCATTGTGGGTTTGTAGTTCCCAGCCTGAATTAACAACATGAGTACTTCCTCATTGTCCTACATAACTGTTCCTCATAACTAAAAGAAAATATCCTGTTAAAGTTTCAATGGTCCCTAGAGGGAGCCAAACTCTTTCTTAAGAAGCAATACATTACTTAAGAGATAACTTTGATAGTAGACAGGCGTTACATATGAAACAATGTAGTCCAGCCCTTCTCAACTTTTTTACTGCTGAGGGAACCCCTGCTAAAATGTCCTACAGCTTAAGGTACGTTTTAGGCATGATCAGTATAATCAGTATATTGTACAACGTTTTAAATCAAATTAAAAAGAATGTAACATACCTAGAGTTTGTCACACCTGGGGTAGAACATTTTTAGCACCCACCTGCTGTATCTAAAAAAATATGTAGCGGGTACTCCAAATTTAGGGGGCCTTTATGTCCAAATTTAAGGGGATGACCCGAGCACTAGTATGGCTCGGGCCTTCTAATTGTGCTGGACTCTGCTTTGTTGCTGTGTGCCTATGTAGAGTTCCCTGTGGCCTGCAGGTGGCGCTGCCATGTTGGGTCAGGGTTGAACCATAGGTTGCATTGGCGCGATTGGATGTCCTCTCTCGGCTACCATGCAGTGGGCTGGTTCTGCCTGCTGTGCATGCCGGGAGAGGATATAAAAGAGGCAGATGCCATTAATTCGGGGAGAGACCCGGGGACAAGTACCCGGAGGAGTGTGCCCCCTAAGGAGGGGGGCGCGTACACCGACTGAAGAGTCTCGGGCACTTTCGGCCCAAGACTGTAACGCTCTGGGTAGGCTCAGTACCTTCAACTGGGTCTACAGGCAGAACTTTGGAGTCCTAGGATGCCCGGGTGAGGGTATCCGCTCTGACCAAGAGGCGGCCAGGGGAGGATCGGTCCCATAACAGGAGATGAGTGATAGTTAGATTGCTGTGTCGGGAAAGGCCTGGTGACCTGTCGGAGGCAAGGATCCTATGCTCCGCAGAACTGACCCTGCGGAGTGCTGCTGCTCTTCGAGGACATACTGAACTTGTCCTTGGAGGATTTAAATTGCTTGTTCGAGCTCCACATCGGCTGCTAGGACCATTGAGGGACTTATCTCTCTCATCTACTCTCTCTTACCTATCAAGCAAAGATACAAAATAAACTCAACGTTGGAGTTTAAGTGGTTTGGACATTGACTTTATTAAAGAGGGGAAAGTACAGACTTGTCTCTACATTCTGGAGATGGGAACCAGTGGAAGGAGGTAACTCGCTGCGGGACCCAAATACATGACTCTAAACTAGAGGACACAGGCTTGTGGCATGGGTGCCTCTTCTTTCCCCTAAGAGGAGAGGGTAGTGCTACAAAAATAATTCAGTAATAAATTTGAAATTAAACAAATTAAAAAATAGAGATAGTACTGAAAATTGTAGATTGCCCTAACATTTGTGGTTAGTGTAAATTGCGTTGGTGGCCAATGGAAAATTGCCCTCTTGCATTGGTGGTCAGTTTAGGTATGAGATAAATTCTCCATTGCTCATGGAACCCTTACCAACCTCAGGAGAAGAAAGGCTGAGAAAGGCTGATGTAGCCTGATAACAAATATGGAAAGTGGAGATTTTTTTAAAGTGTGGATGGGATATGAGTATTTTGTACCACAGACACACTAATGGTACAGAGTGATTTAAAACTGCCTGTTTGCATTAACAAAATTCATTGCTGAACGATGCAAACAGAGATACTGTCAGAGCAGCATCTTTTAATAAATAAATCACAGTGCATAAATCCCTATAGGTTTGATGTAAGTTACATAATTGCAGTTTGGTACTATAAAGTTAGCATATCACAACTGCATCCCCATGAAAGATTGGACCCTGATAAACTTTGTTTAATATATCAATGGCAAAGACGAACTCTCATGATGATCAAAAAACTCAGTCAGTGAATTTGTGTACACTAACCTCCCATAGCCTCTCCAAAAAGCTGCTAGTCTTTTATCATTAAAATCCCTTCTTTACTCACTAGACATGTGCATGACGAAAACATTTGTTTTGTTTAGATTAGTTAATCTAGTTATTTAATTTAGTTAAATTGGGTTAATTTGTTCAATTCGTATTCAGGATTTGTATTTGGAAATCGTTTTATGCATTTTTCAAATTTACCGTTTTTTTTTTTTATGATTTGAATGTGGCAAAGTGAACAAACAAAAGAAAAATCTTCATCACTATACGGTGGCAGGTTGGCACGGCTGCGCAAACCACCGTAGGTGTACGTTGGCCGCTTTAAGTGCTATAGGGGGCGCGATGTCCGCCGGTGACCCGCAATCGCTCCTCACAGAGACAGAACGAGGATCTGTCAATGTAAACAGACAGATCCCCGTTCTGTCAAGGAAGTAGATAGAGATCTGCTGTTCCTAGTGATCAGGAACAACGATCTCTCTCCTCCTCTAGTCAGTCCCATCCCCCCAAAGTTAGAAACACCTCCCTAGGAAACACGTAACCCCTTGATCGACCCCTAGTGTTTACCCCTTCCCTGCCAGTGACAGCTTTACAGTAATCCGTGGCTATTTTTAGCTCTGATAGCTGTATAAATGTCAATGGTCCCATAAAAGTGTCAAACGTGTCTGATCTGTCTGATCTGTTCGCCATAATGTCGTGGTCCCGCTAAAAATAGCTGATCATCGCCATTACTAGTAAAATAAAAAATTTATATTAAAAATGCCATAAATATATCCCCTATTTTGTAGACTCTATAACCTTTGTGCAAACCAATTAATATACCGTATTTTACGCACTATAAGGCGCAGTCTCAATTACAAGGTGTATTTCTGTACTTAACCCATACATAAGGCGCATTGTATTATAAGGCGCATGCTAAAACATACGGTCTACAATAAAAAGGTAATGGAAGCAAAACAGTGAGTTTAGTTGAACTTTATTCTACTATTTAACAATACACTCACATTATTTTTCAGTCTCGTTGCCAGGTGGCTGTTCAGCAATGATGCTGGCTTTCGCGAAAGCTTGGACAACAGTTAAAGCAGATACCTTACTAACGTACTGTACATATTACGTAATGTTCTCTGACTGGTTTATCGCTGCCAGCGTACGTAGTGTACGTATTACGTCCCTGTGTCAGCGGGAAATGGTCCGACAGTCAAACAAGCAGAGCGCTTACCAAAGTCGCACAACAACATTTTTACAGATTTTGGAACTCAGTGCACACATAAGGCGCACCGGATTATAAGGCGCACGGCTGATTTTTGAGAAAATTTAAGGCACTTAGGTGCGCCTTATAGTGCTGAAAATACAGTACGCTTATTGCGATTTTTTTTTACCAAAAATATGTAGAAGAATACATATTGACCTAAACTGATGAAGACATTTTTTTGGGGGGATATTTATTAGAGCAAAGATTAGAACAAAAAATTAAAACCGCAGAAGTGATCAAATACCATCAAAGAAAGCTCTATTTGTGGGAAAAAAAACTTAATTAATTTAATTTGGGTAAAACATCGCATGACTGCGCAATTGTCAGTTAAAGCGACGCAGTGCCGTATTGCAAATAATGGCCTGGTCAGGAAGTGGGTAAATGTTTCTGGGCTGAAGTGGTTAAATCACCTTTAGCTTAACAAAAACAGCATTTTTTCGAAATGGTACTCTAATAACACACACAGTCTTTGATTTCAGAAACATGTTTATAGTTCGAATTAGACTGAAATTCAATGTAAAAATCGATTCGAATTTCAATTGGAGTTTTTGGAAATTCAGACAAATTTTGTTTGGTTATTCGGAGCATTCGGTAAACTTTGTTTATATTGTAATTCGGGTATTCAGATATATCCGAATCTATGAATAATTAAAAATGTGTCCGAATATTTATTCGGAAGGAACCGCACATGTATATTACTCACAGTTCTCCTGCTTCTATGCTCCTCCCGTCAGCTAAGCCTTGTTTGTGGGCATGTCAGTTGTTGAGAAGTAGCAATGCTCTGTTGCCACTGCCCCCTGTGTAGTAAGCATTCCTGTAGTGTAGCCTGTTCGATTGTAGTCTTGTGTTTTTCAGTCCTGTTCTGACTGCACACATTTGCAGCTCTAGATGGCCGTTAGGTGTTGTAGCTGTCACTTTGCTGCTGTAGGGGTGTCAGAATGAGGCTCATTTTCTTAGTGAATGCATAGCTCCCAACTGTCCCTGATTTTGAGGGACTGTCCCTGATTTGGAGCAATGTCCCTCTGTCCCTCATTGTCCCTCATTTTGGTCTGATCTATATAGTTGTATATAAATGTAGCGGACAGGGTCGCCCGACCCCCACCACACTCCCAATCCCCTCTATTAAAGTTCTCGCTCGCAATGTCTCTGGTCTAGGGGTATGATAGGAAAGGGAGTGCGGCCACTACGCCAGGCCTCCACCACAGATGTATAAGTGGTATTAGCAGAAGTTTTTTTACCTTCGGGCCTGCATTGTGTATCGGGTCCTCCCTCCAGGAGTCATCTGCCAGGAAACGAGCCTCACACCGTTGCAAGTCCAACACTCCTTTATTTGAACATAGCATGGACTTACTTGCTTTACAAACAGAACAGGAGGTGTGAATGTGTATATAGGCCCAGACACAAGTTCTTTCCTCCACTCTCCTCCAAAGAGTGGGCAATGGTCTCCGCACAAGGGAATTCACCTTCCGGACGGTCTCCGACAAGAGGCTCACCCGTCACCGGCAGTATGCTGCACCGGGTCTTCAGATGAGGAGCTCTTCCCGGTCCATTACGTCCACCTCGGATTCAGGCGTCCATCTCCGGAGCACCCTAGGATCCTTCCCTCGCGGAACTCAGTGTTGGGCACTGAGCTCCGGACAGCCAACCGAGTACCTCACCCCAGGCTAAAGGTACCTGAGGTGGAACACGACCTCCGGTGGTCCTCTAGGCTCAGTCCGCCTAGAGGACAAACACGAACTCCGTCCGCAGGCTGAAGGTGCCAGGGACAACGAACCCTGTGACAAAATGGCCGGCCCCTTTATACCTTCCCCCGGCATGCGCAGCGGGTTCCCCGCCCCACCACACGGCTGCCGAGAAAAGACAAAAAAGGATTCGACCCAGCAATGACTCACCCGTCGGCCCAAAGTGACTGCGCCACCCGGTGGACCGCCGGAGATACACCACTGGTGTCACCGCAAAAATTCTAAATTACTGGCGGGTAAGTAAACACCCGCTACATACTCCCCTCTGTCTTTTGACACTGGTCCCCAGTGTCTGGAGCAAACCATATCCTCCACGGCTGACATGATTCGGGCCAGAAACCAGAAAACTTTTGGAAACACTATCCTACTGTGAAGTTGTGTCTGAGCCCCTGTAACAGAAAGAGGAGCAAAAGACAACATCAAACATTTCAAGGTTGCATATTAACATTTACTTTTTCCCTCCCCATCCTGACTAAAGACCTCCCCAGAGTCTAAAATCTTGCTGGGATGTTCTCCTGCAGAGGGAAAGAAAAAAAACAAAAGAAACCAACACATAAAATCCTGACACATGTATTCGTGTGTGTGAGTAAAAGAAATTTCTCCTAAAAGAAATCCCTCTTTCTCCGAAGAGTGGGTGCGTGAAAAGTGTTTGTAACGTTGCGCAACACTGCCACCTGGTGACAGCATCACAGTAACTGCACCCGTTGAACATCTTCTCTTTTCTCTTTTCTAACACTATCTACCCCAGAGTCTGTGATCTCTTTGCGGGAAGAAACAAACAGGAACAGTTCTTTTCTTTTTTTTCTTCTGGGCACACTAAAACACAATTTCCCCAGAAAGTTCAGCAGTATGATACCAATGGAGTCTTTTTCTCCCTAGAAGTAGAAACGTGGGTGCGGCAGAGTTAGTGGCTTTAGGTGCTGATCTACAGTCTCTAGATGATATTCCACATCTTCGCCTTCTTTGCGTTTTATCATCACTTTATCTGCGTGGATGTGTCTTCCCACCATCCATTCTGCCTTGCAGTCTTTGAAACGCTGTGAAGCCTTTGGAGAACACGCTAGGTATCTGCGAGCGTGCGGGACTTTGAGATGGGTCCAAACAAAATCATTGTACCAACGCTCCCTGCACACCTCCACCTCATACAGCAGGTCCTTCGGCAAGTAGGGATACTCCCATCCATATTCCGCTGCAACTTTTTGACCAAACAACCTCTGTAGTCTCGCCAAAGGAGGCATGGTTGATTTGTCCCCTTCACCAGACAGAACGACCGCATCTGGATGGCGAGGTGCCTTGGCCACCTCTAATCTAGGCATTGGAGGCCTCAACAACAGTCTTTTTACCCCAGCATCACATGCAGATGGTGCAGGGGATACGGGAACAGTTTGAGAGATAGATTCTCCTTCAGGCGCTGATGCCTTCACCCTTGGTGTGCTCTCACCCACAGACATAGGCGAATTCCGAAACCCACGCGATGCAGCAAGCGGCGCCTTGTCCCAGCCCTTCTCGGCAAACAGATCATCAATTTGGACATCATCTCCCATATCAGAGAGAGATTCTAAGTCAGAAGTGTCACACTCCTCCGCGGGTATGTAGCCCTGTGTGGAAACAGAACATCCACACTCCGGAGACTTGCTAGGCCATGCCTTCCTGACACATCCTCCCTCACACCAAGTCTTCTCAGCCGGCTTACCTTGGCCTTTCTTGGGATGTCCGGAACTCTCGTCTACGGATCCATCCGGGCCTGGCGTGGGCATGTGAGACGGTCCACCACCACCGCTGGTCGGGGCTACCACGCTGGTTCTCTTCCTCGGTGGCGGACGCTGTGAGACTGTGGTGACCGAGTCAGCATCCTCGGATTTCTCCCGTTGGTGTTTCACGACCTCCTCCGCGGTCATTGCAGTGTACGCAGGGGCAACTCTTACTGCCGTGATTCCTGCCTTCTGTGGGGCGATGCCTGAAGCCCGGCCTGGATAGATGGTTTTCGGCCTCTCCACCACCGGATCCACCTCGAACATGAATTCCCCGCAGGCGTCACATCGTCCGAAGGGCTTTAACAGACATACCAGTCCCGAGCATCCGTGACAAATCATGCCCAAAGCCTCCACGTCCATGCAGGAATATAGGGCGAATCAACCCCTTGGCTTTAGTCGGATCCCCGTATCCGTTATGGGAGCAACAGCAGTCAATGTTGTAGTTGCCGGGTGAACCGGGATCCACGAGGCGTTTCCAAACATGGCGACCTGTTGCTGTTCCATCGTACACGCCAGAGTTTTCGCGCCAACGTCCCACGTGTAGTCCGTCACACGTATTGGACTCCTCCCCTTTTGCTCCAGTTCGCAGGCTTTTCCACTTGGTTGGTTTGAGACACGCCCACGAACTAAGCGGTGGGGGTTGTGTCTGTTGGCGCAGTGCAATTAAAAAACCCCACGTGTAGTCCGTCACACGGCTGGGTTTTCCCCCTTTCACCACTCTGCCTGCGCGGGCCTTTCCTCTTCCGAGGTCATGTCCACGACTTTCGAGTAGGGCTGCACTTTGGCCTATATACTTGACTGTTTGCGGCAGATACATTCTTCCAAGTGATACACAATACATATCCCGGACCCGAGCCCCCACGTGTAGCGGACAGGGTCGCCCGACCCCCACCACACTCCCAATCCCCTCTATTAAAGTTCTCGCTCGCAATGTCTCTGGTCTAGGGGTATGATAGGAAAGGGAGTGCGGCCTCTACGCCAGGCCTCCACCACAGATGTATAAGTGGTATTAGCAGAAGTTTTTTTACCTTCGGGCCTGCATTGTGTATCGGGTCCTCCCTCCAGGAGTCATCTGCCAGGAAACGAGCCTCACACCGTTGCAAGTCCAACACTCCTTTATTTGAACATAGCATGGACTTACTTGCTTTACAAACAGAACAGGAGGTGTGAATGTGTATATAGGCCCAGAACAAAGTTCTTTCCTCCACTCTCCGCCAACCGAGTACCTTACCCCAGGCTAAAGGTGCCTGAGGTGGAACACGACCTCCGGTGGTCCTCTAGGCCCAGTCCGCCTAGAGCACAAACACGAACTCCGTCCGCAGGCTGAAGGTGCCAGGGACAACGAACCCAGTGACAAAATGGCCGGCCCCTTTATACCTTCCCCCGGCATGCGCAGCGGGTTCCCCGCCCCACCACACGGCTGCCGAGAAAAGACAAAAAAGGATTTGACCCAGCAATGACTCACCCGTCGGCCCAAAGTGACAGCGCCACCCGGTGGACCGCCGGAGATACACCACTGGTGTCACCGCAAAAATTCAAAATTACTGGCGGGAAAGTAAACACCCACTACATAAAATACACTTTTTATCTTTCAAAAAGTATTTCCCAGTGCTAAACCTTTTATCCAAATTCTAAATTGCTGCATTTGTAAATCTTAAAAGCCAATATAAAAGGAATAGGAGTGGTAAAAAAAGTCCTTGTGGATTTAATTAACATTTTTTTGGTTAATTCTCCTTTAAGGGTGTGTGTCAGGGGGACGTGTCCTATGCCTACATATGTTTGCAAGTAGGTGTCCCTCATTCCCATCTCAAAATGTTGGGAGGTATGTGAATGTAAAGGATAAAAGGAGCCTTGTTCTGACTTGCAAAGTATATCATTCTTCTTCAATAAGTGTGAAAGTGAATAAAGAGCGACAGAATGAAGCTCCTCTTTCCTGTACCGCTGTCTAAAGCCCCGAACACACGATCGGTTTAACTGATGAAAACCGTCCGATGGATGGTTTTCATCAGACCAAGCGATCGTGTATGGTACCCATCGGTCTTTTTTCCATCGGATGGAAAAAATAGAACTTGTTTTAAATTTTTCCGATGGATAAAAAAACGATGGGAATTTCCGATCGTCTATGGGCAAGTCCATCGGTTTAAAAACCCACGCATGCTCAGACTGAATTAGGAGACGGGAGCGCTCGTTCTTGTAAAACTAGCGTTCCTAATGGAGAGAGCACATTCGTCATTCTGCAAGTTATTGCTTCGTTTAATGCAGCGCATGTTTTTTTGCTTTAGAACGGTCTTTAAAATGTAATTTTGGCAGCAGAACTTTCTCCTGAGTTCTGACAAATGTATGTCTTTCTTTTTTCTAGTGATCTTCGGAATAACTATTAAAATTCTGCAAGGCCGACCTCCCAAATTACACCTTTATGTTTTTTGACTCTTAAAATTTGTTGTGCATTTTTTGGTGTGTCAATTTCTCAGAACAACATAATATTTAATTTTAGAAAAATCATGGAGGTTGGTGTCCCTTGTTCTTAATTACACATTGTATTTATGCAATCTTATTGCTACTTCTCAAAAAAACACATCAGGCATGTAGGTTGGCTGTAATCAAATTTCCCTTTATTTTGGAAAAAACAAATCAAAAACCGAAGGGCAACTATTCCCAAATTAGCAGAGAATATAAAGTCATTAGATCCCAAATGCAGACCTGACTATGATCAATAATAAAATCAACAACAGCATGAAATCAGGAGCAGCAGCCAAAGACATACATCATCCCAAGCTGTGGTACTCCATCAACCTTCAATTTCTGGATGAGCAGCTCGAGGCCAGGGAATCACCTCCTGCTCTTCCCTGTAGTCTTCCTTCCACGCCTCTCTGCAGCGTTCTCTCCACGGCCCCGTCCATGCACCCTTGCAGGCTGGGCCACTGTGGGTGGTGATGTGGCAGGAGGAGAAGGAGGAGAGGGATTGGGCTGATGTGAGATATGGGTGGCCTCAGTCAGCTGTCCCCTCGCCCCCATGTGTACGGCCATATAGATGAGATGCTCACAGAGGGTCCGTTGTCCCGCCTCCATTCTGAGCAGCTTATCCGCCAGATAGGTGCTAAACCCCTCCGTAGGGTTGAGGGGGGCCCTCATAATGGGAGCAGCCTCCTGAATCATCTTTAGTGACTCCTCCTCCACTTGTGTCATCCGCCGTTGTTTTGGCGGTCTGACGTGGAGGGGAGCCACTTGGGAGACGGTGCTGCCACTAGGCCTGGGGACCTGCTGAGTCCCACTTGGCCCTGCCTCCTCCTGCCTGTCACACTCCTGACCCTCTTCCTCCTGGCTTGCCTCATCCTGTTTATAAAATAAAAAGTAGATTTCTATTATTTGAGGAATCAATCACACACAATTTTGAACTCATTACTGGTTTATTTTGGAGGGGGGGTGGGATCATTTATGGCTAAGCCAAACAGTTCAACTCAATATTACTTAGTGGACAATAATTAGCATCAAAAATACTATACCGGGCTGAAGATGTGAAGATCTGGCTCTTCTAGCTCGGGAGGCTCCTCCTCCGCCTCTGCAGGGGTGGAGGGAAGGGTGGAAGGAACGCTGGAGGGAAGGGTGGAAGGAAGGGTTGAGGGAAGGCTGGAAATAGATTCCCTGGCCTCGATCTGGTCATCCAGAAATTGATCATGTGTAGTCTGCATCTGGGATCCATGGCTTCATATCCTCGGCTAATTTGGTAATAGTTGCCCGTCGTACATCACTTTTGTGATACGCAGGGTGTTTGAGCTCCCAAAGATTGCGCTGTTCCTTATACTTTTCAATAAAAACAAGCATCACCTCCGGCTCTCTTAGTTTATGCATCTATTAGGATCAGCAAGTACAAAAAAAAAAGGATCAGAATTGATTCTCCTCAACTTATCACAATAGTGCCCTTTACAATCATGACCCATTAATATGCCACTGCAGGCACGAGTTCCCTTCTTACCTTTGTTCACTTCGTGGGTTCACTTCCGGTCGTCCTTACTCCGTGCATCCCTAATAACTTCTTTCCCCTTTTTATACCCTGCGCATGCGTGTAACTCCGCCCTCGTCGCCCGCCCATGATGGACTTTTTCTGCATTTCCCCGCCCCTTAACGATCGGCGCACAGTGTGAGACGGCGACATGTCGCAGACACAGGTGGCTTCTTTCCTTGAAATTACCGACGAGGAAAGCCCGGAGGCGGAAACGTCCCGATCCTGTAAAAAAAGATACAAGGCGACTAATATGTCTTTTTCCGAGATGGCGGAGATGGTGGACATTCTGCGGAGGAAGGATTACGACGGCAAGCATGGCCCATACGACACCCCTAATCTCCGGAAGTCACAAATTATGGATAAAGTTGCAAAGACTCTCTATAAAAAATATGGGGTCAGGAGATCCAAGGAACAACTCCGTAAAAGGTGGTCAGACCTGAAGCTCAGGGAGCCGGAGCAGTATAGGAAGCTTATAGAAAGCATAGAAAAAAGTAAGTATATTTTACTGTGTTCTTTCACATTTTCATATGTATTCTTCCATGTTTTGCACCATGTGCTTGTCTTGACTGGGTTCACATTTTGAAATCTCATCTTTTATGTTAAGTGGAGAGTCCACTTATTTGGCCAATGTTTTGACCAATAACTTGCTGCTCTTCCCCCAAACATGTTTGGCACATATCCACGTAAACTACACGTGGGCATGCCTCATTTTACTTCAACAATGTTTATCTACACATTGTTGGCTAGATGATGTGTTGTAAGGAAATTTAGAATGTGACTGAAAGAAGAAACTGTATTCTGGGTAAAGGAGATGACACTCCAGCAGTTGTGTACTCTTTTTTGTTCTTCAGCAAGATACTATACTCTGGGCCACATGACCAAATTTCTTAACGGTGTCACACACAGGTGCTCCAGTGGATACCTTGGTGGTTATCCAAGTGTATTTGTGAGTGTCCTCAAAAATAACATGTTGCTTTGTTGAGTTTGCAAAATCACATATGTTCATGTTGGAACTCAGGGCCAAATATCAATTGTACCCCACTTCAAAACATTGAGGATCCCTTTTCAGGCCTAAAAAAAGTCTGTGTGCTAAAGTATACATTTTGTTGTAAATTCCCATAGGGGAGAGGAGAGTGGGAGGACACCATGCTCATGAGACGAGTAACCCAACACCACAGAAAATCCCCGAAGCTCCCAAAGCAGACCAAGATCAGCAGGTTCAGGAAGCGGAGGTGGAGGAAGCGGAGGTGGAGGAAGGGGAGGTGGAGGAAGGAGAGGTGGAGCTTATCAGCACAACAGGTCAGTGTCTGTCACCACAACTTCAAGGTAAATACAGATGTAGGACTGCCTAGTGTAAAACCTTTTTTTTTGTTTTAGGGACTGAACGTGGGGGTGTGTCAGGAAGTCCAAATCCGCCATTCTCGAGTGCCAGCGCCAAAATAATCATTCATGAAATCATGGAATGCAGTAGCGAAATGGACATTATGAGAAAGAGAATGATTGTGATTGAGCAAAAATATAAAAACATGATAGATATTTTGGGGAGAATAGTGTGAACCCCCCCTTTTTGTGTTTTTTGTTCTGCGTCTGACATTATCTCAGGGATTTCCAACATCCCAAATGTGAAGATGCACACACTGAAGACTCAACATGTGCTATCTGCCGTCACAGGATATCTATGTCCCTGTTTTGGGGGTGAAACCACTTCCTCCCTCCTCAAGTAGGGGAGAGGAAGGGTTTACATCCCCAAAGCACGACCATTGATCCCCCATGATGGCAGATAGCACATGTTTACCCTAGCCATGGGATCTTGTTGAAGATACCCATTTGAGCCCCCAAAGAAAGTGTGTTTGTTAACATTTGGGATGGATCAGGGGTACCATCACCCCATCTCCAGTTGTTATTTTTCACAGTGTTATTTTATTACTTTTTCAAACTAAAAAAAATGGCTTACGACCCATGCATGTTTCTGCCAAAAAAGCCGCACCTAAAAAAAAAGGCTAGTATTTCTAAAAACCAAAACAAAATGCGGTGCAAACAATAAAAACATTTGGGAAGTCTAAAAAAGGTGTGCCTTGTTCTTTCTATGCTCAAGAGCAGTTCTGAAGATGCAAAAACCGTGTTTTTCGCTCTGAGTTTTGAGGCTATTTACTAAGGACAATTACACTTGGCACTACTAGAACCTGGGAGACACATAAACCCAAAATACAAGAATGACAACACAAGTTTGTATGAATTCAAATTTTTATTTTATTTTAAAAAGGTTTAAGAATTGGTCAGATGTGGTCTGGCATTGCGATGGCCCCCCTACCCGTGAAGTACTCTACGTATTTCTGGCGTACTTCACGGGCACTTTGGGGGGCCAAGCCAGTACGAGCAGTGCTGAGGCCGGTCAGATTAATCAGTTCAGATGGACCGGCCTCAGGCCCAAACGATGAAACATAATTGTTTGCAAATTTGCGTAGAAAATTGTGCAATATGCAGCAGCAGTAGACGATGTGGTTCAGTTTATAATCCGCCAAATGTATCGCTGTCTGGAACAGGCGGAACCGGCTGGCCATTATCCCGAAGGCATTCTCCACAACTCTCCGGGCTCTGGCCAGCCGGTAATTAAAAACCCTCCTCTCCGGGGTGAGGGTGCGTTGGGGAAACGGCCGCATCAGGCGTGGTCCTAGTCCAAAAGCCTCATCCGCAATGAAAATGAACGGGAGCCCTTCAACGTTCTCTGCATCTGGAGGCAGTGCAAGACCCCCAGCCTGCAGACGGTGAGCGAACTCCGTCTCCGCGAATGATCCGCCACTCGGACATCCGGCCGTTCTTCCCCACGTCCACATACAGGAACTCGTACCGTGCCGACACCACCGCCATTAACACTATGCTATTAAAACCTTTATAGTTGAAATAGTATGACCCCGAACGGGGTGGCGGCACTATGTGGACGTGCTTCCCATCAATTGCCCCTCCGCAGTTGGGGAAATCCCACCGCTGGGCAAATTGGGAGGCCACAGTCAGCCATTCCTGTGGTGTGCTAGGGAACTGTGGAGTCAAACAAAAAGAAGACATTAGTACGGTTTATGGTTACAGTGCAAGCAGATGACACACCAAAAAACATTGTTGAGTAACATTATTATTTAAGGGAGTTTTTCAAAACAATAAACAAAGGCCCACTTAGCAGATGCCTCACCCCCGCTGAGTGGACATTCTAAAATAATCTAAGGGGGGGGGCCTAAGGTGATTGTGGGGGATACCAAAAAAGGATCTACCACTTTGCTGAGCTTGATTGAGAACTACTAATTTTTTAACATCTTTAGGGGGGGGAGGGAAGGTTGTCAAACTACGAGGGCAATGACCCCCCAAAAATGAAAAGGAAAATAGAAGGCTAGCTGGGTTTGCGCCCACGATAGCATGCTGGAGAGGTTAGTGGAGGGAAATAGGCATGTAGGGCCCAAAAAGGGATTTACAGGTAAAAAAAGGCATGTGGAAAATGGGGACATTACCAGGATATTACAAACAGGCATATTTGTGTTAAGGAGGAAAAAAAAAAAAAAAAAAAGAGAATAAAAACATATAATGTGAGGTTAAAGGAGCATAATTACCTTCATATAGTCCTTCTGCAGGACCTGAATGATGGCCGAACACGTCTCAGGGATAATGATCCCGAGAGCCTGGGGGGAGATGCCTGTTGAGAACTTGAGGTCCTGCAAGCTTCTCCCAGTCGCCAGGTATCTCAACGTGGCAATAAGCCTCTGCTCGGCATTGATGGCCTGGCGCATCACAGTGTCCTGCCTCGTGATATAGGGGGACAGCAAATCCAACAGACGGTGAAATACGGGGTCCGTCATCCTGAGATAATTCCTGAAATCATCAGGGTTATTCTCATGGATTTCCCGCAGCAGAGGCATATGAGAGAATTGGTCCCGCTGGAGCAACCAATTCTTAGTCCATGAACTCCTCCTCACCCTGTTCACAGACTGAACTAGGGTTACAGTGTTAACTGCAACACCAAGCCCAAAGCCAGCACGAGCTCGAGAACGAGAACGCACTTCAAACATGGTTTTAAACCGGTCGGCTGGTCAGAACGCACTCAAACAGAACGCACCGTGGAACAGCAAGGCCTGAAAAGAACGATCTGAAAAACAGTAAACGAACGGCCAAGTCGGCACTGCAAGGCAGTAACGACCGGACTGCACGCACTGAATCACAAATACAAACCCACAAGCACAAACTGAACAACAGGAAACGATCTGCAAAGCACGGAGACTGAAAAGCGTGAATCGGCTCTCACCAAACTTTTACTAACACGCGGTAACACGAAATCAGCAAAAGCAGCCCAAGGGGTGGCGCCATTAGATTTGTTCGGCCCTTTTATAGCGCGTTGTACGTTTTGTACGTGCCGTCGTTTTGTTGCCGTCGGTTTTTAAACTGATGGTGTGTGGCCAAGACTGATGAAAAACAGTTTCATCGGATTTCCGATGGTCAAATCCATCGGACGAAAATCCATAGGTTATCCGATCGTGTGTACAGGGCTTGAATTTTAGCTGAAGCCTGCTACTGACTCTCCTCTCTTACCCTGTGTTAGTAATAACAGTTGTAATGTCCGCTGTGAGCACTCCTGTGTAGGCTTTTTTTTTACTCTTACTGCACTGTAGCTGGCACCCCCACTCTCCTGCACACAGTGTGATGGCATTTTTTTCTAAGAGGTGCCTGATGCCAAAGACAAGCACAGTCCATCAAGACCAAGTGAATATTCATCTCCTTGGTTTATATATGGTCAGATAGCAGTGCAGGAAAGGGAACAGGACTACCTAGGAAGATGGGGCAATATGTATCCTCTTTGTCCTCTGGCGGACAGGAGCAAGAAATGAAAACTTTCCAGCATCCCCAAAGGCAACATGTGTCCTTGGGTTTTCCAGGTCAACTCACTAACCAGCAGAAAGAGAGTCCACTTTCACCCTGCTGTGTGGGACCGGAGAACCAGGTCACCTAAAAGCTTCAAGCAATGGTCTTCGGTTTCTCCTGGTCAACTCACTAATCAGGAGAAAGAGAACTCACATTGTAGGCATTACAACTAAACTCTGCCTGATATAGGCATATTCCACTTACAGCTGTAAGGAGAAAGGCAAAGCAAAAGCTTTGATTTTGCCCTAGTGTGAAAAAGGTGTTTCTGGCCAGTTTTGACCTTGGGAACTTCTGTGTTTGTGGCAAAAGTGTAGACCACTACACTATAGATACCTATTATTGGTGCTTTCCCTTGGCATCAAAACTGGAAGTCTGTGCTAAAGTACAAATGATGAAAAGAGATGCAGAAAGTAGCACTGATCATAGAAGCAATCTCCAGGGTGTGCACACCTATTCTCCCAGGTTTCAAAAGGGGGATCTTTTGTGTGTGAGGTGAACTTGATGACCACTACACTACCTATTCTTGATGCTTTCATTTGGTACTTAAAAAAATACCCTTGCAATGCCCGCCTGCCCCACCCGCCCAACACACTGCAAGAGTAAAGCCCTGTACACACGATCGGATATCCTATGGATTTTCGTCCGATGGATTTGTCCATCGGATATCCGATGAAACTGTTTTCCATCAGTCTTGCCCACACACCATCAGCCAAAAAACCGACCGAAACGCGGTGACGTAAAACACTCCGATGAGCCGAGAAAAATGAAGTTCAATGCTTCTGAGCATGCGTCGACTTGATTCTGAGCATGCATGGGTTTTTTATCCGATGGAATTGCCCATAGACGATCTGAGTTTTCGATCGGTTTTTTATCCATCGGAAAATTTTAAACCAAGTTCTATTTTTTAAAACCGATGGAAAAAAGACCGATGGGTACCATACACGATCGGTTGGTCTGATGAAAACCATCCATCGGACGGTTTTCATCAGTCAAACCGATCGTGTGTACGGGGCTTTAAATGTTTGGTAAGTCTAGGGCTAGAGGAATTAGCTGTAATACTTACCTCATTCATTGCTCCAGGTTGTGGGCAAACCTTCACTGCCTTCACTTACTCAATGTAGGTGATGACATCAGAATACGACTGCCATCCAGAGTGCTGGAGAGAAGATGTTTGGGAAGACGCACAGCAAGTGGGGCATTCAATTGTACTGTAGTAAATGTGCATGTTCTTCACGTTGAACCAGGATGTATGTGCATATCACACGCTCACATTGTAATATGCTCTCTATCTGTAAATCAGAGTTAGATTTTCCTGGAGGACCATCCAACAGCCTGTTGAGTGAGCTTGTGATATTAATAACTCAGGAAAGTATTGTATATTATAGAGGCAATGAAGCAGAATGCATTCAAGTATCTTTTTCCTGCCAATGTTCTTACAGTTTATATGCTCTAGTTAAGTCACAATGTATTTCAGCAGAATCTTGCAAAACAAAAATTGTTGCTTGTAGGCACAAAATAAATACACATTTTTTGAATTATAAAACAGGTATTAAATGCATGAACAATTCCTTTAAATTCCAGTATATACATTTCTGTTTTTGTTTACCTCCTGTGTCTTATTCTTCTTATTTGAATCATGATGTGTCTCTTACTATAATGGCGTTTTTGACATTACTGTGCCTTTATTCTTTCACTCATGATCTTGTCTTTCTGAAAAGCTTGGTTTTCTCTCTCTATATACATATATATATAACGCTGACCCTCGAGTGGTACAATATTGGAATTTAAATTTGGAACAAAATTTCACTTCATAAGCTGGACTGTTTTTCCCTTCTGTCAATTTAAAAAATTATTATTTTTTAAACAAAACCATCAGTGCCCTAGGCTGTACAGCTTATATTACATTAGTTAGCTATAATATTTATTTCAGTTCATTTGCAGACAGATGAATTTACTCATGTAGACAGTATCATATACTAGTTTTTCTGCAGACACACAATTTCCAATACTTAACACAACTAAGCCTGTATGATCAAGATTACGGTAAATGCAGTTTTAATAATGTATTATCAAGGTGGCATTATTGTATATTCAGAAACTTTTAAGTGTATTTCCACTTTTGCAGCTAATATGGGATAACATGTATTTTATATTTGTTACAAGTTCTCATTCACATAGAATAACTTAAAAAATAAAAATTGCTGCTTATTTTTTTACTTCCATTTTTCTGAAAACTCTGGGGGCTATGTTTGGCGTGATTAAAGGGGTTGTATGGGTTCAGTTTAAAAAAAAAAAAAAAACATGTTATACTTACCTCCACTGTGCAGTTCGTTTTGCACAGCGTGGCCCCGATCCTCGTCTTCTGGGGTCCCTCTGCGGCTGTGTCGGCTCCTCCCCGCAAGTGCTAACCCCCTCTGGGAAGCTCTCTCCCAAGGGGGTTAGCTTGCGGGTGTGCTCCCGTGTGATACAGTCGGCGGCCATAGCCGCCGAGTGTATCACTCGGCCCTGCCCCCCAGCGCACCACGTCATTGATTTGATTGACAGCAGCGGGAGCCAATGGCTGCGCTGCTATCAATCATATCAATCATCCAATGAAGAGCCCACAGGAGCAGGGGGAAAGCAACGCGGGATCGCGCCCGCGGAGATTCGGAGCTCAGGTAAGTAAAACGGGGGCTCGGGGGGGCCGGAGACAGCAAGGTGTTTTTTCACCTTAATGCATAGGATGCTTTAAGGTGAAAAAACACAACGCTTTACAACCCCTTTAACCCAGTCTGTATTGTGCTGGAAGATTTCATTATCAGTTGTAAACTAGAACTGGACACTGTCTATCCTAATATAAGGTATAGGCTGAACTCCAGGGAAAGGAAAATATCCCCTTTGCAGTAGACTGCAATGTTTAAATTCACATTTAAATGCTCTCTCCATGCTGTAAGAACAGTCTCTGCAGCCTTTGTTTTACCAATGCCCCAGCACGCACAGGTCTTTTGACATCATCAAGATCAATGCAGAGCCCTGCACTGAACATGGGGACTCCAAGGGTCAGTCCACTGCTGGAGTGTAGGGGAGCAAAGAAGAGTGCTGGCTGTTGGGGGAGTGGAGGACCAGTTCATTAAAACTTAGCTTTTTGCAGCCCCCCTGGACCTAAACAGGCATTTAAACCTTGCAGTTCGGGGGCATCCCCACTGCAAGGGAGGAATTTTCCTTTGCTCAGAGTTGGGACTTGAAGATCTTAACTAGAACTCTGCCTTGTAATGAGATCAAAATTCAGTCTGTCCCCAGTTTGCCACTCCACTTTAAAATTGTTCAGAGCATCTTGCAGTCTGCCCAAATGTCTGCTCCAAAGAAACAACTGAAAAGGTAAGAAATATGTTTTAAAAAGTTTTGGGTTTTGGTATGCTCTGTGAAAGGGAACACATAATAAACATATAATAGGGTTTTCTCAAATTTGATTGCAAAAGTGGATTGCAGAAGTCCCAACTTTACTTTAACACGATTATAAAGGAAATATTTTAAAAACAAAAATAACAAACATGTCATAATTATCTACTCTGTGCAATGGTTTTGCACATAGCAAACCCAATCCTCTTATTTTTGGGTCCCCCGCTAGTGGTCCTGGCTCCTTGACCCTGCTGAGTGCCCCCAATAGCAAGTCTCTTGCAATGGGGACACTCAAGCAGGATTGCTCCTGAGCCATGCTCTGTGTGTCCATGCACAAACAGATAGCGATTTGGCCCCACATTCTCCTCATTGGCTCGCTGTCTGTGATTGATATCAGCAGGAGCCAATGGCTTCCTCTGCTGTGTGAGCCAATGAGGAGAGAGAGACTCAGGAGAGCCGCTGCTCTCATGCACATTGCTGGATTGAAATGGGGCTCATGTAAGTATAGGGGGGCTGGGGGGAGCTGCACCCAGAAGGTTTTCTTTACCTTTAAGTTATAACTCCTGTCAGATTTTTTCTCTACATCTGTGTCCAATTGGGGAGTTTTACCTTCACTTCCTATCCCATAGTCAAGCAGGAAGAGAGAGGAAATCTCTGCAAATTAAAGGATTTCTTGGGGACCCCCAGGTCACCAGAACTAGTGTCTCCATTGGAAAATTTCCCCTCTTTCTTTTACTTTCACTTTCAATGATAATGGTAAACAGGACAAATAGAGAGGAAAAATCTCCCTAACGGGGCACAGACAGCAATAAAAACTGGCAAGCGTTCTAATCCCTCTCCACTCCATCCAAAACTAAGAAAAAAAAGTTTTGCCTTTAGTTATACTTTAATGCATAGAATGTATTAAGGTAAAAAACCTTGAGCCTTACCGTTTTAAACTGCAGTACAACATATACCCCATAAACTAGTATAAATACCGCTAAATAGTGCTGGAGCTGTGCAAGGTCAATCACAAATGATCACAGGACAGCTGAAGCAATATATATATATATAACACTTTAGGCCCCTTTCACACTAGCGGACCATTTGTCCGCTTTTTCATCCATCCGTTTACGGATGAAAAAGGGACATACATTGGTCCCTATGAAATCACGGGGACCGCCCTGTCATCCGCCGGCTCAGCGGGGATCAACGGAGCGATCCCTGCTGAGCAAGCGGAGGTTCACGGGGCGGATCTTCACGGATCCGTCCCATGTGAAAGGGGCCTAAGCCATATCAAAGAAGCTAGAAGTACACGCATTTGAGAGATTGATTGCAGAAGTAACACTCAACTGCAATTTTGCATGTGAGATTTGACTAAATGAAAATTGCCTAGAAACTGACTATGATATTTTTAACCGAAGAGTACTATATAAGGAAGACAGCTTCACTTCATATTGGTACAACTGATGTATGTCTCTTTGATTTCTCCTGTTCTACAGTACACCTTTATCATCTTTATATGTAAATGATTAAATTACACTTGTTTTGAGCTGAACAAACCAATCCACCTTGATTAGGTTACTAAAAATCTGACCTGATTTTAATCTTGCAACCATCTAACAACATTATAATATTGCTTGTAATCATAGATGTCAACTTTTTAATATAATTTCAAGGAACATGTTGCTGCTGGTTATTTGTATATGAACACATCACAAGTGGCGCTGTCTATACAAACAATGATGTAATGAAAATTATGACATGCACAATGAGTATGGCTCTAAAAACACTTTTGACTACTGACCCACTATTACATTTGAAATTTTGCCAGATGACAAATTATCACAGCTTTATGTCATTAACTAATTATTAAATACATATACCGTATATACTCGAGTATAAGGCCGACCCGAATATAAGCCGAGGCACCTAATTTTACCACAAAAAAGTAGGAAAACGTATTGACTCGAGTATAAGCCTAGGGTGTCCATCTGCATGCCTCACTGTGCCTCACTTTGCCTCACTGTGTCCATGTGCATGCCTCACTGTGCCCATGCCTCACTGTGCCCATGCCTCACTGTGCCCATGCCTCACTGTGCCCATGCTTTACTGTGTCCCTGCCTCACTGTACCCATGCCTCACTGTGTCCATGACTAGACTGACATTTAACATGGGAGTCTATGGAAAGAGTGCCCGGGTTTGAAAAATCGGTGGTCCCCAAATCCGGGAGATCAGGCTCAAAAAGGTGACTCGAGTATAAGCCGAGGGGGGCATTTTTAGCACAAAAAAACACAGTCGAGAAAATTGATGGGAAAAATGAGGAACGGCTTGTTCCCCTACACACGGCCGTTTTTCCCGACATTTTTTCTCTTGGTCGAGAAAAACGACCGTGTGTAGGCTCCCCGGCAGTGTTTCCCTATGGGAAAACTGCCGCGGAAAAAAATGCTGTGAATCACGACGAGAAAAATTGGAGCATGTTCTAATTTTTCTCGTCATGATTAATGCTGTTTTTCTCGTCAGGAAAAATGATCAAAAGCCCACACACGGTCGTTTTTCTCGTCAAAAAGAAAAAATGTAATTTTTCCAGACAAGAAAAATGGTCGTGTGTACGCGGCATTATACTCGAGTATATACGGTATACATAAACAAAATAACCAGTTTAAGTGCCTGAATTTGACTTGGTGCCAGCCTCTTGAAATCCTCTATACATCAGCAGTCAGATTTTAAGAGGGAGACGTATGACTGGGTGCCAGTCAGTTGTTCTGTATGCAATAGTGTTGACTAGGAGCACATTTGCATGCAACCATCTGCTAAAGCTTTTTATTTTTTTTACTGTCCAATCAGCAGGCTGACAGTGATAAGAGGACACCATTCTATTTCCTAAATGTATTTAATTATACAGCTCTGTCATACATCACAGCCTTGTCTGGCAGGGCATGGTGGTTTTGTCTCCTGCAGTCCAGTAACACTTACAGATCTGTAGCACTAGCCCCAGTTAAGAGAGCTGCTGGTATTGTTTTGGGCCTGTACCGTACTGTTGTCAACCCCCAGAAACTGACTCTAACCCTCCACTGGCACAGCTGTCAAACAAATGGGATTGTGGAACCCACTAGCAATAGGAACCACAATATCGCAATAGGGTATACAGTCACAGTTAAAAATTGGTTTACCTCTGTTGGCCGTCTCCCTGTAGCAGTTAATACTCCACACAACGTGTTTGCTCAACCACAAAAGTACTTTACTGAATAAGAAACGACAGGTTAAACAAATATGCAGTTTACTTATGCAGAGCCCTGCAAAAGCCAAAGTTATAAACATATAAATGTACAAGGATATAATAGAATCTTATTACACACTAAATGTCTTTGAATAAACTATGCTCGCGAGCTCCCCCCAGTGGGCAATATGGTGCCCAAGTACTTTCACTGTGAGTTCCAGTCAGGCCTGACTAATGTCAATGTACAGTTACTCCAATAGAAGGGATCTTCGCTAGCAAACGTTGGTGCACGTAATATTTGTAATCCAAGGGATATCAAAAAGTTAGCTGAACTCCCACAATGCTTTTGGGCATGAAGTCACGGGTAATAAAGGGCCAAATTTTAACTACGCAGTTACTGCGCAACACACGGTCCCCTGGTGCATAGCGCACTGCTCTGATGGCGGTGGGCCCTAAACAAAAGATTACAGGCCTATTAAACAGTTAAGAGTCCTGGGCAAGTGCCCTCTCACCTGACCAGACCCAGTCCGTTTGGCTGGTTCCGTTGCTGGTGCTCCGGCACACGATCTCTCCACCACCCGTAGTCTCCGGTCCCTCAGACAACGTATGGAAGTTGATAGATGGGTCGACTCTTGGATGCTCCGAGATGTCAGCAGGCTCTCCAGATGAGATTCCTCTCCTTCAGACGAGCAGGCTTTCCGTATTCTGCAGGCCCAGGCTCTCCGGCCTAGACGGACACAACAGGCCTCAACACAGGCTCCGACTTGCAGGGCGGGCGATGTCCGAAGAGGGCGCGTGTTGCTCCTCCCCCTCTTAAATAACCATCCATAGCAGACCTTGCGCCGGGCAATGCACTGTGGGCGTACAGCTGCACTGTGGGTACAGTAGTCTAGTTAATATCCACGGCATTGGAGTCCATCTCTCCCTATACCACAAGTCCCACCATGCACCTTTCTCAAGGTTAAACAGTAGTCAATCCATTGTCAAATAGAACTCCGGAGGGATCTGGGTTCACTTGCATATAAAAGTAGTCTTTATAGCATACCATAAAGTGACACCCCGCTACAGATCTTACAGCCTGGACAGGAAAAGCAAAAATTGGCTCTCATCCCTCTATTACTCAGCTCTCTCACTCTATCAGCGTGCCTTTGTAAGCACATGAGCACTACAGCACAATTGACTCATTCTTCCAGGCTGAGCTCTACTGCAGTGCCTTGCAAAAGTATTCACCCCCTTGGCATTTTTCGTGTTTTGTTGCCTCATAACCTGGAATTAACATGGATTGTTTGAGGATTTGCATCATTTAATTTACAGAACATGCCCACAACTTTGAAGATGTTTTTTTTTTATTCTGAAGCAAACAAATAGGAAAAAATAACAGAAAAAGTCAATGTGTATAACTGTTTACCCTCCTAAAGTCAATACTTTGTAGAGCCACCTTTTGCGGCTATCACAGCTCCAAGTCGCTTTGGATAAGTCTCTATGAGCTTACCACATCTTACCACTGGGATTTTTGCCCATTCCTCCTTGCAAAACTGCCCCAGCTCCTTCAAGTTGGATGGTTTGCGCTTGTGAACAGCAGTCTTTAAGTCTGATCACAGATTTTCTATTGGATTGAGGTCTGGGCCTTGACTAGGCCATTCCAACACATATACATGTTTCCCCTTAAACCACTCAAGTGTTGCTTTAGCAGTGTGTTTGGGGTCATTGTCCTGCTACAAGGTGAACCTCTGTCCTAGCCTCAAATCACACACAGAGTGTTACAGGTTTTGCTCAAGAATATCCCTGTATTTAGCACCATCCATCTTTCCCTCAACTCTGACCAGTTTCCCAGTCCCGACTGCTGAAAAACATCCCCACAGCATGATGCTGCCACTACCATGTTTCACTGTGGGGATGGTGTTCTTTGGGTGATGTGATGTGTTGGGTTTGCGCCAGACATAGCATTTTCTTTGATGGCCAAAAAGTTAAATTTTAGTCTCATCAGAACAGAGCACCTTCCTCCATACATTTTGGGAGTCTCCCACGTGCCTTTTTCGCCAACTCAAAATGTGCCATTTTGTTTTTTGCTGAAAGTAATGGCTTTCTTCTGGCCACTCTGCCATAAAGCCCAACTCTATGGAGTGTACGGCTTATTGTCGTCCTATGTACAGATACTCCAGTCTCTGCTGTGGAACTCTGCAGCTCCCCCAGGGTTACCTTAGGTCTCTGTGCTGCCTATCTGATTGATGCCCTCCTTGCCCGGTCCATGAGTTTTGGTGTGCGGCCGTCTCTTGGCAGGTTTGCTGTTGTGCCATGTTCTTTCTATTTGGTTATGATAGATTTGATGGTGCTCCAAGGGATCATCAAAGATTTGGATATTTTTTTATAACCTAACCCTGACTTGTACTTCCTAACAACATTGTTCCTTACTTGTTTGGAGAGTTCCTTGGTGTTCAGTGTTTGGTTAGTGGTGCCTCTTGCTTAGGTGTTGCAGCCTCTGGGGCCTTTCAAAAAGATGTGTATGTGTAATGACAGATCATGTGACACTAAAGCCTCGTACACACGGTCGGACTTCAAACAAACTTTTCCGTGGATTTTTGTTCGAAGGGAGTTGGCCGGGCACACCCATAGCATACACACGGCAGGACTTTTCTGCAAACTTTCCCAAAACTTTCCCAACATCACGTGGTTTTTCTGCTCTTTTCTGCTCTTTACCGCCACCCTTTGGTCAACTTCTGCTATTGTTGGTTGATTTTAACATTGGTTCTGGGCATGCGTATTTGTACTTCGGACAAAAGTTGTTCTGTACACACGGTCGGACTTTGCACTATCGGACTTTTTTTGCCGAAAAGTTTGTCCGTTTGCAGAGCGAACTTTTGTCCGATGAAAACCGAAAAGTTTGTCCGATGGAACGTACACACGGTCTGATTTTTTGGAAAACTTGCTCTTTTTGAAGTTTGTTGGCAAAAAGTCTGACCGTGTGTACGGGCCTTTAGATTGCATACAAGTGGACATCATTTCACTAATTATGTGACTTCTGAAGGTAATTGGTTGCACCAGGGCTTTCTATGGGCTTCATAACAAAGGGGGTGAATACATACGCACTTACCAATTATCAGTTTATTTCTAAAAATAGTTTTATGTATGTAACGGCCTCACCCTCTCTTTCTTCTTTAACGGTTACTTTGGCTTCGGTCTAGGGGTACCTTGAAGGGGAGAGCGAGGTGCGCCACGGCCCATGTCCTCTAGATTACAGCATATAGAGGTGAAGGCCAGTATCAGATTATATTCGGGCTGTGTATACGCTCAGAGCCAGGTCTGTTCTGCTGATAACCCCCCTTTGCTCACAGTAATTGGAGTACCACACACTGAAAAAGGTCCAACACGTATTTATTCCATAACGGCAAACAAATAGTCCTTTGCGAGCAGACAGTTTGAGACCCATAGAACAGTTCAGTATTGGTGGGGAGTAGGTCAAGGCACAATCCTCAAAGAAACGAAACCGTTGAGGTTTCACCAATGGTTGCTAAGCACAGTGGCTGTTAAATGGACTTTTGGTACAGAGTCTCTTCCAGCGACTCTAGTGAACAGGAACTGGAGTTACCTTCGCTACGTTGCAGCCCCTGTCAGGGGGAAGACATCCCTCCAAGGGAGTTACCAGAGGCCCCGCCGTCACCGGATTAATGCTGCTGTACCGGGCTATTCGGAAGGGTTACACTCCCCGGCCTCCTCGCCTCAGATACGGGTCCCAACACCTTAGGGCCCTTGGACTCCTCCACCCTTGTGGAACCCAGTCGAAGTTACTGGGTCCCAGGCCTTGGCCATAGTACCTCACCCCAGGCTTAAGGTGCCTGGGATGGACTCCATCCCTCACTCCGGCCAGGTCAAGGGCACCTGGGCCCGGAACTCCGGAACACCAGCACCCAGGCTGAAGGTGCCTGGGCGCGGCCGCGTCCTCCAACTCTGAACCCCGAGGTCAGGACGTCCGCCCCTTTTATCTCCTCTCCCTTCGCGTCACAGCGGGTTCCCCGCCCTGCTGTACCGGCGTCAGGAAAGGACAAAAAAGGTACAGTCTTGCGGTGCAGGTTCAACTCCGACCCAGGGCGACAACGCCACCTGCAGGCCACAGGGAACCGTGCACCACCAGAGTCCTCCAAGAACCACAAAAGGGATTCTCAGATTCCCTAACAATTAGTACATCTGGGTTAAATAACCCAGATGCTCCCCCCCAAATTTAAATACCCGCTACACTCTCCCCCCTGTAATTTGACACTGGTCCCCAGTGTCTGGTCCAAACTCACACCCCACAAAGGTGGTGCATAAGCTCCGCCCAGAGACTAAACCATACAAATTAGCCCTGAATTGTGCCAAGACCTAGAATGGGAAAGGGAAAATATAAAACAGTAGAACTATAAAACTTTCAATAAAACACTTCTGACATTTACACATGTACCATCCTCCCTCTGACTATCTAAGGACCACCCACACTCAGCAGCCTTGACAGATGAATCTCCTGCAGAAGGAAAAAAAAAACATCCTATCACAATGTGTGTTTTCTTGGAATGAACGGGCCTCTCCTTGAAAAGGCCCATTCGCTCCAATGAGTATGGTGGTGCAAGTGTAAAAAAAAAAAACAGTCGTTGCGCAGAACTGCCACCTGGTGACAGTGCCACGGTAATGACACTTGGCCAAATCCTCCAGACAACTTTCCTTCTTCTTTCACTGTGTCTACACTAACTACACCCCAAAGTCATAATCTTCTTTACAGTGCAGGGAGAAAAAGGGAGAACAAACAGTAACAGCTCCCATTTCTCCAAAAGAGTAAAACGCCCAAATCAGAAAAAAAAAAAAAAAAAAAAAAATCGGGCACAGTCCTTATGTTCCGGCAAGTTCAGCAATGAACAATAATAGAGCACACAGGAGTCTTTTGCTCCTAAATGTAGAACTTTGGGTGCGGCAGGAACAGGGGCTTCAGGTGCTTATCGAAAGTTTCCACATTATATTCAATGTTCTCTCCGTCTTTGCGACACATAAGCACCTTGTCCGCATGGATGTGCCGACCCAACATCCACTCCGCTTTACAGTCCTTGAACTTCTTGGACACGGGGGATGAGCATGAAAGATATCGGCGAGCATGGGGCACTTTGAGCTTTTCCCAGACAAACTCATCATACCATCGCTGCCGCAGGACCTCCACTTCGAAAAGCAAGTCCCGGGGTAGGTATGGGTACTCCCACCCATACCCACGGGCAACTCTCTGACAGAAGAGCCGCTGTAGCCGGGCCAGAGGTGGCATTGTGGCACGGTCTCCTTCTCCAGGCTGGACAATGGACTCCGGATGCCGAGGTACTTTAACTACCTCCGTTGGCTTAGACCTAGGAGCCCGCAGCAATGAACGTCGCGTTCCCGTCACCGGAACGGATGAAACAGTAGGCGATTCACAGGATGGAAAGGGTGGGCAAGAGACCAGATTCCTCCCCGGCCTCCGGGACCTCCACCCGGGGTGTACTATCCCCTGTAGACATGGACAGATCCCTTGGTGCGCGGAGCGCGGGTAATGGCATCCTGTCCCAACCCTTGCGGTGAAAGACCTCGTCAATCTCGCCATCATCGCCGGCATCTGACAGCAACTCTAGGTCGGAGGTGTCATACATTTCCGCGGGCAGGTAATTCCCAGTAGATGGAGAATCACCCTCCCTCACAGGCTCCACCGACAATGGACTCCCGACACCTCCAACCACACTCACAGTCCCAACCCCTGGCTCACCTGGGCATTCAGTAGAACAGGGATGTCCAGGGCTCTTCCCTCCGGATCCATCCAGGCCAGGCAAGCGGCGGGTCGAAGCTCTTCCACGACCATAGGATGCCTGTACAAGGCCAACTTTCCTCTTCGGAGGTGGGAGCAGGGAGCTTGTGGTGACCGAAGCAGCATCCTCGGATTTTTCAATCTCAGTCTCTGTGTGGGCACTCTTTGCCCTGGTCAGCGCGCACAGAAATCTCCGCAAAGGCCTGGATCTCCCCTTCCGGAGTGGCGGTACCTGTGAGGCAGTTGAGGTGGAAGGCCCGGGGCCTTTCTGTGAATGGTTCCACCTCAAAAAGAAACTCCTTGCAGGCCTCACATCGCCCGAATGGCTTCAAGCTGACCACCAGTCCCGAGCAGCCGGAACAGATCACACCGAGGGCCTCTATGTCTCTGCATACATACAGAGCCAAACGTCCTCAGGGCCTAAGTCTTATTCCTGTATCCGTTATGGAAGCAGCAAAGGAAGTCATCTTCGTGGGGTAAGGAACCGAAATCCATGGGGTACTTGAGGTCATCCCGACTGTCTGCTGCTCTATTGCGCACTGACCAACACGCGCCAGAATCCCCACGTGACTACTTCCACATGGCCAGACTCCTCCCAGAGTCTGCACTTCTTCGCGGGCTTTCCCCTCTCCCCGCCCACGAACTGCGCAGCTATGGTGTGCCTCGTGGCGCGCCTGCCAACATGGCCGACCTACTCGGAACTCCACCGGACAGCAAAGTCCAAACACAGACGTTCCCAGCTCCAAACACGAAACACACATCCCGGACTTACGAGCCCCCACATGTAGCGGCCTCACCCTCTCTCTCTTCTTTACCGGTTACTTTGGCTTCGGTCTAGGGGTACCTTGAAGGGAAGAGCAAGGTGCGCCACGGCCCATGTCCTCTAAATTACAGCATATAGAGGTGAAGGCCAGTATCAGATTATATTCGGGCTGTGTATACGCTCAGAGCCAGGTCTGTTCTGCTGATAACCCCCCTTTGCTCACAGTAATTGGAGTACCACACACTGAAAAAGGTCCAACACGTATTTATTCCATAACGGCAAACAAATAGTCCTTTGCGAGCAGACAGTTTGAGACCCATAGAACAGTTCAGTATTGGTGGGGAGTAGGTCAAGGCACAATCCTCAAAGAAACTAAACCGTTGAGGTTTCACCAACGGTTGCTAAGCACAGTGGCTGTTAAATGGACTTTTGGTACAGAGTCTCTTCCAGCGACTCTAGTGAACAGGAACTGGAGTTACCTTCGCTACGTTGCAGCCCCTGTCAGGGGGAAGACATCCCTCCAAGGGAGTTACCAGAGGCCCAGCCGTCACCGGATTAATGCTGTACCGGGCTATTCGGAAGGTTTACACTCCCCGGCCTCCTCGTCTCAGATACGGGTCCCAACACCTTAGGGCCCCTCGGACTCCTCCACCCTCGCGGAACCCAGTCGAAGTTACTGGGTCCCAGGCCTTGGCCGTAGTACCTCACCCCAGGCTTAAGGTGCCTGGGATGGACTCCATCCCTCGCTCCGGCCAGGTCAAGGGCACCTGGACCCGGAACTCCAGAACGCCAGCACCCAGGCTGAAGGTGCTTGGGCGCGGCCGCATCCTCCAACTCTGAACCCCGAGGTCAGGGCGTCCGCCCGATTTATCTCCTCTCCCTTTGCGTCACAGCGGGTTCCCCGCCCCGCTGTACCGGCGTCAGGAAAGGACGAAAAAGGTACACCCAGGGCCGACAACGCCACCTGCAGGCCACAGGGAAACGTGCACCACCAGAGTCCTCCAAGAACCACAAAAGGGATTCTCAGATTCCCTAACAATTAGTACATCTGGGTTAAATAACCCAGATGCTCCCCCCCAAATTTAAATACCCGCTACACTTATATATTTTTTTAATTTTACTTCACCAACTTAGACTATTGTGTTCTGATCCATCACATAAAAAAACATTGAACTAAAGGCTGTAATGTAGCAAAATAGGTAAAAAAAACAATGGGGGTGAATACTTTTGCAAGACACTGTATATAGGAGATTAAAAAATGAAATACAAAATGTGCTTAATTATGAATTATTAAATACAGAGCTGCATCACTTTGTGCCATGTATTGTATATCTGCCCTATATTTGGCTTTACGTTTATGTTTTTCTTTGATAACTGTTTATAGCACTGAAATATCTTCTCCAATCATAATACATGATTTATGAGCTGTTTTGAAATTCAAGGAACGGATAGAAAACAAATGTTGAATAACATGCTGTCTTGTGTCTTCTGCAGATCAGCAGTGTCACAAAAGTCACAGCCCGAACTCGGGAGCAGAGGGTCCTCATTATGGTCATTGTGATGGTCATCTGCTTTCTTCTCTGCTGGCTGCCATACGGAATAATGGCCCTGATTGCTACTTTTGGGAGACCCGGCCTGATTACCCCTTCTGCTAGCATTATACCTTCTGTTCTGGCAAAAAGCAGCACTGTTTACAACCCCATCATCTACATCTTTATGAACAAGCAGGTAGGTAAAGGCATTTCATAATCTCATGTGCAGAGAACGACTATAGGCAGCACAGGTGGGAGGATCTGGTGGCATACAGAGATACATATCAGAAAAACTTCCATAAGACATATATAAATGTACCCTTTTCTCACCATAAATTATACATTTCCGAAGGATGTTTACAACTAGCTGGGAAAAAAAGACTATGCAATTTTAAATTGTGCAAAAGAAAAAATGACCTTGCCAATAATACAGAAAAAAAATCAATACAGAAAATATATCCAAATGGAAACTAATATAGCATCCTTTTCTATAATGCCGTGTACACATGACCGTTTTTAATGACGAGAAAAATTACATTTTTTAAAATGGTCATTAAAAATGATCGTGTGTGGGCTTCAGAGCATTTTTCATGACGTGAAAAACGGCCATGAAAAAATTGGAACATGCTCTAATTTTTCACGTCGTTTTTTACATCGTCGTTTTTCTCGTCATGAAAAACAGCCGTGTGTGGGCTTTAACGACGTGAAAAAAAATGCGCATGCTCAGAATCAAGTATGAGATGGGAGCACTCGTTCTGGTAAAACTAGCGTTTGTAATGGAGATAGCACATTCGTCACGCTGTAACGGACTGAAAAGCACGAGGCTGAAAATCGCGAATCGACACTCAACAAACTTTACTAACATGAAGGGTGGCGCCATCCGAATGGAACTTCCCCTTTATAGTGCCGTCGTATGTGTTGTACGTCACTGCGCTTTACTTAAGCATTTTATTCCACGATAGTGTGTAGGCAAGGCAGGCTTGAGAAGAATCACGTCGAGAAAAATGCCGTTTTTTTCAATGACATTAAAAACGGTCCCGTCTACGCGGCATAAGAATGTGCAGGAGATGTGCATTTTAGTAAATTCTTAAAAAATAACAACAGTACTGTGTAGCCTGGGAAGCTAACACTCATATAGTAAAACACATATGATGACAGCTGACACCAGTAGAAGTCAGTTGATATAACATTACTTCTGTATTGGAACAGCTTTTGCTTTAGAGTAGGATTTTAACCTATTTTGTTTTTATGCCTATATTTTCACTTATTATGTTATTCATTTAGAGTGTGTAACGTCAGGGGTTAACGTTGTTTAGGATATTCCATTCTCGAACACACGCCAGCTACCAGACACTCCACAGTCAGGCGACCGAGACCCATAGGAATAATTCTCCCAGAAATACGAGACAAATGCTCTGTATGAGGTCTCCAACTGGTCTGACCATCTTTAATGAGAGCAGGCTCTTTTTATACACCAAAATAATACTACATTAATCTAAATGAACAATGGTCCAACTCCACCCACAACATAACGAGGCCCAATACACATTATTTTGACATCTCTTAGCAGACAACAGGTGTGTTCATTAGCTAATCCCTTTTCAGTTTAAATGACTATGCATGACCTTTATATTCCCCAGACTGTCTGTCTGCTAATTTACAATACACACACGTACAGAGTTAATTATCACTATTCACAATGAAAGGATCTTTAGCAGCTAGCCGGGACTCTCATTTACATTACACAGGCAGCCAGGTGGCACATCAGCATCTCTCAATTAACTTGTTGAGTTCAGAATCAAACAACCAGTAAATATTGTGGATTAATATTACTATCCCAATTTAGGTAGTCCAAGACATATTCTGAATGTCCATTATTTTCTGGCTCATACTTTCTAAGAACTTCTGGGTTCCACGCCCCCCCCCCCCCCCGTTAAAATGTGGTATTTGCATTGTTTTTGAAATCACTTTATGTATTTAGGCTTTAGGGTCTGATTTTGTAAATCTCGATCTGGATAGTAATATTTAGCCTTTTGATCACTGTGCCTTCTTGTCAATTGATTATACAGTATATGTTTTTCATGTTTTTTTCATTACACTTCATATATGAGAGACTCCTGATGTACTTGGCTCTTTAACAATGTACAGCGTTAACCCTGAAAGCCTTTTGGGAGTAAACTTGCCACTTTTCTGGGAAAAAATACCAGCCTTAATATCTCTTCTTTATTAATAACGAAGGTACCTGTTTTTTTGTTTTATACTTTTTATGATCTGCAGAAAGTGGTTAGTTCTTCTCTCCCCCACCCTCAACCTTCTGAAACATGTCACGGATCCTAGAAGAATGTGTGAACATACACAAAGCACAGCATGGTTTGCGTATGCGCAGTGGGCAGACGACTGTGAAGACACAAGGAATCACAGCCAGCTGCCCACAGTAAACATGCCAGCGCCAGGGACCCAAAGACCAGTGAAGAATTAGTTCTGGTGAGGACGGCGCTAGACCCCAAATAGGTAAGTGTCCTTTTATTAAAAGTCAGCAACTACAGTGTTTGTAGCTGATGCATTTATTTTTTTATTTTTTAGACTGGACGAAACGCTTTTAGTTGTATATTCTTCTGCCTGATGCTGTTGAGTATGTTTCAGCAGTTTTGAGTTAGATGTTCTGAGTTATTATGAATAGTTATCAGCCCTAGCAAACACTTAAGCCTAGTACACAGGGGCCGACAGGGACGGCATCAGCCGGTTCAATAGAAACCGGCCACCATTTGGACTGCGTGTATGGCAGCCACTCTGACAGGATCATGAGCGCTGACCAGAGTATTCTGGGATAGAATGGGGCAGCAGAAGAACACATAAGCACAGCAGGGGAAATCACTGTACTAACACTGGATTGTTAGTACAGCGTCTCCGACTCGAGCTGTGAGGTTCTTTTTTTTTCGACTAGACTTTCTGAGCTTTTCCTAGTGATTTGAGTTGGGTAGGTGATAAATGTTTGGTGCAACCCTACCAGAAGGCTCTTGGTTCTCTGGACTCCTGCCCATGGGGGTGGTGTGCTGAGATTTGTGTCCCATAGGCACAGGTCTGGGAAAAATGTCCCTACTGGGAGGCTAATGAAAGGTACTGTACTGGCATACTGAAAGATAAGAAGTACTTTGGCCTGGAATCACCTGCAGCTGCCTCCACTTACAAAAAGGTTTTTAGTTGCTGCAAGAAATTTACAGAACATTCTCAGCTCTCCTATTTTAGGATCTGCTATCAAGATACTATGAGAAGTTTGATCTCTAAAACACCAGCAATCTATTAGTTACAATAAGTCAGCCTAGACTATTGCTACAGGAGGGAAAGTATATGCTTTTGAAGAGGAGTAAAACGCAGCCTGGTGTCTGAGATCAATTGCAGTTGGGGTGTCTGGGTAGCCACAATTCTGCATCCTAAAAAAATTATTGTTACAGATTTTAAAGCTTATGAAGCTTATACAGATTATAAAGATTATTTAACAATTCAAAAAGAAGGATGTGTACAGTGCATTCCAGCTATGTAAATGAACTGGGGTCAGCATTGTGACCTTTTTTTACTATCTTAGTGGTCCTTGGCTATGTTATGCAGGGTAAAAAGCATTACAATAACAATGGCAAAAAAGTTCCACTGTGGTAAAATACCAGTCAAGTTTTAACCCTAGTAGCAACTATTGCATTCATCAGCTGAAGGTGGATCATACAGCCAAACCTTGGGTATCTAAGCAAAACAGTGATTGCAACACAACAACAGTAAAGAAATTTACGGCTTTCTTGCTGAAAGTGACTACTTTTTTGAAAAAGAAAATGTTGAAATTTTGTATTACTATTATTTTAACAGAAAAGCACCATAAAGGTTTTAGGTGTATTCACCATTTTATATCTAATGGAGTTAGAGAAACCGAAGTCGCAGAAGCACCTTTGATTTTAAGCCTAATTTGATGAGAAAATACCGCACAGGTTGACATTGATGGTAATTATCTTTCACTTTTCTAATTAGCTTTTAAGACAAAGTCACAGGTGAATTTGTGATTTATGCCAAGCATTTCTCTAGATAGGTCTCACTTTAAAGAGTTTTACATCCTTCTTCCTATAAGGAAAAATGTCTTCATTAAGTCTGTGTTGCTTTTTAGAGGGCATACTGGAGGGAAGAGTCTATATTCTCCACTGTATTATTTAATTATCACTCCATTTATATAGCATAAACACTATACCAAAATGTTTATTAGGACGATGTCTGAGATTCTTGGATGCAGCTGTAAATAATGTTAGAAAGAAAAGATAAGGCTTTGTTTTAATTGTGTAATTACTGGTAGGGAAATATGAATAATATTTTTAAGCATAATATGGTTTGCTGTATAAGCATTGTGTTATGTACTGTGAGCTTTATTCATTTATTTATGGCAAATACTAGGCTTTTCAGTTGTGCAAGTCATGCACTTAAAACAAATGACTAAAATGATTAGCTCCAGTCTGCACCCTAGAGACTTCTATTATGATTATGGTAATAAAAGATTCTGGGCTGATGCTTAAAAGTTGCAGAAAAGGTCTGTAGAAAAGTTAACTTTGCTTTGTAGGTCAACTTTGCTTTGCGCCTATGGCAAAGTTGCCCCTGACATGTAGCGTTTGGCGTACAGCTAGCCCGACGAGCACTACTTTTTCACATCAATGGGGAAACGGCATGTTTGTCAGCAAAAAATGGGGTTCAAACTGGTGGTGAGAAGTGTTGTATCTCTTCCCTACAGCCTGTCAGTAGCCTCTGGAATGTGATCTGAACAGGGATTGGGCTTCAGAGGCAAGGGAGATTTAGACACATATATAATTCTACACTAAGGATTTTTTAAGAATATACAGTATGTTGTAACAATTTTAAGTGCTGTTAATATTACTGTTGCACTTTAGGTGATACTATTGCATATATAATATTTTTTAGACATTTTGTAGGTATGTACTGGTAGGACACGTTTATTTAACCACTTGACCACTGGGCACTTAAACCCCCTTAATAACCAGACCAATTTTCAGCTTTCGGTGCTCTCACATTTTGAATGACAATTACTCAGTCATACAACACTGTACCCATATGAAATTTTTGTCCTTTTTTTCACACAAATAGAGATTTCTTTTGGTGGTATTTAATCACTGTTGGGTTTTTTATTTTTTGCGCTATAAGAGAAAAAAGACTGAAAAATTTGTAAAAAAATGATTTTTTTTTTCGTTTCTGTTATAAAATTTTGCAAATTACTATTTTTTTCTTCATAAATTTTGGCCAAAATTTATACTGCTACATATCTTTGGTAAAAATAAGTACAAATTGGTGGATATTATTTGGTCTTTGTGAAAGTTATAGAGTCCACAAGCTATGGTGCCAATATCTGAAAATTGATCACACCTGAAGTACTGACGGCCAATCTCATTTCTTGAGACCCTAACATGCCAGATAAGTACAAATACCCCCCAAATGACCCCTTTTTGGAAAGAAGACATTCCAAGGTATTCAGAAAGAGGCATTGTGAGTTTTTTGAAGTTGTCATTTTTTCCCACAATTCTTTGCAAAATCAAGATTTTTTTTTTCTCTTTTTTTTTTTTCACAAAATTGTCATATTAGCAGGTTATTTCTCACACACAGCATATGCATTCCACAAATTACACCCCAAAACACATTCTGCTATTACTCCCGAGTATGGCGATACCACATGTGTGAGACTTTTACACAGCGTGGCCACATACAGAGGCCCAACATGCAGGGAGCACCTTCAGGCGTTCTGGAGCACCAAGGCCAATTCTGACATTTCTCTCCTACATGTAAAAATCATCATTTATTTGCTAGAAAATTACATAGAACCCCAAAACATTATATATGTTTTTTTAGCAAAGACCTTAGAGAATATAATGGTGGTTGTTGCAACTTTTTATCTCGCACGATATTTGCGCAGCAATTTTTTAAACGCGTTTTTTACGGAAAAAAAATGTTTTGTGCTTAAAAAAAAAAAAAAAACAGTAAAGTTAGCCCAATGTTTTTGCATAATGTGAAAGATGAAGTTACGCCGAGTAAATAGATACCTAACATGTCACCCTTAAAAATTGAACACACTCGTGGAATGGCGCCAAACTTCGCTACTTAAAAAATCCCCATAGGCGACGCTTTAAATATTTTTACTGGTTACATGTTTTGAGTTACAGAGGAGGTCTAGGGCCAAAATGATTGCTCTCGCTCTAACGTTCGCACCGATACCTCACATGTGTGGTTTGAAAACCGTTTTCATATGTGGGCGGGACTTACGTATGCGTTCGCTTCTGTATGCGAGCTCACGGGGACAGGGGCGCTTTAAAAAAAATATATATATTTTATTCTTCATTTTACTTTATTTATTTTAGTTTGACATGTTTTTCCGCCCTAAACATTTTTTTGATCACTTTTATACCTATTACAAGGAACGTAAACATCCCTTGTAATAGGAATATGGCATGACAGGTCCTCTTTACAGTGAGATATGGGGGGGGGGGTGTCAATAAGACCCCACATCTCACCTCTAGGCTGGGAAGCCTGAAAAAAATACAAAAAAAAAACCAACAATCCTGGCTTTGATCGTAGCGGTGAGTCGGTAGAAGCACCGGAGGGCGGCGGGGGGGGTGGGGGGGGGGGGACATCCCCTCTCGCCTCCCGCCTCCCGTAAGAATGATCAAGCGGCGGAACAGCCGCTATGATTGTTCTTATGGTGTAGGGAATCGCCGGCTGAAAAAGCTGATATCTGAATGATGCCTGTAGCTGCTCCCATCATTCAGATATCCCCGCACAAAGTCAAGGACGTCATATGACGGCCGGAGGGCGGGAAGTGGTTATTGCAGAGTATTGCCGGGCATTGCGGAGTATTGCCGGGCATTGCGGAGTATTGCCGGGCATTGCGGAGTATTGCCGGGCATTGCGGAGTATTGCAGGGCATTGCGGAGTATTGCGGACTATGGCAGGGTATTGCGGTGTATGGCAGGGTATTGCGGTGTATGGCAGGGTATTGCGGTGTATGGCAGGGTATTGCACGGGTATTGCACAGGGTATTGTGGAGGGTATTGCACAGGGTATTGTGGAGGGTATTGCAGAGTATTGTGGAGGGTATTGCAGAGTATTGTGGCGGGTATTGCAGAGTATTGTGGCGGGTATTGCAGAGTATTGTGGCGGGTATTGCAGAGTATTGTGGCGGGTATTGCAGAGTATTGTGGCGGGTATTGCAGAGTATTGTGCAGGGTATTGCAGAGTATTGTGCAGGGTATTGCAGAGTATTGTGCAGGGTATTGCAGAGTATTGCACCAGGGTATTGCAGAGTATTGCACCAGGGTATTGCAGAGTATTGCACCAGGGTATTTCAGAGTATTGCACCAGGGTATTGCAGAGTATTTCGCAGGGTATTGCAGAGTATTTCGCAGGGTATTGCAGAGTATTTCGCAGGGTATTGCAGAGTATTGCACCAGGGTATTGCAGAGTATTGCACCAGGGTATTGCAGAGTATTGCACCAGGGTATTGCAGAGTATTGCACCAGGGTATTTTGCAGAGTATTGGCAGGGTGTATTGCAGAGTATTGGCAGGGTATAGCACAGGGATGGCTGAGCAGGGATGGATGGATGGCTGGATCTGTGACTGCAATTGTCACAGATCCAGCCCACAGTGCTGCTGCTGCCATCCGCTCCCTCCCCCTCCCCTCTCACACTGTACCGATCGGTACAGAGAGGGGAGGGAGGAACCGCGTCATCAAATGACGCCGGTCTGTTTACAAGTGATTGCTCCGTCATTGGACGGAGCGATCACGTGGTAAACGGCCGCTATCAGCGGCGATTTACCGCGATTCGTGATCCGCCGGGTCCTCTGGACCCGGCGGTCACGGAGTTTCCCGTGTGCGCGCCCCAGGGGGCGCGCGGGAGCGCGATTCTGGGAGGACGTTATATAACGTCCTCCCAGAGTTAAGCAACCACCTTGTCGACGTTATTTGTCGGCAGGTGGTTGTTAAGTGGTTAAAGGGATATTGCTTTCATGTGGGAGTTCACCACTCCAAGGTAATTACCTCTCGTACGATCATCTGTCTCCGCAGTTAAACAGGGTGCTGGCTCTGTTTGCAACAGAGATGATTGAAAAAGAAATAGCTGGATAGCCGCACTCCAAATATTCACCTTTTATCGTAAAGTTAAAATCAAGGCATCAAAAGTTGGTACAGACTAACTGCACTGCCGCTGACATGTTTCACACCAGACACAGTGCTTAGTCATAGCTAAAGTGATGAATATACATACAGGTACATATATACACCTAAATTATTAAACAAATGGAAAACACATGTATGTTGTAAATAACGTAATAGGAAGCACCTATGAGCATCTACAATCCAAAGTGTAACCATTAAGCATATAGAGAACAACCCCCCTGCTGGAGATTCCACGTATCAAAAACATATAATAAAAAAGAACAATCTCATGTTTAAGAAGAGAGGCACCGGTGCAACCTAGAAAAAAAAAAAAAGAAAAGACATAACACATAAAATAATATCATATGTAATAAAAACTCTCATGCACCAACAAATACGCAAAAAGGGAAGAGAAACAAACGTTTATCCCCCGTGTGCATCAAAGCTGGTGCGTGTAGCTCAAATAATCAAATCCACTGAAAGATGATACAGTCCCTCCTCAGTATTAATTCATATCCATGAAATCATATGGTAACCAAATTTAACCACTTTGCGCCCGCCATAGAAAAATGACGGCTGCAAAGTGGTTCTAAATCGCAGGGAAGCCGTCATTATATGGCCTCCGATCCTCCGGCCACTGGGGGGCGCGCGATCGGCGCATCACTTAGATTGCGATGTGTGTGCCTGGTGGCCGCGATGTCCGCCAGGTGCCCGCGATCGGCCGGTACACAGACAAGGACATGGATCTGTGTGTGTAAACACACAGATCCATGTCCTGTCAGGGAGAGGAGACCGATGCTGTGTCCCTTGTACATAGGGACACAGATCGGTCACCTCCCCCAGTCAGTCCCCTCCCCCCACAGTAAGAATCACTCATAGGGTACACATTTAACCCCTTCCTCGCCCCGTAGTGTTAACCCCTTCCCTGCCAGTCACATTTATACAGTAATCAGTGCATATTTATAGCACTAATCGCTGTATAAATGTGAATGGTCCCAAAAATGTGTCAAAAGTGTCCGATGTGTCCGCCACAATATCGCAGTCCTGACAAAAATCGCAGATAACCGCCATTACTAGTAAAAAACAAAATAATAAAAAAAATGTCAGAATTCTATCCCCTATTTTGTAGACGCTATAACTTTTGCGCAAACCAATCACTATACGCTTATTGGGATTTTTTTTTAACCAAAAATATGTAGAAGAATACGTATCGGCCTAAACTGAGAAAAAAATCTTTTTTTTTTAAAAAAAATTGGGATATTTATTATAGCAAAAATCAAAAAATATATATTATATTTTTTTCAAAATTGTCGCTCTTTTTTGGTTTTTAGCGCAAAAAATAAAAACCGCAGAGGTGATCAAATACCACCAAAAAAAGCTCTATTTGTGGGAAAAAAAGGACGTCAATTTTGTTTGGGAGCCACGTCGCACGACCGCGCAATTGTCATTCAAATCGTGACAGTGCCGAAGGCTGAAATTTCGCATGGGCAGGAAGGGGGTTTATGTGCCCAGTAAGCAAGTGGTTAAGAAAAGGGGGAACATACATGTAGCAGAAAAATAAAATAATTTGTGAGCCAAGCAGAACTGAGATGGAATGTATTGGCACACAGCGAACAACCATGGTACCCCATCAAGAAAAATCATAAAGATAGAAGTAAAAATAAGTAACTATTCTGCGATGTGGAAATCCCATGTATATCTCAAACAAAATATACTATCAATACTGGCATACCGGATGTGAAGTGTAAAAAATTTACAAAGTCCAGTGAGAATGTGTAGGAGTGGTGTGGGAGTGGTATGAAGAATCACTCATAAAAGTATGAGATATCCCACTCAAAGTTAAGGCCAGTGGGCTGCCTGGTATTGAGATGGAATATCCAATAAACCTCTCTCTTACAGAGTAACCTAAACTTATCACCTCCCCTTTTTGATAACATGATTTTTTCAACCCCCTGGATCCGTAGGCTACAAAAATCTTTATCATGAGATAAATTCCAATGCCTCGCTATGATATTGCTTTCACATAGGGGTATATGTATGTTCTTAATATCTGTTTGTGGATATTAATGTGAGCAGCCATATCTTCTTTCAGAGCACAATAATACTCTGACATCAGCTCGGCATTTATTTGGGATATATACTCTAAATTACATGACTGGTGTATAGGACACTAGGAATGGGTCCTGGACCTGCTAAATACAGTGGCAAGAAAAAGTATGAGAACCCCTTGGAATTAATTGGTTTTCTGCAGTAACTTGCCATAAAATGTGATCTGGTCCTCATCTAAGTCACAGCAATAAACAAACACAATGGGATAGTCACATACACATGCTGCTGCCCCTGCATGATCGGTGCTTGAAATTCACAAGGAATTTATCTGTTTAATCTGAGGATTGTGACATCATCATAGCTTGGACTTTTATGTAAGTGTACTGGTTAATAAACCGGATGTTGAGACAGTATAACACTATGTGGAGTCTTTTTGTCTCCTAAACATTCTGCTATTGAGGCATCCTAATACTGCATCCTGTATCCTGAGTTGCTGTGAACCTTCTGGTGTATACCAATTAAGGATGAGCTCCGGCGTGTTCGCACAGCCCACGTGCAGAGCCCACCAGGAAGTTAGCACTGCGCTTCGCTAATCACAGGCAGTGAGACATTGTCCCGATGCGCGGCTGCAGAGACCGGGAAATGTCTCACTGCCTGTGATTAGGGCAGCGCAGTGACGACTTTCTGGCGGGCTCTGCATGTGGGCTGTGTGAACACGCTGGAGCTCATCCTTAATACCAATCATGGCCATAGGAGAGGAATGTCCAGATTTCTTTCTCAGCGGATCAGAGATCCAACCAAGAGCGGTGTGACCTCTCTGAGTAAGAGGGGTCGCTGGCTTTCCCGTAGGCCTCCATTTTTGATTATGGTGATGGGTGTCACGCCATCTGGAGTATGATCATCATTTCTAAACACTCTTTACTCCCATGGGACTTTATTTGATGGTGTAGAGCTACCCCCAGTTAAGAGAGCCGCTGGTTTGATTTCGGGCCCTGCACACCGCACCGCCAACCCCCGGCAATCTTACTCGACCCACTCTGGCACAGTCAGTCTAGGGTTAAACTCCTATCACTCTAAGATGTATTGTACTTAATAATCTCTAAACAGTCAGACAACACGCTGAGGCAAGAATATAAATATATATCAGCTTTACTGGTAACGAAGGATTCAAGGTATAACATGCAACATATACATGGGCCTGCAGAGCCCTGCATCAATCAATGTACTAGGTGCAGCACAATAATATGGCGCCGCGCAGTGTCCACCACGCGGAGCTATTATGGCGTGCGCTCTCCTATGGCGTAGTAACCACAAACTTCCTAACTCCCCGCCTAAGTCAGGCCTGACATGGGATGGAACTGAGTCTCTTTTCCCTAAGGAAGGAAGGTTTCTTCACCGGCCAGCTTTCGTTGGTGCACTTGAAGAAATAACCATTTGTAATCCACATTGGGTGGTAACTTGAAATAACAGGGCAAAACGGGGGGGTAGGTACTTCAACTCTGTCCCGCTACCGGACCCCCCAAGAACACTGGTGAGCGAACAGCGGGCCTAGGCAGTCTACAGGCCTGAACACAACTCAGTCTATTGATATGGGCAGGTGCCCGCTCACCACTCCAGGCGCGATCCCAGCCTGGGACTTCCACCACATGTGTGTCGCACACAGCGTCTGCTCCGATCGAGTCCCCGATCCAACTCACGTCCTATCACGACGGGTCAGGATCCACCCAGGCTCCGCAGTATGGTGGAAGGCTCTTCGGACTTCAAGCAAGGCCTCAGGCTTCAGGCCTTGCCCCACAGCCGATCCGCACAGGATGACTTGTTGCTTGAAGCGCCGTATCCCAAGAGAGCGAGCTCCGCCTCGCCTCTCACTTAAGTAACCCCTCCCATGAGTCTCTGCGGTGGAACCTCCGCCCTGGGGTCAAATGGGGTTCTGGGTAACGTAGTCCTGGGGCCTTAAAGGAGACCCCGCTACACACTCCCCCCACTTGAACTCTTTGGTCCCCAAAGAAAACATAACCTCAAGCTACACATTTAACAACATCCATCAATTCTCCATATGATGTCGGCAGAGGAAATTCCCACCAGAAACGAGGCAGTGAACTCCCCTGCCCACAGGACACATTAACAACAGCATCCTGTCTAACTGTGCCAGAGAGTGAGCTGGGGTTGCCTCCCACCAAATGAACAGTGGGAGGGTCAGGGTCTTCCATACTCCTTCTGGCAGTGAATACAGTGTCTTCCGCACTCTCCCCCATTTGTGGGCAGGTTAATCTCCTGGGAGGTTTTATTGCCCTCCGCTTCCTCTGTCCTCTTGGACTTTCTGTGGGAACAGATTCTTCTTCTGTAACCAACTCGGGAGTCCCTTCTAATTCAGGAGCATCTGGCTCCGGAGTAGGAAGATACATGGCTTCCCTTGGGTCCTCCTCGGGAGATAGTTCACCGACACTCTCCCAAGCACCTGAACAATGACTAGACGGAATGAACTCCGTAGCTTCTGCATTCAGTGTCTGATCCTCGTTATCTTCGTCAGGTGGAAGATCAATAGCAGAAGTCGTTGGGCCCTGGGAAGGCCAAAGCCAGCCAATTTCCTCTCCCTCATTTTCACTCATTTCTGAATCTTCTGTATCCTCTATCCGAGGGGTCTGAGACCGAGTGTTGGGTCTAGGGGTGTTCAGAATGGACATGGGTTCAGGAGAATCCATCCTAGGAGGTAACCAAACTGCTTCAGCTAGCGGCAGTAGGTGGTTCCGATGCCAAGTCTTCAAGGGCCCCAACTTCCCCTCAGGTTTAAGTCTGTAAACGGGTAGGCCCGGTCATTTTTTACAAATGACATAAGGTTCTGGTCTCTATCTATCTGCAAGCTTATGTTTTCCAGGAACCCCCAGGTTCCGCAACAACACTCTGTCTCCTGGTTGTAGGTCTTGGATCCTAACCTTTAGGTCGAAATTCCTCTTGTTGCGAGCCCCCCTCTGTTCCGAGGCCGCCTGAGCTTGCTCATAGGCCATCTTCAAATTGTGTCTAATGCCCCGTACACACGATCGTTTTTAATGTCATTTTTTAAACCAACGTTTTTCTCCTCGTTTTTTTTTCATGTTTCCTCTCAAGCCTGCCTTGCGTACACACCATCATTAAAAAAAACGATCAAGCAAAGCGCAGTGACGTTCAACACGTACGACGGCACTATAAAGGGGAAGTTCCGTTCGAATGACGCCACCCTTTGGGACGCTTTTGCTAATTCCGTGTTTCCGCGTGTTAGTAAAAGTTTGGTGAGAGACGATTCGCGCTTTTCAGTCTTCATGCTTTGAAGATCGTTTTCGGGAGTTCAGATTGCGCCTGTGGGTTCGTATCTGTTTAGCACTGCTTGTAGTCAGTTCGTATCTGTTTATTCAGTGCGGCCTGCTCTGCACGTTCGTGTTTTTCAGCTTGTTCTTCATAGGCCTTGCTGTTCTTCCGTGCGTTCTTCTAGTACGTTCTGTTCAGCCGACCGTTATCTAGCCATGTTGCGGCTACGTACTCGTCGTAGAGTTCGTGCTGTAGTTGGTGCAGGGGTTCATGCTGTATCCCGACTCCATGCCATGAGCAGGGTCAGGAGGAGTTCATGGACCAAGAATTGGTTGCTCCAGCGGCACCAATTCTGTCACATGCCTTTGTTGCGGGAGATCAGGGAGAATAATCCTGATGATTTCAGGAATTTTCTCAGGATGTCTGACCCCGTATTTCAGCAGCTGTTGGCTTTGGTGTCCCCCTATATTACCAGGCAGGACACCGTTATGCGGGAAGCCATCAGTGCTGAGCAGAGGCTCATCACCACGTTGCGATACCTGGCTACTGGGAGAAGCCTGCAGGACCTTAAGTTCTCCACAGGCATATCCCCCCAGGCTCTGGGGATCATTATACCAGAGACTTGTTCTGCCATCCTTCAAGTTTTGCAGGAGGACTATATTAAGGTAAGTGTTCTTCTTCAAAAATTCACATTGTATGGTTTTTATTTTGGGATAATTTTAATTTGCTTTATTTGCAGTCCCTAATTCACATGATTCTTAGCTGCAGGGAATGTCCCCTTTCTCCCCATGTTTTATTATTTAAAGTTTGGAGTTTGAGGCCTACCTGTAAAGTTGGCTTACCTAACCTCTCCAGCATGCTATCCTGGGGCCATACCTACCTTGCCTAGTCATTTCCATGTTTTTTATTCTATGTTCCATCGTAGTGCTTTACCCAAAACGCACCCTAAATCTTGCCTAGGAATGTTTCATTTTTGTTAACTTCAATACAGAGTGCTACAGCCTTCATGTGTGATATTCCCAACTCATCTTCAACCCCCCCCCCCCCCCATAATTTTTTTTTTTTTCTTGCTTCCAATTTTTTATGTTTTGAACAGTTTCTACCAATGTTGGCCATGAATGTGTGTATGAAATCAGCTTTCAATGTTTCTGGCTCCAAGTATTAATTTGTTATTTCTTTAATTCCACAGTTCCCTTCTTCGCCACATGAATGGCAGAATGTGGCTTCCGAGTTTGCCCAGCGATGGAACTTTCCGAACTGTGGAGGAGCCATCGACGGCAAACATGTTCGAGTCGTCCCACCACCCCATTCGGGATCCTTTTTTTATAATTATAAGGGGTTCCACAGCGTCGTGATGATGGCAGTGGTGTCGGCCACCTACGAGTTCCTCTATGTGGACGTTGGCAAGAATGGCAGGATGTCTGATGGAGGAGTTTTTGCCCAGACGGAGTTTGGAGAACGGCTCCTTTTGGATCTGCTGGCCTTGCCACCAGCGGAGCAGAATGTGGAGGGACTACCTTTTGTGTTTGTGGCGGATGAGGCGTTTGGCCTGGGACCCCATTTGATGAGGCCATTCCCGCAACGCACCCTCACCCCTGAGAGGAGGGTGTTCAATTATCGGCTGGCCAGAGCCAGAAGGGTGGTGGAAAATGCGTTTGGGATCATGGCCAGCCGATTTCGCCTCTTCCTTACCTCCATCCACCTTGCCCCATACAAATGGAACCATGTGGTTATGACGTGCTGTGTGCTGCATAATTTCCTAAGGGTGCATTCAAAGAGTTATATATCTTTGAGTGGGCCTGAGGCCTCTTTAATCAATGCAGAAACTTTGGTGGCCCTGGAACCTGGCCGTTCTGGCTTGGCCCCCCCAACCGGACGTGAGGTCCGTAACCAATATGTGGACTATTTTATGGGTAGGGGGGCCATTGAAATGCCAGACAATCTATAATAATTTTATACCAAAAAAATAAAACTTTTTCTTGAGTAAAGATTGGTTTGGATTTTTTATTGTATAATGTTTGATGTTTCTGGTAGGTTTACCTAGTGCACTTGTTTTGCCATGTGGATTAAACAATCTTTTAATTAGCCTTCATTGTCAGTGTAAACACCAAACATTGATTAGTTCACTCAGCACCACATTTACATAATGAAGCCACAATGATTTGTTATGTAAAAATACCTTTATTTCTTTTTTTAGGTGGGAAACTTCCTTAGAAATGTGGATGTTCCCTTAATTTCGGGTGTATTAAAACGCATGACCAGCCATGCATAAACAAACTATATTCGTCAAAATTTTGAAAAAGCTAAACATGTGCTAGTCATTAAAGGGTAAAATAACAAAAAAACGTATAAAACTCTGCTAGTAAAACGTTGTTTGGTGTAAAAACATTAGACACGCCCAAGCACAGCCATGATATTTTGGAGCCTTTCCTCCACCCGCTTTGTATTTGCCCTGATCTCTAGCAAGTCTCCCTTAATTTTTTCGAGGTCACGACAGCAGACCATCAGGTATTGGATCAGGATCTGGGCACTGTGATGTGTCAACTTATTGGGGTCTTCGGCCAGAACTGCACCTAAATGTAAAAAGAAATATGTAGGATAGAATATGTAGGCCTACATCTATTTAACATGCATGTGTCTGGTTTCTCTCTGACCTGTGGTGGTGCCACTTTCCACAACATCACATTCCTCTCCATCCTGGGGTTCTGGGGGTATTGTTGTAGGTGTTGCAATTCTCGTCTCATCTGAGGTAGCTTTTCGAATCCCTAGGGAGATTGAAATAAAAGGAATAGTTTCATTAGTAGCGACTCAATTTTGCTAAAATAAGAAACATGAAAAAATACTTTGTAATCATTCTTTTGAAGCATGCTCCATTTTAAATTTTACCCCCTGTGCCAACCGGGACAAATGATTGGATACATAGCCCAAACCAGTGCATATACATTTTGAACACAAATTTGACACATTGTAGCACCCCAAAGTATCTACACAGGATCACCTGTGTGTGACACCCTCAAGCTTTTTGGCTTTAGGCCCACACTTGTACTACTGCGTTCAGATGTTTCATCAGCTGCTGAGCATTCACTCCCTTAACATTACCATGCATATCGTTTTTTCAAACGAACAAATGTCCTTTGGATTAGCACCCAAAAAATAAGTGAGGCCCAAATTTACTCCCCCAAATAAACCAAAATACATGGGTGTTCACACTGGATGATCCTAAAACATCGTTTGAGGAACTGTACGGAGAAAGAGGTTTAATACGTCCGTTTACTGTGCGGACGAACCTGAAAGATGGTATCTTTCAGTGTACTATATGAAAGTTAAAAATACACGACAGAATACAAGAAAATAATATGTACCATGGAAACTAAAAAAAAATTACTTACTTTTTAATATAACTTTCTTGATTCTTTTATATTGGTCGGCCTCCCGCAACTTCAGATCTGACCATCGTTTTCTGAGCTGTTCCTTCGTTCTGCACACCCCGAATTTTTTGTGAAGACTTTTGACCACTTTGCCCATAATTCTGGACTTGACCAGATTAGGCCTTTTATACGGACCATGCTTGGCATCATAATCCTCCTTCTTTAAAATGGCGACCATCTCCACCATTTCCTCGAATGACATGTTGGATGCCTTATATCTCCTGGGTCTTGATTTGGGCTCCTCTGTAATTTCATCCTCTGTAGAGGTAATCTCAGCCACCTGTGTCTCCGCCATGTTTTGTTCAGCACTACGAGCGAGAAGGGGCGGGGAAAGTACAATATCGAACGTCAGGGGCGGGGAAAGTGTGCAGAGTTTCACGCATGCGCTGTGTATATCAAGTGAAGATCCATGTCTGGGAAATACGTTCATTTGTCGGGAGAGGAAGTTAGCAACGAACGTCGTGACGAAGGTACCTAACAATTTTACTTTTTGAGGTTCATCAGACGAGGAGATTTGTGTGCTCAAAATAAGTAGACAATGCACAGTTGAGGAATGTTGCCTGAAATATATATTTTTTTTGGTTTCTCGCTTTTACAGATATCATGAATACTTTTAAAAACCCAGACTTCATGGGGGAGTTCATCGACAAATGGCAAGAGCTCCCTATATTATGGCAAACAAAAAGTGGCGGTAATAAAAATAAAGACGCCAGGAAAGCAGCACTGGAGAGCCTGCTTGCATTTGTGCAAACAAAGATACCCACAACAACTCTCCAAGATGTCAAAAACAAAATTGCGACCATCAGAGGGACATACAGGACCCAGAGGACTATGGTCCTGAGGTCCCAGAGGTCAGGTGCACCAGCAGATAAGGTTTATAAACCCAGTCTGTGGTACTACAGTAAGCTTGCTTTTCTGGATGACCAGCTGGAAGTGTGGGAATCTCTCTCCACCCTTCCCCCCAGAGGTCAATCCAGCCTTCCTTGTACCCAACCCTCCAGCCTTCCCTGCAGCCAGTCCTCCAGCCTTCCTGTCAACCCTGCTCTGGCTTCCTCTGAGGATCAAGATCAGGGCCTTGAGGAGGCAGATTTGGAGATATGGAGCCAGGTAAAGTATTGATATCTATATTTATATCTTACAAAATTGTAGAATTTAAATAGATGTTAGTATTGTTAAAGGTATGTACACTTCTACCAATAAAGTTTGTGAAGAGCAAGATACAGTAGTGGCCTAATTTTATGTGCACAAGACAACAAAACCAGGATGCGGAATCAATGAAAATGACATAACTTTTGGCATTGATTTCAACAATGTCTAGAGGTGAACAATGTCTGTGATTGATGATGTGGCAAAATAAATAATGTCCCTTTTTTTTTTTACAGCCAGAGCAGAGCCAGGAAGAGGGTGATGTTGGGGATCAGGAGGAGGCAGGGCCCAGTGGCACCCAGGAGGAGGCTGGGCCCAGTGGCACCCAGGAGGAGGCTTGGCCCAGCACAAGAGCCCAGATGCCTCCTCTGGTAGTTAAACCACGAGGGCCAAGGAGAGGTAGGCAGGTGGAGGAGGAAACCAGGGCCTTCCTCAGAGAGGCAACAGCGGCCCTCAGAGAGGCACCCTCTGTTGATGAGGGATTTGCCGCAGTCCTCGCCCACAAACTAGGGCAAATGGAGTTGCAGCAAAAACATTTCAGTGAGACCCTGCTATTGAAAGTCATCAATAAGGGCGTGCTGGGTGAACTCACTAGGTCCACGGACATAACGGAGGTTGTCCCTACTCCTCCACCTCCTCCTCCTCCTCCTACTACTCCTCCTGCCACAACCTCTCCTCCTGATCCCCAGCCTCCAAGGAAGAAACCAACCAAGGCTGCAGAGAAGGCTGGAGAGAAGGCTACAAGGAAGAGGAGAAAATAATGCCTGCTGTAGTACCACAGACTGGGGACATATAGGACTTATCTGCTGTGGCTCCTGACCTCTGGGAGCTCAAGACAAGATTGGGCTCCTTTTTTTTGGGGATCTAATCTATATTTTGGTTTGAACATCTTGGATGGTTGTTGTAGGGTCAAAGGGATGCACAAATGCAAGCAGGCTCTCCAGTGCTGCCTTCCACTTTAATTTGTTAATGTTCTGAAATAAAAAATTTTTAGTGCCCTTAAAATACTTGACTATGTGATTTGTATTTCAAAAGAGAGCTTGCTAGGGAGCAGGCAGGGACATCTCAAATTATATTATTGTTATTATCAGGGGACACAAACCTCCCTGAGGCCAAATGAGACACATTTGGAAGGTTGTTGTGGTAACTTTACACAAGAATAATTTAAGCCTAAATAATAAAAAAAAGGCCACAAAAAAAAAAAAACACAATAGGAAAATAAAATTTAAAGAAAAAAGGAGAATTACATTATTTTATTATTATTAGTATTATTTAGGAGGGAGGTGTGGCTTATAAATAATATTTTACAATCATTAGAGCAATTTGGAATTACTTTAGAAACAAGTTTGGCATAACTCTCAATGTCATTATCAAAAGAGGGTAATTTTAAAGCATTATCAAAAGAAGAACGGAATGCGCAGCATTAAAACGATGCTATTAATTCCACCGTGACGAATGTGCCATCTCCATTTCCAACATTAGCTTTACCAAAACGAGCGCTCCCGTCTCATAGTTGCTTCTGAGCATGCGCGTTTTTTTTCACGTCGTGAAAGTATACACACTATCGTTTTTCACGTCGTTAAAAAAAACGACATGAAAAACGACGTGAAAAAAGAGAGCATGTCCGGAATTTTTAATGGCCGTTTTTCACGTCGTTAAAAATGCTCTGGAGCATACACACGATCATTTTTCAGGGCCATTTTTTAAAATGGCAGTTTTTATCTTTTAAGATTTTTATTGAATATTGAATATTAACAATTACAATTACAAGGTCATATTCATGACAAAAAGACGTAAAAGGACAGCAGTCGTATTACAGGATCTTCAGTACATATATACATTCATGAATCTTGATTCTTATCTTTCAATAAAAGGATAGACTAAGGAGTCAGGGACATAATGAGGACCTCATAGTATAGAAAAAAAAAGGATCAAACAAAACAAAAACATGAGTAGATTCACTCGGTCCTATAAGAAAGCCAATCCGGCTCGGGTAATAGATACCCGTATGACCTTGTAGTAACATATACTGAGTGCAATAACTAAAAACCTAAGACTAAACTAGAACTAAAACTAGATCTAAAACAAAGAATGAGGATAGCAAGGTTACCATATATGTGGTAACCAAGAGCTGCAAGCGTCAATCCACATCTGTTCTGGTATGGTGCATTTCCTTTTCATTCTAAATCATATCAGTCAAATTATATACTTTAAGCCATATTTCCCATTGTTTGAGAAATTTTCTTTTATTACCTTTGGAGTTGGCAAAAGAGTGCTCATAAGAGCACTGTAGAGTCACTCTGGAGATGATTTCCTGAATTGAAGGGACTGTGTTTTTTTTCCATTGGCACATTATTGATAGTCTAGCCGCAATTAAGATATGTAGAACCACTGTCCTAAAGTCAAGGGGGAATTCCCCTATACGTAAACCGAGTAGTGCTAAATCTGGCGATGGTTTCGTTATTATCCCTGTAATCTGTGAGATCAACTGGAAGATGGAGTTCCAGAAGCTCGTTAATGACTTGCAATACCAAAGTATATGAAGCAAGTTCCCCGGTTGTCCGCAGTCACGCCAACAATCCGGAGACCTACCCGTGTATATCGTAGCCAAACGCGTCGGTGTCAAGTACCACCTATACAGAATCTTATATACATTTTCCCAGTGTGACACACAGTGCGAGGCTTTTAGACTACAATTAATTGCTTGAGACCATTCTAATGGAGAGTATGTTCTCTTTAGTTCTGCTTCCCATTTAATTATCGCTGGAGTGTCTTTGATTGGGGAATCGGGTTGTAGTAAGGAGTACATGAATGATATGCCTTTTTTTTCGAGGTAGAGTCCACATGATAGAAATCCCATACTGCTTTGTTCAGATTAATGGTGTCCGAATTGTAGGTGTGGAGGAAGTGCTGAATTTGCATCATTGTAAATCTATCCTTAAGTTTAACCTCCTTTGGAATCTCTCGTAAGGTATGATAGCCCGCTTCAATCCAAGGTTTAAGCCAAAGGTTTGGAATCAGGAATGTGAAGGATTGAAGCGGAATATCAATCAATTTCACCTGTGTGACCTCCCGGCTCTTAGTTAATAGGTCTTCCCAAGCTTTAAGTGAGGCAGATATAGACGGGTGATATGGTATGTATATTGGTTTGCTAGTGGCTGCTGCGATGAGTAACGCTGGTAGGTTAGTATTATGTATTAAGGAGCGTTCTAGTAATACCCACTGTTTCCCTAAAGATGGGTTGCACCATGCTCTAAGTTGGTCGAGGAGAGTTGCTCTATAGTAATCTCGAATGGCTGGTACCCCCATACCCCCTTTTGATTTTAATTTGGTGAGAGTTGCGAAAGCTATTCTTGCCTTAGTTCCTTTCCATATGAAGGATCTAAGTGATGTATCAAGTTTATTGAAAAATATTTGTGGGAGGGGAATGGGTACTGTCCGAAAGATATAGAGGATTTTTGGTAGCACCATCATCTTGAATGTAGCTATCCTGCCCATCCAAGAGATTTCAAATTTTGCTAGTTGAGTAAGTTCGGTCTGGACCGTATGAAGTAGCTTTTTATAGTTAATGTCATAGAGGTGGTCTGATTTGGCAGTGAGATAAATCCCCAGATATTGGATCTTGTCGCTGTCCCAATTACAAGGGAACAGAGATTTCATTTTTACTTTAATTTTATAGCTAAGATTGGTTGTGAGAACCTGACATTTGGCTATATTGATTTTATAGTAAGATACGGCGCTAAAGGTATCAATTATCTTGCATACTTCAGGCAAAGATTTAGTCACATCTGAGAGTGTCAAAATGACATCATCCGCAAACAATCCCATTTTATAGTCATTACCAGCTACTGTGATGCCTGTTACGTTTTGGGAACTCCTGATGGCAGCCGCAAATGGTTCCATAATCAGAGTGAAAATTAGAGGTGAAAGGGGGCACCCCTGTCTAGTCCCATTAGTTATAGTAAAGGCATCGGAGAGTACAGAGGAGGTAAATACTTGAGCTGATTGGTTATTATAAAGTGCTAGGATAGCAGATAAAATGGGGCCAGTGAAACCAAATTTTGTTAGGGTAGCCTGTAAATACCCCCAGTGTACCCTATCGAATGCCTTCTCGGCATCTAAAGCTACGAAGGCAGTGGGCAACTTACGGCTCTCGGCTATACGGAGAAGATTAAGTATTCTGCGGGTGCCATCAGGAGCTTGGCGACCTTTTACAAATCCTACTTGATCAGGGGCTATTAAGGATGGTGTTACTTCCGCTATTCTATTGGCAATAATCTTGGCGTATACTTTAAAGGTCCGTATTAAGGAGGGATATTGGCCTAAAGTTTTGAGGTAAGCTGGGTTCCTTTCCTGGTTTTGGTAGGGTGACTATTATAGCTTTAAGCATTTCTGATGTTATTGTTCCTGAAGAGATAGCGTCATTAAAAACTCTGACTAGATGTGGGATTAATACGGTTGAGAAGGTTCTATAGTATTCCGCTGAGAGACCATCAGGTCCAGGTGATTTGTTAAGAGTAAGGGAGTTGAGGACTAGTTCAACTTCTGTGTCTGTAACTGGAGCATTAAGTCGCTCCAACATCTGGGGATCTATTAATGGAATGTTGACCGAATTTAGAAATTTGGATATGTTTTTCAGGGATGGTTGGGGGGTGTTGGAATCTGAGTTAAGATTATAGAGACCACTATAGTACTCTTTGAATATGTTCGCTATATCTTTCGGATGTGATACTTTGGTGCCATTTTTGGGTTCAATTAGATGAGCGATTCTTGTTCTGGCTTGTCGGACTTTAAGTTGTTGGGCCAAGAGTTTTCCCGCTTTATTACCGGAAGAATAAAATGAGGCTTTTAGGTATTTCATATGTCTTTCATAGTTGGCTACTAACGCATATTTAAGGTTCAATCTACATTCTTTAAGATCATCTATCGTATTTTGGGACATGTCTTTCTTATTTTGTGTTTCTAGGAAGCGTATTTTGTTCAGCAGTAGGTCAATTGTTTGAGACTTACGCTTTTTTTCCCTAGCAGCAATTTGTATTAACAGGCCTCTGATGAAGGCTTTGTGAGTACACCAGATAGTGGATGCTGAGGTATCTTCTATGGTATTGAGTGTAAAAAATTCCTCCAGTTGCTTCTGAACTCTCTCTCGGTGATATTTATTGGTGAAGATGTGAGTGTTGTTGCGCCACAGAAATGTAGGGGTTACATTAATTTGTTCTTCTAATTCAATTGTTATGGGCGCATGGTCTGACCAAGTGATGGTCTCAATAGTGGCTGACTTAGTCTTGTACAAGGAAGATAGGTCTGTAAGAATTATATCTATTCTGGAATAGGATCTATGGGGGTTAGAAAAAAACGTAAAGTCTTTTTCGTCTGGATGATGGCATCTCCAGACATCATATAGGGATTCTCTATGTATAGTGGATTGGAGTATAGATTTATGGTGTAATTTGGGGGGGGAGCAGTCAATATGGGAGTCAATCACCGAGTTAAAGTCCCCTAGCAGAAGGAGGTTTCCCCTACAGATGGGTTTAACCTGTTTGAGGAGGTTCCTCAAAAAGGTTATTTGCCCTTGATTTGGGGCATATACTGCTACAATGGTATATAAAACATTATTCAAGGTACATATTAAAATAACATAGCGGCCCTTCTTGTCTGGGATGACTTCCTGTAAAGAAAATGCTATTGAGTGTTTGATTGCAATAAGAACTCCATTATGCTTAGTGTCAGCATTAGCAAAAAATATATGCGGGTACAATCTATGAGAACACTTTGGAGCTTTCGTTGCTGGAAAATGAGTCTCTTGTACACATAGTACATCTCCCCTTAGTTTTTGGGCTGTAGACCATAAAAGGCTTCGTTTAAAAGGGCTGTTTAGACCCTTGGCATTAAGAGAGACAAACTTAATGGTCATCATAAACTAGGGTATGAACAAACGATGCTTCCTGTAGGAATAAACGTTGGGAGCTGACCTTGTTGATTAAGAGATCATCATTTCTAGAAACATGGTCATACTCACAAACAGTAGAGTTAAAGGAAAGGGGATATCGCCATCTAGTGGTAACTGTTAATACGGATGACCAGTTGTAGTTCAGTGTGGATTGCAGATTAGGTAGATCTTCCTGTGAAGAGATGACATGTGGAAGGCAGTAGGATAAGCAAAAAAAATCCTGGATTGAAAAGATGTGGATTGTTCTGTTGGGAAAAGGAAAAAGGAGAGAAAAGAACAGAGAAAAAAAACAGCAAAAAATAACCAAATAGTAAAAAAGAGTCTGGAGCCCGCCCCAGCATCCAGAGGCAGACTAGTCTGCTTGTCATCTGAGGGCGCCTATTCCACGCCAACATGGCGACAGGAAAAGCAAATCTAGGCATTTAAAGGTGCTCCATTCAACCGCAGCGGTAGAAGGGTAAGAGGTGGTTCTCTTTCGGTGGTTCATGGTTATTATGTCGACCAGTCCGTCCGGACTTTAGGAGGATCACGTCGTCTAGGGGCTGGTTCTTCGGCAGGAAGGATGTCCCATTCTCTAAGGAGACGGAGGCCTGATTCTAGTGAGTGAATGTTGAACGGCTTACCTTGATAGGTTATCATGAGTTTTGATGGGGTCCCCCATCTGTAAACAATGCTGTGATTACGCAGAGCTTTGGTGATCGTGAGGAGTTTCCTTCTGTGTTGTATAGTGGCTTGTGAGAGATCCGAGAATAAAGCTATGTTCGCATACTGTCCAGTCATTTGTGGGTTGTTTCTCATAGCTCGCATAGCATCCTCTTTTATATGGTAGTAGTGTATACGTGCCAGAACATCTCTCGGTACATTATCCGGGAGGAAACCTGGCTTAGGCAGTCTATGCGCTCTGTCAATTGTTAGCTCAACATCAGTTGCTTTGGGCAGTAAGGTGCGTAACATTTGGCATACAAATCTACTCAGCTCAACATTGGGAATAGATTCAGGGATTCCGCGAAATTTTATATTATTTCTGCGGGAACGGTCTTCTAAATCTGATAATTTCGCTGCCATTCTCTGCATCTCAGTTTGCTGTTCCTTAAATGCATCCACTAGATTATTGTGTGCTGCAAAAGCATCTTCCATTTTGTGATCTGTGTAGGCCACTCTATGCTGTAATTCTTGCACATCAGCCTTGATAGGATTCAACATTGTCAGCATGTCTGAATGTACAGAATCTCTTAAGGAAATGAGCATATCTCTCATATTAGATATGGTCACAGGCTGGGATGAAGAGGGAAAGTGCTCAAGTGGGGTCTGATTTGCAGCCTCCTGTGCACTGTCCTCCATGTCAGATTCTTCCTCCTGTCTATCTCCCTTCGCTTTTTTAAATTTAGTAGGGCTGCGGGTGGTAGGGCTATCAGGTGGGGAGATGGTGGTTCCCCCCTTAGCAGTATGTTCGATAGCTGTACGTACCGAAGATGTGCTGCTGGAGTCTGAGGAAGCTTCACTTTCCCCTATCTTCTGCATGTGTGCTCCGCCGCCGGCGCCATCTTGGGTCACGCGGCCGCTAGTGGAGGGGAAGTAATCCGTTAATGTCAGCAGATTCTGGCGGTATGAACCCCTCTTACGAACAGCGCCAGGTGTAGCGTCGTCTTGGGAAGTCATGGCTTGTTTTTAAAAATCACCACCGTCGCTGGGTCACTTCGTTTGCGGTATCCTGGAGCAGGAGCTCAGCTATACAGCAGCCGTCTCTCACGCCGGCTAGCCACGCCAAAATGGCAGTTTTAACGGCATGAAAAACGATCGTGTGTACGGGGCATAAGTCTATCTACATATCCCTTGTGGGAAGCAGCAGAACAATGATCTATGGAAGTGCCGTAGGCCAGATCCACCGGCAATCTTGCTTCTCTCCCGAACATAAGTCTGTAAGGTGAATATCCTGTAGCATCGCTGACAGTGCTGTTGTAAGCATGCACAAGGGCCGCTATGTGATTACTCCAATGTTGCTTCTTTTCGCCACTTAAAGTTCCCAGCATGTTGAGCAGGGTTCGTTTGAACCTTTCCGGTTGAGCATCACCTTGAGTAAGATATAGTCTTTTATTGAGATAAGGAGTAGTCCTGGTTTTCTTGATCCCAAAGGCATCTAGGAGTTTTCGTATCAGCTTACTCTCGAAATCCCTCCCCTGATCTGAATGGAGCCTTTGTGGCAGTCCATAATGTATAAAGTACTTTTCCACGAGTATTTTGGCCACAGTAGAGGCCTTCTGGTCCTTGGCTGGAAAAGCCTATGCATACCGGGTGAAATGGTCGGTTACTACCAGAACATTTCCTAGTCCCTTCAGGTCGGACTCGAGGCAGAGGAAATCAATGCACACCAGGTCAAGCGGGCCTTCACTTTGTAAATGGCCCATTGGGGCAGCTTGATGAGGCAGAGTCTTTCTCTGTATGCATCGTGCACATGAATGGCAGTATTCCTCAACTTCAGCCCTCATGCAGGGCCAATAGAAACGGTCTCTAACAAGTTGGAAAGTCCTTTCCGCTCCCAGGTGACCATGGTTGTTATGTAAGGCAATCATGACCGTCTCCCTGTGTTTCTCCGGCAGGAACAACTGCCACTTGTCCTCTTGGTCATCAGAGGGGCCCCTTCGGTAGACCACTCCCTGATGCACCTGTAGCCTGTCCCACTCTTTTTTCAACAGGCGAGCTTCCTTCGAGGGGTGACGTAGGAGTATGTTTGGGTTCTGATTCTCTAATGCTTCTAAGACCAATCTCCCCATAGGGTCTTCCCATTGGTCGGATCTCAACTCCTTTTTGGTCAGTCTGGGTAAGTTGTCTTCCCCCAGTAAGGTTGCTCCACAGTACTGCTTGGGGACTCCTATGATAGTGACCCCTATCTCTTCTGCTCTTGAGCCTCCCTTGGCTTGGAGTTCAGCCCCTTGGCAAAGGGCCTGCACCCCGTCAGGTGCCACTTGGGTCCAGTCTTCAATACTGTGGGTGGGGACATGAGACCTCCTGGACAGGGCGTCGGCATCTCGGTTTCCCGCCCCAGGTCTATATTTCAAGCTGAAACTGAAGGCAGACAACGCCGCCAGCCATCTATGTCCTGTGGCGTCCAGCTTCGCTGTGGTAAACAGGTAGGTAAGGGGGTTGTTATCCGTTTTGACAGTGAAGTCTGCCCGATATAGGTAATCTCGAAGTTTGTCTACTACGGCCCACTTAAGGGCCAGGAACTCCAACTTATAGGTGGGATAAATCTTTTCGGAGGGGGTCAAGCTTCTGCTCACATACGCAACAGGTCTCTGCTGCCCTTCATGCTCTTGGTAGAGTACTCCTCCCAGACCATCATGACTGGCATCCACATGGAGTTCGTAAGGCTTCTTTGGGTCTGCATAGGCCAGAACAGGGGTGGTGGTCAAGCTCTTTTTCAGCATCTGGAAGGCGCCTTCACACTTCTCATTCCACTGGTCCTTGACTGACTCCCCCGGCTTCTTGGGGCCCGAGTCATCCTCTTCCCCCTCCGTCTTCAGCAACTCATTCAAGGGTCTCGCTATTCGAGCAAACCCATCCACGAACCTCCTGTAATAGGAACAGAATCCTAGGAAGGACCTGAGTTCTGTTACGGTGGTAGGTCTTGGCCAGGAGGTGACAGCCTCCAGTTTTTCAGGGTCTGTGGACACCCCATTTTCGGACACTATGTGTCCCAGATAGTTGACTGAAGACTGGTAAAATTGGCATTTTTCAGGTGAGAGCTTGAGTCCTTCTTCACTCAGTCTCTTCAAGACCTTCTCCAGCCTTTCTTCATGTTCCTCCAAAGTTCTGCCAAAGACTATGATGTCATCCAAGTATACAAGGACCTCGATGAGGTTCATGTCTCCCACAGTCTTCTCCATAAGTCTTTGGAATGTGGCTGGAGCTCCAGACAGACCTTGAGGCATCCGGTTGAATTCAAAGAACCCCACTGGGGTTATGAAAGCCGTCTTTTTCTTGTCTTCTGGGTGCATCAGGGTCTGATAATACCCACTCTTTAAGTCCATAACACTGAACCACTTGGCTCCGGACAAGCTCTGCAAGGCATCTTCTATCCTTGGAGTGGTATACTGATCCGGAGTGGTTCTCCTGTTGAGGGTCCTATAGTCAATACACAACCTTAGTGACCCGTTCTTCTTCCGGACCACTACTATGGGGGAGGCATACGGACTTCTAGATTCTTGGATCACACCTGTTCGCTTGAGCTCAGAAAGCTGCTCCCTCAAATCTTCGAGGTCTGCCAATGGAACCCGCCTAACCCTTTCTCTGAAGGGCTTGTCTTCCTGGAGGCGGATTCGATGGGTGGCACTCCTAGCACACCCCACATCAAACTCATCATGTGAGAAGATCCTCTCCCACCGAATCAACTGGTTCCGGGCTCTCTCCCTTCAAGCCCTGGGCAGGTTTGGATTCTCCATGGAAAGCTTCTCCCACACTGTACTCTTTCCATCTGTCTTCCTCACATCTGATGAGGCAACTGGTGTGGCTGGGCTCACCCGGCCCAATAACAGCCTGGCTGGGACTTCCATGGGACCATCCGTGGTGTTTCTGACACTCACAGGCACCTTGCAGTGGGCCTTCTTCAGGGCCCTCACCGGGACCACTTCCGGGACTACCTCCAAGCCCGAAGGTTCTTCTCTTGGGTCGGGTTCCAACATCACAAAAGGGCCCGGCTGCTCCCAAGTGAGTTTCACTGTGGCCTTCAAGCAGGTTACTTCACTGGGTTGCAGCACTATCCCTTTTTTTCCAAGTCTCCAGACCTTCCCTACCCCCTCTTCCGGGGCCTTTTGCTCTAAGATCAGCCGTTGGAAGGCGGTCTTCAACATTGGGTGAATCTCCGTGACTGGGAGGTTCTTCCTTCTTGTTAGCGGGACCAAAAGTCTTCGGACCAGATCCGTGTTGGTTCCTATTATCAAGGAACTCCTGTTAGCTCCAGGCGGTCGGGGGCACACCACAGCCAAGGTGTCGAACACTTCCCCCTTCCCAGCTATGGATGGGTCAAACGTCAGTTTTATGGGTAGATAGCCATCATAAGGAAACTTCTCTGTTCCAATTCCCCATATCTCCAAGTCTTCAATCTTCTGGATGGGTAGGTGACTTAGGTGCCTGTCGTAGAAGTCTCGATACAACAGGGTCACCTGCGCCCCAGTATCCAACAGGGCTCTTGTGTAGACCCCCTCTACTTGAATGGATACAATTGGAGAGGGACCCACCAGTTTCTCTGGGTACTGCTTCGAAGGGGTCTCTTTCCTTGGATCTTTGCATTTCCCTTTTTGACTTTCCTTTCTCCTTTTGTCTTTGGACCTAAGTCTCTCCTGAGCCTGGTATGCATTGATCTCTCTCCTCTGTATGGGTGTAGCTACCCACTGAGGGACATTATTATGTTTCTTTGGAGTGCGTTCCTTCTGAGGAACCCTTGGTTTCTTCTGTGGGGTCCTGGCCCCTTCTCTCATGTGCTTCTTATTCAGTATGGAGTTCCTTGATGATGATGGCCACCCGGTTGACTCCTTCACCGGGGCCCGTTGAAGTTTTCCGGTGGCTTGCGGTTATTCAGTCTCTTCTTCTTGGGACTGGCACATACTTTGGCAAGATGGCCAGCTCCCCCACAATTGAAACAGATCACATTTCCCCAATCTTCCAGGGATGCGGGTGCTGAGGTATTCGGGAACAATTCCTTCCTCAGACTTTCCCTCTCTGGTACCCTTGACTCCTTTTCCATCAAGGAGGTCAACATTCCCAGCACTTGGGACATCTGCGACTTCAAGGTATCCACCTCTGCATCTCTTTCTAAGGTTATAGCCGTCCTGACCATCACCGGAGACGGGTTCACCGTCTCAACTGGTTGGCTCCTCTTTTTCTCCTCCAGCATAGCTTCTTCCTCTCTGACTACTCAAATCAAGTCAGGGTACTCTAGGCTCTTCCCGTCCTGTCTTGTACGTAGCGCCAGTGTGATGGGATCCAGGGGTTGAGATCCTCTCATCACCTGTTGGACCCGGGCCTCATCCACCTTCTTCGGGTCAATCCCCTTCTTTAGGATCATCTTGTGCAGTATTTTATCTAGGCGCATCATGAACTCTGATAGCTTCTCCCCTGCCTTTTGATAGCAATGCTCCAGTTGGTAGGTAAGTTCAGTGATCTTCTCTGTTCCGCCGAACACATTCTGCAGAATGTCTAGATAGTCCTGCGCAATACAGTCTGTCTTACTCATCTTGAGGTTGCGTACGGCCTCTAAAGCAGGCCCCTTCAAGCTCTCAGCAATTCTCTGCTTCCTTCTGTGGTCTGGGACTTCCCACTCCTCTAGAGCCTGAGTTGCACCGTCTAACCACTCCTCAAATCCTTCTTCGCCTGAAGGTACAGGTTTCCTTCCTGAAAACATTCTGAGTTTCCGGTATCCTGATATTTGATAATCTGCCAGGTCTTTCTTGCATTGCGCTATGATTTCCCCTAGAACCGCTCAGAATTCTGTGCTGAGGGTGCCCTGCGGCGACCCGGGACTCTCTTCTTTCTTTACATCTTTTAGGTTGGGTGGGGCGCGTATTAGCTTATAAGTTTGTTTATCTGCCGTTTCTATGCTTGGCTTCTTGAAGTCTTCTGGGACTCCATCCTTCCATTTTATCAGTACATATGTCAAAGGAGGTTCTGATCTGACATCCACTATCCATGCCTTCTGTTGTGGGGACAGTGACATCACTAACTGTTTCACTACATCTTCTTGCCAGATCCCTGGGAGTTCTATGATCACTGCCCCATTTGGATCTGTGTTGACTGCTGCGCACCACTTCACTACTTCTAGTGGGTCCATGCTGGTACTTTTTGGCTGCTATTTGCTGCAACAGGATCCCAGACTCACGAGCCCCCACGTGTAGCGCTACCCCCAGTTAAGAGAGCCGCTGGTTTGATTTCGGGCCCTGCACACAGCACCGCCAACCCCCGGCAATCTTACTCGACCCACTCTGGCACAGTCAGTCTAGGGTTAAACTCCTATCACTCTCAGATGTATTGTACTTAATAATCTCTAAACAGTCAGACAACACGCTGAGGCAAGAATATAATTATATATCAGCTTTACTGGTAACGAAGGATTCAAGGTATAACATGCAACATATACACGGGCCTGCAGAGCCCTGCATCAATCAATGTACTAGGTGCAGCACAATAATATGGCGCCGCGCAGTGTCCACCACGCGGAGCTATTATGGCGTGCGCTCTCCTATGGCGTAGTAACACAAACTTCCTAACTCCCCGCCTAAGTCAGGCCTGACATGGGATGGAACTGAGTCTCTTTTCCCTAAGGAAGGAAGGTTTCTTCACCGGCCAGCTTTCGTTGGTGCACTTGAAGAAATAACCATTTGTAATCCACATTGGGTGGTAACTTGAAATAACAGGGCAAAACGGGGGGGGGGTAGGTACTTCAACTCTGTCCCGCTACCGGACCCCCCAAGAACACTGGTGAGTGAACAGCGGGCCTAGGCAGTCTACAGGCCTGAACACAACTCAGTCTATTGATATGGGCAGGTGCCCGCTCACCACTCCAGGCTCCCAGCCTGGGACTTCCACCGCATGTGTGTCGCACACAGCGTCTGCTCCGATCGAGTCCCCGATCCAACTCACGTCCTATCACGATGGGTCAGGATCCACCCAGGCTCCGCAGTATGGTGGAAGGCTCTTCGGACTTCAAGCAAGGCCTCAGGCTTCAGGCCTTGCCCCACAGCCGATCCGCACAGGATGACTTGTTGCTTGAAGCGCCGTATCCCAAGAGAGCGAGACCCACCTCGCCTCTCACTTAAGTAACCCCTCCCATGAGTCTCTGCGGTGGAACCTCCGCCCTGGGGCCAAATGGGGTTCTGGGTAACATAGTCCTGGGGCCTTAAAGGAGACCCCGCTACAATGGAATCCAGCTCTATATGAATTTTTTGTTTGCACTATTGCACAATATTCACATGTGATGTAATTTTGCATATGTGTCTTCAGACTTTATTCACAGTTATTATTATTTATATATAATTGATTGTCTGCATATTAGCATATTTGTCGCACAAATGCACTTTATATATATATATATATATTTTTTTTTTAACGCTGCACTCTTTTTACATATAACAAACACAATGTGCTTAACCACCTCAATGCAGGGCACTTTCACCCCTTCCCGACCAGGCCATTTCTTAGCTTTCAGCGTTGTCACACTTTGAATGACAATTGCGCGGTCATGCAACACTGTACCCAAATGATTTTTTTTATATTTTTCAAAACACAAATAGAGCTTTCTTTTGGTTGTATTTAATCAATGCTGGGATTTTTTTTCTGTCAGTAAATTTTTTAAATAAGTAATTTTTCTCCTTCACTGATGTGCGCTGATGAGGCTGCACTGATAGACTGAACTAATGGGCACTGATGAGGTGGCACTTATGGGTACTGATGAGGCAGCACTTATTAAATGGCACTGATGAGGAGGCATTAATATGCCGCACTGATGGGCAATGATAGGTGGCACTGCTATGCGCCACTGATGAGCACTAATAGGTGGCACTGGTGGGCACTGATAGGCGGCAGTGGTGGGCACTGGTGGGCACTAATAGACAGCACTGTTGGTCACGATTGTTGCGCTGCGTTCCCCCGCGGGCATGATTGCGGGCGTTCTGGGGTGCCACCATATGAAGTCCTCCCAGAACGAGAGCCGCACCATCCCTCCGTCATTTGACGGTGGGCGGGCGGCAAGCGGTTAAGCTGATAACATACAAACAATTCTAATTGTCTCTATTGAAAACACCCATTAAACATCCACAGTGCTGGGGGAAAAAGTACATGAACCCATAGACTAAATACTTCAACACAAGCTATTTGGAGTCCGTAGTGTGTACACCTGGACTCCAAATAATTAAATTAGTTTGGAGGTGTGGTTTAGCGCTACTTTGACTGATAACGCAAATCAGAGGCGTAACTAGAAACTTCAGGGCCCCGGTGCAAGAAATCATGAAGGCCCCCCCCCCCCGAAAAGCATGATTTTGATACTTTATCTTTGTCTATACTTTACTGCAGGTAGACACCCTCTTAGTGCAGACCCCTGCAGTATAGACACCCTCTTAGTGCAGACCCCCACAGTATAGACACCCCCCTTAGTGCATACCCCCGCAGTATAGACACCCCCTTAGTGTAGACCCTCGCAGTATAGACACCCCCCTTAGTGCAGACCCCCACAGTATAGACACCCCCCTTAGTGCAGACCCCTGCAGTATAGACACCCCCTTTAGTGCAGACCCCCGCAGTATAGACACCCTCTTAGAGCAGACCACCGCAGTATAGACACCCCCCTTAGTGCAGACCCCCGCAGTATAGACACCCTCTTAGTGCAGACCCCCGCAGTATAGACACCCTCTTAGTGCAGACCCTTGTAGTATAGACACCCCCCTTAGTGCAGACCCCCGCAGTATAGACACCCCCCTTAGTGCAGACCCCCGCAGTATAGACACCCCCCTTAGTGCAGACCCCCGCAGTATAGACACCCTCTTAGTGCAGACCCCCGCAGTATAGACACCCTCTTAGTGCAGACCCCCGCAGTATAGACACCCTCTTAGTGCAGACCCCCGCAGTATAGACACCCTCTTAGTGCAGACCCTCGCAGTATTGACACCCCCTTAGTGCAGACCCACAGTGTATTACACAGCCCCCTTAGTACAGAACCCTGCAGTATAGACACCCCACTTGGTGCAGACCCCCGCAGTATATACACACCCCCTTAGTACAGACCCCTATACATACAGTATATACACACACACACTATACATACACACACACACACACACACACACACACACACACACACACACTATACACGCAGTATATACACATAGACACAGTCACACACCAGCATTTTTTACCCAAAAATCAGCCTGATTGAACACACTGCTGCCCCCATCTCCTGGCATGCTGAGACTTGTAGTGCCCCAGCAGCTCACAGACACATTAGTTGGTAATACAGGAGAGGAGGGGACTGTTCTTGTTTAGTGGTGGGCAGCTAATGAGTAGGAGATGTAGTTAGTAGAGATTGGGGGAGACATTCATGTTCTTACTCCAGCAGCAGTGCTCTTCTCACACACAAAATCAATCTAACAGCCTCAGAGACAGGAGGAGCCATGCTGGAGATAACACATCCTCTCCCTCACTGCTCACCAGGCTAATCCATTGACAAGAATCCATTAAGTAAAGCTCAGACAGCTTACCTTATCAGGCAGCAGTCCGTCCCACACTGCAGGCTGTGTCCCCACCTCCCTCTCCTCTCCTCATCTCCTGCTCTTGGGTCAAAAAAGCTGCGCTGTGGAAGGGGGCGTGTACAGCATGTTCCTATTGGCTGAGGGGCAGTGAAGAGGCGGGGCAGCTATAATCTGACTGAATGGTCAATCCTCCCCTGCCAGCAACGCCGTGACGAGTGGGTGGCGGGCCCCCGGGACTTGGCAGAACTACAGGGCCCAGTCGCAACTGCGACTGCTGCGACCATGAAAATTCCGCCACTGACGCAAATATAGACAATCAAGATTGTTGTTCATAAGAAGCATCAGTTGATGTGAACCATGCCTCAAAAAAAGGAGCTCCCTGAGGACATATGATCAAGAATAATTGGTCTGCATAAGACTGAAAAGGGATACAAAGCAAAATCAAAGTGTTTAGGCATACATCTATTGGCAGACAAATTGCCTATGAATGCAGACAGTACCGTGGCTACTCCTCCTAGAAGTGGGCACCCAGCCAAGATGACTCCCAAGGCACTAGGGATGAGCTTCGAGTTCGAGTTGAACTCATGTTCAACTCGAACATAACCTGTTCGCCCGTTCGCTGAACAGCGAACAATTTGTTGTGGGGTGTTCACGGCAAATTCGAACACCCTGTAAAAGTCTATGGGAGAAATCTAAAGTGCTAATTTTAAAAGCTTATATGCAAGTTATTGTCATAAAAAGTGGTTGGGGACCCGGGTCCTGCCCCAGGGGACATGTATCAATGCAAAAAAATAGTTTTAAAAATTGACGTTTTTTCGGGAGCAGTGATTTTAATAATGCTTAAAGTGAAACAATAAAAGTGAAATATTCCTTTAAATTTCGTACCTGGGGGGTGTGTATAGTATGCCTGTAAAGTAGTGCTTGTTTCCCGTGCTTAGAACTGTCCCTGCACAAAATGTCATTTCTGAAGGAAAAAAAAGTCACCGCTGAAATCTTTTATTTATTTGTATTTTTTAAATTTTTAATAAAGGACTTATCCCAACTAAGTCTTTGTGTTTATTTTTTATTTTTTACACTTTCTTTGTGAAATGGTAGGGGTACAATGTACAACTTACCAATTCACAAGGGGGGCGGGATCTGGGGGTTCCCCTTTGTTAAAGGGGTCTTCCAGATTCCGATAAGCCCCCCGCCTGCAGACCCCCACGACCACCGGGCAAGGGTTGTGGGGATGAGGCCCTTGTCCCCATCAACATGGGGACATGGTGCTTTGGGGTACAGACCAAAGCATCCTCCCCATGTTGAGGGCATGTGGCCTGGTATGGTTCAGGAATGGGGGCGCTCTCTCGCCCCCCCTCTTTTCCTGCGGCCTGCCAGGTTGCGTGCTCTGATAAGGATCTGGTATGTATTTTTGGGGGGAACTCCCCGCCATTTTTTTTTTACATTTGGCGCAGGGTTCCCCTTAATTTTTTTTTTTTATCAATGACTTTCAATTACTTTTCTCTGTATTGCCGGGTGCTGACAATTCATTACAGCCGCGAGTACTTTTAAATGACTTTTTTCCTTCAGAAAGGACATTTTGTGCAGGGACAGTTCTAAGCACGCGAAACAAGCGCTACTTTACAGGCATACTATACACACACCCCAGGTATGAAATTTAAAGGAATATTTAACTTTTATTGTTTCACTTTAAGCATTATTTAAATCACTGCTCCCGAAAAAACAGGCGTTTTTAAAACTTTTTCTTGCATTGATACATGTCCCCTGGGGCAGGACCCGGGTCCCCAAACACTTTTTATGACAATAACTTGAATATAAGCCTTTAAAATGTATCACTTTAGATTTTTCATGTTCGTGGCCCATAGACTTTAACGGTGTTCGGATGTTCGAACAAATTTATTGCCTGTTCGCATGTAGGGATGAGCTTCGTGTTCGAATCCAACCCAATACGGGCCGTTCGCGCCAAATTCGAGTGGCACGTCACGCCCATAATTCACTGCGGCATCGCAGTGCATTGCTGGCTGATGATTGGCCAAGCATGCACTATGACCCGCATGCTTGGCCAATCACAGCGCGGAAAAATCGGAGAGCCGTAATTGGCCAAAGCCAGGGTGGCTTTGGCCAATTATGGCTCAGGGGGTTTAGTACACGCCCCGCACTATATAAGGCCGCCGGCTTGGCGGCCTTGTGTAGTGTGTAGGGATGAGCTTCGTGTTCGAGTCGAACATACGTTCGACTCGAACATCGGCTGTTCGATCGTTCGACGAAGATCGAACGATTTGGGCCGTTCGCGCCAAATTCGAGTGACGCGAACGGCCCACAATGCACTACGCCATCGCAGTGTCATCCAGGCGCTGTGATTGGCCAAGCATGCACTGTGACCCCGCATGCTTGGCCAATCACAGCGCCGGCAGCGAGGAGAGCAATGATTGGCCACAGGCAGGATGCCTGTGGCCAATTATTGCTGAGGGTGTTTAGTACACGCCCCACACTATAAAAGGCCGCCAGCACGGCGGCCTAGTGTAGTGTGTTCCGGAGCAGGGAAAGACAAGCATAGGCAGGGACAGTGACATTTATTTCTTTCTTGCTTAACCTGGATTCCTTTAGTTTAGGGAAAGAGAAGGATAGGTAGGGAGAGTGTCAGTGTGTTTTACTGTGCGAGTCCTTGTTTCTAGGGACAAAGAAGGAAAGTGAGGGGATTTCTCCTTGTGCTATAGTGTGCTTTAAAAAAACATTTTTTCTAGGGACAGAAAACTGTAGGTAGGGAGAGTGTCAGTTTCTTTCACTGTGCCAGTCCTTGTTTCTAGGGACAAAGAAGGAAAGTGAGGGGAATTCTCCTTGTGCTATAGTGTGCTTTAAAAAAACATTTTTTCTAGGGACAGAAAACTGTAGGTAGGGAGAGTGGCAGTTTCTTTCACTGTGCCAGTCCTTGTTTCTAGGGACAAAGAAGGAAAGTGAGGGGATTTCTCCTTGTGCTATAGTGTGCTTTAAAAAAAATTTTTTCTAGGGACAGAAAACTGTAGGTAGGGAGAGTGTCAGTTTCTTTCACTGTGCCAGTCCTTGTTTCTAGGGACAAAGAAGGAAAGTGAGGGGAATTCTCCTTGTGCTATAGTGTGCTTTAAAAAAACATTTTTTCTAGGGACAGAAAACTGTAGGTAGGGAGAGTGTCAGTTTCTTTCACTGTGCCAGTCCTTGTTTCTAGGGACAAAGAAGGAAAGTGAGGGGAATTCTCCTTGTGCTATAGTGTGCTTTAAAAAAACATTTTTTCTAGGGACAGAAAACTGTAGGTAGGGAGAGTGTCAGTTTCTTTCACTGTGCCAGTCCTTGTTTCTAGGGACAAAGAAGGAAAGTGAGGGGATTTCTCCTTGTGCTATAGTGTGCTTTAAAAAAACATTTTTTCTAGGGACAGAAAACTGTAGGTAGGGAGAGTGTCAGTTTCTTTCACTGTGCCAGTCCTTGTTTCTAGGGACAAAGAAGGAAAGTGAGGGGATTTCTCCTTGTGCTATAGTGTGCTTTAAAAAAACATTTTTTCTAGGGACAGAAAACTGTAGGTAGGGAGAGTGTCAGTTTCTTTCACTGTGCCAGTCCTTGTTTCTAGGGACAAAGAAGGAAAGTGAGGGGAATTCTCCTTGTGCTATAGTGTGCTTTAAAAAAACATTTTTTCTAGGGACAGAAAACTGTAGGTAGGGAGAGTGTCAGTTTCTTTCACTGTGCCAGTCCTTGTTTCTAGGGACAAAGAAGGAAAGTGAGGGGAATTCTCCTTGTGCTATAGTGTGCTTTAAAAAAACATTTTTTCTAGGGACAGAAAACTGTAGGTAGGGAGAGTGTCAGTTTCTTTCACTGTGCCAGTCCTTGTTTCTAGGGACAAAGAAGGAAAGTGAGGGGATTTCTCCTTGTGCTATAGTGTGCTTTAAAAAAAAACATTTTTTCTAGGGACAGAAAACTGTAGGTAGGGAGAGTGTCAGTTTCTTTCACTGTGCCAGTCCTTGTTTCTAGGGACAAAGAAGGAAAGTGAGGGGAATTCTCCTTGTGCTATAGTGTGCTTTAAAAAAACATTTTTTCTAGGGACAGAAAACTGTAGGTAGGGAGAGTGTCAGTTTCTTTCACTGTGCCAGTCCTTGTTTCTAGGGACAAAGAAGGAAAGTGAGGGGAATTCTCCTTGTGCTATAGTGTGCTTTAAAAAAACATTTTTTCTAGGGACAGAAAACTGTAGGTAGGGAGAGTGTCAGTTTCTTTCACTGTGCCAGTCCTTGTTTCTAGGGACAAAGAAGGAAAGTGAGGGGAATTCTCCTTGTGCTATAGTGTGCTTTAAAAAAACATTTTTTCTAGGGACAGAAAACTGTAGGTAGGGAGAGTGTCAGTTTCTTTCACTGTGCCAGTCCTTGTTTCTAGGGACAAAGAAGGAAAGTGAGGGGATTTCTCCTTGTGCTATAGTGTGCTTTAAAAAAACATTTTTTCTAGGGACAGAAAACTGTAGGTAGGGAGAGTGTCAGTTTGTTTCACTGTGCCAGTCCTTGTTTCTAGGGACAAAGAAGGAAAGTGAGGGGATTTCTCCTTGTGCTATAGTGTGCTTTAAAAAAACATTTTTTCTAGGGACAGAAAACTGTAGGTAGGGAGAGTGTCAGTTTCTTTCACTGTGCCAGTCCTTGTTTCTAGGGACAAAGAAGGAAAGTGAGGGGAATTCTCCTTGTGCTATAGTGTGCTTTAAAAAAACATTTTTTCTAGGGACAGAAAACTGTAGGTAGGGAGAGTGTCAGTTTCGTTCACTGTGCCAGTCCTTGTTTCTAGGGACAAAGAAGGAAAGTGAGGGGAATTCTCCTTGTGCTATAGTGTGCTTTAAAAAAACATTTTTTCTAGGGACAGAAAACTGTAGGTAGGGAGAGTGTCAGTTTCTTTCACTGTGCCAGTCCTTGTTTCTAGGGACAAAGAAGGAAAGTGAGGGGATTTCTCCTTGTGCTATAGTGTGCTTTAAAAAAAACATTTTTTCTAGGGACAGAAAACTGTAGGTAGGGAGAGTGTCAGTTTCTTTCACTGTGCCAGTCCTTGTTTCTAGGGACAAAGAAGGAAAGTGAGGGGAATTCTCCTTGTGCTATAGTGTGCTTTAAAAAAACATTTTTTCTAGGGACAGAAAACTGTAGGTAGGGAGAGTGTCAGTTTCTTTCACTGTGCCAGTCCTTGTTTCTAGGGACAAAGAAGGAAAGTGAGGGGAATTCTCCTTGTGCTATAGTGTGCTTTAAAAAAACATTTTTTCTAGGGACAGAAAACTGTAGGTAGGGAGAGTGTCAGTTTCTTTCACTGTGCCAGTCCTTGTTTCTAGGGACAAAGAAGGAAAGTGAGGGGAATTCTCCTTGTGCTATAGTGTGCTTTAAAAAAACATTTTTTCTAGGGACAGAAAACTGTAGGTAGGGAGAGTGTCAGTTTCTTTCACTGTGCCAGTCCTTGTTTCTAGGGACAAAGAAGGAAAGTGAGGGGATTTCTCCTTGTGCTATAGTGTGCTTTAAAAAAACATTTTTTCTAGGGACAGAAAACTGTAGGTAGGGAGAGTGTCAGTTTGTTTCACTGTGCCAGTCCTTGTTTCTAGGGACAAAGAAGGAAAGTGAGGGGATTTCTCCTTGTGCTATAGTGTGCTTTAAAAAAACATTTTTTCTAGGGACAGAAAACTGTAGGTAGGGAGAGTGTCAGTTTCTTTCACTGTGCCAGTCCTTGTTTCTAGGGACAAAGAAGGAAAGTGAGGTGAATTCTCCTTGTGCTATAGTGTGCTTTAAAAAAACATTTTTTCTAGGGACAGAAAACTGTAGGTAGGGGGAGTGTCAGTTTCTTTCACTGTGCCAGTCCTTGTTTCTAGGGACAAAGAAGGAAAGTGAGGGGAATTCTCCTTGTGCTATAGTGTGCTTTAAAAAAACATTTTTTCTAGGGACAGAAAACTGTAGGTAGGGAGAGTGTCAGTTTCTTTCACTGTGCCAGTCCTTGTTTCTAGGGACAAAGAAGGAAAGTGAGGGGATTTCTCCTTGTGCTATAGTGTGCTTTAAAAAAACATTTTTTCTAGGGACAGAAAACTGTAGGTAGGGAGAGTGTCAGTTTCTTTCACTGTGCCAGTCCTTGTTTTTAGGGACAAAGAAGGAAAGTGAGGGGAATTCTCCTTGTGCTATAGTGTGCTTTAAAAAAACATTTTTTCTAGGGACAGAAAACTGTAGGTAGGGAGAGTGTCAGTTTCTTTCACTGTGCCAGTCCTTGTTTCTAGGGACAAAGAAGGAAAGTGAGGGGATTTCTCCTTGTGCTATAGTGTGCTTTAAAAAAACATTTTTTCTAGGGACAGAAAACTGTAGGTAGGGAGAGTGTCAGTTTCTTTCACTGTGCCAGTCCTTGTTTCTAGGGACAAAGAAGGAAAGTGAGGGGAATTCTCCTTGTGCTATAGTGTGCTTTAAAAAAACATTTTTTCTAGGGACAGAAAACTGTAGGTAGGGAGAGTGTCAGTTTCTTTCACTGTGCCAGTCCTTGTTTCTAGGGACAAAGAAGGAAAGTGAGGGGATTTCTCCTTGTGCTATAGTGTGCTTTAAAAAAACATTTTTTCTAGGGACAGAAAACTGTAGGTAGGGAGAGTGTCAGTTTCTTTCACTGTGCCAGTCCTTGTTTCTAGGGACAAAGAAGGAAAGTGAGGGGAATTCTCCTTGTGCTATAGTGTGCTTTAAAAAAACATTTTTTCTAGGGACAGAAAACTGTAGGTAGGGAGAGTGTCAGTTTCTTTCACTGTGCCAGTCCTTGTTTCTAGGGACAAAGAAGGAAAGTGAGGGGAATTCTCCTTGTGCTATAGTGTGCTTTAAAAAAAAAAATTTTCTAGGGACAGAAAACTGTAGGTAGGGAGAGTGTCAGTTTCTTTCACTGTGCCAGTCCTTGTTTCTAGGGACAAAGAAGGAAAGTGAGGGGAATTCTCCTTGTGCTATAGTGTGCTTTAAAAAAACATTTTTTCTAGGGACAGAAAACTGTAGGTAGGGAGAGTGTCAGTTTCTTTCACTGTGCCAGTCCTTGTTTCTAGGGACAAAGAAGGAAAGTGAGGGGATTTCTCCTTGTGCTATAGTGTGCTTTAAAAAAACATTTTTTCTAGGGACAGAAAACTGTAGGTAGGGAGAGTGTCAGTTTCTTTCACTGTGCCAGTCCTTGTTTCTAGGGACAAAGAAGGAAAGTGAGGGGATTTCTCCTTGTGCTATAGTGTGCTTTAAAAAAACATTTTTTCTAGGGACAGAAAACTGTAGGTAGGGAGAGTGTCAGTTTCTTTCACTGTGCCAGTCCTTGTTTCTAGGGACAAAGAAGGAAAGTGAGGGGAATTCTCCTTGTGCTATAGTGTGCTTTAAAAAAACATTTTTTCTAGGGACAGAAAACTGTAGGTAGGGAGAGTGTCAGTTTCTTTCACTGTGCCAGTCCTTGTTTCTAGGGACAAAGAAGGAAAGTGAGGGGAATTCTCCTTGTGCTATAGTGTGCTTTAAAAAAAAAAAAATTCTAGGGACAGAAAACTGTAGGTAGGGAGAGTGTCAGTTTCTTTCACTGTGCCAGTCCTTGTTTCTAGGGACAAAGAAGGAAAGTGAGGGGAATTCTCCTTGTGCTATAGTGTGCTTTAAAAAAACATTTTTTCTAGGGACAGAAAACTGTAGGTAGGGAGAGTGTCAGTTTCTTTCACTGTGCCAGTCCTTGTTTCTAGGGACAAAGAAGGAAAGTGAGGGGAATTCTCCTTGTGCTATAGTGTGCTTTAAAAAAACATTTTTTCTAGGGACAGAAAACTGTAGGTAGGGAGAGTGTCAGTTTCTTTCACTGTGCCAGTCCTTGTTTCTAGGGACAAAGAAGGAAAGTGAGGGGAATTCTCCTTGTGCTATAGTGTGCTTTAAAAAAACATTTTTTCTAGGGACAGAAAACTGTAGGTAGGGAGAGTGTCAGTTTCTTTCACTGTGCCAGTCCTTGTTTCTAGGGACAAAGAAGGAAAGTGAGGGGAATTCTCCTTGTGCTATAGTGTGCTTTAAAAAAACATTTTTTCTAGGGACAGAAAACTGTAGGTAGGGAGAGTGTCAGTTTCTTTCACTGTGCCAGTCCTTGTTTCTAGGGACAAAGAAGGAAAGTGAGGGGATTTCTCCTTGTGCTATAGTGTGCTTTAAAAAAACATTTTTTCTAGGGACAGAAAACTGTAGGTAGGGAGAGTGTCAGTTTCTTTCACTGTGCCAGTCCTTGTTTCTAGGGACAAAGAAGGAAAGTGAGGGGAATTCTCCTTGTGCTATAGTGTGCTTTAAAAAAACATTTTTTCTAGGGACAGAAAACTGTAGGTAGGGAGAGTGTCAGTTTCTTTCACTGTGCCAGTCCTTGTTTCTAGGGACAAAGAAGGAAAGTGAGGGGAATTCTCCTTGTGCTATAGTGTGCCAAAGCATTCCTCATCAACCATCTTTGAAATCCTTGTTTTTTGGACAGTCAGGGAAATTGTCGTTGTGCTATTCTGTGCAAAAGCAATAATCCTCAACCATATTTAGAAATCCTTAAGTAAAGGGACAGAGAAGGACACCTGAAGGTAGCCCTTATTGCTTTTTTTCCCATCTCCCTGCAGGCCATCTATTAGAATGTCTGGAAGGCAAACAAGGAGAGGCAGACAGTCAGGAGGCAATAAAAGAGGGCAAGCAGGCTCTGTGTCTGGGGGCAACAGTGCTGGTCGTGGACGCGGTGCATTGTCATCAGCACATGGCCATGGGACACGCTTGTCCGTCTTTTCGGCAGCTGGACATGTTGAGCCACATCATGCCGAAGACTTGGTAGAGTGGATGACCAAGCCCTCCTCCTCCTCCTCATCCTCTCTCACCCAGGCTCAGGGTACTGGCAAAGCAGCTGCCAAAGCGTCCTCTTCCCTGGTATCAATGTCAGACTCATCATCAGTCACTCCTTCCCTAGACCCACCATGTCCTCCTCCTGAGGAGTCCCCCGAACTGTTTGAGCACAGTGTTGGGTACATGCTCCAGGAGGATGCCCAGCGTTTCGAAGGGTCTGATGATGAAACCCAGCTACAGGAAGGCAGTAGCGTGAGAGCAGACAGAGGGGATGCTCAAGAAGGACACCAATCTGGCAGTCATGTTCCAGCAGCTGCAGCATACTGCCAGATTGGCTCCAGTGATGAGGAGGGAGGGGATGATGAGGTCACTGACTCCACGTGGGTGCCTAATAGGAGAGAGGAGGAGGAGGAGGATGAGGAGGAGGCACATCTCCAACGAGGCAGGATGCCCTTTGGTGGCCAGCGTAAGGGCAGTACACCGACGGAATCACACCGCAGAGCTCCGCCTGTGCAGGGCGCTGCCTCTGCCCGTCATTCAAAAAGTTCCTTGGTGTGGGCCTTTTTTGAGGCTAGTGCATCAGATCGCACAGCTGCTGTTTGCAACATATGTCTCAAGCGTATATCGCGTGGCCAAAACATCAGCCGCTTGGGTACCACATGCCTGACCAGACATATGTTGACCTGCCATGCAGCTCGTTGGCAAGCCTACCTCAAAGACCCACACCAAAGAACAAAGCGGACCTCTCCTTGCACCGCATCAGCTGGGATCTCCAACCCCACTATAACTTCAGTCCTCTCTGAAACATGCACTGAGAGGAATGAAGGTGTAGAATTAGGTGTGTCACAGCCAAGTACTTGCGGCCACTCTGCTAGCAGTACACCGACGTCCGATTCTAGCAGGCAAATTTCCCTGCCCCAGCTGCTGGACCGTCGAAAGAAGTTCACTCCCAGCCATCCACATGCCCAGCGGTTGAATGCTAGCTTGGCTAAATTGCTAGCGCTTCAACTGCTGCCTTTTCAGTTGGTAGACTCGGCCCCCTTCCGTGAGTTTGTGCAATGTGCGGTTCCTCAGTGGCAGGTTCCCAAACGCCACTTTTTCTCACGGAAGGCTATTCCGGCTCTCTACCGGCATGTGGAAGGCAATGTCTTGGCCTCGCTGGACAGGGCGGTCAGCGGTAAGGTGCATATTACCGCTGACTCATGGTCCAGCAGGCATGGACAGGGACGTTACCTTTCTTTCACGGCCCATTGGGTCACTCTTTTGGCAGCTGGGAAGGATGCAGGACAAGGTGCAGTAGTGTTGGAGGTTGTTCCACCGCCACGCCTCCAAAATGCTACTACTGGTTGTGACACACCTCTCTCCTCCACCCCCTCCTCTTCTTCTTCCTCCATGGCCTCTTCCTGTGGTTTGTCCTATGAACCAGCGGTGCTCCGTAGCCGTTCACGGGGCTACGCAAGTACGCAGGCAAAAAGATGCCATGCCGTGCTTGCGCTGGTGTGTTTGGGGGACAGAAGCCACACTGGGGCAGAGGTCCTGTCTGCTCTGCAGGGCCAGGCCGAGAGGTGGTTGACGCCACGCCAGCTTAAGCCAGGAATGGTGGTTTGCGACAATGGCACCAACCTCCTCTCCGCCCTCCGACAGGGACAACTGACCCATGTGCCCTGTGTGGCTCACGTCCTTAACCTGGTGGTGCAGCGGTTCTTGGGCAGGTACCCGGGCTTACAGGATGTCCTGAGGCAGGCCAGGAAAGTCTGTGTGCATTTCCGCAGATCTTATAATGCCAGTGCTCGCCTGGCTGAGCTGCAAAAGGAGTTGAACCTGCCCAAGAACCGCCTTATATGTGACATGCCCACCAGGTGGAACTCAACGTTGGCCATGCTGCAGCGGCTGCACACGCAGCAGAGGGCCATCAATGAGTACCTGTGCGACTACGGCACCAGGACAGGGTCAGGGGAGCTTGGTTTTTTTTCTCCACGCCAGTGGGGCATGATCAGGGATGCATGCACTGTCCTGGCACCATTTGAGGAGGCCACGAGGATGGTGAGCAGTGACAGTGCATGCATCAGTGACACTGTACCTCTTGTCCACCTGTTGGAGCACACGCTGCGTGGAATAATGGACAGGGCACTTGAGGCAGAACAGAGGCAGGAAGAGGAGGACTTCCTTGCCTCTCAAGGCCCCCTTTACCCAGACAGTGTTCCTTCTGTCCCACCCATCGCACAGGAAGAGGAGGAGGAGGAGGAGGAGGATTGTGTCAGCATGGAGGTGGAGGCTGGCACTCAGCATCATCAGCAGCAGTCTTTTAGGGATGATTTACAGTCCCAAGAAACCAGTGGACTTGTACGTGGCTGGGAGGAGGTGGCTGCGGATCATGTCGTCCTTAGTGACCCAGAGGACTCCGGAGCGAATGCCTCAGCAAACCTACGCTGCATGGCCTCCCTGATCCTGCAAAGTCTGCGGAAGGATCCTCGTATTCTTCGGATCAAGGAGAGGGACCATTACTGGCTGGCCACTCTCCTTGATCCACGGTACAAGGGTAAGGTTGCGGACCTTATGTTACCTTCGCAGAGGGAGCAGAGGATGAGACAACTCCGGGAGGCCTTGCAGAAAGGTCTGTGCAACGCGTTCCCAGAGACTGGGAGGTTACAAACTCCTGGTCCTGGACAACGAGTTGCTGAGGCTTCGGCCAGTCAAAGAAGGAGCGGTGGGGAAGGTGGCCGTCTGACCGATGCGTTCAGACAATTCTTTAGTCCGCAGCCCCAAAGTATGATCGGTTCCAGCAACCATTGCCAGCGTCTGATAAACATGGTGCAGGAATATCTAGGGGCAAGGTCAGACTTGGACACCTTCCCCACCGAAAATCCTCTGGCTTACTGGGTCTTGAGGATGGATCACTGGCCAGAGCTTGCACAGTATGCAATTGAGCTACTGGCCTGTCCTGCATCCAGCGTTCTTTCGGAACGCACATTCAGTGCTGCTGGAGGATTTGTCACGGATCACAGGGTGCGCCTGTCCACCGACTCGGTTGATCGACTGACTTTCATCAAGATGAACCAGTCTTGGATCACCACCAGCTACCACACACCTGATGCTGATATAACAGACTAATTGATTTTAACATGTCACATCCCTTCAAGACTGATGCTGATGCTGAGTGCCTGTGCTGTTATGTTGACTGGCTATCCTCCTCCTCCGAGTCCTCAATGATACGATTGATGATGATAGCTTGGAAGATCATTTTTGTTTATGGGTGCCGCCACCAGTGGCTAAGGCCCAATTTTTCAGCCCCTGTTTTACAGGGGCGTGTAATTACAATTTTTTTAGCAATAATTTGCCATAGGGCTCATTGCTGTGCTCCAAGTACAGTATCTGTGAGGGGTTGGAGTGTTGTGGCACCAGTGCCTAAGGCCCAATTTTTCAGCCCCTGTTTAACAGGGGCGTGTCATTACAATTTTTGAAGCAATACTTTGCAACAGGGCTCATTGCTGTGCTCCAAGTAACGTATCTGTGAGGGGTTGTAGTGTTGTGCCACCAGTGCCTAAGGCCCAATTTTTCAGCCCCTGTTCAACAGGGGCATGCAATTACAATTCTTGATCTAATAATTCACAGCAGGGCCCATTGCTGCACCCACCAAGAGTAACTCTGAGGGCTTACAGTGTTGTGGCAACGCCACCACCACCACCACCACCACGAAAGGCCCAATTTTTCAGCCCCTGTTCAAAAGGGGCATGTAATTACAATTCTTGATCTAATAATTCACAGCAGGGCCCATTCCTGCACCCACCAAGAGTAACTCTGAGGGCTTACAGTGTTGTGGCAACACCACCACCACCACCACCACCACGAAAGGCCCAATTTTTCAGCCCCTGTTCAACAGGGGCATGCAATTACAATTCTTGATCTAATAATTCACAGCAGGGCCCATTGCTGCACCCACCAAGAGTAACTGTCAGGGCTTACAGTGTTGTGGCACCAGCACCACCATCAAAGGCCCAATTTTTACTACCACTGTTCAACAATTATATGTAATTAAAATTCCTGATATAATAATTGACAGCAGGGCGTTCCAGCACCAACCAAGAGTAACTGTGAGTGCTTACAGTGTTGTGCCAACACCAACAACTAAGGGGCCTATTTCTGCAGAGTATATACGGCAGGTCCCTACTTTCAAACATCCAACTTACAAACGACTCCTACTTGCAAACGCAAGAAGACAACAGGAAGTGAGAGGAAATCTACCACTAGGAAGGAAAATTCTCTCCTGTAAGAATAAATATGGGAGAAAGGTGTCTCCTCTGTACTGATGCTTTATCAGCAATCCTTGTTTCAAGAAAAACACCACATTTCAAAAACAGTTGTCATTGGGACGGAAAGTGAGGTGAAATGTTCTGAACAGGGGCACAGACAGCAAAACAAATGTTACAGGGGTGATAACCCTTACCTATGTTTTCCAAAAAGTTTAAAAATAGATTTTTGGGCTGGAGCTACACTTCAACAATGTACCTGTTCAAAATTACAAACAGATTCTACATAAGAACAAACCTACAGTCCCTGTCTTGTATGCACCGCCTGTATACGGCTGTTCAGAGTATATAGGGCCTTTTTTATTTTATGTGCGGGGTTCCCCTTAATATCCATACAAGACCCAAAGGGGCTGGTAATGGGCTGGGGTAGGGGGGGGGGGTCATGGGGTAGCTATGCCATTTTTCTTAAAGATTTTCATCCATATTACCGGGACCAGACATTACATTAAAGCCGCAAGCAGTTTTAAATGGCTTTTTTTTCCTTTAGAAGTGTCATTTTGTGCAGGGACAGTTCTAAACACGGGAAACACGTGGCACTTCACAGGCATACTTTAGACACCCCCCAGGTACGATATTTAAAGGAATATTTGACTTTTTTTTTTTCACTTTATGCATCATTAAAATGACTGCTCCCGAAAAACGACCGTTTTTAAAACTTCTTTTTGCATTGATACATGTCCCCTGGTGCAGAACCCGGGTTCCCAAACCCTTTTTAGGACAATAACATGCATAATAGTTGTTATAATTAGCACTTTAGAATTCGAACGTTCGCATCCATTGTATTTAATAGGGTTCTAATGTTCGTACGAACTTTCGGTCCGTTCGCGGGTTCTGGTGCGAACCGAACCCGGGGGTGTTCGGCTCATCACTAGTAGTGTGTTGGAGTTATTAAAATAGAGAGATATCAGAGAGAGACAGTGTCATTTATATTGAATTAGATAGAGCAGGCAGGCGAGTCAGTTAGCTGCAGTTACAGTGTGTAGAGGATATATATGCATCCTAGGTGTTGTATATATATATTGTGAGGGGGTTAACTCAGCAGCGGGTGTGTGTGAGCCCCTGGATGGGTTCACCACACAAAAACAGGCACAGCAGACAGTGGTAGGAGAAAACAAAAGGGTGTGGTTTTATTTAAACTATATACAGACAAAAAAATACAGCAAAAACAAAAGAAACAGGAAAAGAAATCCTGGTCAACTTGACCGCTCACTACACACGTTGGTGTCCCTAACTAAAAACTGGGTACAGCCTTGTGCTGTCCCAGTCCCTAGCTTCCTGCTTTTTTGAAGTTCAATAACCACACAGGCTTTGGCTCACCGCACAGAGATCACACTCCCCAGACTATCCACACAGATCTGGTTCCAGGTTGGAGCATCTCCCTTAGCATGCTGGGAGTTCTTGTAGAGGCCCCAATGAGCCCACTTGATTCAGCTGGGCTCATTAACTCTTCCCCTGCAAGACTCCCAGCACCTAGTGGTATAAACTGGCATAAAGCCTGAATCTAGGACATATATATCTCCCATCCTGGATGCAACCTGGTGATTTTACCTGCCTGCTGTTACATACCCCCCCCCCCTCTTGTTTTAACCTTGGGGTTGGAACACAAGCAATCAGGAATGCATGTACTCGAGACAAAGCATTCACATTCCCCATTTGAACGCCAGGGCGATGCTTTACTGTAAAGTTGAATTCCTGTAGGGCCAGGAACCACCTATTTACTCTTCTATTTGTCTCTTTGTTTTGAGCCATCCACTTTAAAGGAGCATGATCTGTTCTGTCTCAACTACAAAGCGATAAAGTTCATCTCCAGGTTTAAGTAGGCCTTACTCAAGCTGGTTTGATATTCATCCCTTGCATCGATACAGGCAGTTTAACTCAATGAATAAACTCACAGTTAGGACGACAGACGATGAATCCTTTTGAATGTTCCGTTTAATGATGGATATTCATAGGTAGAAAAACGTTGCAGTTGTAAGCCACATGTAAGATGTTAGCATGGAAGAAATACAGGAGTAATGACCAGAATCAGGAAGTGGAGGAGATATATAAAGAACTACGGTGAGAGAGAGAGTTCAGCTAGAAAGAAGGGGACAGATCTTAAAGACACAGAGCAAGAATAATCACATAGTGTAACACAACACTCCCCGTCTGAAATCTTTAGATTTCATAACCTTAAACTAATATATATATTTTCAAAAAGTCCAATACTGACGAATGTCCTGGAACCTGTAATGAAAAACATGCAACAAGCAAATAATAAACGTAAGTTCAACAGGATGAAGAACATAAAGTCACAGTATGATGTCTTCAAATAATTCCAAAGTTCTGAGTAGAACCTGTAGATGGCAGCAATGTACTCCCCGCCGTGCCAACAGCATGGCTAGTCCTTGCACAAGTCACTCACCTGGCAAAAGGTGTACTAACTCTGTAATTGGTCGACTAAAGGTTTGTGTCGATCCTCCCTTGGTTACCTTGACTTCTACCTTCCGGACTTTGTTATCGTCGCTGGGCATTACTTTAGTAATAAGACCCATAGGCCACTCATTCCGACAAACTTCCTTGTCTTTAAGAAGGATGAGGTCTCCAACCTTAAGATTCAGCTTAGATGCTTGCCATTTGTTACGACCTTGAAGGTGGTGAAGATACTTTTTCTTCCAGTGATGCCAGAACACATTGGCTAGATGCTGCACCTGCTTCCATTGATGCTCATAACGGTGTGACCGCAGCTTCTGTTTTGTACTTACAGAAGTGTAGAGTGAGGTGTTCACAGTTCTTATTTCCTTATCATCTTCAGGGCTTACTAGTCCATAGGTGGTGTCAATAGGGAGTAAGTAAGAGTCCTCACACAGAAACCTTGGAGGTGACAGCCATAAGCTGTCCTGAAGAGCGGCAGGTGACACGGCTCTGGTCCCACAGTCAGCTGGGTTGAGTTCAGTGGGAACGTGATGCCATTGACTTGGTAGAGAGAATCTCTTGATACGTTCAACCCTGTTGCTGACGTACACATAAAATTGTTTTGTTTGGTTGTTTATGTAACCAAGTACTACCTTACTGTCTGTATAGAAGGTGAAAGAATCAATTCTAGTGTCCATTTCACTTCGTATGACCTCAACAATTTCTACTGCTAGCGCGGCTGCACAAAGTTCAAGTCTTGGTATGGTATGTGCAGGCTTGGGTGTGAGTTTTGCCTTGCCTAGGACAAAACTACAGTGTGATTCTCCATTCAGTTCAGAGGTCTTCAAATAGGCTACTGCAGCAATAGCTTCAACTGATGCATCAGAGAAAATATGAATCTCTCTCCGGTTAGCAGTTGAAGTGGATCCTGGAACATAGCAACGGGGAATCTGAAGTTTTTCTAGTGACTTCAAAGAATATCTCCACCTTTCCCACTTGTGTTGATTCTCACTAGGCAAGGGAGTGTCCCAGTCTATGTTCTCAGTAGACAACTGTCTTAGTAAAATCTTACCTTGAATGGTAACTGGAGCAAGGAAACCCAGTGGGTCATAGATGCTATTCACCACGGACAGGACTCCTCTCTTAGTGAAGGGTTCGTCACAAGTTGACACTTGGAAGGTGAATTTGTCTTGCTTGATGTTCCACAACAAACCCAGACTTCGCTGTACAGGAGGCACATCTGTACCTAAGTCAAGGTTTTTTAGACTAGTGGCATAGTCCTCAGAGTGAAAGGCATTCATAAGTTCCTGGCTGTTGGATATAATCTTGTGCAGTCTAAGGTTTGCTACAGACAGCATCTCCTTTGTTCTGGTGGGAAGATCAATTGCTTCTTTAGCAGTTGGAAAGGACTTAAGTGCGTCGTCAACGTAGAAGTTTCTTTCAACAAATTGACGGGCATCAGATCCATATTCAACTTCTCCAGTCTGAGCTGTTCTCCTTAGCCCATAAGTTGCAAATGCTGGGGAAGGACTGTTACCGAAGACATGTACCTTCATGCGATAATCTATAACTTCCTTGTTGAGGTCATTGTCCTTGTGCCATAGAAACCTGAGGTAGTTTCTGTTGTCTTCTCTGACGATGAAGCAGTGAAACATCTGTTGAATGTCGGCCATTACTGCTACAGGCTCTTGTCTGAAACGAATCAAGACTCCTATTAGACTGTTGTTCAAGTTGGGTCCAGTAAGGAGCATGTTGTTAAGAGAAACACCTTTGTGCTGAGCACTGGAATCAAAGACAACTCTGATTTGGTCTGGTTTGCGTGGGTGATACACGCCAAAGGATGGAAGGTACCAGCATTCTTCTCCCTCCTTTAGTGGGGGAGCAGGCTCTGTATGATCTCTGTCAAATACATTTTGCATAAAGTCCACAAAGTGCTTTTGCATCTCTGTTTCCTGCTTAAGTTTCGCTTTAAGGAGGAGAATCTACTGATGGCCTGCTGTAAGTTGTTGGGCAATCTCTCTCTTGGGAGACGAAAGGGTAGGGGTGCTACCCAGTTATTGGAGTCATCTTGAAAGAACTCATTGTCCATTACCTTGATGAATTCTTTGTCTTCCATTGAAGGAGCCAGTATGTCATCTTCACTGGTTGCTTTAAACACTGTAGAGCCAAAGTCGCCATCATGGCAGGAGAAAGGGCTTGTGTCACCTGAGATACCATGTTGCCATTCGTGGCTGGCTATCTTCTCTTTCACCCAGTAGTGATGTGGGCATGGCTCAAAGTAAGTGTTTCGGCCATTTGGCAGAACATTTGTCTTGAATGACGAAATGTTGGTAGGTCTTTTCATTTTGCCTATGCAGACATTGCCTATGATGACCCACCCTAGATCCGTGCGCTGGGCAAATGGGGCATATGGGGGTCCACTGACTTGTCTGTGTACCTTGTGAACTCTTAGAATGTCTCTTCCTAACAGAAGAAGGATCTGAGCATCTTTGTCAAGCGGCGGTATCTCATTTGCTATTACCTTGAGGTGAGGGTGATGGAAAGCAGCAGCTGGAGTAGGGATTTCTTCCCTGTTAGCAGGTATCTGATTGCACTCAACAAGTGTAGGTAAGGGTAATTGCAAGTTACCTTTGAGAGAAGATACCATGAGTCCATGAGCCCTTCTTCCAGAAACCTCTATCGTTCCACTACAGGTACCCAAGGTGTAAGGATGAGCTTCGCCTTTTATTTCAAATAGATTGAACAATTCTGATTTTGCAAGTGATCGATTGCTCTGATCGTCTAAGATAGCATATGCCTTTAGAGACGTTTCTGGTTGATCCTTGTGGTATATGTTCACCAAGCATATCTTAGCACAGGACTTACCACAGCGGTCTTCTCCACAAACTTCAGTGCAGGATGAAGAAATGATGGTAGAATTAGGCACTTGGTCTGTATTCTCCCCGCCATGCGTTAACCTGGGAGGAGTGTTGGCAGGTTGTGCAGAGCTGGGCTCAAGTGGATGGAGGGCTTGCACATGTTCTTCAGAGCAACACTCTATGCACTTGATGGACACATTACAGTCCCTTGCAAAATGTTCTGTAGAAGCACAGCACCTGAAACATACCCTAAATGTCTTTAAAAGCTCCTTGCGCTCTTCCAGAGGCTTTTTCCTAAAGCCGATACATTTTTTGAGGGGGTGGGGCTTCTTGTGTATGGGACACTCTCTGTTAGGGTTTTCAATCTTCCTACTCTGTTTGTTCGTGGCCAGAACTGTGGTAGGAGTGGGAAGGATGTCAGTCTTTTTCACAGACACTGGGCCTCTATGGTTTCTATAGTTGCCCTGAAGACTGGTACTCTTAGGAAAGGGTGAGAAGAGGCTGTTCTCACCGTAGGAAAAACTTGGATCGTTCTTGGTCTCTGCAATTTTCCTGATGAATTCACAGAAGAAAGAGAATGGAGGGAAGGAAACCTTGTTCTCTCTTTTGTATGATGAGCCTAGTGCAGTCCATTTCTCTTGCAAACCATACGGGAGCTTGGAGACAATTGGGTTTACCCCTCTTGGAGTGTCAAGGTAACTGAGTCCAGGTAGTTTTGGGTCTGTCTTGGCTAGCTGAAGCTCAAGGAGAAGGTCACTCAGTCTCTGGAACTCCTTGTTGTCCTTATATCTTTGGGAAAGTTTCCAGACGCATGAACAAAGCATTTTCTATAGCTTCTGGACTGCCATAACTTTGCTCTAGTCGCTCCCATGCAGCTGTGAGGCCTGCAGTAGGATTGTCCATGAAAACCGATCTTAATGGCTTAACACGTGCAGCAGATAGAGGACCAAGCCATTTGATCAGCAGATTCAATTCTTGATCAGCTGTAATGCCAATATTGCTGATTGTAGTTCTGAAGGCACATTTCCAACTTCTGTAGTTCTCAGGTTGGTCATCAAAACTTGTAAGACCAGTCTTTGTGAGCTCTCTGCGTAGCATGTACCTCACAAACTCTTCTGTCTCAGTTGTCTCCGCCTTTATGTGAGATGCTGTTGGCTGTATGGTGCTGATTGCGTTATCTTTGACATTGTTGTTAAAGGACACAGGGAAATATGATGCAGCAGATGCATCCAGGTGAGTTACTTGCTTGAAGTCAGTTGTTCCAATGGTACGTTGATTCAAGGCTGTACCGATGACTGGAGATTGATGACTTGCTTGAAGCTTGCGCTGATGCTCTGTGACGTATGAAGACAGGCAAGGTAGGCAGGTAGGAAATGCAGTGGAGTGATTTTGAGTGCAGGAAGTTGCTGGAACCTCTTTAACTTGAAGCTGTGAAGGAGTCTCTATGTAGTCGGGAGCATTGAAGACGATGGAGTGTGCACTGCAGTGGCTTAGGACATAGTCTTTAGTGCGTTTGAGGGGGTCTTCCATATCTGCTATGTTTAGGTTAATGCTGTCTTTCTCACTTGCACCTTCGTCTGCACTGATAGCTTGCTGTAGGACCCTTAGCTTTGCCATAGCTGCGTCATGTTTACACTGTTCATTTAAGGTTTCCATTGTTGCCCTTTGACGTGCTGACTGCGCTTCCAACTCTGCTCTTTTTTCTGCATATGCCACCTGCACTTTGCTGGCTTCCACTTCAGCCCGGGCATTAATAAGTCGCTCACTGAGTGCTGAGTATCTTGAACTATGGGATCTTGACGAGTTTTTAGAACGTCTGGTGGAAACAGATCTGTGAGATGCAGTGTCCTGTAACAGCTTTATTTTTGCTTCTGCCTTTAATCTGGTTTGCTGGATAAAGCTGTCTCTTTCAATATTGAGAGCATTGACGCGCTTTAATTGCATCATCGCACTTTCTGTATTCATGTTTTGTAAGACATTAGTGAATTTGCTGCTGGTAAGCTGATAAAGCTCATATGAGGCAGAAAGTTGTTTAATGGCGCCCTCTAGTGTCAGTAGTTCACGTTCAACAGACACTGTATTGGCTTCAGCAAGGATTTTTTCCCAGACTAATTCCAAGCTATTTGACAATTCAGTCCTTGAAGCTTCATAATTCTCCATTACTTTCCAAGTGGGTTTAACTGAGCGTTTGGGTAACTCAGTTTCTTCAGGAACTTGTGGGGAGGTAGATGTGAGTTCACATGCAGAAGCTTGGTCACTCATGATAGCAGACTGACTGTGAAAGCAGGCAGGATCTGTGTGCTGAAATATGACACTGTGCAGATTGTCTCAGGCTATAAGGCTGCCATGTGCTGCTCTGTCCCTTCTGTCTTGCTATGAGGGCAGTAAATCTTGTCTGTTTCAGTACTGACATGCAGAAATCTTGTAATTATTCTGTGAAACTCCGTTTTTCTACTGTTCTGTCTCAACTACAAAGCGATAAAGTTCATCTCCAGGTTTAAGTAGGCCTTACTCAAGCTGGTTTGATATTCATCCCTTGCATCGATACAGGCAGTTTAACTCAATGAATAAACTCACAGTTAGGACGACAGACGATGAATCCTTTTGAATGTTCCATTTAATGATGGATATTCATAGGTAGAAAAACGTTGCAGTTGTAAGCCACATGTAAGATGTTAGCATGGAAGAAATACAGGAGTAATGACCAGAATCAGGAAGTGGAGGAGATATATAAAGAACTACGGTGAGAGAGAGAGTTCAGCTAGAAAGAAGGGGACAGATCTTAAAGACACAGAGCAAGAATAATCACATAGTGTAACACAACATGATCAGTAATCATGTCAAAGTGCCTACCTAACAGATAGTACTGAAGGGAATCTAGAGCCCACTTCACCGCTAAACACTCCTTCTCAATTGTGGCGTAATTTACCTCATGGGACTTCAATTTCTTGCTGAGGTAAATGACTGGGTGCTCTTCCCCGTTCCAGACCTGGGACAATACTGCTCCTAACCCAACGTCTGATGCATCACTTTGTACGACAAGTCCCTAGAGAAGTCTGATAAATGCAACACTGGCTGGCTACATAAGACTTTTTTTAAGAATTGGAATGCTGCCTCCGCCTCTGGGGTCCATTTAACCATGACCGACTCTTTCCCTTTTGTCAGGTTGGTTAGGGGCACAGCCTGAGAAGCAAAGTGGGGAATGAATCACCGATAATTACCAGTGATTCCCAGAAAGGCTTGTACCTGTTTCTTGCTGTTGGGACGTGGCCAATTCTGTATGGCCTCGACTTTATTGACCTGGGGTTTTATTACTCCCCTCCCAATGGTGTACCCAAGATATTTGGCTTCCTCCTGTCCAATGGTACACTTCTTGGGGTTGGCCGTAAACCCAGCTTCCCGGATAGAGTCTAGGACTGCTTGCACTTTTGGCAGATGTGAGGCCCAATCTGTGCTATAGATAATTACATCATCCAGGTAAGCCGCAGCATACTTCTGATGGGGCCTCAGTATCTGGTCCATTTTCCGCTGGAATGTTGCCGGTGCATTCTGTAATCCAAACGGCATTCTTTTATATTGGAACGCCCCATCTGGGGTTACAAACACGGTTTTCTCCTTGGCCGATTTGGCCAGGGGAATTTGCCAATACCCTTTTGTGAGATCAAGGGTTGTCATGTATCGGGCTGTTCCCAGCCGGTCGATCAACTCATCTATACGTGGCATGGGGTAGGTGTCAAATTTTGTAACTTTGTTCAGTTGTCGAAAATCGTTACAAAATCGCTAGCTCCCATCCGGTTTAGGCACTAACACTATGGGACTGGACCAATCACTTTGGGATTCCTCTATCACCCCCAACTTAAGCATTTTCTGTACTTCCTCACGTATTGCCTCCCGTCAGGCCTCTGGGATCCGATAGGGTTTTAGCTTCACCCTTTCACCGGGCGGGGTAATAATATCATGCTCTACCCCAGACGTTTGTCCCGGCAGCTCAGAGAAAACCTCCTTGTTGCGAAGCACAAACTCCTTAACCTCCTGTTGTTGGGGTTTTGACAAGGTGACTGCTATTCCAACCTCAGGAATCACGCAATCAGACTGAGCTGGTGACAACGTTTCTGCGACTAGGGATTCCCTATCCCTCCAGGCTTTCAACAGATTAATGTGATAGATCTGTTCGGGCTTTCGCCTTCTTGGTTGTCTGACCTTGTAATTCACTTTGCTCACTTTTTCCATTATCTCGTAGGGGCCTTGCCATTTGGCGAGGAATTTGCTTTCAACCGTAGGGACAAGTACCAATACCCTATCCCCCGAGGAAAAGGTACGGGTCTTGGCCCCACGGTTGTACACTCACTGCTGTGCCAACTGCGCTTGGGCCAAATGTTCCTTTACGATTGGCATTACCTGTGCAATTCTATCTTGCATCAGGGCGACATGCTCAATCACACTCCTGTGGGGAGAACTCTCACTCTCCCAAGTTTCCTTGGCGATATCCAACAGCCCTCTTGGGTGTCTCCCATACAGTAACTCAAAGGGGGAGAAACCCATAGAGGATTGGGGTACCTCCCTAATGGCAAACATTAAATAGGGAATTAGACAGTCCCAATCCTTTCCATCTCTATCCACCACCTTCTTTAACATTTGTTTTAGGGTTTTGTTGAATCTTTCAACCAACCCATCTGTTTGGGGGTGGTACACAGAGGTACGCAATTGTGACACTTTGAACAACTTGCACAGCTCTTTCATAACCCGGGACATAAACAGTGTACCTGGGTCCGTAAGCAGTTCCTTACAAATACCCACACGGCTAAAAACAAGAGATAGCTCTTTGGCTATGGTTTTGGCCGAGGTATTTCGGAGCGGAATCGCTTCCGGATACCGGGTGGCATAGTCCAATATAACCAAAATGTACTGATGCCCCCTAGCGGACTTCATTATCGGACCTATCAAATCCATTGCGATCCTCTCAAAGGGGACCCCAATGATGGGGAGAGGGACCAGCGGGTTACGGAAATGTGGCATCTGTGCCGACCTCTGACACACAGGGCAGGAGGAACAATAATTTTCTGTTTCCTTCATGACCCCAGGCCAATAGAATCTTTGCAATACTCTCTCTCGGGTTTTCTCTGTCCCCAGATGACCTCCAAGGATGTGCCCATGGGCCAACTCTAACACCAACTTCCTGTAAGGTTTGGGGACCACAAGCTGCTCAATGGTTTCTTCTGCCCTTTTAGCCACCCGATACAGTAGGTCCTTTTCCACGATGAAGTACGGGTAAGTGCAGGTCTCATCTGGTTTCACTAACTCGCCATCTATTTTCACTACGTTTTCCCGTGCCTTTATTAGGGCGGGGTCTTTTAACTGTTCTGTGGCAAAATTTTCCTTGTGAACCTCGAGATCAGAAAACTCCACAGACGGCACGTTTTCGTCTGAGGATGTTGGCTCCTCCCCAGTTTCTCGAGTCTCCCCTGCCAATACCGACAACGGGAATTCTGGAGAGTCCTCACCACTCTCAGAGAAATTCTGGCTATCACATTCCTGGTATATAGGGGCACCAGTGGGGGGCTCAGGACGATCCCAGAGTTCCCAAAACTTTGGAAAATCCCTTCCCACAATGGCATCATGTGGTAACTGAGACACTAACCCCACCTGATGAGAGAGGTTACCTTTGGAGGTCTCAAAACACACTGTAGTCACAGGATACTCTCGGGTGTCCCCATGCACACAAATAACAGCTACCTTGTTATTCCCAGAGACCTCTGTAGTGACTAATTCAGCTTTTATCAGTGTCACCAGGCTACCTGAATCCAGCAACACAACAACATTTTTACCATTAATACACATTTTGCATAAATGTTTCTCAGTTCCCCGAATGACAGCGCATGCAACTGTCACAAACAGCGACTGACGTCTGTCCCTTAGAAAGTCACATTGCAAGGGTTCATCCACAACCGGGCAATTTGCTGCAATATGTCCCTCTTGCCGGCAGCGGTAGCAAACAATCCTTTTTGCTGCCTCTTGAGCCCCTGACTTCCCAGGCTGTTCTCGCCAGACATTAGGTATAACTCTCACCCTCTCATTCTCTCCACCCTCACCCCTTGGAATCATCTTACCCGCCACTGGGAATGGTCTGGTCTTAGGGTGGAAAGTCCGTGAGTCTCTGGAAGAGGCATTTAGGTTTTCCGTAGCCAAGTACTTCTCTACACGATCCACAAGATTATCGTCCGTTTCTGGGTCTCCATGGCTTACCCACTTTTGGATGGCAGTAGGAAGAGCTCTCAAGAAACGATCCATCACAACACGTTCCACAATCTTTGGTGCGGACAAAGTCTCTGGCTGTAGCCACTTCCTGCTCAGGTGAATGAGATCATACATTTGAGACCTGGGGGGGTTTTCCAAGCCGGAAAGTCCAGTTATGCACACGCTGAGCCCGGACGGCCAGGGTGACACCCAGCCGTGCCAATATTTCATTTTTTAGCATCACATAGTCTTTTGCTTGGTCAGGCTCTAGGTCATAGTAAGCTGTCTGCGATTCACCAGTTAACAGAGGGGCCACCAGTCCGGCCCACTGCTCCTTAGGCCACTTTTCCCTTTCAGCAGTCCTTTCAAATGTGGTCAAAAACACCTCTGGATCATCCTCTCCAGTCATTTTTGTCAGTAAACGACTCACCCCAAAGGATGCAGTATTAGCAGAACTACTTGCCTCACTGGTCTGCAGACGTTGCTGCATTAATGTCTCCATTTGTTGCTGTAGTCTCTGTTCTTGCTTCTGCAACAGGTCTATGAAGCGGGCCTCAGATTGCTGCTGGGCTTGTTGCTGGGCTGCCAGACTCTGTTGATGAGCTTGCTGCTGGACTGCGAGGCTCTGTTGCAAAGTTGCATTTGTCTGCTGCTGGGCTGCGAGGCTCTGTTGCTGAGCCACAAGGCTCTTTTGCAAACCTGCATTTGTCTGCTGCTGATTGGCATTTGCTAGAGCCAGCTGTTTCAGTATCTACTCCATGCTGGCCTTTTAAAAAAAAAAAATCCTGCATTCTCCGCCAACTGTGAGGGGGTTAACTCAGCAGCGGGTGTGTGTGACCCCCTGGATGGGTTCACCACACAAAAACAGGCACAGCAGACAGTGGTAGGAGAAAACAAAAGGGTGTGGTTTTATTTAAACTATATACAGACAAAAAAATACAGCAAAAACAAAAGAAACAGGAAAAGAAATCCTGGTCAACTTGACCGCTCACTACACACGTTGGTGTCCCTAACTAACAACTGGGTACAGCCTTGTGCTGTCCCAGTCCCTAGCTCCCTGCTTTTTTGAAGTTCTTAGCAATAACCACACAGGCTTTGGCTCACCGCACAGAGATCACACTCCCCAGACTATCCACACAGATCTGGTTCCAGGTTGGAGCATCTCCCTTAGCATGCTGGGAGTTCTTGTAGAGGCCCCAATGAGCCCACTTGATTCAGCTGGGCTCATTAACTCTTCCCCTGCAAGACTCCCAGCACTCCCCCAGTGGTATAAACTGGCATAAAGCCTGAATCTAGGACATATATATCTCCCATCCTGGATGCAACCTGGTGATTTTACCTGCCTGCTGTTACAATATTTATACACTGTATTCAGTTTAGCTAGATCCGTTTCTGTTATTCTCTATACTGTGACAGGCAGGCAGGTGATTGTGCTAGCTGCAGTCAGTGTTTCACTTAGTGTACTGTATGCTTTGCATAGCGGTCACCTAAAGCTTACCTGAATACAGTTCGTGACTATTATAGTGGTGTTCTCATAATAAAACCACAGGCAGAGAGCTGCAAGTATTTTCAGTGTACTTTGTCCTCTGCACAGTTTTCACCTAAAACTAACTGAAAACAATTGCTGCTTTTCCCATACTAATCCCACAGCAGGCAGTTGATTCTGATAGCTGCATTATCAGTACAGATATATATATATATATATATACATCCCACCTTTGTGCAGCTACATCTCACTGCAGGCCATTAGTATGTCTGGAAGGCAAACAAGGAGAGGCAGACAGTCACGAGGCAATAAAAGAGGGCAAGCAGGCTCTGTGTCTAGAGGCAACAGTGCTGCTGGTCGTGAACACAGTGCATCCTCATCAGCACGTGGCCGTGGGACACGCTTGTCCTTTTCGGCAGCTGGCCATGTTGAGCCACAACATGCCCAAGACTTGGTTGAGTGGATGACCAAGCCGTCCTCCTCCTCCTCATCCTCTCTCACCCAGGCTCAGGGTACTTTGTCTGGCAAAGCAGCTGCCAAAGCAGCCTCTTCCCACGGCTCAATGGAATCAGTTACTCCTTCCCTAGCCCCACCATGTCCTCCTGAGGAGTCCCCCAAACTGTTTGACCACAGTGTTGGGTACATGCTCCAGGAGGATGCCCAGAGTTTTGAAGGCTCCGATGATGGAACCCAGCTGGAGGAAGGCAGTAACATGAGCCCAGAGAGAGGGGGTAGTAACGTGAGCCCAGAGAGAGGGGATGCCCAACAAGGACAGCTATCTGGCTGTCATGTTACCCTAGCTGCAGCATACTGCCAGATTTGCTCCAGTGATTAGGAGGGAGGGGATGATGAGGTCACTGACTCCACGTGGGTGCCTGATAGGAGAGAGGAGGAGGAGGAGGAGGCACAATGCCCTCCAGGGGCCAGCTTAAGGGCAGCACACCGACTGCATCACACCGCAGAATTCCGCATGTGCAGGGCGCTGCTGTCTCTGCGCATTATTCCAAAAGTTCTTTGGTGTGGGCATTTTTTCAGATGCGTGCAGCAGATCGCACCGTTGCCATTTGCAACATATGTCTAAAGCGTATCTCGCGTGGCCAAAACATCAGCCGCTTGGGCGCCACGTGCTTGACCAGACATTTGTTGAACCTGCCATGCAGTTCGTTGGCAAGCTTACCTAAAAGACCCACACCAAAGAACAAAGCGGACCTCTCCTTGCTCCTCATCAGCTGGGATCTCCAACCCCACTATACCTTCAGTCCTCTCTGAAACCTGCACTGAGAGGAATGAAGATGTAGAATTAGGTGTGTTACAGCCAAGTACTTGCGGGCAATCTGCTATCGGTACACCGACGTCCGATTGTACCAGGCAAATTTGCCTGCCCCAGCTGCTGCACCGCCGAAAGAAGTTCGCTCTCAGCCATCCACATGCCCAGCGGTTGAATGCTAGCTTAGCTAAATTGCTAGCACTTCAACTGCTGCCTTTTCAGTTGGTAGACTCTGCCCCCTTCCGCGAGTTTGTGGAATGTGCGGTTCCTCAGTGGCAGGTTCCCAAACGCCACTTTTTCTCACGGAAGGCGATTCCGGCACTCTACCGGCGTGTGGAAGGCAATGTCTTGGCCTCTCTGGACAGGGCGGTCAGCGGTAAGGTGCATATTAGACATGTGCATTCGTTTTCGTCCGAATGCATTTTCGTCCGAATTTCAGCTATTTTCGTTATCGTTTTAACAAACGAAAACGAAAGCACAGAATCCGAAAACCGAAAGATCCGACATAAACAAATGCTTTATTTTCGTTTTCGTTGCTACAACAGTTCGATATAGATAGGAGATTCGACGTGACGCTGACAATAACAATCTGTGTCTATCGAACCTGTGGTCAAATGTGCCTAACCTTAACTCTATTAGTCCAAGATTATTCTACATAGGAGAGAAAAGATTCGACATTATAGAGAGAAAAGATTCGACATAGGAGAGAAAAGATTTGACATAGGAGAGAAAAGATTCGACATAGGAGAGAAAAGATTTGACATAGGAGAGAAAAGATTTGACATAGGAGAGAAAAGATTCGACATAGGAGAGAAAAGATTCGACATAGGAGAGAAAAGATTTGACATAGGAGAGAAAAGATTCGACATAGGAGAGAAAAGATTCGACATAGGAGAGAAAAGATTCGACATTATAGAGAGAAAAGATTCGACATAGGAGAGAAAAGATTTGACATAGGAGAGAAAAGATTCGACATAGGAGAGAAAAGATTTGTTATTATAGAGAGAAAAGATTCGACATAGAGAGAAAAGATCACTGCTGGAATTGGGTGGGGGAAGTAAAATAAAAATAAAGTTGATGATGAATGTTATTGGCTGATTGTAACCAAAGAGGAGGAGCAGTAAAATAGCTAGAATGACGAAGATTCGACAAAGCATCGAAAGTTAGAAGATTCGACGGTGCAGCAAAACTGTACGACGCTGCAATCGTACATTTCCGGTCAAATGCATCCGCCCATAGGCTATAGAAGAATTCTAATGTTGGTTGACTAGTAATAGTAATGAATAAATATAATTATTACTAGTCATACAACATTAGAATTCTTCTATAGCTTGTGGGCGGAACATTCAACCGGAAATGTATGATTGCGACGTCGTACAGTTTCACTGCTCCGTCGAATCTTCTTTGAACATTCGACAGACACCATAAGCCTTCAATGACAGATTCGACCTTAATTAATTCAGATTTTTGGACGAATGCAATTTCTAACGAAAAACGAAATAAATAAAAACGAATTTCGGGAGTAACTAAATAAATTTATTTTTCGGACGAAAACGAAATTCCGAAACGAAATATTTCAGTGTGCACATGTCTAGTGCATATTACCGCTGACTCATGGACAGGGACGTTACTTATCTTTCACGGTGCATTGGGTGCTGGCAGCTGGGAAGGATGCAGGACAAGGTGCAGTAGTATTGGAGGTTTACCGCCACCACGCCTCCAAAATGTTACTACTGGTGATTCTGACACACCTCTCTCCTCCACCCCCTCCTCTTCTTCTTCCTCCATGGCCTCTACCTGTGCTTTGTCCTCGGAACCAGTGGTGCTCTGTAGGCGTTCAAGGGGCTACGCAAGTACGCAGGCAAAACGATGCCATGCGGTGCTTGAGCTGGTGTGCTTAGGGGACAGGAGCCACACTGGGGCAGAGATTCTGTCAGCTCTGCAGGGGCAGGCTCAGAGGTGGTTTACGCCATGCCAGCTTAAGCCAGGAAAGGTGGTTTCCGACAATGGCACCAACCTCCTCTCCGCCCTCCGACAGGGACAACTGACCAATGTGCCCTGTTTGGCTCACGTCCTTAACTTGGTGGTGCAGTGGTTCTTGGGCAGGTACCCAGGCTTACAGGAGGTCCTGAAGCAGGCCAGGAAACTCTGTGGGCATTTCCGCCGGTCATATAATGCCAGTGCTCGGCTGGCTGAGCTGCAAAAGGATTACAACCTGCCCAAGAACCGCCTAATCTGTGACATGCCCACCAGGGGGAACTCTACATTGGCCATGCTGCAATGGCTGCACACGCAGCAGAGGGCCATCAATGAGTTTCTGTTGCAATATGGCACCAGGACAGGGACAGGGGAGCTTGGATTTTTTTCCCCACGCTAGTGGGCCATGATCAGGGATGCATGCACTGTCCTGGCACCATTTGAGGAGGCCACGAGGATGGTGAGCAGTGACAGTGCATGCATCAGTGACACTGTCCCTCTTGTCAACCTGTTGGAGCACACGCTGCATGGAATAATGGACAGGGCACTTTAGGCAGAACAGAGGCAGGAAGAGGAGGACTTCCTTACCTCTCAAGGCCCCCTTTATCCAGACAGTGTTCCTGTTGGCCCGGCTATCACACAGGAAGAGGATGAGGAGGAGAAGGAGGAGGAATATTGTGTCAGCATGGAGATGAAGCCTAGCACTCAGCATCAGCAGCAGTCTTCAAGGGCTCAATTACAGTCCCAAGACACCCATGGACTTGTATGTGGCTGGGAGGAGGTGGCTGTGGATCATGTCGGCCTCAGTGACCCAGAGGACTCCACACCGAATGCCTCAGCAAACCTACGCTGCATGGCCTCCCTGATCCTGCAAAGCCTGCGGAAGGATCCTCATATTCGTACGATCAAGGAGAGGGATCATTACTGGCTGGCAACCCTCCTTGATCCACGTTACAAGGGTAAGGTTGCGGACTTTATCATGCCGTCGCAGTGGGAGCAGAGGATGAAGCATCTTCGTGAGGCCTTGCAGAAAGGTCTGTACAACAGAGACTGGGAGGTTACAAATTCCTGGTCCTGGACAACGTGTTGCTGAGGCTTCGGTCAGTCAAAGAAGGAGCGATGGAGAAGGTGGCTGTCTGACCGATGCGTTCAGACAATTTTTTAGTACACAGCCCCAAGGTATGATCGGTTCCAGCAACCATCGCCAGTGTCTGGTTTACATGGTGCAGAAATACCTAGGGGCAAGATCAGATTTGGACACCTTTCCTACCGAAAATCCTCTGGGTTACTGGGTCTTGAGGATGAATCACTGGCCAGAGCTTGCACAGTATGCAATTGAGCTACTGGCCTGTCCTGCATCCAGCGTTCTTTCGGAACGCACATTCAGTGCTGCTGGAGGCTTTGTAACCGATCACAGGGTGCGCCTGTCCACCGACTTGGTCGATCGACTGACCTTCATAAAAACGAATCAGTCTTGGATCAACACCAGCTACCAAGCACCTGATGCTGATGTAACCGAATATTTTTTTTTTAAATGTCAGATCCCTTCAAGACTGCCTATGCTGATGCTGAGTGACTATCCTCTTCCTCCTCAATGATCATGCTGATAGCTTGTAAGAACATTTTTGGTTCTGGGCACCGCCACCAGTGGCTAAGGCCAAATTTTTCAGCCCCTGTTTAACAGGGGCGTGTAATTACAATTTTTGATGCAATACTTTTGCAGCAGGGCTCATTGCTGCGCTCCAAGTACAGTATCTGTGAGGGGTTGCAGTGTTGTGGCACCAGTGCCTAAGCCCCAATTTTTCTGCCCCTGTTCAACAGGGGCATGTAATTACAATTCTTGATCTAATAATTTACAGCAGGGCCCATTCCTGCGCCCACCAAGACTAACTGTGAGGGCTTACAGTGTTGTGGCAACACCACCACCACCACCACCACCACCAAAGGCCCAATTTTCTGCCCCTGTTAAACAGGGGCATGTAATTACAATTCTTGATCTAATAATTCACAGCAGGGCCCATTCCTGCGCCCACCATGAGTAACTGTGAGGACTTACAGTGTTCTGGCACCAGCATCACCACCAAAGGCCCAATTTTTCCTACCACTGTATAACAATGGCATGTAATTACAATTATTGATATAATAGTTCACACCAGGGTGTTCCAGCGCCCACCAAGAGTAACTGTGAGGGCTTACAGTGTTGTGGCAACACCAACACCTAAGGGCCAAATTTCTGCAGAGTATATACGGCAGGCCCCTACTTTCAAACATCCGACTTTCAAACGACTCCTACTTGCAAATGGAGGGAGACAACAGGAAGTGAGAGGAAATCTACCCCTAGAACGGGAAATTCTCTCCTGTAAGAGTTAATATGAGAAAAAGGTGTCTCCTCTCCACTGATGCTTTATCACCAATCCTTGTTTCAATAAAAAAAAAAAAAATTCAAAAAACATTTGTCATTGGGACGGAAAGTGAGGTGAAATGTTCTGAACAGGTGCACAGACAGCAAAACAAATGTTACAGGGGTGATAACAATTCCCTATGTTTTCCAAAAGCTTATGTAGCGGGGGTTAAAATTTAGTGGGAGTGCAAGGGTGGTAGTATGACCCAATGCACTGATTGTTGGGGAATCTGGGACCCTATTATGGTTCTTGGAGGACTCTGGTGGTGTGAGGTTCCCTGCGGCCTGCAGGTGGCGTTCTTGCCCTGGGCCGGAGTTGAACCCTCACCGCAGGACTGCATCCCTTTTTGTCCTTTTCCGGCGCTGGTACAGTGGGGCGGGGAACCTGCTGTGATGCAAAGGGAGAGGAGATAAAAGGGGCGGACGCCCTGAACACGGGGTTCAGAGTCGGAGGTCAGAGTCGCGCCCAGGCACCTTCAGCCTGGGTGCCGGCGTTCCGAAATTCCGGGCCCAGGTGCCCTTGACCTGGCCAGGGCGGGAGATGGAGTCCATCCCAGGCACCTTTAGCCTGGGGTGAGGTACTATTGAGGAGGCCTGGAGCCCGGTACCTTCGACTGGGTCCCGCAAGGGTGGAGGAATCCGAGGGGGCCTTAAAGCCTTGGGTGCCCGAGTCTGAGATGAGGAGGCCAGGGAGCGTAACCCCTCCGAACAGTCCGGTGCAGCATTGCTGGTGAAGGCTGGGCCTCTGGTAACTCTCTTGGACGGATGTCTTCCCTCTGACAGGGGCTGCGCTTAGCGAAGGTAATTCACTTTCTGTTCTACACAGTCGGTGGCAGCGACTGTACGCCATAACCGTTGGTGACACCACAATGGTTGGTTCTATCTAAGGATTGTGCCTCGACCTACTCCCCACCTATACTAAACTGTTCTTTGGTCACAACCCATCTGTGCTAAGTGAAGATTTATTGCTGTTGGAAAATAAATACAAGTTGGACCTTTTCAGTGGTGTGGAACTCCAGTTACTGGGAGCAGAGGGGGTCATTTACAGAAAAGACTTGGCTCTGGGTTATACACACGACCCGATGGTAAAATAGGTTCTGGCCTTCACCTCTATCCACAAGAGGACATGGGCCATGGTGTATCTCATCCCTCCTCCCATACTCCCCCCTAGATGGGACAACAAGCCGAGAAGAAGAAGGGGTGAGAGGGGTGAGGTCACTACACGTGGGGGCATCGTTCCGGGATATGTGTTATACATATGGAGCTGAGAATGTCTGAATTTGAACTTTGCTGCCCGGGGGAATTCCTGAGTAGGTCGGCCATGTTGGCCAGCGCGCCACGAGGCACACCATAGCTGCGCAGTTTGTGGGCAGGGAGAAGAGAAAGCCCGCGAACAAGTGCAGAGCATGGGAGGAGTCTGGCCATGTGGAAGGACACACGTGGAGATTCCGGCGCAAATTGGTCAGTGCGCAATGGAGCAGCAGACAGTCGGGATGACCTCAAATACTCTGTGGATTTCTGTTCCTTCTACCACGGAGATTACTTATTTTGCTGCTCCGATCATGGACACAGGAATAAGGCTAAGGCCCCAAGGACGTTTGGCTCTGTACACATGCAGAAACATAGAGGCCCTTGGTGTGATCTGTCCCGGCTGTTCGGGACTGGTGATCCACTTGAAGCCATTCGGACGATGTGAGGCTTGCAGGGAATTCCTTTTTGAGGTGGAGCCATCCACAGAAAGGCCTCGCGCCTACCACCTCAACTAGCTCACAGGTACTGCCACTCCGGAGGGAGAGATCGAAGCCTATGCGGGCATTCCTGCGCACACTGACTGGGGCGAGGTGAAGGCCCCAGCGGAGACTGAGAGAGAGAAATCCGAGGATGCTGCCTCGGTCACCACAAGCTCCCTGCTCCCATCACCGAAGAGGAAAGTTGGCCTGGTGAAGGCATCCTATGGACGTGGAAGAGCTTCGCCCCGTTGCTTGCCTGGCCTGGATGGATCCGGAGGGAAGAGCCCTGGACGTCCCTGTTCTACTAAAAGCCCAGGTGAGCCAGGGGTTGGGACTGTGTGTGTGGTTGGAGGTGTTGGCAGCGAACAGTCAGTGGGGGCCATTCAGGGGAGTGATTCCGTGTCCACTGGGAATTATCTGACGCAGAGTTTTATGACACCTCCGACCTGGAGTCATTATCTGACGCCGGTGATGACGGGGAGATCGATGAGATCTTTCACAAGAAGGGATGGGACAAGATGCTGCTAACCTCGTCCCGTGCAACAAGGGACCCACCTATGTCCATTGGGGATAGTACACCCCGGGTGGAGGCCTCGGAGCCTAGGGAGCAGGGATGAGCCGAACACCCCCCTGTTCGGTTCGCACCAGAACCTGCGAACAGACAAAATGTTCGTGTAAACTTTAGAACCCTATTAAATACAATGGACTCGAACGTTCGAAATCTAAAGTGTTAATTATAAAGGCTAATATGCAAGTTATTGTCCTAAAAAGTGTTTGGGGACCTGGGTCCTTCCCCAGGGGACATGTATCAATGCAAAAAGAAGTTTTAAAAACGGCCGTTTTTTCGGGAGCAGTGATTTTAATAATGCTTAAAATGAAAAAATAAAAGTGAAATATTCCTTTAAATTTCGTACCTGGGGGGTGTGTATGATATGCATGTGAAGTGGCGCATGTTTCCCGTGCTTAGAACTGTCCCTGCAAAAAATGTCATTTTTGAAAGAAAAAAAATGCATTTAAAACTGACTCGCGGCTATTAATGAATTGTCGGCTCCCGGCAATACATACAAAAGTCATTGAGAAAAAAAAAAAAAAGCGTGGGGGTTCCCCAGAATTCAATTACCAGGCCCTTCAGATCTGGCATGGATTTTAAGGGGAACTCCACCCCAAGTTTAAAAAAAAAATGGCGTGGAGTCCCCCTAAAAATCCATACCAGACCCCTTATCCGAGCACGCAACCTGGCCGGCCGCAGGGGAAAAGGGGGGGACGAGAGAGCGGCCCCCCCTCCCTCCTGAACCGTACCAAGCCACATGCCCTCAACATGGGGAGGATGTCCCCATGTTGATGGGGACAAGGGCCTCATCCCCACAACCCTTGCCCGGTGGTTGTGGGGGTCTGCGGGCGGGGGGCTTATCGGAATCTGGAAGACCCCTTTAACAAAGGGGACCCCCAGATCCCGCCCCCCCCTATGTGAATTGGTAACGGGTACATTGTACCCCTACCATTTCACGAAGAAAGCGTAAAAAAAATGTTTAAAAAAACACACAAACACCTTGAAAAAGTCCTTTATTTAAAAAAATAAATAAATAAACATTCCAGCGGTGAAATCCAGTGTCCCGCGGCGATCCCGATGTCCAGCGCTGTCCTTCATTGGTTGTGCCTGAGCGGACCTGATGGGGAACTCCCTCTCAGTATTTTAAATGTATAGACCCGCCCCTTCTAAAGTTCCCCATCAGGTCCGCTCAGCGGACGAGATGCGGAACATGAGAAGGGGCGGGTCTATACATGTATTACCAAAGTGAGAGCAGTTCCCCATCAGGTCCGCCCCCTCGGTATGTCAGACCCGCCTACGTCATTGGCTTGAGCGGGGAACTTCCTTCACTATGTAAATTTAAATTTACATAGTGAAGGAAGTTCCCCGCTCAAGCCAATGACGTAGGCGGGTCTGACATACCGAGGAGGCGGACCTGATGGGGAACTGCTCTCACTTTGGTAATACATGTATAGACCCGCCCCTTCTCATGTTCCGCATCTGGTCCGCTGAGCGGACCTGATGGGGAACTTTAGAAGGGGCGGGTCTATACATTTAAAATACTGAGAGGGAGTTCCCCATCAGGTCCGCTCAGGCACAACCAATGACGGACAGCGCTGGACATCGGGATCGCCGCGGGACACTGGATTTCACCGCTGGAATGTTTTTTTTTTTTTTTTTTTTAAATAAAGGACTTTTTCAAGGTGTTTGTGTGTTTTTATTTACATTTTTTGACACTTTCTTCGTGAAATGGTAGGGGTACAATGTACCCCTTACCAATTCACATAGGGGGGGGGCCGGGATCTGGGGGTCCTCTTTGTTAAAGGGGTCTTCCAGATTCCGATAAGCCCCCCGCCCGCAGACCCCCACAACCACCGGGCAAGGGTTGTGGGGATGAGGCCCTTGTCCCCATCAACATGGGGACATCCTCCCCATGTTGAGGGCATGTGGCTTGGTACGGTTCAGGAGGGAGGGGGGGCCGCTCTCTCGTCCCCCCCTTTTCCCCTGCGGCCGGCCAGGTTGCATGCTCGGATAAGGGGTCTGGTATGGATTTTTAGGGGGACTCCACGCCATTTTTTTTTTAATTTGGGGTGGAGTTCCCCTTAAAATCCATGCCAGATCTGAAGGGCCTGGAATGGATATTTGGGGGAACCCCACGTCAATTTTTTTTTTATTTGCGGCGGGGTTCCCCTTAATATCCATTCCAGACCTGAAGGGCCTGGTAATTGAATTCTGGGGAACCCCCACGCTTTTTTTTTTTTTTTATCAATGACTTTTGTATGTATTGCCGGGAGCCGACAATTCATTAATAGCCGCGAGTCAGTTTTAAATGCATTTTTTTCTTTCAAAAATGACACTTTTTGCAGGGACAGTTCTAAGCACGGGAAACATGCGCCACTTTACATGCATATCATACACACCCCCCAGGTACGAAATTTAAAGGAATATTTCACTTTTATTTTTTCATTTTAAGCATTATTAAAATCACTGCTCCCGAAAAAACGGCCGTTTTTAAAACTTCTTTTTGCATTGATACATGTCCCCTGGGGCAGGACCCGGGTCCCCAAACACTTTTTAGGACAATAACTTGCATATAAGCCTTTATAATTAGCACTTTAGATTTCTCCCATAGATTTTTCGAATTTGCCGCGAACACCCCAATTTGTTCGCTGTTCGGCGAACGGGCGAACAGGCAATGTTCGAGTCGAACATGAGTTCGACTCAAACTCGAAGCTCATCCCTACTAGGGAGGAATCTGGTCCCCTGTCTACATGTCCACTTCTTGAATCACCAGATGTTTCACCTTCTCCTGTTGTGGGAGTGCAACGTGCATCACTGCGGGCTCCTAAGCTCAAATCTACAGAGGTAGTGAAAGTACCTCGTCAGCCAGAATCCATCGTTCTGCCTGGAGAAGGAGACCGTGCCACAATGCCACCTTTGGCCAGGCTGCAGCGTCTCTTTTGCCAAAAGGTTGCCTGTGAACAGGGATGAGCCGAACACCCCCCTGTTCGGTTCGCACCAGAACCTGCGAACAGACAAAATGTTCGTGTGAACTTTAGAACCCTATTAAATACAATGGACTCGAACGTTCGAAATCGAAAGTGCTAATTATAAAGGCTTATATGCAAGTTATTGTCCTAAAAAGTGTTTGGGGACCCGGGTCCTGCCCCAGGGGACATGTATCAATGCAAAAAGAAGTTTTAAAAACGGCCGTTTTTTCAGAAGCAGTGATTTTAATAATGCTTAAAATGAAAAAATAAAAGTGAAATATTCCTTAAAATTTCGTACCTAGGGGGTGTGTATGATATGCATGTAAAGTGGCGCATGTTTCCCGTGCTTAGAACTGTCCCTGCAAAAAATGTCATTTTTGAAGGAAAAAAAGTCATTTAAAACTCACTCGCGGCTATTAATGAATTGTCGGCTTTTATCAATACATAGAAAAGTCATTGATAAAAAAAAAAAAAAAAAAGCGTGGGGGTCCCCCAGAATTCAATTACCAGGCCCTTCAGGTCTGGAATGGATATTAAGGGGAACCCCGCCGCAAATTTAAAAAAAAATGGCGTGGGGTTCCCCCAAATATCCATTCCAGGCCCTTCAGATCTGGCATGGATTTTAAGGCGAACTCCACCCCAAATTTAAAAAAAAATGGCGTGGAGTCCCCCCATAAATCCATACCAGACCCTTATCCGAGCACGCAACCTGGCCGGCCGCAGGGAAAAAGGGGGGGGACGAGAGAGCAGCCCCCCCTCCCTCCTGAACCGTACCAGGCCACATGCCCTCAACATGGGGAGGATGTCCCCATGTTGATGGGGACAAGGGCCTCATCCCCACAACCCTTGCCCGGTGGTTGTGGGGGTCTTATCGGGCGGGGGGCTTATCGGAATCTGGAAGACCCCTTTAACAAAGAGGACCCCCAGATCCCAGCCCCCCCCTATGTGAATTGGTAAGGGGTACATTGTACCCCTACCATTTCACGAAGAAAGCATAAAAAAATGTAAAAAAAACACACAAACACCTTGAAAAAGTCCTTTATTAAAAAAAAAAAAAATCCAGTGTCCCGCGGCGATCCCGATGTCCAGCGCTGTCCGTCATTGGTTGTGCCTGAGCGGACCTGATGGGGAACTTTCTCCTCAGTGTTTTAAATGTATAGACCCGCCCCTTCTAAAGTTCCCCACACAGTGAAGGAAGTTTCCCCGCTCAGGCCAATGACGTAGGCGGGGTCTGACATACTGAGGGGGCGGACCTGATGGGGAACTTCCTTCACTGCGTAATACATGTATAGACTCTATACATGTATTACGCATTGAAGGAAGTTCCCCATCAGGTCCGCCCCCTCAGTATGTCAGACCCCGCCTACGTCATTGGCCTGAGCTCTATACATGTATTACGCAGTGAAGGAAGTTCCCCATCAGGTCCGCCCCCTCGGTATGTCAGACCCCGCCTACGTCATTGGCCTGAGCGGGGAAACTTCCTTCACTGCGTAATACATGTATAGAGCTCAGGCCAATGACGTAGGCGGGGTCTGACATACCGAGGGGGCGGACCTGATGGGGAACTTCCTTCAATGCGTAATACATGTATAGAGTCTATACATGTATTATGCAGTGAAGGAAGTTCCCCATCAGGTCCGCCCCCTCGGTATGTCAGACCCCGCCTACGTCATTGGCCTGAGCGGGGAAACTTCCTTCACTGTGTAAATTTAAATTGCACAGTGAAGGAAGTTCCCCGCTCAGGCCAATGACGTAGGCGGGTCCGACATACCGAGAGGGACGGACCTGATGGGGAACTTCTCTCACTTTGGTAATACATGTATAGACCCGCCCCTTGTCATGTTCCGCATCTGGTCCGCTGAGCCGACCTGATGGGGAACTTTAGAAGGGGCGGGTCTATACATTTAAAACACTGAGGAGGAAGTTCCCCATCAGGTCCGCTCAGGCACAACCAATGACAGACAGCGCTGGACATCGGGATCGCCGCGGGACACTGGATTTCTTTATTTTTTTTAATAAAGGACTTTTTCAAGGTGTTTGTGTGTTTTTTTTTACATATTTTTACGCTTTCTTCGTGAAATGGTAGGGGTACGATAAGCCCCCCGCCCGCAGACCCCCACAACCACTGGGCAAGGGTTGTGGGGATGAGGCCCTTGTCCCCATCAACATGGGGACATCCTCCCCATGTTGAGGGCATGTGGCCTGGTACGGTTCAGGAGGGAGGGGGGCGCTCTCTCGTACCCCCCCTTCCCCTGTGGCTGGCCAGGTTGCGTGCTCGGATAAGGGTCTGGTATGGATTTATGGGGGGACTCCACGCCATTTTTTTTAAATTTGGGGTGGAGTTCCCCTTAAAATCCATGCCAGATCTGAAGGGCCTGGTATGGATATTTGGGGGAACCCCACGTCATTTTTTTTTAAATTTGCGGCGGGGTTCCCCTTAATATCCATTCCAGACCTGAAGGGCCTGGTAATTGAATTCTGGGGGACCCCCACGCTTTTTTTTTTTATATCAATGACTTTTCTATGTATTAATAAAAGCCGACAATTCATTAATAGCCGCGAGTGAGTTTTAAATGTGCAGGGACAGTTCTAAGCACGGGAAACATGCGCCACTTCACATGCATATCATACACACCCCCCAGGTACGAAATTTAAAGGAATATTTCACTTTTATTGTTTTACTTTAAGCATTATTAAAATCACTTCTCCCGAAAAAACGGCAGTTTTAAAACATTTTTTTTGCATTGATACATGTCCCCTGGGGCAGGACCCGGGTCCCCAAACACTTTTTATGACAATAACTTGCATATAAGCCTTTATAATTAGCACTTTAGATTTCTCCCATAGACTTTTCGAATTTGCCGCGAACAACCCAATTTGGCGAACAGGCAATGTTCGAGTCGAACATGAGTTCGACTCGAACTCGAAGCTCATCCCTACCTGTGAATATGGATGGGAATACCCATATTTGCCACGAGACTTGCTCTATGAGGTGGAAGTTTTGCGGCAGCGGTGGTACAATGAGTTCGTCTGGACAAAGCTTAAGGTACCTCACGCACGCAGATACCTTTCGTGTTCACCTACAGTTACCAGAAAATTCAAGGACTGTAGGGCAGAGTGGATGCTTGGGAGGCACATCAATGCTGACAGGGTGCTTATCTGTCGGAAGGATGGAGAGAACATTGAATATAATGTGGAGACCTTTTACAAGCATTTAAAGCCTTTGTTCCTGCCGCACCCAAAGTTCTACTTATAGGAGGAAAAGACTCCTTTATATTCTCTTTTATTGCTGGACTTTCCAGAGTGTTTTGCTGGAACACAGGGACTGTGCCCTACCTATTTTTTTTGTTGGGGTGTTTACTCTTTGGAGAAATGGGAGCAGTTACTGTTGTTTGTTCTCCCTCCTTCTCCTCCCATCAGTAAAAAAAGTCAGTGACTTTGGGGCATAGCCAGTATAGGGCCACAGCACAGAGACGTAAAGTTCATCTGGATCTGACAAGTGTCTTTACCGCGGCATTGCCACCAGGTGGCGGTGTTGCGCAACGATTGTTTGTTTTACACTCTGCACTATACTTATTGGAGCGAATTGGTTTCTTTATGGATAGACCCAATCCTTCCAAAAAAAGAACATACATTGTGTTAGGATGTGTGTTTTCTTTTATTTTTCCCTCTGCAGGAGACTCATATATCAAGGCTGCTGAGAATGGGGTGGTCCTTATATAGCAGAAAGCGGGGAAGTGTCAATGTGTAAAATTACTTAAAGTATTTTTGATATAAGTTCGCTGTTTTATATTCCTGTTTCCCTTTTCCCATTTTAGGTCCTGGCACAATTCATGGCTAAATTTTAAGGTTTGGTTCTATGTGTAGTTTGGTCTCTGGGTTGAGCTTATGTTACCACTCTCTGGAGACATGGGTTTGCACCAGACACTGGGGACCAGTGTCAAATCACTGGGGGGAGAGTGTAGCGGGGGTTAAAATTTAGGGGGAGTGCAAGGGTGGTAGTATGACCCAATGCACTGATTGTTGGGGAATCTGGGACCCTTTTATAGTTCTTGGAGGACTCTGGTGGTGTGAGGTTCCCTGCGGCCTGCAGGTGGCGTTGTTGCCCTGGGCCGGAGTTGAACTCTCACTGCAGGACTGCATCCCTTTTTGTCCTTTTCCAGCGCTGGTACAGCGGGGCGGGGAACCTGCTGTGACGCAAAGGGAGAGCAGATAAAAGAGGCGGACGCCCTGAAGACGGGGTTCAGAGTCGGAGGTTAGAGTCGCGCCCAGGCACCTTCAGCCTGGGTGCCGGCGTTCCGGAGTTCCGGGCCCAGGTGCCCTTGACCTGGCCGGAGCAGGAGATGGAGTCCATCCCAGGCACCTTTAGCCTGGGGTGAGGTACTATTGAGGAGGCCTGGGGCCCGGTACCTTCGACTGTGTCCCGCAAGGGTGGAGGAATCCGAGGGGGCCTTAAAGCCTTGGGTGCCCAAGTCTGAGATGAGGAGGCCAGGGAGCGTAACCCCTCCGAACAGTCCGGTGCAGCATTGCTGGTGACGGCGGGGCCTCTGGTAACTCTCTTGGACGGACGTCTTCCCTCTGACAGGGGCTGCGCTTAGCGAAGGTAATTCACTTTCTGTTCTACATTGTCGGTGGCAGCGACTGTACGCCATAACCGTTGGTGACACCACAATGGTTGGTTCTATCTAAGGATTGTGCCTCGACCTACTCCCCACCTTGTCATGGATATGCAGTAGTGTTTGTCTGTCAGCTTACCTTCCTTCCCATGTGTTCATCTTAGAGGCCTGAGCCCTTTCACCTGGCTTCCTTTATAATCTCCTCCCAGCCAGACTCCACCCCAGGCCCTATCACAGAACACTATATTAACCTGTGCACTGCAAGCCTGCTTGGCTGATCAACGTGTTTGTTAGGCATTGTGTGTTTGGGTTCCTGCCTGCCGTGTGCTACGTCTGTCTCTCTGTTACGTTATTGGCTTGTCCCCGACTATCCCTGTCTGCTCGTGACCCTTGACCTTCGGCTCGTTCTTCGTTATCCTTGTCTGCTTGTGGCCCCTGACCTTCAGCTTGTTATTCGGTTCTCTCTTATCGTGTGCTGCTGCTTCCCCTCCTTTCCCCTTGTCCTACGGGGCGTGAGCTAGGAAACTCCAGGGGCCGCGACCTGGTCCCAGCCTGCAGCGTAACATCCTCACCACTAGAGGCCCTGGAGAAGACCAGCTGGGTCTTAGACTCCGCGCCCTGGGGAATCTTGGCTCTAGCTTCCGTTAGGATCCCGGTTGTGCTCCTCTGGTCCCGCTTTCCACAACCACCCAGTTTCCTATCCGCAGCAGTCAGCCATAGGGTTCACTACCTTGCGGTGCACTCCTGTCCCCCTACGGTGTGCATCTGTCACCTGGCCACAGGTGACCTTGACACACCTATACTGAACTGTTTTTTGGTCACAACTAGAGTTGAGCGGACACCTGGATGTTCGGGTTCGACGGGTTCTGCCGAACTTCGGAAAAAATTTCGGGTTCGGGACCGAACTTTAACCCGAACCCGGACCCGAACCCCATTGAAGTCAATGGGGACCCGGACTTCTAAGGACTAAAAAGGCTCTAAAAAAGTAATAGAAAGGGCTAGAGGGCTGCAAATGGCAGCAAAATGTTGTTAAGAGCATGGCAAGTGCTCTGCAAACAAATGTGGATAGGGAAATAACTTAAAATAACATAAAAAAATAAAAATAAAAAATAATAATCTTGACCTAGGAGGACGAAGTCCATATGGAGTAGGAGGTTGAGGTGGCGGTGGATGTGGCTGTGTAGGTGGAAGCGGCGGTGGAGGAGGACGAGGTAGCCAACACTGATTCAAAAATACAACAATGGCTGGGTAAGGCCGGTGATGTGTCGAATTCTGTCCCCCGTCAAATAGTGTCCACCCTGTACTGCGCTTGCTCAGTATGTAGGACAAGGGGATTTCTAAAATCTCCCAAGACGAACGACGCCTGCGTGGTGAGTTCAGGTGAAGGCCACACCATCCGTGGTTCAAGCCGAGCCAAGTGAGGCCGCGCCCGAAGCGTGGCGATCGAACCGAGCCCGTGAGGGGCCCTGTTACTATGTGCTACCGTATGTCCACTTGGATGGTGGGGCTTGAACCTGCACTCACAGCGCAGGCGCCGTTCATCTTCGGAGATTTTGTGAATCTCCTTGTCCTCTGTACTGCGCAAGCGCTGCGCCTTCGCAGTATGGGCCGGACACAATCCGATGGCCGGACAGTTTTTGTCACAACACCGGTATACATGTCTATTCTGCACAAGGTATGGACAAGTCCTGTGGAATCCATGCCTGGTTCATTTTAATGAACGTGAGCTTGTCCACATTGGCTCTGGACAGGCGGCTGCGCTTGTCTGTGATAACGCCCCCTGCCGTGCTAAATACACATTCAGATAATACACTGGCTGCAGGGCAGGCCAGCACCTCCAAGGCATAAAGGGCAAGCTCAGGCCATGTGCCCAATTTGGAGACCCAGAAGTTAAAGGGGGCAGACCCATCATCCAGTACGTGTAGGCCTGTGGGCACATACTGCTCAACCATGTTGGTGAAATGCTGCCTCCTGCTAAGACGTTCCATCTCAGCTGGTGGTGCTGGTTGTTGTGGCGTGCTGACAAAGCTTTTCCACATTTCAGCCATGCTAACCCTGCCTTCTGAGGTGCTGCCGGTGCCCCGGCTGCGTTGGCGACCTCTTCCTCCTCCTCTGCCTTCGCTTTGTGCTTCCACCGTACGCCCGCTGTCAGGTGGGAATGCCACCAGCAGCGCGTCTACCAGCGTGCGCTTGTACTCGCGCATCTTACGATCCCGCTCCAGTGAGGGAATTAAGGACGGTACGTTGTCCTTGTAACGGGGATCCAGCAGGGTGGCCACCCAGTAATCAGCACCAGTTAAAATGTGGGCAACTCAGCGGTCATTGCGGAAACACTGCAGCATGTAATCGCTCATGTGTGCCAGGCTGCCCAGAGGCAAAGAAAAGCTGTCCTCTGTGGGAGGTGTATCGTCTGTGTCCTCTGTATCCCCCCAGCCACGCACCAGTGATGGCCACGAGCTGGTCTGGGTGCCACCCTGCTGTGAAAATGGCTCCTCCTCCTCCTCCTCCTCCTCCATCTCCTCCTCCACCTCGTCATCCTCCAGAACTGTGCCCTTTCTGCCGGACAATTGTGTACCTGGCGTTTGTTGGTGCAGGAACCCACCCTCGTAGCCACTTGTGAAAGACTGCCCTGAAAGCCTTTGAAATGATCCCGCTTCCTCCTCCTCCTCCTCATCCTCCTGTGCCACATCCTCTTCCATCATCGCCCGAAGCGTTTTTTCAAGGAGGCATAGAACTGGGATAGTAACGCTAAGAACGGCGTCATTGGCACTGGACATGTTGGTGGAGTACTCGAAACAGCGCAACAAGGTACACAGGTCTCGCATGGAGGCCCAGTTATTGGTGGTGAAGTGGTGCTGTTCCGCAGAGCGACTCACGCGTGATTGCTGCAGCTGAAACTCCACTAATGCCTGCTGCTGCTCGCACAGTCTGGCCAGCATGTGCAAGGTGGAGTTCCACCTTGTGGGCACGTCACATATGAGGCGGTGAGCGGGAAGGCTGAAGTTACGCTGCAGCGCTGACAGGCGAGCAGCAGCAGGGTGAGAACGCCGAAAGTGCGCACACACAGCCCGCACTTTCTGCAGCAGCTCTGGCATATTGGGGTAATTTTTAAGGAACCTCTGGACCACCAAGTTCAGCACATGCGCCAGGCAAGGGATGTGCGTCAAACCGGCTAGGCCCAGAGCTGCTACGAGATTTCGCCCATTATCGCACACCACCAGGCCGGGCTTGAGGCTCACTGACAGCAACCACTCATTGGTCTGTTGTTCCATGTCCCTCCACAACTCCTGCGCGGTGTGGGGTTTTTCCCCCAAACAGGAAAGTTTTAAAACTGCCTGCTGTCGTTTACCCCTGGCTGTGCTGAAGTTGGTGGTGAAGGTCTTACGCTGACCGGATGAGGAGGCAGTAGAGGATGAGGAAGCGGAGTAGGAGGAGTTAGCAACAGGAGGCAAACTGAAGCGCCCTGCAATCCTCGGTGGTGGAAGGACATGCGCCAAACTGCTATCTGCCTCAGGCCCAGCCGCCACTGCATTTACCCAGTGTGCTGTTAGGGAGATATAACGTCCCTGACCGTGCTTACTGGTCCACGCATCCGTAGTTAGGTGGACCTTGCCACAGATGGCGTTGCGCAGTGCACACCTGATTTTGTCCCCCACTTGGTTGTGCAGGGAAGGGATGGCTCGCCTGGAAAAATAGTGGCGGCTGGGCACGACGTACTGTGGGACAGCCAATGCCATCAGGCTTTTAAAACTCTGCGTCTCCACCAGATGGAATGACAGCATTTCAAAGGCCAGGAGTTTTGAAATGCTGGCATTCAGGGCCAGGGATCGGGGGTGGCTAGGGGGGTACTTCCTCTTCCGCTCCAATGTTTGGGAGATAGAGAGCTAAACGCTTCCATGGGACATTGTGGAGATGGTTGGTGACCCAGGTGGTAGTGTTGCTGGCAGATCCTCTGTTTGCGGGGTGGCAGGTGCCACTGTCACTACAGAGGTGGATGAAGAGGCCGAGACTGCAGCAGAAGAGGAAGCAGGAGGAGCCAGAGACCTTTCTTGGTTTTTGAGGTGTCTACTCCACTGCAGCTCGTGCTTTGCACTTAGATGCCTGGTCATGCAGGTTGTGCTCAGGTTGAGAACGTTTATGCCTCGCTTCAGCCTCTGATTGCACAGCCTGCAAACCACTCGTGTCTTGTCATCAGCACATTGTGTGAAGAACTGCCACGCTAGGGAACTCCTTGGACCTGGCTTTGGTGTGCTCGGTCCCTTGCTGCGTTGGGCAGTAGCAGACATACTGTCTAGCTGACAGACGCTCCGCTTTTGCACCCTGCTCCCTCTTCTGCTGTGCTGGTGGCTCTGTGCGACCACCGCCTCTTCCTCCAAACTACATTGGTCACCTGCATAACGTTCATTCCATGTTGGGGTCGAGGACCTCATCGTCCTCCACATCATCTTCCACCCAGTCTTCACCCCTGCCCTCCTTGTCTGTCTGCACAATTGCGAAAGCAGCAGCAGTTGGCACCTGTGTTTCGTCATCATCCGAGACGTACTGCGATGGTCCTCCCATGTACTCATCATGAAACATAAGTGGTTGGGCATCGGTGCACTCAATCTCTTCCACTTCTGGGGCAGGGCTAGGTGGATGGCCCTGGGAAACCCTGCTAACAGAGTCATCGAAAAGCAGAAGAGACTGCTGCATGATTTGGGGCTCAGACTGCTTGGCTGATTTGCAAGGGGGTGAGGTGAAAGACTGATGGACAGGGGTTTCAGGGGCCAACTCTGTTCTTTCATCAGAAGAGTGGGTGGGAGACAATGTGAAGGAACCCGAGGCACTGTCAGCAACCCAATCTACTATCGCCTGTACTTGTCCTGGCCTAAACATTCGTACAGCCTCATTAGGCGCGACAAAATACCGCCGCAGGCTCGGTCGCCTACTCGCACCTGAGGAAGGTGTTTCACTTGTGCGTGTATCTGGCACAGATCCACCACGTCCTCTCCCTGCAACAGGAGCTCCACCAGCAGCACCACTGTCAGGGTCACCTGTGGCCAGGTGACAGATGCACACCGTAGGGGGACAGGAGTGCACCGCGAGGTAGTGAACCCTATGGCTGGCTTCTGTGGATAGGAAACTGGGTGGTTGTGGAAAGCGGGACCAGAGGAGCACAACCGGGATCCCAACGGAAGCGAGAGCCAAGATTCCCCAGGGCGCGGAGTCTAAGACCCAGCTGGTCTTCTCCAGGGCCTCTAGTGGTGAGGATGTTACGCTGCAGGCTGGGACCAGGTCGCGGCCCCTGGAGTTTCCTAGCTCACGCCCCGTAGGATAAGGGGAAGCAGCAGCACACGATAGAGAGAACCGAATAACAAGCCGAAGGTCAGGGGCCACAAGCAGACAAGGATAACGAAGAACGAGCCGAAGGTCAAGGGTCACGAGCAGACAGGGATGGTCGGGGACAAGCCAATAACGTAACAGAGAGACAGACGTAGCACACGGCAGGCAGGAACCCAAACACACAATGCCTAACAAACACGTTGATCAGCAAAGCAGGCTTGCAGTGCACAGGTTAATATAGTGTTCAGTGATAGGGCCTGGGGTGGAGTCAGGCTGGGAGGAGATTATAAAGGAAGCCAGGTGAAGGAGGTCTGGTCTCTAGATGAACACATGAGGAGGAAGGTAAGATGGCAGACAGACATTAATGCATATCCATGACAGTACCCTCCCTCTTACGAGGCCTCCCCCTTCCCCGCCTGGGCCCAGGTTTAGAGGGAAACTTCAGATGAAACTCCTTTAACAGACGAGGTGCAAAGACCTCAGATGCAGTGATCCAAGACCTCTCCTCAGGACCAAACCCTTTCCAATGAACGAGGTACTGAAGAACGCCTTTACAGAGTCGGGAGTCCAGAATTTGACTGATCTCGTACTCCTGATTATCCTCCGAGACAGGCGCCACGGTAGGAAGAGGACGAGAGAATTTATTGAGGACTAAAGGCTTTAGAAGAGCAACATGAAAGGAGTTAGTGATTTTAAGGCTCTTAGGAATCTGGAGTTTGAAACAAACCGGATTCAGTTTAGCAGTTACCGTGTATGGACCGATGAATCGTGGAGCAAACTTCAGAGAAGGAACTCGGAGCTTGATGTTCCTGGTAGAGAGCCAGACTTTGTCCCCTGGCTGAAGAGAAGGCGGTTTACGCCTGCGGCGGTCGGCAAAGCCTTTGAATTTTTCAGCAGCTGCCCGGAGGGAATCATGAACGTGACCCCAAACGGAATTGAGAGACTCCTGAACCGAAGCCAAAGCTGGAATGTCTGGAGAACAGATCATAGGAAGAGGAAGTTGAGGGTGTTTTCCATAAACTGTGAAAAAGGGTGTCTTCTGCGAACTGGTATTCACATGATTGTTATGGGAGAATTCTGCCCACGGGAGTAGAGAGGACCAATCGTCATGGTGAGAAGACACAAAGGTGCGAAGAAAGACCTCTAACTCCTGATTAACCCTCTCAGTCTGTCCATTGGATTGGGGATGGTAAGAAGAAGAAAAATCCAAGACAATATTGAGGGATTTGCAAAAGGCTCTCCAAAAACGAGACGTGAATTGGACTCCCCTGTCGGAAACAATATGAGAAGGGACCCCATGTAGGCGGAGAATTTCTCGAATGAAAATGGGAACCAAGGCAGGGGCAGAAGGAAGACCAGGAAGAGGAACAAAATGAGCCATCTTGGAGAATCGATCGATTACCACCCAAATGACTGTATTATTCTCAGACAGTGGGAGATCGGTGATAAAATCCATGGCAATATGGGCCCAGGGTTCCTTAGGAATAGGCAAGGGCATGAGGAGACCAGCAGGAGCTTGTGTGGAGGATTTGGACTGAGCACAGACATGACAAGCTTTAACGTAGTCTTTGACGTCTGAGCGGAGATTAGGCCACCAGTAGTGACGACTGATGAGTAGGAAGGATCGGAGGAATCCAGAATGCCCTGCCACCTTGGAATCATGTCCCCAACGAAGGATCTTAGCTCTTAGCTCAGTGGGGACAAAGGTCTTACCAGGCGGAATTTTAGACTTCAGGGTGGTAGAGTGGGCAACAATGCATGAGGTGGGAATGATCGGCTCAGGTTCAGGGGCGGACTCCTCGTCCAAAGTGTCAAATGACCTAGAGAGCGCATCAGCCCGACCGTTGCAGGAACCAGGTTTGTAGGTAATCGTGAAATTAAAACGGGCAAAGAAGAGACTCCACCTGGCCTGTCTAGGATTCAGACGTTTAGCATTCTGTAGATACTGTAAATTCTTGTGATCGGTAAAGATCGTTATGGAGTGAGGGGAACCCTCCAAGAGATGACGCCACTCCTCTAACGCCAATTTAATTGCGAGAAGTTCCCGATCACCGATGGCATAATTCCTCTCTGCCTGAGAAAATTTTTTGGAGAAGAACGCACATGGTTGGCGTCTCTTCTCAAAGATTTGAAGAAGCACAGCTCCCACCCCCATTGAGGAAGCGTCCACTTCAATAAAAAATGCATTCCCAGGATTTGGTCTCCTCAAGAGGGGGCCAGAAACAAAGGCCTGTTTCAGGTTGTGAAATGCAGAGACAGCTTCGGGAGGCCAGTCTCTGGCATTCACACCCTTCTTGGTCAAAGCGATAATAGGCGCGGCAATGGAAGAGTAATTCCTTATGAACTGCCTATAATAATTAGTGAAGCCAAGAAAGCGCTGTGTGGCCTTGAGGCTAGCAGGAAGAGGCCAGTTGGTGATAGCCAAGACCTTCCCAGGGTCCATACGAAGCCCCGAACATGAGACAAAGCACCCCAAAAACAGGACCTCAGAACATTCAAAGGAACATTTCTCCAGCTTGGCATAGAGATTGTTCTCTCTAAGACGTTGAAGTACAGTGCGGACATGGTTTCTGTGGACGAGCAGATTTTCAGAAAAGATCAGAATGTCATCCAGATAGATGACAACAAACTGGTACAGCAGATCTCTGAAGATTTCATTGACAAAGTTTTGAAACACGGCTGGAGCATTACACAGACCAAAAGGCATCACCAGATATTCGTAATGCCCGTCTCTAGTGTTAAATGCAGTCTTCCATTCGTCACCCTCCCGTATTCGAATGAGATTGTACGCGCCTCTAAGATCCAACTTGGTGAAAATGGAGGCACCCTTCAACCTATCGAATAGCTCAGATATTAAGGGTAAGGGGTATCGATTTTTAATAGTAACCGCATTTAAACCCCGATAATCGATGCAGGGTCTTAAGGTACCATCCTTTTTGGCAACAAAAAAGAACCCTGCCCCTGCAGGCGATGAGGATTTCCGGATGAACCCTCTCTCCAGATTCTCTGCTACATACTCCGACATGGCCTGGGTCTCTGGGATGGACAGAGGGTAGGTACGACCCCTGGGTAGAGTTGCTCCGGGGACAAGATCAATAGCACAGTCAAAAGACCTGTGGGGAGGAAGCACCTCAGCTGATTTTTTACAGAACACATCCCGGTAATCGCTGTATGCGGCGGGAAGATCAGAAGAAACAGAAGTGGCAGCAACCGGAAGACTCTCCTTGGGGGTCACCTTGAGAAGACACGACGAGAAACATGAGGAACCCCAGGCCAGGATCTGCCCAGAGACCCAGTCCACATGTGGAGAGTGGAGCTGTAGCCAAGGGAGGCCCAATACAACTGGGGTAGAGGCCTTGGGTAGAATAAGAAAGGATATCCACTCCTGGTGGAGAATCCCTACCGACATCCTAATGGGTAGCGTCTGGAAGCGAATAGGGCCCCCTGGGAGAATAGTGCCATCAATTGCCGAGACTACCAATGGGGTAGTGAGAGGTGAAAGGGTAAGCTTCATAGAAGAAGCAGTTCTCCAATCCATGAAATTGCCGGCAGCCCCGGAATCCAGGTATGCAAGGGTTGACTGAGGAGAAGTGCCTACATGAAGGGACACCGGCAAGAGCAGGCGAGAAGGTGATGTTTCTGGGTCCAATACTCCACCTTCCAAATGTATTAGACCCGAGCGTTTCCCGGACGAAGCGAGCAGGAGTCACGAAAATGACCCTTGCCCCCACAATAGAGGCACAAGCCCAGATTTCTGCGCCTAGCACGTTCTTCGGGGGTTAGTCTGGTCCGGCCCAGCTGCATAGGTTCTTCAGCAGGTAGAGGATGCTCCACGGAATGAAGGGAGGGGAGCTCAGACTGGCTAGGACCCAGAGAGTGCTGGCGTCTTTTTTCTAAGGACCTCTCTTGAAAACGAATGTCGATCTGGTTGCATAATGAAATTACATCGTCCAGACCGACGGGAATGGCTCTTCCCGCTAATTCGTCTTTCACTCGGTCAGAGAGGCCATGTAAAAAGGTAGCGACCAGGGCCTCATTATTCCAGCTCAATTCAGCTGTGTGGATACGGAACTGAAGAGCATATTGCCCCACTGAACTAGATTCTTGGCGAAGACGTAAGACAGCACTAGCCGCTGAAGAAGCCCGAGCCGGCTCTTCGAAGATATTACGAAAGAGCTTCAAGAATTCGGACAGACTGGAAACCACCGGATCGTTCCTCTCCCACAGGGGGGCAGCCCAGGCCAAAGCTTCACCGGAGAGGAGGGAAATGATATAGGCTACCTTAGCCCGGTCAGATAGGAAGCTTTGAGGCTGAAGCTCAAAATGAATAGTGCATTGGCTGAGAAACCCCCTGCAGGCCTTGGAGTCCCCAGAGAAACGGAACGGAGCTGGCAATCTTAGTGAGTGTGAGGCTGCGACTGGTGCGATAGGTACAGCCGCTGGTTGTACTTGGGGTTGCGGATTCGGGGTTCCCAAGGAGACCTGAAGCTGCTCGAATCGAGAAGCCAGATCCTGGAGGAATCGCATCACCTGGGTCTGATTTGATTCCTGGGTCTCAAGTCTGCGAACTATGCCCTGCAATGGATCATCCGCGGGAAGCGGGATGTCAGCCGGGTTCATGGCTGATCAAACTGTCAGGGTCACCTGTGGCCAGGTGACAGATGCACACCGTAGGGGGACAGGAGTGCACCGCGAGGTAGTGAACCCTATGGCTGGCTTCTGTGGATAGGAAACTGGGTGGTTGTGGAAAGCGGGACCAGAGGAGCACAACCGGGATCCCAACGGAAGCGAGAGCCAAGATTCCCCAGGGCGCGGAGTCTAAGACCCAGCTGGTCTTCTCCAGGGCCTCTAGTGGTGAGGATGTTACGCTGCAGGCTGGGACCAGGTCGCGGCCCCTGGAGTTTCCTAGCTCACGCCCCGTAGGATAAGGGGAAGCAGCAGCACACGATAGAGAGAACCGAATAACAAGCCGAAGGTCAGGGGCCACAAGCAGACAAGGATAACGAAGAACGAGCCGAAGGTCAAGGGTCACGAGCAGACAGGGATGGTCGGGGACAAGCCAATAACGTAACAGAGAGACAGACGTAGCACACGGCAGGCAGGAACCCAAACACACAATGCCTAACAAACACGTTGATCAGCAAAGCAGGCTTGCAGTGCACAGGTTAATATAGTGTTCAGTGATAGGGCCTGGGGTGGAGTCAGGCTGGGAGGAGATTATAAAGGAAGCCAGGTGAAGGAGGTCTGGTCTCTAGATGAACACATGAGGAGGAAGGTAAGATGGCAGACAGACATTAATGCATATCCATGACAACCACGACCGGGGCCACCACGTCCCTTTGACCTTCTCCTCATATTTTCCAAATTTAGGATCTTGCCCTAAATGGGTGTTTTTGGAAGAGCAGAACACACCCACAGTACGTAACCGCTGAATCGCACAGCTACAGAACTGCAGAAAATGCTATTCAAAAAAAATGTTGTTTTTTTAGTATAGCACAGTAGGAGAAAACTATATAGAAATTGTTTATTTCACACACCTCCAAATATGTATAACACACTGCAAACTATTTTTTGTGCCCCTAAACGGCGTTTTTTGGAAGAGCAGAACACACCCACAGTACGTAACCGCTGAATCGCACAGCTACAGAACTGCAGAAAATGCTATTCAAAAAAAATTTTGTTTTTTTAGTATAGCACAGTAGGAGAAAACTATATAGAAATTGTTTTTTTCACACACCTCCAAATATGTATAACACACTGCAAACTATTTTTTGTGCCCCTGAATGGCTCTTTTTGCAAGCGTACATTAAAGTGCAAATTTTTATTTTTATTTTTTTTGCCCTAAACGGGTCTTTTTTTGCACGAGCAAAATAAAATGCTTTTTTTTTTTTTTGCCCTATGGGTCTTTTGGAAAAGAGCACAATAAAGTGCCTTTTTTTCCCCCTAAAAGTTAGATTTTCTCTGACACTGGGCTCATGGCAGTGTAAAAAGACTGCACTGCAACACAAATAGGTAAACCTATGCAGATCGCTGATTTTAATCTCTGAATCTGGACTCCTATATAATATTCTCTCTCCCTGAAAGCACCAACACAGGAACCTGGCCCTACACTACACTATCTCTCTATCTTTTCCCTCAGATTGTAGAATCAGGACTACCTCATCTATTTTTCTATCTCTCCCTAAAAGCAGCAGCAGCAGACTAGATCCTCTCCCTATCTATTCTGAAGCAGAGTGACGTGTGTGCTGTGTGCCTCTAGCTTATATAGAAGCTGGGTCACATGTTGCACTGACCAATCACAGCCATGCCATTAGTAGGCATGGCTATGATGGCCTCTAAGGGCACACCAGCTAATCAAAAGGTGATTGGCTGGCCCCTGAAGCATTTCTAAATGCGTAATTAGATTGCCGAACCTGAACCCGAACCCGGACTTTTGGGCAAAGTCCGGGTTCGGGAAAAAGCTAAAGTTCGGTACGGACCCGAACTTTACAGTTCGGGTTCGCTCAACACTAGTCACAACCTGTCTGTGGTAAGTGACGATTTATTGCTGTTGGAGAATAAATACGAGTTGGATCTTTTCAGTGGTGTGGAACTCCAGTTACTGGGAGCAGAGGGGGTCATTTACAGAAAAGAGTTGACTCTGGGTTATACACACGACCCGATGGTAAAATAGGTTCTGGCCTTCACCTCTAACCACAAGAGGACATGGGCCGTGGTGTATCTCATCCCTCCTCCCATACTCCCCCCTAGATGAGACAACAAGCCGAGAAGAAGAAGGGGTGAGAGGGGTGAGGTCGCTACACTTAAAAATAGATTTTTGGGCTGGAGCTACACTTAAATAATTTACCTGTTCCAAATTACAAACAGATTCTACGTAAGAACAAACCTACAGTCCGTGTCTTGTTTGCACTGCCTGTATACTGCTGTTCAGAGTATATAGGGCCTTTTTTTAATTTGGGTGCAGGGTTCCCCTTAATATCCATACAAGGCCCAAAGGGGCTGGTAGTGGGCTGGGGGGGTACCTATGCCATTTTTCTCAATGATGTTCATCTATTTTTAAGCTTTTTGGAAAACATAGGGAAGGGTTATCACCCCTTTAACATTTGTTTTTCTGTCTGTGCAGTGTGTACCTGTTCAGAACATTTCACCTCACTTTCCGTCCCAATGACAAAGGTTTTTTGAAAATTTGTAGTTTTTATTGAAACAAGGATTGGTGATAAAGCATCAGTGGATAGGAGACACCTTTTTCCCATATTAACTCCTATAGGAGAGAATTTCCCTTCCTTGGGGTAGATTTCCTCTCACTTCCATTTGTCTCCTTCTGTTTGCAAGTAGGAGTCGTTTGTAAGTTGGATGTTTAAAAGTAGGGGCCTGCCGTATATACTCTGCAGAAATTTGGCCCTTAGGTGTTGGTATTGCCACAACGCTGTAAGCCCTCACAGTTACTCTTGGTGGGCACAGGAATGGGCCCTGCTGTGAATTATTAGAACAAGAATTGTAATTACATGCCCCTGTTGAACAGGGGCAGAAAAATTGGGTCTTTGGTGGTGGTGATGTTGCCACAACACTGTAAGCCCTCACAGTTACTCTTGGTGGGCGCAGGAAAGATCAAGAATTGTAATTGCATGCCCCTGTTGAACAGGGGCAGAAAATTGGGCCTTTGGTGGTGGTGGTGGTGTTGCCACAATACTGTAAGCCCTCACAGTTACTCTTGGTGGGCGCAGGAATGGGCCCTGCTGTCAATTATTAGATCAAGAATTGTAATTACATGCCCCTGTTGAACAGGGGCAGAAACATTGGGCCTTTGGTGGTGGTGGTGTTGCCCCAACACTGTAAGCCCTCCCAGTTACTCTTGGTGGGCACAGGAATGGGCCCTGCTGTGAATTATTAGATCAAGAATTGTAATTACATGCCCCTGTTGAACAGGGGCAGAAAAATTGGGCCTTTGGTGGTGGTGGTGGTGGTACCACAACACTGTAAGCCCTCACAGTTACTCTTGGTGGGCACAGGAATGGGCCCTGCTGTAAATTATTAGATCAAGAATTGTAATTACATGCCCCTGTTGAACAGGGGCAGAAAAATTGGACCTTAGGCACTGGTGCCACAACACTGCAACCCCTCACAGATACTGTACTTGGAGCGCATCATTTAGCCCTGCTGCAAAGTATTGCATCAAAAATTGTAATTACACGCCCCTGTTAAACAGGGGCAGAAAAATTGGGCCTTAGGCACTGGTGCTGGTGCCACAACACTGCAACCTCTCACAGATACTCTATTAGGAGCACAGGAATGAGCCCCGCTGCAAAGTATTGCATCAAAAATTGTATTTACACGCCCCTGTTAAACAGGGGCTGAAAAATTGGACCTTAGGCACTGGTGCTGGTGCCACAACACTGCAACCCCTCACAGATACTGTAGTTGGAGCGCAGCAATGAGCCCTGCTGCAAAGCATTGCATCAAAAATTGTAAATACACGCCTCTGTTAAACAGGGGCTGAAAAATTGGGCCTTATCCATTGCTGGCAGTGCCCAGAACCAAAAATGTTCATTCAAGCTATCAGCATGATCATTGAGGAGGAAGAGGATAGTCACTAAGCATAACAAGATAGTCACTCAGCATCAGCATAGGCAGTCTTGAAGGGATCTGACATTTAAAAAAATATATTCGGTTACATCAGCATCAGGTACTTGGTAGCTGGTGGTGATCCAAGACTGATTCATTTTTATGAAGGTCAGTCGATCGACGGAGTCGGTGGACAGGCGCACCCTGTGATCGGTTACAAAGCCTCCAGCAGCACTGAATGTGCGTTCCGAAAGAACGCTGGATGCAGGACAGACCAGTAGCTCAATTGCATACTGTGCAAGCTCTGGCCAGTGATCCATCCTCAAGACCCAGTAACCCAGAGGATTTTCGGTGGGAAAGATGTCCAAGTCTGATCTTGCCCCTAGGTATTCCTGCACCATGTAAACCAGACGCTGGCGATGGTTGCTGGAACCAATCATACCTTGGGGCTGCGTACTAAAAATTGTCTGAACGCATCGGTCAGACGGCCACCTTCTCCACCGCTCCTTCTTTGACTGACCGAAGCCTCAGCAACACGTTGTCCAGGACCAGGAATTTGAAACCTCCCAGTCTCTGGGAACGCGTTGCACAGACCTTTCTGCAAGGCCTCCCGAAGATGCTTCATCCTCTGCATCCTCTGCGACGGCAAGATAAGGTCCGCAACCTTACCCTTGTAACGTGGATAAAGGAGGGTTGCCAGCCAGTAATGATCCCTCTCCTTGATCGCACGAATACGAGGATCCTTCCGCAGGCTTGCAGGATCAGGGTGGCCATGCAGGGTAGGTTTGCTGAGGCATTCGGTGCGGAGTCCTCTGGGTCACTGCTGCTGATGCTGAGTGCTAGGCTCCACCTCCATGCTGACACAATAATCCTCCTCCTCCTCCTCCTCGTCCTCTTCCTGTGTGATAGCCGGGCCAGCAGGAACACTGTCTGGATAAAGGGGGCCTTGAGAGGTAAGGAAGTCCTCCTCTTCCTGCCTCTGTTCTGCCTCAAGTGCCCTGTCCATTATTCCATGCAGCGTGTGCTCCAACAGGTGGACAAGAGGGACAGTGTCACTGATGCATGCACTGTCACTGCTCACCATCCTCGTGGCCTCCTCAAATGGTGCCAGGACAGTGCATGCATCCCTGATCATGGCCCACTGGCGTGGGGAAAAAATCCAAGCTCCCCTGATCCTGTCCTGGTGCCATATTGAAACAGATACTCATTGATGGCCCTCTGCTGCGTGTGTAGCCGCTAGACATGTGCGATTAGTTTCGTACGAATCTAAAATTCACGAATTTCGGATCCAAAAGTGAAAAATTCCTTAAAATTTTGTACCTGGGGGGTGTGTATGATATGCATGTAAAGTCGCGCATGTTTCCCGTGCTTAGAACTGTCCCTGCACAAAATGTAATTTTTGACGGAAAAAAAGTCATTTAAAACTCACTCGCAGCTATTAATGAATTGTCGGCTTTTATCAATACATAGAAAAGTCATTGATAAAAAAAAAGCGTGGGGGTTCCCCCAAATTCAATTACCAGGCCCTTCAGGTCTGGAATGGATATTAAGGGGAACCCCGCCGCAAAAAAAAAAAATGGCGTGCGGTTCCCCCTAAATTTCCATACCAGGCCCTTCAGATCTGGCATGGATTTTAAGGGGAACTCCACCCCAAATTAAAAAAAAAATGGCATGGAGTCCCCCCAAAAATCCATACCAGACCCTTATCCGAGCACGCAACCTGGTCGGCCGCAGGAAAAGAGGGGGGGACGAGAGAGCGCCCCCCTCCTGAACCGTACCAGGCCACATGCCCTCAACATGGGGAGGACAAGGGCCTCATCCCCACAACCCTTGCCCGGTGGTTGTGGGGGTCTGCGGGCAGGGGGCTTATCGGAATCTGGAAGACCCCTTTAACAAAGGGGACCCCCAGACCCCGCCCCCCCTATGTGAATTGGTAAGGGGTACATTGTACCCCTACCATTTAACGATACCATTAGCAATCCCGATGTCCAGCGCTGTCCGTCATTGGTTGAGCCTGAGCGGACCTGATGGGGAACTTCCTCCGCAGTGTTTTAAATGTATAGACCCGCCCCTTCTAAAGTTCCCCATCAGGTCCGCTCAGCATATGACTAGGTGTAAGGCTAAGCGGACCAGATGCCGAACGTGAAGGATGTATTACACTGTGAAGGAAGTTCCCCATCAGGTCCGCTCAGGCCAATGACGTAGGCGGGGTCTAACATACCGAGGGGGCGGACCTGATGGGAACTTCCTTTACTGTGTAATACATGAATAAACCCGCCCCTTCTCACGTTCCGCATCTGGTCCGCTTAGCGGACCTGATGGGGAACTTTAGAAGGGGCGGGTCTATTCATGTATTACACAGTGAAGAAAGTTCCCATCAGGTCCGCCCCCTCGTAGAGCGGACCTGATGGGGAACTTCCTTCACTGTGTAATACATGAATAGACCCGCCCCTTCTCACGTTCCGCATCTGGTCCGCTTAACGGACCTGATGGGGAACTTTAGAAGGGGCGGGTCTATACATTTAAAACACTTCGGAGGAAGTTCCCCATCAGGTCCGCTCAGGCTCAACCAATGACGGACAGCGCTGGACATCGGGATCGTTTTTTTTTTTTTTAATAAAGGACATTTCCAAGGTGTTTGTGTGTTTTTATTTACATTTTTTTACACTTTCTTTGTGAAATGGTAGGGGTACAATGTACCCCTTACCAATTCACATAGGGGGGGGGGGTGGGATCTGGGGGTCCCCTTTGTTAAAGTGGTCTTCCAGATTCCGATAAGCACCCTGCCCGCAGACCCACACAACCACCGGGCAAGGGTTGTGGGGATGAGGCCCTTGTCCCCATCAACATGGGGACATCCTCCCCATGTTGAGGGCATGTGGCCTGGTACGGTTCAGGAAGGGGGGGGCGCTCTTGGGTCTGGTATGGATTTTTGGGGGGACTTCACAACATTTTTTTTTAAATTTGGGGTGGAGTTCCCCTTAAAATCCATGCTAGATCTGGAGGGCCTGGTATGGAAATTTAGGGGGAACCGCACGCTTTTTTTTTTTTTGCGGCGGGGTTCCCCTTAATATCCATTCCAGACCTGAAGGGCCTGGTAATTGAATTTGGGGGAACCCCCAAGCTTTTTTTTTTTTTTTTTTTATCAATGACTTTTCTATGTATTAATAAAAGCCGACAATTCATTAATAGCCGCGAGTGAGCCCTCGTACACACGGCCGAGATTCTCGTTGAAAAAAACATGTCGTTTTTTTCGACGAGATTCTTGGACAAGAAACTTGTCCCGGCCGAGTGTACACACGCTCGTTTCAAAGAACCCGCGGTTCTTTGAATGGAGCGTACGCGGTGACGTCATCGACTACGACGAGCGTGCGCTCGTCACATTCGATGCCGTCGCCGCCATCTTGGTATACCCTACATATGCCTAGGAAGCTACCGCGCATGCGTCAAATTCATTTCGAACATGCGCGGGCTTCCGGGAGGACAGGTAAGTGTACACACACTCTCTTTTCTCGTCGAGAAACATGCCGAGGAGAATCTCGACGAGAAAATAGAGAGCAGGTTCTCTATTTTCTCGTCGAGGTTTCTTGTCGGTTTTCTCGACGAGAAACCCGATAGCCGCGTACACACGACCGATTTACTCGGCAAGATCTCTCTGCCAGCAAGTTTCTTGCTGGTTCTTGCCGAGAAAATCGGCCGTGTGTACGAGGCCTGAGTTTTAAATGACTTTTTTTCCGTCAAAAATTATATTTTGTGCAGAGACAGTTCTAAGCACGGGAAACATGCGCAACGTTTAAAATTTACGATTCGTACGAAATTTGTATTTTGTACTAATCTGAATAAAATTTCGTGCACAAATTACGAAATACTATTTTTTTTTAATACGAAACGGAACGGAAGGAAACAAATTTTTTGACAGCGCCCATATCTAGTAGCCGCTGCAGCATGGCCAATGTAGAGATCCACCTGGTGGGCATGTCACAGATTAGGCAGTTCTTGGGCAGGTTGTAATCCTTTTGCAGGTCAGCTAGCCGAGCACTGGCATTAAATGACCGGCGGAAATGCCCACAGAGTTTCGTGGCCTGCTTCAGGACCTCCTGTAAGCCCGGGTACCTGCCCAAGAACCGCTGCACCACCGAGTAAAGGACGTGAGCCAAACAGGGCACATGGGTCAGTTGTCCCTGTCGGAGGGCGGAGAGGAGGTTGGTGCCATTGTCGCAAACCACCTTTCCTGGCTTAAGCTGTCATGGCATCAACCACCTCTGAGCCTGCCCCTGCAGAGCTGACAGAATCTCTGCCCCAGTGTGGCTCCTGTCCCCCAAGCACCCCAGCTCAAGCACCGCATGGCATCTTTTTGCCTGCGTACTTGCGTAACCCCTTGAACACCTACGGAGCACCGCTGGTTCCGAGGACAAAGCACAGGTAGAGGCCATGGGGGAAGAAGAAGAGGAGGGGGTGGAGGAGAGAGGTGTGTCAGAATCACCAGTAGTAACATTTTGGAGGCCTGGTGGCGGAACAACCTCCAACACTGATACACCTTGTCCTGCATCCTTCCCAGCTGCCAGCAGAGACACCCAATGCGCTGTGAAAGATAGGTAATGTCCCTGTTCATGCCTGCTGGACCATGAGTCAACGGTAATATGCACCTTACCACTGACTGCCCTGTCCAGCGAGGCCAAGACATTGCCTTCTACATGCTGGTAGAGAGCCGGAATCGCCTGCCGTGAGAAAAAATGGGGTTTGGGAACCTGCCATTGAGGAACCGCACATTCCACAAACTCACGGAAGGGGGCAGAGTCTACCAACTGAAAAGGCAGCAGTGCTAGAAATTTAGCCAAGCTAGCATTCAACCGCTGGGCATGTGGATGGCTGGGAGCAAACTTCTTTCGGCGGTGCAGCAGCTGGGGCAGGGAAATTTGCCTGGTACAATCGGACTTCAGTGTACCGATAGCAGATTGCCTGCAAGTACTTGGCTGTGACACACCTAATTCTACACCTTCATTCCTCTCAGTGCAGGTTTCAGATAGGACTGAAGGTATAGTGGGGTTGGAGATCCCAGCTGATGAGGAGCAAGGAGAGGTCCGCTTTGTTCTTTGTTGTGGGTCTTTTAGGTAAGCTTGCCAACGAACTGCATGGCAGGTCGACATATGTCTGGTCAAGCACGTGGTGCCCAAGCGGCTGATGTTTTGGCGACGCGAGATACGCTTTAGACATATGTTGCAAATGGCAACGGTGCAATCTGCTGCACACGTCTAAAAAGGCCACACCAAAGAACTTTTGGAATAACGTGCAGAGACAGCAGAGCCCTGCACATGCGGAGCTCTGCGGTGTGATGCAGTCGGTGTGCTGCCCTTAAGCTGGCCCCTGGAGGGCATCCTGCCTCGTTGGAGATGTGCCTCTTCCTCCTCTCTCCTATCAGGCACCCACTTGGAGTCAGTGACCTCATCATCCCCTCCCTCCTCATCACTGGAGCAAATCTGGCAGAATGCTGCAGCTGGGGGAACATGACTGCCAGATAGCTGTCCTTGTTGGGCACCCCCTCTCTCTGGGCTCACGTTACTACCCCCTCTCTCTGGGCTCACGTTACTACCTTCCTCCAGCTGGATTCCATCATCGGAGCCTTCAAAACGCTGGGCATCCTCCTGGAGCATGTACCCAACACTGTGGTCAAACAGTTTGGGGGACTCCTCAGGCGGACATGGTGGGGCTAGGGAAGGAGTGACTGATGCCATTGAGCCGAGGAAAGAGGCCGCTTTGGCAGCTGCTTTGCCAGACAAAGTACCCTGAGCCTGGGTGAGAGAGGATGAGGAGGAGGATGGCTTGGTCATCCACTCAACCAAGTCTTGGGCATGTTGTGGCTCAACATGGCCAGCTGCCGAAAAGAAGGACAAGCGTGTCCCACGGCCACGTGCTGATGAGGATGCACCATGTCCATGACCAGCACTGTTGCCTCTAGACACAGAGCCTGCTTGCCCTCTTTTATTGCCTTGTGACTGTCTGCCTCTCCTTGTTTGCCTTACAGACATACTAATGGCCTGCAGTGAGATGTAGCTGCACAAAGGTGGGATGTATATATATATATATATATATATAAATATATATATATATCTGTACTGATTATAATGCAGCTATCAGAATCAACTGCCTACTGTGGTATTAGTATGGGAAAAGCAGCAATTGTCTTCAGTTAGTTTTAGGCGAAAACTGTGCAGAGGACACAGTACACCAACTGAAAATACTTGCAGCTCTCTGCCTGTGGTTTTATTATGAGAACACCACTATAATAGTCACGAACTGTATTCAGGTAAGCTTTAGGTGAACGCTATGCAAAGCACACAGTACACTTAGTGAAACACTGACTGCAGCTAGCACAATCACCTGCCTGCCTTTCACAGTATAGAGAATAACAGCATACCTCCCAACCTGCACGGATTCAACATTTATGTATTGTTAAACTTTGATGTCGGGAATTTTTCTTTTTCCAGTCCCGCGGTAGCACCCCCCCAACCACCCCCCCCCCCCCCCCCCGCTCAACAACATGTCCTGCAGTTGCATTTTCAAAAGTTGGGAGGTATGTAACAGGAACGGATCTAGCTAAACTGAATACAGTGTATAAATATATATACAACACCTAGGATGCATATATATCCTCTACACACTGTAACTGCAGCTAACTCACTCGCCTGCCTGCTCTATCTAATTCAATATAAATGACACTGTCTCTCTCTGTAATCTCTCTCTTTTAACAACTCCAACACACTACACAAGGCCGCCAAGCCGGCGGCCTTATATACTGTAAGGCGTGTACTAAACCCCCTGAGCCATAATTGGCCAAAGCCACCCAGAAGGCGCTATGATTGGCCAAGCATGCGGGTCATAGTGCATGCTTGGCCAATCATCAGTGCCGCAGTGAATTATGGGCCGTGACGTGCCACTCGAATTTGACGCAAACGGCCCTCAATGTTAGCAATTCGGCAAACAGACGATGTTCGAGTCGAACATGGGTTTGACACGAACACGAAGCTTATCCCTACAAATCATTAGTTCTGTCACGTATGAGCATCTATGCTCCCCATCAACATCAGATAAGCCATCCAGGTGACTTGGATTTGTGATCTGACCCCATAGGATTACAATTAGGGTAGAAGAACTACTATGGGTAGGAACTGTTATATACCGGTAATCAACTTTGTGGTATCTTTGTGTGCTCCTCCATTAACATGGAGATCAGCTTTCTGTAGGTAGGGGAGCACATGCTGAAATCAAAGAAACATAGCATGGTGTGCAAATGTCTGGTTTAAAATAAAACTGTGCCTCCAGACAATAATTAAGACATGTCTGTTAGTGCAAAAGTAACTTTTAAACTATCTCATTAATCCCATAGGTATGGCATCAAAATAAATTAAAATTATTTTAGTTTATTCTCAGAGATAATCAGGCCTTTAACCCACAGGCAAAATCCCTAAGAAAGAATAATACTGGTATGAATACAATTTTAGCTTTATTAGATTATCTTAGACAACAGTAGGGGTTTTATCATTTCTGTGCATGACAAGAATGTATGTGACATAAGTCGTGTAACATTTAAAAATGTGCTACAAACATGAAAGTTTTAGAAAAAAATTAGATTTCAAATTGTGTCTTAGCCCAGGTTCACACTGGGGCTGCGGGAGTGAAACCGTGCGAGTTCAGCTGAACTCGCACGATTTCACTCCTGCCTGTCAGTCCCGATTTCAGCTCGATTACAGAGACATCTGACACAGATGTCAATGTAAATCGCGTCTGAAATCGCAAAAAGTAGTACAGAAACTACTTTTTGAAATCGGTGCAGAGCCGCAGATGCGGCGTCACACCGATTAGGATGGTGCCATTGCCCGCAATTTGCGGCAAATTTCGCCGATTTGACATGCGATTTGACATGTCAAATCGCATGTCAAATCGCACCAGTGTGAACCAGGGCTTAAGCTTATAAAGTGTTTGGAATAAAAAAAAATATTTGTAAAGATATTAATGCATTTAAAGATAGATTTTTGAGGGAATAACTGTAAAACACCTACTTCAGAGGCTAGAGAGAAAAGATGTCAAGCAGTGCTTTGTAGCTATTGTTTAAAAAAGGGCAGTTGGCATTCAGATCCTCTGAGTACTTAAAGTACTATTAAGCCCAAAACCAAAAATGTAATATTTTTGCAGCTTACCAATCATTATTTGTGGTTTCTGCATCAGTTTTCTTTTCTTTGGGTTCCGTTTTTGCCTGGTGATCTGGCCAGTAAAATATCACCTGTATTAGTAAGTTTAGAACCACTAACAAATTGAAGCCAAAATTCAGCTCACACTTTATTAGCAGTTACTGCAAACAGTTTTCCCTTTTGGGATAAAGGATAAAGGAAATACAAGCTGATTTATTTTAATCACTATCAGAAGTTAAGTGATTTGTCTCATCCATGTAAACTGATAAATTCTGCTGGAGAGTTTATGCTGTGAAAAATAAGACTTGCTTGCTGGATTATCAGAGTACATTAGAAGAAAGAAAGCATAAAAAGGAAACTAATCCACCACATCTGAGAATTGGTAAACTGCAATATAATAAATGTTTGCTTTTGGGTTTAGTCATCGTTCACATTGGAGGCAGGTTTGAAATCGTACGAGTTCAGCTGAACTTGCACGATTTCAAACCTGCCTCCAATGTGAAACATTTCATTGCGAGTTCAGGGGGGGGGGGCGATTTTAAAGACATCTGTGCGGGTTCATGCACAGATGTCTATTGAAATCACCCCCAAAGTTGCCAAAAGTAGTGCAGGAACTACTTTTGGAAATCGGTGCAGCGGCACAAAGTCTGCGTCGCACCCATTTGGACAGTGCCGTTGCCTGCAATAGGCTCCGATTTAGCATACGATTTGACATATCAAATCGGCCCGATTTGAACGGGGGCTTAATACTGTTTTAATGTCTATGGCTAGCTTTGGTACCTCAAGTTCAGCTGCTCTTATCAAATTGCCAGGATGAGACAGAGATGAACTTTCATGTACCTGGTTGTGACTGAGGTGAGGGCTTCCCCTATACCTCTTGTCCTGCTTCCCCTGGGGTTGATGATAGGGTATAACGGAGCACAGAGTGGCGCTGGTGCCTGTAGGAGATTCAGGTCAGGAGATCTTAAACCAGATGTGGCTCTGAAGACAGTGCAGCAGACAAGGTGGCAGCTGGTAGATGTAGGATCTCAGATGTGTGGCCAGACGGCAGAAGTTAGCAACAACCGGGTGGCAGAGGTACAGAATCAGGAACCAGAAGCAGAGTCAGGCCAAGGTCAGTAATAGGTGAGCAGAGCAGTTACCAGAACAGCTGGCAGGAGGCAAAGTTGGGTCACAAGCCAAAGTCAGCAACAGGGGTTTAAGAAGCAGAGTCAACAAGCAGGGTCAGGATACAGACATAGAAGAAAGATTTACCTGTGCGGAAGCTCATTCCTTCTATTGTATTCTTCTGAGATTAAAAACATGTGGATAATATAAAAAGGACAGTGAGACCTTTTTCATATGGCTGGGGCAGGGGGGCAGAGCTGAGAAATCAGATGAACATACAAAAAATTTACTGAAATCTACCCGAGATGACTTTGTAAATCTGTCCTCAAAACATAGTGGGTTAATTTTTTTGGCATTTTTATCCAGAACTTTTTTTACTGAATTGTATCCACTGTCTACCGCAGCAATTGTTATCCATTGTAAACTGGCAACCAAATTAGATTCAAAACAGGTGCACATTACATAGGTAGGTCAAAGTTTAATTAATATTAAATTGTGATACCTTCATAAATAACACTCTCATGTGATTACATTAATTCCAACTGAGACACCAGAACACCACCCAATTAGCTCACATAAAAGCACAGCTGGTGTGCATTTCACTTGCCGGTAGAATAGCCTTTTGTTCTTATGTCTTTATACAGGTGCTTTTATACATTTGAAATATGGCTCAGGCCTGTAATAGAAAGAATCTTAATACAGCATTTCTGGTTTGACATGAAGGATGAACACTGCAATTAAAGGGGTATTCATAGGTGTGCGCAGCCTATTGCATTAGGGTGTGCACCCAGGGCCGGATTAACATAGGGGCTATTAGAGCTGCAGCTCCAGGCCCCTTCCTCAAGATAGGCCCATTTGCCCAAAAAAAAAAAAAAAAAATCTAAAAAAAAAAAAAAAAAGATTGACTTTGAGGATTGTAGCTTGGCGACCAGGGGCTACAGAGACCCCATTTTTGGGGAGTATATAGCTGAAGACTCACCCCACCACTGGTTAAATTATGGGACTGCTATCATTTATGGTTCCAGAGATACGAGGATGCTTGCGCAGCCTGTCAAAAGCTACATACAGAACGGCCAGTTTAAATACAAGCTGACACACTGCAGCAGAGAGGATGAGCTCACAGGGCTTATAATAATTATTTGTATATTACTAAGATTGCTTTCACACTATGCCGCCCCGAGCGTTGGCAGTAGAAAAGCGGTAAAACGCTGCTATTTTACCGTCGGATTTGCGGAACATTTCGGCCGCTAGCGGGGCGCTTTTATCCCCCGCTAGCGACCAAGAAAGGGTAAAAAACGCCCGAGATGCGTAGCTACAGCGGCGTACTGCCAGCGGTACGGCGGTGCTGCCTATTGATTTCAACGGGCAGGAGCGCATTAGGAGCGGTGAATTCACCGCTCCTAATGCGCTCCAAAGAAGTTGCTGGCAGGACTTTTTCTGACGCCCTGCCAGCGCACCCCTCCAGTGTGAAAGCAGCTGTTTAAGGGCGGATTGCAGGCGCTATTTTTAACACTATAGCGCCTGCAAAACGCCCTCATTGTGAAAGGGGTCTTATAGTAATTAACCCCTTGCCACCCAGGCCAATTCTGACACTTCTCTCCTACATGTAAAAATCATCATTTGTTTTTTGCTAGAAAATGACTCAGAACCCTCAAACATTATATATTATTTTAGCAGACACCCTAGGGAATAAAATGGTGGTCTTTGCAACTTTTTATGTTACACGGTATTTGCGCAGCAATTTTTCAAACGTGTTTTTTTTTAAAAGAATCTGTTTCATTCATAAAAAAAAAAACACAACACTAAAGTTAGCACGATTTTTTTTGTATACCAAGTGATGCTTTACATTTTTTTACAGTTTACATGTTTAGAGTTACAGAGGAGGTCTAGTGCTAGAATTATTGTTCTCGTTCTAACGATTGTGGCGTATGTAACCTGTGTGTATCTGGCTCTGATACTAGCCAGGGCCTACCCAGCCACTGACTAGTATCTCTCCCCAGCCTGTCCCCACACACCCTCTCACCTGCTGACCTGTGGATGGGGGAATCACTCCTGCAGCGTTATTGTGTTCTGACTGCGAATACAATGATCAGTGTTGCTAACTATAGCTGGCAGCACTGATTGTTTTGGGAAAAACCTGACAGGCTGGTTGTACTCAAGTCAGATAATAGATTGACTTGTGTAAAACCAGCTAGCCCATACAAAGATCGACTATGGCTGGTCTCTGCTTAATTGGCGTAATTTCAATGCATGTATGGCTCGCTTAACCACTACGCAGTCACTAAAAAACCTTCAACAAACATTTACATTTTCCTTCCCAGATTCCCTTCATCCTCCTCACCTGTACATACTCTCCACACTACTCTCCTTTACATACTGCTCACTGTCATACCCTCCACACTTCTCTCCTATACATAGTTCCCGCTGTCATACCCTACACACTCCTCTCCTGTACATAGTGCCCGCTGTCATACACTTCTCTCCTGTACATAGGGCCCACTGTTGTACTCTCCACACTCCTCTCCTGTACATACTGCTCACTGTCATACCCTCCACACTCCTCTCTCCTATACATAGTGCCCACTGTCATACCCTCCACACTCCTCTCCTATACATAGTGCCCACTGTCATACCCTCCACACTCCTCTCCTATACATAGTGCCCACTGTCATACCCTCCACACTTCTCTCCTATACATAGTGCCCACCGTCATACCCTCCACACTCCTATCCTGTGCATACTGCTCACTGTCATACCCTCCACGCTCCTCTCCTATACATAGTGTCCACTGTCATACCCTCCACACTTCTCTCCTATACATAGTGCCCACCATCATACCCTCCACACTCCTCTCCTGTACATACTGTTCACTGTCATACCCTCCACACTTCTCTCCTATACATAGTGCCCACTGTCATACCCTCCACACCTCTATCCTGTACATACTGCCCACCATCATACCCTCCACACCTCTATCCTGTACATACTGCCCACTGTCATATCCTCCCCACTCTTCACTGTCATACCCTCCACACTTCTCTCCTATACATAGTGCCCACTGTCATACCCTCCACACTTCTCTCCTATACATAGTGCCCGCTGTCATACCCTACACACTCCTCTCCTGTACATAGTGCCCGCTGTCATACACTTCTCTCCTGTACATAGTGCCCACTGTTGTACTCTCCACAATCCTCTCCTGTACATACTGCTCACTGTCATACTCTCCACACTCCTCTCTCCTATACATAGTGCCCACTGTCATACCCTCCACACTCCTCTCCTATACATAGTGCCCACTGTCATACCCTCCACACTTCTCTCCTATACATAGTGCCCACCGTCATACCCTCCACACTCCTCTCCTGTGCATACTGCTCACTGTCATACCCTCCACACTCCTCTCCTATACATAGTGCCCACTGTCATACCCTCCACACTTCTCTCCTATACATAGTGCCCACCGTCATACCCTCCACACTCCTCTCCTGTGCATACTGCTCACTGTCATACCCTCCACGCTCCTCTCCTATACATAGTGTCCACTGTCATACCCTCCACACTTTTCTCCTATACATAGTGCCCACCATCATACCCTCCACACTCCTCTCCTGTACATACTGTTCACTGTCATACCCTCCACACTTCTCTCCTATACATAGTGCCCACTGTCATACCCTCCACACCTCTATCCTGTACATACTGCCCACCATCATACCCTCCACACCTCTATCCTGTACATACTGCCCACTGTCATATCCTCCCCACTCTTCACTGTCATACCCTCCACACTTCTCTCCTATACATAGTGCCCACTGTCATACCCTCTACACTTCTCTTCTGTACATACTGCTCACTGTCTTACCCTCCACGCTCATCTCATGTACATACTGCTCAGTATCATACCGTCCACACTCCTCATGTACATACTGCTCAGTATCATACCATCCACACTCCTCTCCAGTACATACTGCCCACTTTCATAAACTCCTCTATTGTACATAGTGCCGGCTGTCATACCCTCCACACTCCTCTCCTTTACATACTGCTCGCTCTCATACCTTCCACATTCCTTTCCTGTACATACTGCCTATTGTCATACCCTCCCCACTCCTCTCCTGTACATACTGCCCACTATCATACCCTCCACACTCTTCTCCTGTACATACTGCTCACTGTCTTACCCTCCACACTCATTTAATGTACATACTGCTCAGTATCATACCGTCTGCACTCTTCTCCTGTACATACTGCTCACTGTCATACCCTCCACACTCCTCTCCTGTACATACTGCCCACATTCATAAACTCCTCTATTGTACATAGTGCCAACTGTCATACCCTCCCCACTCCTCTCCTGTACATACTGCTGGCTGTTATACCCTCCACACTCTTCTCCTGTACATACTGACCCCATTATACCCCCCACACCCCTCTCCTGTACATACTGCCCACTATCATACCATCCACACTCCTCTCCTGTACATACTGTAACCCAACCTTACCATTCACACTCCTCTCCTGTACATACTGCCAACTATCTTTCTCTCCACATTCCTCTCCTGTACATACTGCCCCCATCATGCCCTCCACATTCCTTTCCTGTACATACTGCCCACTATCATACTCTCCACACTCCTCTCCGGTACATACCACCCTCTGTCATATCCTCCACACTCCTCTGCTGTGCATGCTGCCCACTGTCATACCCTCCACACTCCTCTCCTGTACATAGTGCCCACTGTTAGACCCTCCCCTTTCCTCTCCATTACCTGCACATACTTCCCAGTTTTATACCCTCCATACTCCTCCCCTGTGCCTCTCACCCACAAAAACAGTTCTTTAAAATTATACTGAATATCCTCAATGTTACCAGCTCTAGAATGGGCACAATTTTGTTAGTTCAACTAAAGGAAATCTTCTCAGTCCTCATATTTGTTCTGCCCCATTATTAGTACTCATTTGTTTTGTGATTACTACTGTGATGTATAGAGGAACATAGGGGATCTCAGCTACTCTAAATATAGCACTGGTGAAAAAAGTGCCCCTTAAAAATATTTTTGAAATGTTGGCAACTATGCACTTAGGCACTAACCAAGGGCCACCGGGTCAGTAGAGGGCCCCAATGGGAGGCTCCTGGGATCCTGTGATAATAAAGCGGTAGTAACCTTTGCTAACATTACTACTTTTTAGAGGCCCTGAGGTAGGTTATGCCATAGTGTACAAATATGTACAGCATATTAGCACATTAGGGTACACTTAAATTGTCAGACTGAGCCCTCCAGTGCTGCACTGTGATCAATCCGTCGGGTCCTGGGCGCTTCCATTTTCACCCCGTCTTCCTTCTGGGCTCTGTGCCTTCAGTCACTTGCCTTGGCTGGGCTGCGTTGATGTCATTCCCATGCATGCTCATGCGCATCCTCTCTCTCTCATCCCCCCCTTTCTCTCTCAGCATCCCTCTCTTACCCCTCACCCCTCTCTCATCATCTCTCTCTCTCTCTCTCTTTCTCATCCTCCCTCTCTCTCTTTAATTTAATTTGTTATAACAAAAAATAGTTTGCATATTTTATTTATTATTTATAAAAGGCCCACCAAAATCCTCAGCACCAGGCCCATGGTGTTCTTAATCTGGCCCTGTGTGCACCCCAAAGCTCCAACACACGTCTTTCTCTGCAGCCTCAGTTACACAGGGGAGTGAATGAATGGGATGTGCTCTGTGCTGAGCGGCTTCCTGTTCATTCACAAACTGAACCATAGTATACACTGTTTACTATCCTGCAGTTATGAATGAACACAGTGAGTGAGCGTGTTCACTGTGTTCATTTTTAAAAAAGGAAAGTGCTGGTAAATGACATATTTACTAGCCCCTGCCCCCACTCTCCATCCTGAAACATCCCCCATAGCAGCTGGGGGGAGAGGAGGGAGGCCAGCAGCACTGTGGGGCCAACACAGGGGAAGCCCAGGCAGTAGGGGGAATTGGCACTGCACATAGTGATAAGGGTGTGCCCAGGCACACCTGGCACACCCCCTGCGCACGCCTATGGGGGTACTCATTCTACAATGTTGTTTTCAAACAATTTAAACTACTGCTTTGTAATCTCTACAGTTTGCAAAAGTAATTTACATACTCTGGGTAAATATGTATTATCTGTCCTTAGCCATTATCATCTAGAGCTTGGAGAAGCAGTAAAACATTTGCTTTGCTGACCAGGCACAAAATTCTCAACCAAATCTTTCTGCTTGCCCTTCATTATTATAGAATTTAAAGGGTTTTATTTTTGTGGAGGCCTATCTGAAGCTTTCTTTCAGTTTCTCAACATCCTGAATCATTTCTACACTTGGAATTGTCTCTACGCATACAAGGGTGATGTATGCAGCAGGGACTGGAGCACTTGTCAGGATAGAAGAAAAATGGATGGGGCAAAATACTATCAAATTTTTTAGGAAAATCTGCTGCCCTCCTGTCAGAAAGTTGTCAATGGGAAGAAGGTTTACCTTGCAGCATGACAATGACCCAAAGCAGAGGTGTAACTAGAACCTTCAGGGCCCCGGTGCAAGAAACCATGAAAGGCCCACTGACCCCTGGGCAGGGCCCTTCCCACCGATCCTGGGGTATGGGGGCAGCAGGACTTAAATAGGAGGGGCGGTGGGGGCGGCATATAGAGGAAATGATCCCCTACATTTTCCTCCTGTAGCTGCTGAATTGCCTGCAGGAGGGAGAGGAGGAGAAGCCTTCTTTCAGCAGTTGAAGATGTAACATAAATGAAAGGGAAGGATAGTTTTGCCTTAGCAAGATGTGCTCTGATCTGTAGTAGTATAATCATAGATGTAGTTTAATTCTGGGTTATTAACCACTTAAGCCCCGGACCATTTGGTAGCTAGAGGACCAGAGGTGAATTCAGAATTTTGCACTGCGCTGCTTTAACTGTAAATTGTGCAGACATGCAATGTTGTACCCAAACGAAATTTGCGTCCTTTTCTTCCCACAAATAGAGCTTTCTTTTAATGGTATTTGATTGCCTCTGCGATTTTTATTTTTTGCGATATAAACGGAAAAAGACCGAAAATTTTGAAAAAAAATGATATTTTCTACTTTTTGTTATAAGAAAAATCGAATAAACTCAATTGTAGTCATACATTTAGGCCAAAATGTATTCAGCCACATGTTTTTAGTAAAAAAAATGTCAATAAGCGTATATTTATTGGTTTGCACAAAAGTTATAGAGTTTACAAACTAGGGTACATTTTCTGAAATTTACACAGCTTTAAATTTATGACTGCCTATCTCATTTCTTGAGGTGCTAAAATGACAGGGCAGTACAAAACCCCCCCAAATGACCCCATTTTGGAAAGTAGACACCCCAAGGAAATTGCTGAGAGGCATGTTGAGCCCATTGAATTTTTAATTTTTTTGTCCCAATTGATTGAATAATGACTAAAAAAAAGAAAAAAAAATTACAAAAAGTTGTCACTAAATGATATATTGCTCACACATGCCATGGTTATATGTGGAATTTCACCCCAAAATACATTTTGCTGCTTCTCCTGAGTACGGGGATACCACATGTGTGGGACTTTTTGGGAGCCTAGCCGCGTACGGGACCCCGGAAACCAAGCACCGCCTTCAGGATTTCTAAGGGCGCAAATTTTTGATTTCACTCCTCACTACCTATCACAGTTTCGAAGGCCATAAAATGCCAAAATAGCACAAAACCCCCCCAAATGACCCCATTTTAGAAAGTAGACACCCCAAGGAAATTGCTGAGAGGCCTGTTGAGCCCATTGAATATATTTTTTTTGTCCCAAGTGATTGAATAATGACAAAAAAAAAAAAAAAAAATTACAAAAAGTTGTCACTAAATGATATATTGCTCACACATGCCATGGTTATATGTGGAATTACACCCCAAAATACATTTTTCTGCTTCTCCTGAGTACGGGGATACCACATGTGTGGGACTTTTTAGGAGCCTAGCCGCGTACGGGACCCCGAAAACCAAGCACCGCCTTCAGGATTTCTAGGCACAAATTTTTGATTTCACTCCTCACTACCTATCACAGTTTCGAAGGCCATAAAATGCCAAAATCGCACAAAACCCCCCCAAATGACCCCATTTTGGAATATAGACACCACAAGCTATTTGCTGAGAGGAATGGCGAGTATTTTACAGCTCTCATTTGTTTTTGAAAATGAAGAAAGAAAATATATATATATATTTTTTTTTTTTCAATTTTCAAAACTTTGTGACAAAAAGCGAGATCTGCAAAATACTCACAATACCTCTCAGCAAATAGCTTGGGGTGTCTACTTTCCAAAATGGGGTCATTTGGGGGGGGGGGGGGTTGTGCTATCTGGGCATTCCATGGCCTCCGAAACTGTGATAGGCAGTGAGAAGTGAAATCAAAAATTTACACCCTTAGAAAGCCTGAAGGCGGTGCTTGGTTTTTGGGGTCCCGTACGCGGCTAGGCTCCCAAAAAGTCTCACACATGTGGTATCCCCGTACTCAGGAGAAGCAACAGAATGTATTTTGGGGTGCAATTCCACATATGCCCATGGCATGTTTGAGCAATATATCATTTAGTGACAACTTTGTGCAAAAAAAAAAAAAATTGTCGTTTTTCCGCAACTTGTGTCAACATATAAAATATTTCATGGACTCGACATGCCTCTCAGTATATAGCTTGGGGTGTCTACTTTCCAAAATGGGGTCATTTGGGGGGGTTTTGAACTGTTCTGGCATTTTATACACAACATTAGGAAGCTTACATCCACTCTTCTAACCACTTGAAGACAAAGCCCTTTTTGACACTTTTTGTTTACATGAAAACATTTTATTTTTTGCAAGAAAATTATGTTGAAACCTCAAACATTATATATATTTTTAAAGCAAAGGCCCTACAGATTAAAATGGTGGGTGTTGCATTTTTTTTTTCTACACAGTATTTGCGCAGCGATTTTTCAAACGCATTTTTTGGGTTAAAAAATACACTTTTTTTAATTTTAATGCACTAAAACACACTATATTGCCCAAATGTTTGATGAAATAAAAAAGATGATCTTAGGCCGAGTACATAGATACCAAACACGACATGCTTTAAAATTTCGCACAAACGCGCATTGGCGACAAACTACATACATTTTTAAAAGCCTTTAAAAGCCTTTACAGGTTACCCCAGTAGATTTACAGAGGAGGTCTACTGCTAAAATGATTGCCCTCGATCTGACCTTCGCGGTGATACCTCACATGCATGGTGCAATTGCTGTTTACATATGACGCCAGACCGACGCTTGCGTTCGCCATTGGGCAAGAGCAGGGCAGGACAGGGGTGCTTTTTTTTTTTTTTTTTTTTTTTTTTTTTTTTTATTATTAATTTTGCTTTTTTATTTTATTTTTAAATTGTTCCTTCCAAGTATTTTTTTTTTTATCATTTTTATTGTTATCTCAGGGAATGTAAATATCCCCTATGATAGCAATAGGTAGTGACAGGTACTCTTTTTTTGAAAAAAATGGTGTCTTCTAGACCCTAGATTTTTCCTCTGCCCTCAAAGCATCTGACCACACCAAGATCGGTGTGATAAAATGCTTTCCCAATTTCCCAATGGCGCTTTTTATATCCGGGGGGGGCATTCCCTCCCACTGCTTGTTAAAGCAGTCCAGAGGCTAATTAGCCGCTAGGATTGCTTTTACATGAAAGCCGGCCGCAGGCTGAAAAGAATGATACCAAGATGATACCTAAACCCGCAGGCATCATTCTGGTATAAACATTCAAAGTCCAGCAACATACCAGTACGTTGCTGGTCCTTGTTGGACATGTATTGTAATCTTTTTATTTCATGCAGCCAGTTGGCTGAACGAAAAAAGAGATTGATCGGTGGGTATGCCCACCATTAGAATACCGCCCTTCATCCACCCACTTCCAATGATGGGCATACACGCACCATTTATATATGCCGAAGCATGGGGGCATCCTCCCGCAAAAAAGTTATGCCGCACACACATGGTCGGACTTTTCCACGGGCAAGCCTCCGTCGGAATTTCGACCGTATGTACGCGGCATTAGGAGCAAAATCGCTCCTCCGCCCCTGCTGCCCCAATGCTTCGGCATATTTGCTTCTTTTTTTTTAACTGTGGTGGTGAAATCACCTCCTACAGCACTGGAGTCGCAGGGATCAGGCCTGTCTCTGCGAACGCTGCAGTTATGTGTGTTTTTGTTTTGTAAGTGACAGTGATCGATCGATACTGCACTTGGGTGGCCTGGGCTGGACGGAGGGGCAAAACGCAGGTGCCAGCAGGTATCTGTGCTGATTCCGCTAACACTGCGTTTTTGGGAACCCTAAACTGCTGGGGACGCTAGTATAGATCTGATCAGATCAGATATTGATCTGTTCAGATACTATACCACTAAGGGGGGTGTATGCTTCACGCGTGGGTGTTAGCGTTACTGGCACTAACCTGACGCTGCCTGGGGTGTGACTCAGACCCTCTCTGACGCTAAAGCCTAATTGATATCACTGATATAAACTATAAAAAGCAAACTAACTAACCAGCGTCACCCGTAACACTTATATGGTGATCAGTAGGGATGAGCTTGGAGTTCGAGTCGAACTCATGTTCGACTCGAACATTGCCTGTTCGCCGAACAGCGAACAAATTGGGGTGTTCGCGGCAAATTCGAAAAATCTATGGGAGAAATCTAAAGTGTTAATTATAAAGGCTAATATGCAAGTTATTGTCCTAAAAAGTGTTTGGGGACCGGGGTCCTGCCCCAGGGGACATGTATCAATGCAAAAAGAAGTTTTAAAAACGGCCGTTTTTTCGAGAGCAGTGATTTTAATAATGCTTAAAATGAAAAAATAAAAGTGAAATATTCCTTTGAATTTCGTACCTGGGGGGTGTGTATGATATTCATGTGAAGTGGCGCATGTTTCCCGTGCTTAGAACTGTCCCTGCAAAAAATGTCATTTTTGAAAGAAAAAAATGCATTTAAAACTGACTCGCGGCTATTAATGAATTGTCGGCTCCCGGCAATACATACAAAAGTCATTGATAAAAAAAAAAAAAAGCGTGGGGGTTCCCCAGAATTCAATTACCAGGCCCTTCAGGTCTGGAATGGATATTAAGGGGAACCCTGCCGCAAATTAAAAAAAAATTGACGTGGGGTTCCCCCAAATATCCATTCCAGGCCCTTCAGATCTGGCATGGATTTTAAGGGGAACTCCACCCCAAATTTAAAAAAAAAATGGCGTGGAGTCCCCCTTAAAATCCATACCAGACCCCTTATCCGAGCACGCAACCTGGCCGGCCGCAGGGGAAAAGGGGGGGGGACGAGAGAGCGCCCCCCCTCCCTCCTGAACCGTACCAAGCCACATGCCCTCAACATGGGGAGGATGTCCCCATGTTGATGGGGACAAGGGCCTCATCCCCACAACCCTTGCCCGGTGGTTGTGGGGGTCTGCGGGCGGGGGGCTTATCGGAATCTGGAAGACCCCTTTAACAAAGGGGACCCCCAGATCCCGGCCCCCCCATGTGAATTGGTAAGGGGTACGTTGTACCCCTACCATTTCACGAAGAAAGCGTAAAAAAATGTTTAAAAAAACACACAAACACCTTGAAAAAGTCCTTTATTAAAAAAAAAAACATTCCAGCGGTGAAATCCAGTGTCCCGCGGCGATCCCGATGTCCAGCGCTGTCCTTCATTGGTTGTGCCTGAGCGGACCTGATGGGGAACTCCCTCTCAGTATTTTAAATGTATAGACCCGCCCCTTCTAAAGTTCCCCATCAGGTCCGCTCCCTCGGTATGTCGGACCCGCCTACGTCATTGGCTTGAGCGGGGAACTTCCTTCACTGTGTAATTTAAATTTACATAGTGAAGGAAGTTCCCCGCTCAAGCCAATGACGTAGGCGGGTCTGACATACCGAGGGGGCGGACCTGATGGGGGACTGCTCTCACTTTGGTAATACATGTATAGACCCGCCCCTTCTCATGTTCCGCATCTGGTCCGCTGAGCGGACCTGATGGGGAACTTTAGAAGGGGCGGGTCTATACATTTAAAATACTGAGAGGGAGTTCCCCATCAGGTCCGCTCAGGCACAACCAATGAAGGACAGCGCTGGACATCGGGATCGCCGCGGGACACTGGATTTCACCGCAGGAATGTTTTTTTTTTTTTTAATAAAGGACTTTTTCAAGGTGTTTGTGTGTTTTTTTAAACATTTTTTTACGCTTTCTTCGTGAAATGGTAGGGGTACAATGTACCCCTTACCAATTCACATAGGGGGGGGGGCCGGGATCTGGAGGTCCCCTTTGTTAAAGGGGTCTTCCAGATTCCGATAAGCCCCCCGCCCGCAGACCCCCACAACCACCGGGCAAGGGTTGTGGGGATGAGGCCCTTGTCCCCATCAACATGGGGACATCCTCCCCATGTTGAGGGCATGTGGCTTGGTACGGTTCAGGAGGGAGGGGGGGCCGCTCTCTCGTCCCCCCCTTTTCCCCTGCGGCCGGCCAGGTTGCGTGCTCGGATAAGGGGTCTGGTATGGATTTTTAGGGGGACTCCACGCCATTTTTTTAAAAAAATTGGGGTGGAGTTCCCCTTAAAATCCATGCCAGATCTGAAGGGCCTGGAATAGATATTTGGGGGAACCCCACGTCAATTTTTTTTAAAATTTGCGGCAGGGTTCCCCTTAATATCCATTCCAGACCTGAAGGGCCTGGTAATTGAATTCTGGGGAACCCCAACGCTTTTTTTTTTTTTTTATCAATGACTTTTGTATGTATTGCCGGGAGCCGACAATTCATTAATAGCCGCGAGTGAGTTTTAAATGCATTTTTTTTTTTCAAAAATGACATTCTTTGCAGGGACAGTTCTAAGCACGGGAAACATGTGCCGCTTCACATGCATATCATACACACCCCCCAGGTACGAAATTTAAAGGAATATTTCACTTTTATTTTTTCATTTTAAGCATTATTAAAATCACTGCTCCCAAAAAAACGGCCGTTTTTAAAACTTCTTTTTGCATTGATACATGTCCCCTGGGGCAGGACCCGGGTCCCCAAACACTTTTTAGGACAATAACTTGCATATTAGCCTTTATAATTAACACTTTAGATTTCGAACGTTCGAGTCCATTGTATTTAATACGGTTCTAAAGTTTACACGAACATTTTGTCTGTTCGCAGGTTCTGGTGCGAACCGAACAGGGGGGTGTTCGGCTCATCTCTGGTGATCAGTTCACTGGTGAAAGGGTTAACTAGGGGCAATCAGGGGGTTAAAACCTTTATTACATAATATATGGGGGTACCTGACGCTATAAAAACCTGCGGCGAACCTAAAAAAAATTACCAGCTACCGATCTGCATCACCGACACTAAGACAGCGTTTAGAAAAACGATTGCTTAGCGACAGTGGTGATGGGGGTGAAAGGGTTACCTGGGGGGGGCGATTAAGGGGGTTAAACCTTTATTAGATAATATATTGGGGTACCTGACGCTATAAAAACATGCGGCGAACCTAAAAAAAAATACTGGCTACGATCTGCATCACCGACACTAAGACAGCGTTTAGAAAAACAATTGCTTAGCGACAGTGGTGATAGGGGATGAAAGGGTTACCTGGGGGGCGATCAAGGGGGTTAAACCTTTATTAGATAATATATTGGGGTACCTGACGCTATAAAAACCTGCGGCGAACCTAAAAAAAATTACCGGCTACCGATCTGCATCACAGACACTAAGACAGCGTTTAGAAAAACGATCGCTTAGTGACAGTGGTGATAGGGGGTGAAAGGGTTACCTGGGGGGCGATCAAGGGGGTTAAACCTTTATTAGATAATATATTGGGGTACCTGACGCTATAAAAACATGCGGCGAACTTAAAAAAAATTACTGGCTACGATCTGCATCACCGACACTAAGACAGCGTTTAGAAAAACAATTGCTTAGCGACAGTGGTGATAGGGGGTGAAAGGGTTACCTGGGGGGCGATCAAGGGGGTTAAACCTTTATTAGATAATATATTGGGGTACCTGACGCTATAAAAACCTGCCGCGAACCTAAAAAAAATTACCGGCTACCGATCTGCATCACAGACACTAAGACAGCGTTTAGAAAAACGATCGCTTAGTGATAGTGGTGATAGGGGGTGAAAGGGTTACCTGGGGGGCGATCAAGGGGGTTAAACCTTTATTAGATAATATATTGGGGTACCTGACGCTATAAAAACCTGCGGCGAACCTAAAAAAAATTACTGGCTGCCGATCGGCATCACTGACGCTAAGACAGCGATCAGAAAAATTATCGCTAAGCGACAGTGGTGATAGGGGGTGAAAGGGTTATCTGGGGGGTGATCAGGGGGGTTAAACCTTTATTAGGGGGGGTTAGGGGGCTACACTGGACCTAAGACTAAACTTTGGTGACACTTTTACAGTCACAAATGTCACTGATTGCAGTAATCACTAAATAAATGGTCACTGCAATCAGTGACACTGTGACTGGGGGCTGGGGGGGTGATCTGGGGGGTGATCTGGGGTGTCTGGGGGGGCGATTTATGTCCCTATGTGTCCTGGTGTCAGTGTAGTGTTGTGTGCACTGACCTGATGTCTTCTCTTGTACGGCGCTCGGTATATGTGAGCGCCGCACCAGAGATGACATCACTTCCTCCTGCTCCCTCTGTCTGACACAGACAGAGGGGGCATTTCCATTCGCCGGGAGCGATCGCGAGGGGGTGGCCAGAAACGAATGGCTGCCCCCTCATCCCGGAACGCTCCTGGACACTTAGCCACCGCTCACTGTATAGGAGGGGGGTCCGATTGGACCCCCCAACTGTACAAAGGCAATCACGTACACTCTACGTGATTGTGCCTGTCGGTGCCATTCTGTCGACGTATATATACAGTGAGCGGTCGTTAAGTGGTTAAAGATATGTATTTAGTATCAGTCATACACATATGTTCTTTCATTAGCATTTGAAAAGGACAGAGCCAGCTCCAAGAAAGAAGAGTTGACACTAGGGATGAGCTCCGCGTTCCAGTCGAACATACGTTTGACTCGAACATCGTGTGTTTGATCATTCGACGAAGATCGAGCGTTTTGGGTCGTTTGCGGCAAATTCGAGTGACGCGAACTGCCCAAAATCACGGCGCTGTGATTGGCCAAGCATGCACTGTGACCCCGCATGCTTGGCCAATCACAGCGCTGGCAGCGAGGAGAGCCATAATTGGCCACAGGCAGGATGCCTGTGGCCAATTATAGATAGGGGGGTTTAGTACACGCCCCACACTATAAAAGGCCGCCAGCGCGGCCGCCTTGTGTAGTGTGTTCCGGCGTGCAGGGAAAGAGTTACATAGGCAGGGACAGTGTTAGTGAAATTGTGTATAGGGAGAGAGAAGGATAGGTAGGGACAGTGTCAGTGTGATATTCTGCTAAACCTTGTGTGTAGGGAGAGAGAAGGATAGATAGGGACAGTGTCAGTGATATTCTGCTAAACCTTGTGTGTAGGGAGAGAGAAGGATAGGCAGGGACAGTGTCAGTGATATTTTTGCTAAGCCTCCTGCACAGTATACACCTGAAGCTAGCCCTTATTGCTGAGTTTTCCGTGTGTGTCACACTAACAGGCATCTGCAGCACTTACAGCAGGCGTATTGTGCTTCTTGCAAAATATACACCTGAAGCTAGCCCTTATTGCTGTGATTTCCTGTTGTGTAACACAGGCAGGCATCTGCAGCACTTACAACGGGCGTATTGTGCTTCTTGCAAAATATACACCTGAAGCTAGCCCTTATTGCTGTGATTTCCTGTTGTGTAACACAGGCAGGCATCTGCAGCACTTACAGCGGGCGTATTGTGCTTCTTGCAAAATATACACCTGAAGCTAGCCCTTATTGCTGTGATTTCCTTTTGTGTAACACAGGCAGGCATCTGCAGCACTTACAGCGGGCGTATTGTGCTTCTTGCAAAATATACACCTGAATCTAGCCCTTATTGCTGTGATTTCCTGTTGAGTAACACAGGCAGGCATCTGCAGCACTTACAACAGGCATAGTGTGCCTCCTGCACATTATACACCTGAAGCTACCCCTTATTGCTCGTAGTTTTTTTTCTTTTGTGTTACACTAACAGACATCTGCAGCACTTACAGCGGGCGTATTGTGCTTCTTGCAAAATATACACCTGAAGCTAGACCTTATTGCTGTGATTTCCTGTTGAGTAACACAGGCAGGCATCTGCAGCACTTACAGCAGGCGTATTGTGCTTCTTGCAAAATTTACACCTGAAGCTAGCCCTTATTGCTGTGATTTCCTGTTGAGTAACACAGGCAGGCATCTGCAGCACTTACAGCGGGCGTAGTGTGCCTCCTGCACATTATACACCTGAAGCTACCCCTTATTGCTGGTTTTCCCATCTCCCTGCAGGCCTTTAGAATGTCTGGAAGGCAAACAAGGAGAGGCAGACAGTCAGGAGCCAATAAAAGAGGGCAAGCAGGCTCTGTTTCTAGAGACAAGAGTGCTGGTCGTGGACGCGGTGCATCGTCATCAGCACGTGGCCATGGGACACGCTTATCCTTATTTTCGGCAGCTGGACGTGTTGAGCTGCATCATGCCGAAGACTTGGCAGAGTGGATGACAAAGCCCTCCTCATCCTCCTCATCCTCTCTCACCCAGGCTCAGGGTACTGGCAAAGCAGCTGCCAAAGCGTCCTCTTCCCTCGTATCTATGTCATCATCAGTCACTCCTTCCCTAGACCCACCGTGTCCTCCTGAGGAGTCCCCCGAACTGTTTGAGCACAGTGTTAGGTACATGCTCCAGGAGGATGCCCAGCGTTTCGAAGGGTCTGATGATGATACCCAGCTAGAGGAAGGCAGTAGCGTGAGAGCAGAGAGAGGAGATGCTCAAGAAGGACAGAAATATGGCAGTCATGTTCCAGCAGCTGCAGCATACTGCCAGATTGGCTCCAGTGATGAGGAGGGAGGGGATGATGAGGTCACTGATGTTGTAATATGCTTCACGTGGGTGCCTGATAGGAGAGAGGAGGAGGATGAGGAGGAGGCACATCTCCAATGAGGCAGGATGCCCTCGTGGGGCCAGCGTAAGGGCAGCACACCGACTGAATCACACCGCAGAGCTCCGCCTGTGCAGGGCGCTGCCTCTGCCCGTTATTCCAAAAGTTCTTTGGTGTGGGCCTTTTTGAGTCGACTTCATCAGATCGTACCGCTGCTGTTTGCAACATATGTCTGAAGCGTATCTCGCGTGGCCAAAACATCAGCCGCTTGGGCACCACATGCTTGACCAGACATATGTTGACCTGCCATGCAGCTCATTGGCAAGCCTACCTTAAAGACCCACACCAAAGAACAAAGCGGACCTCTCCTTGCTCCGCATCAGCTGGGATCTCCAACCCCACTATACCTTCAGTCCTCTCTGAAACCTGCACTTAGAGGAATGAAGGTGTAGAATTAGGTGTGTCACAGCCAAGTACTTGCGGGCACTCTGCTAGCAGTACACCGACGTCCGATTCTAGCAGGCAAATTTCCCTGCCCCAGCTGCTGGACCGTCGAAAGAAGGTCACTCCCAGCCATCCACATGCCTAGCGGTTGAATGCTAGCTTGGCTAAATTGCTAGCACTTCAACTGCTGCCTTTTCAGTTGGTAGACTCGGCCCCCTTCCGTGAGTTTGTGCAATGTGCGGTTCCTCAGTGGCAGGTTCCCAAACGCCACTTTTTCTCACGGAAGGCGATTCCGGCTCACTACCGGCATGTGGAAGGCAATGTCTTGGCCTCGCTGGACAGGGCGGTCAGCGGTAAGGTGCATATTATCGCTGACTCATGGTCCAGCAGGCATGGACAGGGACGTTATCTTTCTTTCACGGCCCATTGGGTCACTCTTTTGGCAGCTGGGAAGGATGCAGGACAAGGTGCAGTAGTGTTGGAGGTTGTTCCGCCGCCACGCCTACAAAATGCTACTACTGGTTGTGACACACCTCTCTCCTCCACCCCCTCCTCTTCTTCTTCCTCCATGGCCTCTTCCTGTGCTTTGTCCTCGGAACCAGCGGTGCTCCGTAGGCGTTCAAGGGGCTACGCAAGTACGCAGGCAAAAAGATGCCATGCAGTGCTTGCGCTGGTGTGTTTGGGGGACAGGAGCCACACTGGGGCAGAGGTTCTGTCAGCTCTGCAGGGGCAGGCCGAGAGGTGGTTGACGCCACGCCAGCTTAAGGCAGGAATGGTGGTTTGCGACAATGGCACCAACCTCCTCTCCGCCCTCCGACAGGGACAACTGACCCATGTGCCCTGTGTGGCTCACGTCCTTAACCTGGTGGTGCAGCGGTTCTTGGGCAGGTACCCTGGCTTGCAGGATGTCCTGAGGCAGGCCAGGAAAGTCTGTGTGCATTTCCGCAGATCATATAATGCCAGTGCTCGGCTGGCTGAGCTGCAAAAGGAGTTGAACCTGCCCAAGAACCGCCTTATATGTGACATGCCCACCAGGTGGAACTCAACGTTGGCCATACTGCAGCGGCTGCACATGCAGCAGAGGGCCATCAATGAGTACCTGTGCGAATACGGCACCAGGACAGGGTCAGGGGAGCTCGGGTTTTTTTCACCACGCCAGTGGGGCATGATCAGGGATGCATGCACTGTCCTGGCACCATTTGAGGAGGCCACGAGGATGGTGAGCAGTGACAGTGCATGCATCAGTGACACTGTACCTCTTGTCCACCTGTTGGAACATACGCTGCGTGGAATAATGGACAGGGCACTTGAAGCAGAACAGAGGCAGGAAGAGGAGGACTTCCTTGCCTCTCAAGGCCCCCTTTACCCAGACAGTGTTCCCTCTGTCCCACCCATCGCACAGGAAGAGGAGGAGGATTGTGTCAGCATGGAGGTGGAGCCTGGCACACAGCATCATCAGCAGCAGTCTTTTAGGGATGATTTACAGTCCCAAGAAACCCGTGGACTTGTACGTGGCTGGGAGGAGGTGGCTGCGGATCATGTCGTCCTTAGTGACCCAGAGGACTCCGGACCGAATGCCTCAGCTAACCTACGCTGCATGGTCTCCCTGATCCTGCAAAGTCTGCGGAAGGATCCTTGTATTCTTCGGATCAAGGAGAGGGACCATTACTGGCTGGCCACTCTCCTTGATCCACGGTACAAGGGTAAGGTTGCGGACCTTATCTTACCATCGAAGAGGGAGCAGAGAATGAGACAACTCCGGGAGGCCTTGCAGAAAGGTCTATGCAATGTGTTCCCAGAGACTGGGAGGTTACAAACTCCTGGTCCTGGACAACGAGTTGCTGAGGCTTCGGTCAGTCAAAGAAGGAGCGGTGGGGAAGGTGGCCGTCTGACCGATGCGTTCAGACAATTCTTTAGTCCGCAGCCCCAAGGTATGATCGGTTCCAGCAACCATCGCCAGCGTCTGATATACATGGTGCAGGAATACCTAGGGGCAAGGTCAGACTTGGACACCTTCCCCACCGAAAATCCTCTGGCTTACTGGGTCTTGAGGATGGATCACTGGCCAGAGCTTGCATAGTATGCAATTGAGCTACTGGCCTGTCCTGCATCCAGCGTTCCTTCAGAACGCACATTCAGTGCTGCTGGAGGATTTGTCACGGATCACAGGGTGCGCCTGTCCACCGACTCGGTTGATCGACTGACCTTCATAAAGATGAACCAGTCTTGGATCACCACCAGCTACCAAGCACCTGAAGCTGATATTACAGAATAATTTATTTTCAAATGTCACATCCCTTCAAGACTGATGCTGATGCTGAGTGACTGTCCTGTTATGTTGACTGACTATCCTCCTCCTCCTCAATGATCCGATTCATGATGATAGCTTGGAAGAACATTTTTGTTTCTGGATGCCGCCACCAGTGGCTAAGGCCCAATTTTTCAGCCCCTGTTTAACAGGGGCATGTAATTAAAAAATTTTATGCAATGCTTTGCAGCAGGGCTCATTCCTGCACTCCAACTAGAGTATCTGGGAGAGGTTGCATTGTCGTGGCACCAGCACCAGTGCCTAAGGCCCAATTTTTCAGCCCCTGTTTAACAGGGGCGTGTAATTAAAATTTTTGATGCAATACTTTGCAACAGGGCTCATTGCTGTGCTCCAAGGACAGTATCTGTGAGGGGTTGCAGTGTTGTGGCACCAGTGCCTAAGGCCCAATTTTTCTGCCCCTGTTCAACAGGGGCATGTAATTACAATTCTTGATCTAATAATTCACAGCAGGGCCCATTCATGCGCCCACCAAGAGTAACTGTGAGGGCTTACAGTGTTGTGACAACACCACCACCACCACCACCACCACCAAATGCCCAATTTTTCAGCCCCTGTTCAACAGGGGCATGCAATTACAATTCTTGATCTAAGAATTCACAGCAGGGCCCATTCATGCGCCCACCAAGAGTAACTGTGAGGGCTTACAGTGTTGTAGCACCAGCACCACCACCAAAGGCCCAATTTTTCCTACCACTGTTCAACAATGGCATGTAAATACAATTCCTGATATAATAGTTCACAGCAGGGCGTTCCAGCGCCCACCAAGAGTAACTGTGAGGGCTTACAGTGCTGTGGCAACACCGACGCCTAAGGGGAAAATTTCTGCAGAGTATATACGGCAGGCCCCTACTTTGAAACATCCAACTTACAAACGACTCCTACTTGCAAACGGAAGGAGACAACAGGAAGTGAGAGGAAATCTACCCCTAGGAAGGGAAATTCTCCCCTGTAAGAGTTAATATGGGAAAAAGGTGTCTCCTCTCTACTGATGTTTTATCACCAATCCTTGTTTCAATAAAAACACCACTTTTCAAAAACATTTGTCATTGGGACGGAAAGTGAGGTGAAATGTTCTGAACAGGGGCACAGACAGCAAAACAAATGTTACAGGGGTGATAACCCTTCCCTATGTTTTCCAAAAAGCTTAAAAATTAATTTTTTGGCTGGAGCTACACTTAAACAATGTACCTGTTCAAAATTACAAACAGATTCAACTTAAGAACAAACCTATAGTCCCTGTCTTGTTTGCACAGCCTGTATACTGCTGTTCAGAGTATATAGGGCCTTTTTTATTTTGTGTGCGGGGTTCCCCTTAATATCCATACAAGACCCAAAGGGGCTGGTAATGGGCTGGGGTGGGGGGGGGGGGGTGATGGGGTAGCTATGCCATTTTTCTCAAAGATTTTCATCCATATTACCGGGACCAGCCATTACATTAAAGCCGCAAGCAGTTTTAAACGGCTTTTTTTCCTTTAGAAATGTAATTTTGTGCAGGGACAGTTATAAACACGGGAAACACGTGCCACTTCACAGGCATACTTTGGACACCCCCCAGGTACGATATTTAAAGGAATATTTGACCTTTTTTTTCACTTTATGCATCATTAAAATGACTGCTCCCGAAAAACGGCCGTTTTTTAAAACTTCGTTTTGCATTGATACATGTCCCCTGGTGCAGATCCCGGGTTCCCAAACCCTTTTTAGGACAATAACATGCATATTAGTCGTTATAATTATCACTTTAGATTTCGAACGTTCGCATCCATTGTATTTAATAGGGTTCTAATGTTCGTGCGAACTTTCGGTCCGTTCGCGGGTTCTGGTTCGAACCGAACCCGGTGGTGTTCGGCTCATCCCTAGTTGACACCTACAGTGTCTTGCTAAATATTCACTCCCCTTGGCTTTTTACCTAGTTTGTTACATTACAGCCTTTAGTTCAATGTTTTTTTTTTAATCTGAATTATATGTGATGGATCAGAACACAATAGTCTAAGTTGGTGAAGTAAAATTAGAAAAATATATACATAAAACTATTTTTCAGAAATAAAAAAAATGATAATTGGCATGTGCGTATGTATTCACCCCCTTTGTTATGAAGCCCATAAAAAGCTGTGGTGCAACCAATTACCTTCAGAATTCACATAATTAGTGAAATGATGTCCACCTGTGTGCAATCTAAGTGTCACACGATCTGTCATTACATATACACACCTTTTTGAAAGGCCCCAGAGGCTGCAACACTTAAGCAATTGGCACCACTAACCAAACACTGCCATGAAGACCAAGGAACTCTCCAAACAAGTAAGGGACAATGTTGTTGAGAAGTAAAAGTCAGGGTTAGGTTATAAAAAAATCTCCAAATCTTTGATGATCCTTAGGAGCACCATTAAATCTATCATAACCAAATGAAAAGAACATGGCACAACAGCAAACCTGCCAAGAGACGGCCGCACACCAAAACTCATGGAACGGGCAAGGAGGGCAACACAGAGACCTAAGGTAGCACTGGAGGAGCTGCAGAGTTCCACAGCAGAGTTCCAAAGCAGAGACTGGAGTATCTGTACATAGGACGACAATACGCCATACGCTTCATAGAGTTGGGCTTTGTGGCAGAGTGGTCAGAAGAAAGCCATTACTTTCAGCAAAAAACAAAATTGCGCATTTTGAGTTTGCGAAAAGGCATGTGGGAGACTCCCAAAATGTATGGAGGAAGGTGCTCTGGCCTGATGAGACTAAAATTAACTTTTTGGCCATCAAAGAAAACGCTATGTTGTGGGCATGTTCTGTAAATTAAATGATGGAAATCCTCAAACAATCCATGTTAATTCCAGGTTGTGAGACAACAAAACACGAAAAATTCCAAGGAGGGTGAATACTTTTGCAAGGCACTGTATAGTAAGTTTAACTGCAGACCAGAAGTCCTGTAATCTAGCGTAGTCTCAAAATATACATAGGAGTGTGCCCTGTGGTCTCCTGACACTGCCAACATAAGGGAGATACCAGAGGATACAGTACCTTGAAAAAGTATTCATACCCCTTGAAATTTTCCACATTTTGTCATGTTACAACTAAAACCGTAAATGTATTTTATTGGGATTTTATGTGATAGACCAACACAAAGAGGCACATAATTGTGAAGTGGAATGATGAATGGTTTTCAACATTTTTTACAAAATAAATATCTGAAAAGTGTGGCGTGTATTTGTATTCAGCTCCCTTTACTCTGATACCCCTACCTAAAATCGAATGGAACCAATTGCCTTCAGAAGTCACCTAAGTGGTAAATAGAGTCCTCCTGTGTGTAATTTAATCTCAGTATAAATACAGCTGTTCTGTGAAGCCCTCAGAGGTTTGTTAGAGAACACTAGTAAACAAACAACATCATGAAGGCCAAGGAACACACCAGACAGGTCAGGGATAAAGTTGTGGAAAAGTTTAAAGCAGGGTAAGGTTATAAAAAAATATTCCAAGCTTTGAACATCTCACAGAGCACTGTTCAATCTATCTTCCAAAAATGGAAAAAGTATGGCACAACTGCAAACCTACCAAGACATGGCCGTCCACCTAAATGACAAGCCAGACAAGGAGGGCATAAATCAGAGAAGCAGCCAAGAGGCCCATGGTAACTCTGGAGGAGCTGCAGAGATCCACAGCTCAGGTGGGAGAATCTGTCCACGGGAAAACTATTAGTTGTGCACTTCACAAATCTGAGCAGCTCATTGTCTCATTACTTTTGGTCCCTTAAAATGTGGGAGGCACATATACAAACTGTTGTAATTCCTACACTGTTCACCTGATTTGGATGTAAATACCCTCAAATTAAAGCTGAAAGTCTGCAGTTAAAGCACATCTTATCCGTTTCATTTCAAATCCATTGTGGTGGTGTATAGAGCCAAAAAGATTAGAATTGTGTCAATGTCCCAATATTTATGGACCTGACTGTATATATAGTCCCGCAAAAACAGTGTTTACCAGTGTTTAAAGGAACACAAATCATTAAGGGGATGAAAAAAACATATCCGAAGGTGCTGTTGTAAATCTGACAATTATCAAAGGTGTAACAGTGTCCATTAGTACAGTGACTTTGTGACTATTTTTTGGCACTGATCAATCACTGTATTGGTATCACTGGTCCCAAAAAAGTGTCAGTTAGGTGTCCGATGTGTTGGCTGCAATATCACAGTCCTGCTATAAGTCGCTGATCGCCTCCATTACTAGTAAAACAATTATAAATAAATAAAAATATCCCATAGTTTTTAGACCCTATAATATGTGCGCAAAACAATCAATATACGTTAATTGGGATTTTTTCACCAAAAATATGTAGCAGATCACTCGTTGGCCTAAACTGATGAAGAAATTAGATTTTTTTTATTGGGTATGTTTTATAGCAGAAAGTAAAAAAAAATTTTTTTTCTAAATTGTCTGTCTTTTTTTGTTTATAGCGCAAAAAATAAAAACCGCAGAGGTGATCAAATACTTCCAAAAGAAGGCTCTATTTGTGGAGGAAAAAATGCCAAAAATGTAATTTGGGTACAGAGACGCACGGCTGCACAATTATCAATTAAAGTAACACAGTCCCGTATCGCAAAAAATGGCCTGGTTATGAAAGGTGTTAAACCTTCCGGAGCTGAAGTGGTTAAGAGTGATTTCAAGTTTGAATTTTTCAATATGAAAAAGTTTGTCATACCTTCCAGAAATATGTCAGAGATTTGAGATAAGAGTTTCATTACAGCAAAGCTCCTAGTAAAAAAAAAAAAGAATAGCACATACAGTACTGTAAGAAGCTTTTCTGCTTCCTCCACCACGGAGGAGCTTTAATCGTCCTCTAATGCACCCTGCAGGCACTAATAATACTTCTACCTAAACATCCTTTTAAAGGCCTAAACTTGCTGTTCACAGTTTTAATAGCACAAGAAAAGATTGCTAGTTTTGATATCAATGTTTTTATATTCTCTGTAACTTGATACAAAATGTGTTTAATTATTTTCACTGTTTCTGAGGTATTCCTAAAGCCCAACTCCAGGTATCAAAATAATTTCTGCCCTTATCTTCAACTTCTGCATCTGGTCGACATGCAATTGCAATTGTAATAATTGTGATTAAATACCTCTAATCTACTGTAGATGTACTATCATCCCAGACAGTAATTTCATAAGCTCATGGGTAGGAAGTAACAGCATGCACTTTTCACATTTCAGTGACCCGTGTCTTCGCTCAGGGACTACATGTCCCATTAGGCATACTGAAAAAAGGAGGATTGGGATTAAATCGGTGCTTGAAATAATTGGTACATAAAAAGTTATATAAAATGATTTCTTTAATAATACAGAGAAATGAATAAAGGGTTCAATAAAAAAGGTTATACAGCATATACAAATTGCATAAAGTGGGTCGCTTTACCAGTGACCCACTTTATGCAATTTGTATATGCTGTATAACCTTTTTTTTTTAACCCTTTGTTAATTTCTCTGTATTATTAAAGAAACCATTTTATATAACTTTTTTATGTACCAATTATTTCAAGCACCGCTATAATCCTAATCCTCCTCTTTCAGTATTTCCAATAATCGGGATGAGATGCATGATATTCTAGAGCCACTCAGACCACTTCCAGATGTCCTATTAGGTGGTGGATGTGGGCTGAGGTGTTGTTTAGCAAGTGGTGGTTTATATTAGGGGACCACTATTAGAAAATGGATACATAAATAGCTAAATAAACATAATACAAGCTGGGATGCTTAAAGAAAAAAAGCTATATCCATAAATACCATAAAAAATAATAAAATATAAATATATGAATACATAAAAAAAAGTCTACGAAAATATAAAAAATATATATACTACTTAAAAAAAGGTAAAAGCATCAACTGTAAAAAGGAGGGGAATCGCCAATCCATGTACAGAATAAAATAAAATACTGCGTCAGCTCAAAGACCCTAGATGAGCGCATGAACATATGGCACAAAATAATATATATACGCACACAACTGGGTCCAAAAGTCATATCTCTAACAGGTGTAACAGTGAATGCTGTAATGTTTAAAGGCTAAGTTCACCTTTGTTCACTTTTTTTTTTCTAAATTCCAGCCCCCCTATGTACCATTATACAATTAATGTACTTCTTTTGCAAAAATATCAATGCTTTCCAATAATTCTACAGGCACTTACTTCACTTTCCTCACAAATTTTTGTACAATCAGATTGTATAGTGTATGGCCATCTTTATACACCTAAAATTACTAGTTGCGCTTTCAGTGCCATTAATTGGTAACGGCACACCAAACACAGAAGCAAACACACATTTTGCCATGTGAAAAAAAGAGGGGCAAATGCTGCAAAACGCACAGTAAAAAACATGCAACCCCCAAAAGCCAAAATGTCCCATTAACCACATGTAGTGCAGCCAATTGAAATCAACAGGAAAAACGAGACACAAAATGTGTGCTACCACTACGCTAAATGTGAATGGGGCCTGAAAGTGAAATTGGTGAGATAACACAAGAACATTGAGGCTCCATTCAAATCTGTGTGTTTCTTTGCATTTCAGAAATGCGCTGCACCAAAAATCGCAGTAAAAAAACGCACCAAGCTCCACTCTAAAAAAAAGTGCTGAAGCTTCTTTGGGGCGATTGCTGTGTGTAGGGCAGGTGGATGGGCTGCCCTATGTGTGATGAGTGAAAATTCTCCAAAACGCCTCCCCCCTCGCCAGAAAAGACACATGTGGGAATGCGAGTTCCCGCTATGCAGAGATGAGAACGGTGCTTGGCAGCTGTGTATTTCTGTCCACTCCCTCCTATGTACTTGTATAAAGATGGCCATACACTATGCAATCTGATTGTATATCATGTATTTAGTGAGAAGGGTAATCACTGATTGATTGCATCTTATTTAAAAAACAAGCACCTGGTGATGGCCGGTAGGTAGGAGGGGGATAATGCAGGATATGTGCTAATGAGGTCAGCTGGTTAACTCCTTCCTGTTACATAACCTACAGTCTGATCAGGAAGTTAGACATTACAAATGGATATGTCCTGGAAACCTGGATGGAGGACAGTAAGGTAAGGGTCTGTAGATTTTATAGAAAGCATTGATATTTTTGCAAAAAAAGTACATGAATGCTATATTGGTGCATAGGGGAGCTGTAATTTAGGAGAAAAAAAAAGTGAACAAAGATGAACTTAGCCTTTAAACATTCAACTCAGGCATGTCCTGGCCCATACAAGATGCTAAACAAGACTTTTTGTCTTACCGTAGAATACATTTCTTGAAATTCACTAAAGGGGACTAAACCCTGGAATTTAGAAAAAAAAAGGTGAACAAAGGTGAACTTAGCTTTTAAGTTTAATCTTGCATAGTTCTTCCATTTGGCATTTTGAAGTGTGTAGGAGTCGGAGATGGGAGATGAGAGATGGGATAACAGCCTATGTGGATTGAGCTGTAGTATTGAAAACAGGAGAAGGGTCTTCTGGGTTCTGTAAAGTTCACCATACACTATACAATCTATTGAGAGGCTGTGCTGTGTCAAGCCAGCGTGGGAACGCGACAACATTCAATACAATGGCACCAGGTGTCTTTCTATGCGGACTTCTCAGTGGAGGTGCAACGACGTAGGGCCAAATTCAATGATGTCAAGCACCGACTGTGGCTGCTACAACTACCGTACGCCATGGTGTACCTGGCAAAACTCTGGATTGCTGCGAGAGGCTTAACGCATTTCTTTGAATCTGCTAATGAGGCGTCAACCTGGATTGAACGCAATGAACAAGCCCCCTAAGACACCAGAAGAGTGAGCCGGAAGGGGACGGACACCAAATATACAGTCCTGCTGCCTGGTAACACATTCAACCTCATCTTTACTGCTTATTGTATTTGTTCTTTGTTCTATATATCGTTCTTTGGCTGGGGGGACATAATGCTGCAGACCATGATGTGAGCTGCTTAACAAAAAAAGTGGATTACTCTTTGTGAAGATGATCGAGTAATGGCGATTGGATGTTGCTATAGTTGCTTGGGCTGCCCCATTGGTGGTTCATACTAAACTATGCTATGTTTTGTTTAAAGTTTTTGTTCAACTCCTTTTCCTTTGTTGGTAAACAGCCAACAGTACTTTATTTGGTAGCGGAAAAGCTGTGTTATGTGGATGCCTGAGACTGCCTACAGTTTATTGCACCTACCTGTGCCTATTTTTCCAGCAGATGGCAGCCTCCTCAGAGACCTAACTGTTGAGCTACAAGTCTGGTGGCATGTGAGCCACGTGTTCCTTTTTGCCCTGATGCTCCTGTTCTTAATATGAAAATGTATTCGCCAATGGCAAAGATCCCAGTAGTGTCCTGGAATATTAGGGGCATTCAATCTCCTCTTAAATGTCCTATGACTTCAATGTGCCTTGCCAATTTTAGCCCTGCTGTTTTTTGCCTTCAAGAGACTCATTTAACTGTAGACACTGTGGGTTGTTTGAGATATTCTTGGGTGGGAAAGGCCTATCACCTCAATGCATACATCCTACTCTCGGGGGGGGGGGGGGGTTAGCGTGTTGATTAATAGAACTCTGGATTTCCAGGAGTATGATAGTAGAATTGACTCTGAAGGGTGATATATTTTTCTGTATTGTCATTTTGGCACATTAAAATGTGTACTGGCATGTGTTTATATCCCTCCACCTTTTACAGCGGTGGTGCTACGGCTTTTGCTCTCTTACTTGGATGAAAGGCGGGAGTGCCATTGCTTATAATTGGTGATTTCAACTGTCAACTACTGGAGCAACAATATATTGATGATCCCCTGACTCTGCTAAGGAGGCCTGGCAGTCAACCCAATCTTCTTATGAGCACTTGCTCTCCTCCTCGGCAGACAGGAAGAGATTTTTCTCTAAGCAGGCGTTCTTTGAGGAGGGGGAGAAAACTGGTCGCCTGCTGGTGAGGATTGCAACCTCTCAGCAATGATCCCCTGTCATAGGAGTGATTAAATCTCGGGCAGGTCCCTTAGTGTGCTCACCAGACAAGATTTTACAGGAACTAGCAAGTTTTTATGAGACCCTCTATCTCCCTGGTACCTCCCATACCTCTGAGGAACTTGAAGCTTATCTACAAAGTATACCCTTCCCTGAGCTCACGGTGGCCCAGCGGCGTGGGTTGGATGCTCCAATTACATAGTTACATAGTTACATAGTTAGTCAGGTTGAAAAAAGACACAAGTCCATCCAGTTCAACCGTAAAAAATAAATAAAAAATAAAATAAACATATATCGTACAATCCCATATACCCAATTCTATACCCACAGTTGATCCAGAGGAAGGCAAAAAAAACCCAGAAGAGCATGATCCAATTTGCTACAGCAGGGGAAAAAATTCCTTCCTGATCCCCCGAGAGGCAATCGGATATTCCCTGGATCAACTTTACCTATAAATGTCAGTACCCAGTTATATTATGTACATTTAAGAAAGAATCCAGGCCCTTCTTAAAGCAATCTACTGAGCTGGCCAGAACCACCTCTGCAGGGAGTCTATTCCACATTTTCACAGCTCTTACTGTGAAAAAACCTTTCCGTATTTGGAGGTGAAATCTCTTTTCCTCTAGACGCAAAGAGTGCCCCCTTGTCCTTTGTGTTGAGGAACTCCAGAAGGCAGTTGGCAACTTTCCTAACTGTAAGGCGCCTGGGGAATATGGGAACCCTATGGAAATATACAAGAAAAACTCTTAGATATTGCTGCCACGCCTGCTGAGGGTTTTCAATGTGTCACGGGAGCAGGGAGTTATGCCTCCTATGTCTAAAGCAAATATCATTCTGCTCCTAAAACCGGGTAAAGACCCAGTCGATCCGGGATCTTATCGGCCGATCTCATTGCTACAGTGTGATGTGAAGTTCCTGGGAAAGGTGTTAGCAATCCAACTGAATGGGGTTATCACGTCTATTGTGCATTCAGATCAAGCCATGCCAAATAAGTCTACTGCCATTAATTTAAGACAATTGTTCTTAAACATACAGTCTTTAACTGACAATGTAGGATGTAGGGCCCTGCTATCATTGGATGCCACAAAGGCTTTTGATAGCATAGACTGGGGATATTTATGGGCAGTATTGGAGAAATTTGGGTTAGGACCTAACTTTATATCATGGGTACACCTACTCTATAGCTAACCGCAAGCAGCTATTAGGGCTTTTGGTAAAATGTCACCTACGTTCAATTTGCAGAGGCATACTAGGCAAGGTTGCCTGTTGTCTCCCCTCCTCTTCGCCTTGGCGATTGAGCCTTTGGCGATTAGGATTAGGTCTAACCCAGATATTGTTGGGTTCTATTATGGAGTCATGCAGGAGAAGGTGATGTTGTACGCTGATGACACACTGCTTATGTTGGGTGACCCAGATGCCTCCTTGAAGGCAGCTATGGACACTATTACCGATTTCGGTGGATTCTTCGGACTCCACATAAATTGGTCAAAATCTGCGTTGTTGTTGGATGTCAATGCCGCGCAAACTGTTGCCTCTGCCTGCCCAATATCCATTACCACCTAATTTAAATATTTGGGGATTCAAGTTACCTCCTGTCCTCTGGATTTGTGTCTATTGAATATTTCGCCCCTTCTCCAACGGTTTAGGGATAGAATTAAAACATGGAATACCCTCCACTTATCTGTGGCAGGGAATGTGAACTTAATCAAGATGAGACCTATGCCACAACTTCTTTACTTCCTACATAATGCACCCTTGGTAATTCCTTTAAAGATTTCCAGAATAGTTAACTCCCTGTTTTGTATCCTAATCTGGAAGGACCGATCCCCCAGAATTAAGTTAGAGCACTTTCAAAGACCCAAAGCTGACGGTGGGTTCGCTTTGCCCAACCCATGGTTGTACGATTTGGCAGTGCAGCTGCAACATCTGATTAGCACTATGCAGGCCAACAGGGGGTCAGATGGCATGGGATGTTGCTCCTCCCAGGCACTGATGCTGTACACTACTCGTAGGGGTCCTATTCAACAGGCACTGGAAGCTCAGGTTTTCGGAAAACCGCACAAACGATATCCGACATATAACCTTATTCAGAAGCTGTGAAACAAAACAAAATGCCTTAAAAAGGTAACTGGATATACTGAATTCAGTCCCATTTGGCTAAATAACACATACAGTCATGGCCGAAATTTTTGGCACCCCAGAAATGTTTCCAGAAAATCAAGCATTTCTCACAGAAAAGTATTGCAGTAACACGTTTTGCTATACACGTTTATTCCCTTTGTGTGTATTGGAACAGAACAAGAAAAGGGAGGAAAAAAAGCAAATTGGACATAATGTTACACAAAACTCCAAAAATGGGCTGGTCAAAATTCTTGGCACCCTTTCAAAATTGTGGATAAATAAGATTGTTTCAAGCATGTGATGCTCCTTTAAACTCACCTGGGGCAAGTAACAGGTGTGGGCAATATAAAAATCACACCTGAAAGCAGATAAAAAGGAGAGAAGTTCACTTAGTCTTTGCTTTGTGTGTCTGTGTGTGCCACACTAAGCATGAACAACAGAAAGAGGAGAAGAGAACTGTCTGAGGACTTGAAAACCAAAATTGTGGAAAAATATCAACAATCTCAAGGTTACAAGCGCTGGAGAGTTCTAAAGTGGCCAGCAATGAGTCCAGATCTAAATCCCATTGAACACCTGTGGAGAGATCTTAAAATTGCTGTTGGGAAAAGGTGCCCTTCCAATAAGAGAGACCTGGAGCAGTTTGCAAAGGAAGAGTGGTCCAAAATTGCGGGTGAGAGGTGTAAGAAACTTATTGATGGTTATAGGAAGCGACTGATTTCAGTTATTTTTTCCAAAGGGTGTGCAACCAAATATTAAGTTTAGGGTGCCAAGAATTTTGACCAGCCCATTTTTGGAGTTGTGTGACATTATGTCCAATTTGCTTTTTTTCCTCCCTTTTTTTGTTCTGTCCCAATACACACAAAGGGAATAAACATGTGTATAGCAAAACATGTGTTACTGCAATACTTTTCTGTGAGAAATACTTGATTTTCTGGAAAAATTTCTGGGGTGTCAACAATTTTGGCCATGACTGTATATGAAGTTGTCTAAACTACAGTCTGGAGCAATGTGGAAGGAATATGGGGTGACACATCTTAACCACTTCCCGCCCAGTCAATAGTGAATTGACGTCCGGGAAGTGGTTGCAATATCGATACTGGACGTCATATGACGTCCTGCAGGATAATGCGTTGCGCGCGCCCACGGGGGCGCGCAGCGCGGTGATCGGGGACGGCATGTGTCCCTCGGACACAGCGCTTCCCCGATCACGGTAAACAGCCAATTTCATTGGCTGTTTACCATGTGATCGGCTGTGTCAAAGTCACAGCCGATCACCTGTCAAAACAAACTCGGCGGCGCGCTCCGTGCGCGCCGCCACAGGCTTGCAGAGCGGGGATCGGGGAAGGCGAGTGTCCCTTGGACACAGCGCGTCCCCGATCAGAGTAAACAGCCAATGAATTGGCTGTTTACCACGTGACCAGCTGTGTCCAATCACAGCCGGTCACAAATGTAAACAAACTCCACAGGAGTTACTACCTGATCCCTGCTCTCTCCTCACACACCGATCTGTGAGGAGAGAGAAGAGATCAGTAAGTTAGCTCAGTGTAGTTTGTCTACATAAGTTTACAGTGCACAACACGCCCCCCCCCCCTAAAGAGGACCTGTCACACAGCCCAGCACATCAATCAGCCCATCTGTCAATCAGCCCATCTGTCAATCAGCCCATCTGTCAATCAGCCCATCTGTCAATCAATCAGCCCATCTGTCAATCAATCAGCCCATCTGTCAATCAATCAGCCGATCTGTCAATCAATCACCCCATCTGTCAATCAATCAACCCATCTGTCAATCAATCAATCAGCCCATCTGTCAATCAATCAGCCCATCTGTCAATCATCTGTCACAGGCCCACCTCCATCGGTACCGCCATTGGCACCGCCACACAGGCTACCAGTACCGCCATCGGTACCAGTACCACCACCAGTACCGCCACCAGGCCCAGCATCTATACTGCCACACAGGCCCGCTACCAGTATCACCACTAGTGCCGCCATCGGTACCACCACCAGTACCACCACCCGTACCACCGTCGGTAGTGCCACCACCACCTGTACCACCACCTGTACCGCCATCGGTACCATCACCACCCGTACCGCCATTGGTACCACCACCACCTGTACCGCCATCGGTACCACCACCACCTGTACCGCCATCGGTACCACCACCACCCATACCGCCATCGCTACCACCACCACCCGTACCGCCACCTGTACCGTCATCGGTACCGCCGCCACCACCACCACCCGTACTGCTATTGGTACCACCACCACCCATACCGCCATCAGGCCCACCACTAATACCTCCATCGGTACTACCACACAGACCGCCACCACTACCACCAGCAGTACCATTACACAGGCCCACCAATAAGCACTGCCATAATGTCCCAAAGGGTTTACACACCTGAGGAGGCATATGCCATTCTTGCCATGTCGGATGATGAGAGCAGCGGGGAGCTCCCATTATCCGATTCTGGTTCGGAATACGAGCCAGTGGAGGATAGTGGCTCAGAGTCCGAGTCCCCGGAGGAAACCGTCCCTTCCAAAAGAATGCGATCGGCACCAAGATCAGCACCAAGATCAGCACCAAGATCAGGAGAACTGCCCACCACCAGCAGCGCCATACCCCAGGAAGAGGAGCCCAGTACAAGCAATGGAAATGCACGCCCAACCCGAAGAATCCAGCCCCAATCCTACCTTCCCGATGCCCTGGCAAACCCCTTATGGTTGCCTGCCAACTCAGGATCCGCTATCATCCCCCCTTTCACCGCACAGCCAGGTGTGCAGCCCGACACTACAAATTTTTCTAAATTTGATTATTTTTGTTTATTTTTCCCACAAGATTTGCTGCAGAATATAGTGGATCAAACGAATCTGTATGCATCCCAATTTATTGCTGCCAACCCCGATTCTTCCTACGCCCGCATGTTCCAGTGGCGGCGTCTAACATTGGAGGAATTTAAATTATTTTTGGGCCTTATGTTCAATATGGGGCTTACAAAAAAGAACGAAGTCCATTCATATTGGTCCAAACGCCCCATCCAACACATGCCCATATATTCCGCTGTCATGTCCAGGAAAAGATACGACATGATTATCCGCTTTCTCCACTTCAATGACAATTCACAGTGCCCTCCCCGAGATCATCCCAACTACGACAAATTGTACAAGATACGCCCCCTAATCAATGCCTTTTCCCAGCGATTTGAAGAAGTTTTCATCCCAGACCAAAAAATTTGTGTGGACGAGTCCCTCGTACATTTCACCGGCCGACTGCAGTTCAAGCAGTACATACCAAGCAAGAGAGCCAGGTATGGGTTAAAATTAAATAAATTATGTGATCGAGCCACTGGATACGTCTGCAAATTCAGGATCTACGAAGGCAAAGACTCCCAGCTCCAGCCCCGTGATTGCCCCACATATATTGGAACCAGTGGGAAAATTGTCTGGGAGTTGGCATACCCCCTGTTCGGAAAAGGTTACCATTTATATGTTGATAATTATTATACCAGCCTGCCCCTTTTTCGCCACCTTTACAGTAAACAAACCCCGGCCTGCGGTACCTTAAAAAAAAAACGGAAGGGATTCCCACAAAATTTATTGACAAAAAAATTGCGACCTGGAGAATCGGCATCCATGAGGAACGAGGAGGTGTTGGCCATGAAGTGGAGGGACAAGAAAGATGTCCACATCCTCTCTATGATCCACAATGACACCATGGTGGAGATCCCAAGAAGACGCGGCTCCATTGTAAAGCCTGAATGTGTCCACGACTACAATTTGTACATGGGGGGGGGGTGGATTTAAACGACCAGATGCTACAGCCCTACTTATCAACCAGAAAGTCCCATTATTGGCACAAAAAAGTTGCGTTTCACCTGTTTCACATGGCCCTTTTTAATTTGTTTGTCTGCTACCAAAAAGCAACTCAAAATCACCGACTCCACTACCTCCAATATATCGAAGATATCATCGATGCCCTCATTTACCAACAAGATCCCGCCCCAGGAAGCATTCGCTCTGATAGTGTGAGTCAGCTTCACGAGCGACACTATCCCTTTAGCATCCCCCCCACAGAATCTGGAAGAAGACGCCAAAAGAAATGCCGTGTATGCAGCAGAGGAGGAGTAAGAAGAGACACCAGCTATTATTGTCCCGATTGTCCCTCCCAACCTGGCCTGTGCATCGGAAATTGCTTCAAAAATTATCATACATCCATTAGTTCCCCTTATTATTAACAGACTGCCATTTCCCTATTTGCCTGCTACCATGTTACTAACTACCTTCCATGTTAATTAACTGACCCTGGCCTGTTTACCGACGATGCCTCTGCCTGCCGATTTAAACCACGTTTCTGACTTCCACGTGTACCGACCTTGGCCTGTTAATCGACCATGTTTTTGCCTGCCACTTGGACTGATCTTTTGGCCATCTACTTTTAGTACACAGGGGTCTCACATATGTGAGGGGCTTCAGAATAGCGTTCTGAGTAGAGAAAAACAGTTTTTCGTTTTCTGTGCTCCAAGAACAGGGTCTGGTTGCCCGGAGGCTTCAAAGCGATTTGGGTGGGAGAAGCCTCTACCCCTGTCCCCCTGGCCCTAAGCTTGATGGTCCTTCCTGCTGCCTGGACCAATAATTTGGCTGTGCTGACCATATTACTGCCTGTAATGACCCATGACATTATGGACCTTGTTTCTTCCTGCTGCTTGGGCCAATACTTTGGCTGTGTTGACCATATATCTGCCTGCTGCCTCTACTGACTTTGGACAGCATTTCTGCCGGGACACCTCTGCCTGCTTCCTGGACCTGTGCTTTGGCTGTGCTCTGGCTGTGCTGACAGTATCTCTGCCTGTGCGAACTATGGACAGTATTCCTGCCTGCTGCCTGGATGATTGCTTTTGCTGTCGCTTACCTCATCCCTGCCTGCTGCCTGGACCGATGCTCTCCTCTGTGGACCACTGCACTTCTAAAACCACAGGTAATCTTTTGTTATTTGGTATGTACCTGCTATGTGTTAGATATATGAAGGGCCTTCAAAAATGTGATCGGTAGTCAGAAAATGATATGTGCAATTAATGCTGCTAGAATGCCTGGAGGTGCTACTTGGATGTTGGGCCTCTGTATGTGGCCAGGCTGTGTAAAAGTCTCAAACATGTGGTATCGCCATACTCAGGAGGAGTAGCAGAATGCATTTTGGGGTGTAATTTTTGCTATGTACATATTATGTGTTAGAAATATCTTATAAATTGACAACTTTGTGTAAAAAAAATGCATTTTAATTTTTTCTCCACATTTTCCAAAACCTTCTGGAAAAAAATGAACCGTTCAAAAGACTCATAATGCCTCATAGATTATACGTTGGGGTGTGTGCTTTCAAAAATGGGGTCATTTTGTGGAAAATTCTATTGTCCTGGTGCTCCAGGGCCTTCAAAATTGTAATAGGTGGTTGAGAAAGTATATGTGCGATTTATGCTTGTAGAACGCCTGAAAGTGCTACTTCAATGTTGGGCCTCTGTATATGGCCAGGCTGTGTAAAAGTCTCACACATGTGGTATCGCTATACTCAGGAGGAGTAGCAGAATGCATTTTGGGGTGTTATTTTTGCTATGTATATGCTATGCGTTAGAAATATCTTATAAATGGACAACTTTGTGTAAAAAAAATGCATTTTCATTTTTTCTCCACATTTTCCAAAACCTTCTGGAAAAAAATGAACCATTCAAAAGACTCATAATGCTTCATAGATTATACGTTGGGGTGTGTGCTTTCCAAAATGGGGTCATTTTGTGGAAAATTCTATTGTCCTGGTGCTCCAGGGCCTTCAAAATTGTAATAGGTGGTTGAGAAAGGATATGTGCGATTTATGCTTGTAGAACGCCTGAAAGTGCTACTTCAATGTTGGGCCTCTGTATATGGCCAGGCTGTGTAAAAGTCTCACACATGTGGTATCGCTATACTCAGGAGGAGTAGAAGAATGCATTTTGGGGTGTTATTTTTGCTATGTATATGCTATGCGTTAGAAATATCTTATAAATGGACAACTTTGTGTAAAAAAAATGCATTTTCATTTTTTCTCCACATTTTCCAAAACCTTCTGGAAAAAAATGAACCGTTCAAAAGACTCATAATGCTTCATAGATTATACGTTGGGGTGTGTGCTTTCCAAAATGGGGTCATTTTGTGGAAAATTCTATTGTCCTGGTGCTCCAGGGCCTTCAAAATTGTAATAGGTGGTTGAGAAAGGATATGTGCGATTTATGCTTGTAGAACGCCTGAAAGTGCTACTTCAATGTTGGGCCTCTGTATATGGCCAGGCTGTGTAAAAGTCTCACACATGTGGTATCGCTATACTCAGGAGGAGTAGCAGAATGCATTTTGGGGTGTCATTTTTGCTATGTATATGCTATGCGTTAGAAATATCTTATAAATGGACAACTTTGTGTAAAAATGTATTTTTAGGTGTAGTTGCAATTATGCATATGCTGTGTGAGAGAAAAAAACTGTTAATATGACCAGTTTGTGTAAAAAAAAAAAAAAAAAAAAATTAAATTTTCCCAAGAATTGTGGGAAAAAAATACAACTTCAAAAAACTCACCACGCCTCTTAGTAAATACCTTGGACTGTCTACTTTCCAAAAAGGGGTAATTTTGGGGTATTTGTACTTTCCTCGCTTGTTAGTGTCTCAAGAAATGAGATATCCCTTCAGTACATCAGGCGTGATCAGATGTGATAAATTTTCAGTGATTGCCACCATAGTTTGTAGACTCTATAACTTTCACAAAGACCAAATAATATACACTAATTTGGGTTCATTTTACCAAAGATATGTAGCAGTATACATTTTGGCACAAATTTATGAAGAAAAATTACTTATTTGCAAAATTTTACAATAGAAACAAAAAAAAAGTGTTTTGTTTTTTTAAAAAATTGCTGTTTTTTTGCTTATATCGCAAAAAAGAAAAAACCCAGTGGCGATTAAATACCACCAAAAGAAAGCTCTATTTGTGAGAAGAAAATGATAAAAATTTTGTTTGGATACAGTGTAGCATGACTAAGTAATTGTCATTCAAAGTGTGAGAGTACTGAAAGCTGAAAATTGGTCTGGGCGGGAAGGTGCATAAGTGCATGGTATTGAAGTGGTTAAGCATATATTTCACAATGGGGTACTCTTGTCATTTGCTGTGTTGCAGAATAAGTATAATTTACCATCCTCTATGCATTTTAATTACCGTATTTATCGGCGTATAACACGCACTTTTTTCCCCTTAAAATCAGGGGAAAATCGTGGGTGCGTGTTATACGCCGATACCCACTGATCCCGGCGATCTGCGCTGACTGAGCGGAGCGCAGCGATCGCCGCCGAGATACACATAGCCGAGTGTACTCGGCTATACTCGGCTTTTCTCGGCTCTGCTCACAGTCACGCCATCATAGGGCGGGACTCGGCGTGACTGTGAGCGGAGCCGAGAAAAGCCGAGTATAGCCGAGTACACTCGGCTATGTGTATCTCGGCGGCGGCTCCGCCCAGTCCCTGCGTCGCTGCGTCCCTGCGTTCTCGGCGCCGTTCGCCCCGCTCCGCCTAGTCTCTGCGGCGATCTCGGCGGCGCCAATTTTGAAAACTGGGGCAAGGCTGCACTTAGCAAAGGCTGCACTGGACACTGGGCAAAGCTACACTGGGCAAAGGCTGCACTGGACAAAGCTGCACTGGACACTGGGCAAAGGCTGCACTGGGCAAAGGCTGCACTGGACACTGGGCAAAGGCTGCACTGGACACTGGGCAAAGCTGCACTGGACACTGGGCAAAGGCTGCACTGGACAAAGCTGCACTGGACACTGGGCAAAGCTGCACTGGGCAAAGGCTGCACTGGACACTGGGCAAAGGCTGCAATGGACACTGCTGACAAGGCTGCAACGGACACTGGTAAGGCTGCATTTAAATGTAAGTTTTTTTTTTCCTTAAACTTCCCTCCTAAAAGTTTTTTTCCCTAAAATTCCCTCCTAAACTTGGGGTGCGTGTTATACGCCGGTGCGTGTTATACGCCGATAAATACGGTACATACAGCTTCACCATGCTGGTAAAGCACAAAGTCATTCTTCAGAATGGTAGATGTCTGGGACTTCAATATTCAGTCTTATTCATCTAATGGCTTTATGTCACAAAGTTACCCCATGCTTTTACAGTCTTTTTTAGATAGGGGAATGGGTTAAAAATGTTGGCGAGGTGTTAAGAATGGAGAAGCTTATTTACTAATATAGAGGCAGTATGCTTAAATATGAGCGATTATGGGCACCATGGTTGGATGTCCCGGGGCTTGCCCCGGTGGATCTGATTATGGATAGACTACTTGGGCTTAATGACGGATAAGGTGTTATTTGCAGATGTTCTTATATCTACTTGGTCATTATGTTGTAAAGTCATTGGCAATTCTATTTTCGTTGTGTTTGGCATAGTAAGATAAAGCTGTAAGATGCTTTTAATTTAATAAACATATTCGTTTTTTGGGATAAAAAAAAACAAAACAAGATAAGGCTTGAAGGGAGGAAGATGAGAGACAGATCACCCACAGATCCATTGTTATATAAAAGAAGGCACCCTTGGTATCCTCTTTCTTATTCATCACTGCAGGCAAAAAGCATCATAGCTGCCAATGTTACAAAATGTGTAAGAGTAATCTCAAGATCTAAAGATTTGCCACGGAAATTGTAACAGTTTTAGCAAAATATTTTATATTTATATTGTTACAAATGCATTTATTCACTTATGATTTTAATTGTGTACCAACACAGTAATATAAGAAAAAAAAATGTACTTTTTTATTTCTGACTTCTTCAGTCTTACAAACTTAAAAAAAATGTGTACATATTTCCCTAAAAGCTTACAAATATATCAGCGTTTCAGATTTTTTAACTGAGTTTTTTTTTTTCTAGCATTCTTTTATTGCCTAGTCCATTTTGAGGCTGCTAGTGTCACTGACATAGTGTGAAAATAATTACAAAAAGGAGCTGTGAAGGCAAGTAGCAGGAGGGCAGTGATCTGCTGTGCATCGCCATCTCACATCCAGGATGACAGTGGATATGTGACTTCTGTAATGCTGTGACATAAATGTTGTCTTTTAATTATTTGGTGCATTGGGACACTTTTGAAAGAAATTTTCATCACATTGTGGTTGGAGATGAGCTTGGGAGTTCTTTGAACTCATCTTCAGCCGAACTCCGAAGCTGAACTCAGAACTGCAATGAGCTGCAAACGGACTCCATTTCGCAGCTCATGTAAACAAAGAAGCAGGCTTGAGGGGACCACAGTTCATGGGAGAAAAAAAAAAAAAGAGTGCAAGTTTGGAGTATGGCTAGAGATTAGGGTTGAGCGGACCCGAACTGTAAAGTTTGGGTCTGTACCGAACTTTTGGGTTTTTGGGTCCCGGACCTGAACCCGAACAATTGACTGTATGTTCGGGTTCGGGTCCGGTGTTCGGCAATATGCATGTAAAGTCGCGCTTGTTTCCCGTGCTTAGAACTGTCCCTGCACAAAGTGTAATTTCTGAAGGAAAAAAAGTCATTTAAAACTCACTCACAGCTATAATGAATTGTCCGCTCCCGGCAATACATAGAAAAGTCATTGATAAAAAAAAAAGCGTGGGGGTTCCCCCAAATTCAATTACCAGGCCCTTCAGGTCTGGTATGGATATTAAGGGGAACCCTGCCGCAAATTTAAAAAAAAATGGCGTGCGGTTCCCTCAAATATCCATACCAGGCCCTTCAGGTCTGGTATGGATTTTAAGGGGAACTCCACCCCAAATAAAAAAAAAAATGGCGTGGAGTACCCCCAAAAATCAAGACCAGACCCTTTATCCGAGCACGCAACCTGGCAGGCCGCAGGAAAAGAGGGGGGACGAGAGAGCGCCCCCCCCCTCCGGTACCAGGCCACATGCCCTCAACATGGGGAGGATGTCCCCATGTTGATGGGGACAAGGGCCTCATCCCCACAACCCTTGCCCGGTGGTTGTGGGGGTCTGCGGGCAGGGGGCTTATCGGAATCTGGAAGACCCTTTTAACAAAGGGGACCCCCAGATCCCGCCCCCCTTTGTGAATTGGTAATGGGGTACATTGCACCCCCACCATTTCACAAAGAAAGTGTAAAAAAAAAAAAAAAAAAATACACAGACACCGTAAGGAAAGTCCTTTATTAAAAATAAAAAAATAAAAATAAAAAAAAACATTTCAGCGGTGAAATCCAGTGTCCCGCGGCGATCCAGATGTGCAGCGCTGTCCACACGAAATGTCATTGGCTGAGCCTGAGTGGACCTGATGGGGAAATTCCTCCGCAGTGTAATAAATGAATAGACCCGCCCCTTCTAAAGTTCCCCATCGGGTCCGCTCAGCCAATGACGTAGGTGTAAGGCTGAGGACCTGATGCGGAACGTGAGAAGGGGCGGGTCTATTCATTTATTACACTACAGAGGAAGTTCCCCATCAGGTCCGCTCAGGCTCAGCCATTGACGTTTCGTGTGGACAGCGCTGGACATCGGATCGCCGTGGGACACTGGGATTTCATCGCTGGAATGTTTATTTTTTTTTTAATAAAGGACTTTCCCAACAGTGTCTGTGTTTTTTTTTTTTTTTTACACTTTCTTTGTGAAATGGTAGGGGTAAAATGTACCCCATTACCAATTCACATGGGGGGGGCGGGATATGGGGGTCCCCCTTGTTAAAGGGTTCTTCCAGATTCCGATAAGCCCCCCGCCCGCAGACCCCCACAACCACCAGGCAAGGGATGTGGGAATGAGGCCCTTGTCCCCATCAACATGGGGACATCCTCCCCATGTTGAGGGCATGTGGCCTGGTACGGTTCAGGAGGGGGGGCACTCTCTCGTCCCCCCGTCTTTTCCTGTGGCCTGCCAGGTTGCATGCTCGGATAAGGGGGCTGGTCTGGATTTTTGGGGGTAATTCCACGCTTTTTTTTATTTTTATTTGGGGTGGAGTTCCCCTTAAAATCCATACCAGACCTGAAGAGCCTGGTATGGATATTTGGGGGAACCGCACGCATTTTTTTTTAAATTTGTGGCAGGGTTCCCCTTAATATCCATACCAGACCTGAAGGGCCTGGTAATTAAATTTGGGGGAATCCCCACGCTTTTTTTTTTTTTTTTAATCAATGACTTTTCTATGTATTGCCGGGAGCGGACAATTCATTATAGCCGCGAGTGAGTTTTAAATGACTTTTTTTCCCTCAGAAATGACACTTTGTGCAGGGACAGTTCTAAGCATGGGAAACAAGCGCGAATAGTCCTCAGAAGTTCGGGTCCCCATTGACTTCAATGGGGTTCGGGTTCGGGGTCAAGTTCGGGTCAAGTTCAGTCCCGAACTCGAATTTTTTCCGAAGTTCGGCCGAACCCGTCGAACCTGAACATCCAGGTGTCCGCTCAACTCTACTAGAGATGAGTTCAGAGGACGCCCCAGCTAATCCCCAATTGTGATAAGCACAGGATGACAAATAGCTATAGAAAGTAGCAATAGACAGCAATGACAAGGACAGTGAGTTGCCAAAAATATAAATCACCTTAATTGGCAATTTGTAAAATGCAAGGATAAATTAAGGCACAACATTCTTTCTCAACCTCAAAAATCCTTTTTCCCACAAATAGAGCTTTCTTTTGGTGGTATTTGATCACTACTGGGATTTTTAGTTTTTTGCGCAACAAATAAAAAAAGACCCCAAATTTCGAGAAAAAAACGTTTTTCTTCGTTTCTGTTATAAAAATGTGTAAATAAGTATGTTTGGCACTGATATGGCTGCACTGATGGGCACTGATGAGGTGGCACCAATGAGGTGGCACTGATGGGCACTGATGGGAACTGATAGGCGTCACTGATGGGCACTTATAGGTGGCACTGGTATGCGGCACTGATGGGCACTCATAGGCTGCACTGATGTGCACTCATATGCGTCACTGATGGGTACTGATAGGTGGGCACTGATGGGCACTGATAGGTGGCACTGATGAACACTGATGGGTGGCATTTATAATGGTGCAAGTCAGTGCCCATTTGTGGGCACTGATTGGCATATATTGGGCATGTTGTGGCATCCCTGGTGGCTATGGGGGACGTACCTGACCATCCACATGTTGGGGGCTTCCCTGGTGGTCCTGGCGGCATCCCTGGTGGTCCAGGGTGGGCATTCTCGGGGGGGCTGCAATGATAAACAATCAGCGCAGACCCCCCCGTCAGGAGAGCCGCCGAATGGCTCTCCTTTACTCGTGTCTGTCATACGCGAGTGAAGAAAAGCCGATCAACGCCTCCTCCTGTTTACATTATGATCAGCCGTGATTGGACATGGCTGATCATGTGGTAAAGAGCCTCCATCAGAGGCTCTTTACCGAGATCGGTGTATCGGTGTGTCAGACTGACACGCCGCACAACCGATTGCTGCGATGCGCGTCCCCACAGGCGCGCGACTGCAGTTATCCTGATGGACGTCATATGACGCCCAGTCAGGATAACTGAACCACCGCTCGGCCATCATTCTGCTATAGGCCGGGCAGGAAGTGGTTAAGCAATTATACCAAGAAGGTGCTAATAATCATCAATTTCATATATAGGTTGTAACACAATTGTTGACTGAAAAATAAATAACTGTGTAGGAGGCTTAAAACCAGGTGAGGACCAGCCTAGCTCTGCTACTGAGGTGCGGTTGTGGAAGACAGTTTTAGGCCACAGATCATACACCATGGCAAGACTGAACACAGCAACAATACACAAGGTAGTTATACTGCATCAGCCATGTCTCTCCTGGGCAAAGATTTCAAAGCAGACTGTGGTTTCAAAAGATGCTCTTTTGAAGAAACACAAAGAAATGGGCAACGTTGGGGACTGTAAATGCAGTAGTCAGCAAAGGAAAAACTTAATGCAGCAGATGAAAGACACATCATGCTTACTTCCCTTTGACAGCACAGAACTGGTGGAAACAAGTGGGACCCAGGTACACCTATCTACTGTCCAGAGAAATCTGGCCGGAAGTGGTCTTCATTGAAGAACTGTGGCCTAAGAGCCATACCTCTGTCGTGGAAACAAGTCTAAGTGGCTCAGCTATGCACGAAAACATTGGAAATGGGGATGCAGAAAAATGGCGGCAGGTGCTCTGGGCTGATTAAATATTTGGCTGTAGAAGGAGGCAGTTTGATTACCATAGGGCTGGAGAGTGGTACAATAATGAGTGCAGGCAACAGTGAAGCATGGTGGAGGCTCCTTGCAAGTTTGGGTCTGCATTTATGCAAATGGAGTTGGAGATTTGGTTGGATCAATGGTGTTTTCAATGCTGCGAAATACAAGCAGATACTTATCCATCATGCCATACCATCATTTAACCATGTGATCGGCTGTGTCCAATCACAGCCGGTCACATGTAAATTCTGGAAGTGCCGATAATTGTCTCTCCTCGCCTAACACTGACAGAGTGTGTGGCGAGGAGTGCCGATCAGTGGCATCTCTTCACAGGGGAGAACAGGGCAGGTAATCAGGACACTGATCATGATCAGTGCCCTGATTACAGTAAAGCGCCAGCAGTGCCACCAATTAGTGCCCATGAGTGCCACCAATTAATGACCATGAGTGCCACCAATGAGTGCCCATCAATGACACAAATCAGTGCCCATCAGTGACACAAATTAATGCCCATTACTGGTACCAGTTAGTGCTGCCTTTTAGTGCATTTTAGTGCCTGCTCATCAGTGCTGCCAATCAGTGCCGCCCATCAGTCCCATCAGTGCTGCCTATCCGTGCTTGCCTATCAGTGCCCAACACTGCCACCTATCAGTGCCCACCAGTGCCACCTATAAGTGCCCATCATCAGTGCTGCCTATCAGTGCTCATCAGTGCCGCATATCAGTGCCACCTATCAGTGCCCATCAGCGCAGCATAATAGTGCCTCCTCATCAGTGCCACCCAATCAGTGCCCATATGTGCCGCCTCAAAAGTGCCCATATGTGCCGCCTTATCAGAGCCCATATGTGCCACCTCATTAGCGCACAACGTTTAGGGGGAAAAATTACTTACCGTATTTATCAGCGTATAACACGCACTTTTTTCCCCTTAAAATCAGGGGGAAATCGTGGGTGCGTGTTATACGCCGATACTCCGCCGATTCCCCTGCTGAAACGAGCAAGAGGAGCGAGCGGAGCCGAAGCCGAAGTACACTCGGCTTTACTCGGCTCCTCTCGCAGTCCCGCCCATCTCTGACTGCGCCGCTGACATAGAGAAAGCCGAGTGTACTTCGGCTAGTCTCGGCTCCTCTCGCAGTCCTGCCCCTGACTGTGAGCAGAGCCGAGTCTAGCCAAAGTGCACTCGGATTTCTCGATGTCAGCGGCGCAGTCAGTGGAGATGGGCGGGACTGCGAGAGGAGCCGAGTCTAGCCGAAGTACACTCGGCCAAGCTCGCTACTCTCCACACAGAAATCGGCGCCAATTTTAAAAATCGCAGAGACTGACAAGGCTGGGCAAGGCTGGGCAAGGCACTGGGCAAGGCTGCAGATGGACATATGGACACTAGGCAAGGCTGCAGATGGACAGATGGGCAAGGCTGCAGATGGACAGATGGACACTGGGCAAGGCTGCAGATGGACAGATGGACACTGGGCAAGGCTGCAGATGGACAGATGGTCACTGGGCAAGGCTGCAGATGGACAGATGGACACTGGGCAAGGCTGCAGATGGACAGATGGACACTGGGCAAGGCTGCAGATGGACAGATGGACACTGGGCAAGGCTGCAGATGGACAGATGGACACTGGGCAAGGCTGCAGATGGACAGATGGACACTGGGCAAGGCTGCAGATGGACACTGGGCAAGGCTGCAGATGGACAGATGGACACTGGGTAAGGCTGCAGATGGACACTGGGCAAGGCTGCATGCTGCATTTAAATGTGAGTTTTTTTTCCTTGAATTTCCCTCATAAAAGTTTTTTTCCTTAAAATTCCCTCCTAAACTTGGGGTGCGTGTTATACGCCAGCGCGTGTTATACGCCGATAAATACGGTATTTACTGACAGAAACTAAGAACATCTTTTTTTTTCAAAATTCTTTTTTTTTTTTACAAAAAAAAAGAAAAAAGAACAGCAGTGAATAAATACCACCAAAAGAAAGCTCTATTTGTTTGAAGAATTATTTGGTACAGTGTTGCATGACTGCACAATTGTCATTCAATGTGGGACAGTGCTGAAAGCTGAAAAATGGCCTGGGCAGGAAGGGGGTGAAAGTGCCCTGTATTGATGTGGTTAAAGAAGAACAAGGAGTCCTGGAAGTGATGGTTCAGCACCCCCAGAGAACTGATCTCAACATCATCGAGTCTGTCTGGGATTACATGAAGAGACAAAGGGTTGATTTACTAAAGACAAATAGACTGTGCACTTTGCAAAGTGCAGTTGCACTCTGTAAGAGTAGTTGCTCCAAAGCTAGGTAAATGAGCAGAAGCTCTGCTGACTTCCATCATCCAATCATGTGCAAGCAAAAATGCAATTTTGTTTATTTTCTATGCATGTGATTGGGTACTCTTTGCAAAGTGAAGCTTTACCTCCTTTACTAAGCTCTGGAGAAACTGCACTTTGCAAAGTGCACAGTCTGTTTGCCCTAAGTAAATCAACCCCATTATCTAGACATGTTCAATTTATTTTGTTACAAATCGAAATTTGGACAAATTTGCTTGATTTCGTGATTCGCATGTATCCGAATCTCCGAATCACAGTAATAACCAATTTCAACGAATACAAAATAAATTATAGCAAAAACAATTCAAGCAATTAATTTGTATTTATTTGTTTAATTTGGATGAAAAGACACAACAGTTTGGGCCTTTTGTTAATGTTTGAAGCATTCAAAATAATAAAACGATATAACAGATGATCCTAATTGATTCTAATCCATTTGTTTTTATTCTAGCAAGTGTAGTGTGAATATTTTAAAGCCTCGTACACATGATCTGATTTTCCGACGGGAATTGTGTGTTGACAGACTGACTGTTGGCCTAAAATCCGACCGTTTGAACGCTCCATCGGACAATTGTTGTCGGATTTTCCGCGGACAAATGTTGGATGGCAGGCTTTAAAATTTTCTGTGGACAATGGTCTGTTGTCAGATTTTCCGATTGTGTGTACACAAGTCCGTCAGACAAAAGTGAAAAGTACAACCACGCATGCTCGGAAGCAATGCTCACCAAACACAACATTAGCAGAAGGTGCCCAAAGGGTGGCGCTCAAGAGCTGAAAAAACATGTAGTATGTCTAGTACGTCATTACATTCGTGTCTGTTGGCCGACAATTGTGTGCCGCTTGTATGCAAGACAAAATTCAGGCACACGCCCTTCGGACAAAAGTCAGACGCTTTGTCTGTGGAAAATCCCACCGTGTGAACGAAGCTTATGACTCTTTTTGTATTAGGGTTGAGGGACCATTAGACCCCATACACACTATTAGATTTTCTGCAGATTTTTGTCTTCGGATTTACCAAAACCATATAATATGAGTTTAAACCTTTAAGCCCTGTACACACGATCGGTTTTACCGATGAAAACAGTCCGATGGACTTTTTTCATCGGACAAAACCGATCGTGTATGGGACCCATCGGTCTTTTTCCCATCGGTTTTAAAAAATAGAACATGTTTTAGAATTTTTCGATGGATCAAAAACCGATAGCAAATTCCGATCGTCTATGGGCAAGTCCATCGGATAAAAAACCCAGGCATGCTCAGAATCAAGTCGGCGCATGCTCAGAAGCATTGAACTTCATTTTTCTCGGCTCATCGTCACCGCGTTTGGAACGGTCGGTTTTTTGACTGATGGTGTGTAGGCAAGACTGATGGAAGTCAGCTTCATCGGCTTTACGATGGACAAAACCATCGGATTAGAATCCATAGGATAACGTATATGTAAACGCGAACCTCACTCTAAGGGTCTCATATCAATAATATATAAACACCTTATTACTTTGCCTACTGCAGACCCACCATCATACGTGGCAAAATGGGAGAGAGACCTTGGACTTCAGTTGGAACCATCCGATTGGGATAAAATTTGGACCACAACAAAATCATCTTCACAAAATATAATAGCTCTAGAGACAAATTATAAAGTACTTTTGCGCTGGTATTTGGTTCCTGTCAGAATCGCGAAATATATTCCGCAATACTCCCCACTCTGCTTCCGTGGCTGTGGTGAACTAGGATCACACATACACATATTTTGGGATTGTCCCGTTACAAAATGTTTTTGGAAAGAGGTTTTTCTTATCCTCTCTACCTTATTCAAAAAAACAATCAAACCTGACCCTTCAATTGCACTACTAAATCTAAAACCGACTTCTATTTCCCACACTCAATTCAAACTCCTTCTACAAATCACTACTGCAGCAAAGCAGACAATCGCCAAAGCGTGGAAAACCCCAACATTAATGATCTCAGAAACCAAAACCAGAATAAACTAAGCCATGACCCACTCAAAAACGGAAGCCATTACCAATGATAATATTGGAAAATGTGAAAAAATCTGGAATCCTTGGGTGACTAATTTTTTCCCTCCCAACTTTGACATCACATTATTAAGACCTTGGTAATATAACTACTAATAGCTATTTAATATACTAATATTATCAGACCAACATTATAAGATACCCCGGGGACCTTTTCAACCTTTTCTATCTTTTCTACCTACTATCTTTATTTTTTTTTCTCTTCTTCTTCTTACCCTTCCCTCTCTTCTATCTTCGCTCTTTAGCTCTTTTTTTGTTGTTTTTTCTTTCTTAGCATATATTGTTATTATATGCAAAAATGGTAGCAACATTTTTATTTATTTTTTTATGTTTTTTATTTATCAGTATATTTCAGCTTTAGAGCTCCTTTGAAACAATACAAACCTTATATATTACAATAACATTATATGAGGTCTAGAAATTATGACCCTTCATTTTTTCTTTATAAATCCTTATATTACCTTACATGTTATATATTATTACTAAATCTGGTTTGTAATTACTAAATTCAACACTAAGCATATATTTTAGCAAGTCTCCAGATAATGGTCAACATATGTTAAACTTAAATTACTGTTTTTTTTTCTCCTCTTCTGTTGTTGTTGCCTTCAAAAATCACTGGAGCTTGACATAAATATCTAATTTGTGTTCTCCTTAACTGCTACTATTTAGGCCTCATGCCCACGGACGTTTTTACAGCCGCGTTTTTGAGCGTTTTTTACAGCTTAAAAACGCCTGTCCATGTTAGTCTATAGCTTCATGCCCACCTAGACGTTTTTGAGCTGCAAATAGCATAGACGTTTTTAAGCTGTAAAAAAAACCCAGGACCAGTGCGTTCCTCAGCGTCAGAATTAGGCAGAAAAAAACGCGAGCGTCAAAAAACGCGCAAAAACGCGCACTAACGCGCGGTCGCGTTTTTAGCTCCGACGTTTTTTTTTTTTTGAAAAAAAAATAATATTTACAATAACATGGACAGGCGTTTTTAAGCTGCAAAAAACACAGCTGTAAAAACGCCAGTGGGCATGAGGCCTTATAGTGACTATGTTTATTGACAATATATGCTTGTAATTTTGAAAATGTAATAAACAAATTTGACAAGAGAATCCATAGGATATCCGATCGTGTGGACGAGGCTTTAGAGTTTCAATTTGTATACAATCAGGCAGGCCCCTGCACTACATGGTTTTGGTAAATCTGATGACAAAAATCTGCAGAAAATCTAATAGTGTGTATGGGGCCTTAGTTTGATTTGTATGTGCAAGGCCCAACAATTAAAGTCAGTTGGAAATGGGAAAAGTAATTGGACCTAATAGCATAATGATTGAAAACAGAACTTCAGAAAACATGAATTGATTCGGAACAATAAATATATACTCTCTCGAAATAACGAATCGCTCCGAAAACAAATTATTCTAAGATGACAATTATTATGAAAAGTTTTATTTAACGAATGAAATCGAAACAAAACACATTTTCAGTTGTGTGCAGGGGCATAACTAGAAATCAAAGGGCCCCATAGCGAAATGTTGTATTGCCCCCCCTGCAAACAGCCCCCCCCCCCCACAAAAAAAATTAACTGATGCCATTGAACAACAGATTACCACACTCATGTTGCACAGTACCCAGGCAACAGCTTATATTAATTTCGAACAACAAAGTATGCAGTATACTTTATGCAGCCCCTGAAGGACACACATTGCTGACCTTCATGCCTTCTAACCAATTTCTGTTCTGATTAAACTTATGTGTAAATACAAGAAGACAAATAGGGGAGAAATAAGACAGCAAAGATAAACCGTGGCCCTAATGGTAGTTTGATCAAGTTTATTCTTAAGGTCTTAGGAACATCTGCACCCTTGAACCTGGCATTGCTCCCCCCTCTCTTTGTGCCGAAATTATCCTAATGAAAAAATATAGCAAACATTTTCTTCACAAAAATAGCAAAACAGTGCAAAATAGATGACAGTCTCCCACTCCCTTCCTACCTCCTGTCCAGACTCCAGAGCCTCCTCATGTGCCAAAAACGATGTCCCTTCACAGGCGCGCTCGAGGGTTCTGCCCTGCCCACTCTGCTCCTGCCCACTCTGCTCTCTGCTCTCTGCTCCTACCTCCTGCTGTATGCGGCTGCGTATGTCGGGGCACGGCCGGACTCGCGGGGCCCGGGAGGCTTAACAGTAAACTTACATTCCTCATCCTCACCGGGCCCCACTCGACTGCTGGCCCCAATAGCGCCCGTATGGGTCGCTATGGCGGTAGTTCCGCCCCTGATTGTGTGCATCTCTACCAGAAGTATTTGAAGCAGCCTACATACACAGAATATCTGTGTTTAGTTCTCCAAAATGTTTGGAACAACCTACCTGCTGAATTCCTTCAAAAACGGTGTGCAAGATTAGTTAGAAGAATTGATACTATTTTGACGGCAAAGGTTGGTCACATCGAATATTGATTTGATTTGGATTTCTCTTCTGTTCATTTACTTTCCATTTTGTTAATTGATATAAAGAAACTATTAAAACTTCTGTTTCTGAAAGCATTGCTAATTTACAACATTTTGTCACACCTGCTTAACCACTTCCATACTGGGCACTTAAACACCTTCCTGCCCAGACCAATTTTCAGCTTTCTGCGCTGTTGCACTTTGAATGACAATTGCTCGGTCATGCTACACTGTACCCAAACTAAATTTTTATCATTTTGTTCCCACAAATAGAGCTTTCTTTTGGTGGTATTTGATTACCTCTGCGATTTTTATTTTCTGCTAAAAAATAAAAAAAAGACAGAAAGTTTTTTTTTTGTTTCAGTTACAAAACGTTGTAAATAAGTTAGTTTTCTCCTTCACTGATGGGCACCGATGGGGCTGCACTGACGGGCACGGATAAGGTGGCACGGATGGGCACCGATGAGGTGGCACGGATGGGCAACGATCGGAGGCACGGATGGGCAACGATCGGCAGCACGGATGGGCAACGATCGGCGGCACGGGTGGGCACAGATAGGCGGCACGGGTGGGCACAGATAGGCGGCACGGGTGGGCACTGATGGGCACGGATAGGCGGGATGGATGGGCACTGATAGGTGGCACAGATGGGCATGGATGGGCACTGATAGGTGGCATGGATGGGCACTGATAGGTGGCACTGTACTGTACTAATGGATGCCAATCAGTGCCAAACAATAATGCCTGCCAATCAGTGGTGCCCATTGTGGGCACTGATTGGCATCCATTGTGGCACTGATTGGCATCCATTTGGCATTGGCATCCATTATCCCTGGTGGTCTAGGGTGGCATACCTTATGGTGGGCTTCCCTGGTGGCCTAGTGGCATCCCTGGTGGTCTAGTGGCATCCCTGGTGGTCCAGTGGGTATCCTCGGGGGGGCTGTGCTGATAATCGATCAGCACAAACCCCCCCTGTCAGAGGAGCAGCCGATCGGCTCTCCTCTACTCGCGCCTGACAGACTCGAGTGAGGAAAAGCCGATGACCGGCTTTTCCTGTTTACACTGTGATCAGCCGTGATTGGACACGGCTGATCACGTGGTAAAGAGTCTCCGTCGGAGACTCTTTACCTAGATCGGAGTTGCTGGGTGTCAGACTGACACCCCGCAGCAACGATCGCCGCGATGTGCGCCCCCGGGGGCGCGCAGCGGCTCAAAATCCTGAAGACGTCATATGACGTCCAGTCAGGATTTTGAAACCACTTTGCCGCGGTCAATCTGCTATAGGGCGGGCGGCAAGTGGTTAAAACACATGGCCCTAAAATGCTTTCCATTATTATGACTAGTGATGAGCCGAACACCCCCGGGTTCGGTTCGCACCAGAACCCGCGAACGGACCGAAAGTTCGAACGAACATTAGAACCCTATTAAATACAATGGATGCGAACGTTCGAATTCTAAAGTGCTAATTATAACAACTATTATGCATGTTATTGTCCTAAAAAGGGTTTGGGAACCCGGGTTCTGCACCAGGGGACATGTATCAATGCAAAAAGAAGTTTTAAAAACGGTCGTTTTTCGGGAGCAGTCATTTTAATGATGCATAAAGTGAAAAAAAAAAAGTCAAATATTCCTTTAAATATCGTACCTGGGGGGTGTCTAAAGTATGCCTGTGAAGTGCCACGTGTTTCCCGTGTTTAGAACTGTCCCTGCACAAAATGACACTTCTAAAGGAAAAAAAAGCCATTTAAAACTGCTTGCGGCTTTAATGTAATGTCTGGTCCCGGTAATATGGATGAAATTCTTTAAGAAAAATGGCATAGCTACCCCATGACCCCCCCCCTACCCCAGCCCATTACCAGCCCATTTGGGTCTTGTATGGATATTAAGGGGAACCCCGCACATAAAATAAAAAAGGCCCTATATACTCTGAACAGCCCTATACAGGCGGTGCATACAAGACAGGGACTGTAGGTTTGTTCTTATGTAGAGTCTGTTTGTAATTTTGAACAGGTACATTGTTGAAGTGTAGCTCCAGACCAAAAATCTATTTTTAAACTTTTTGGAAAACATAGGTAAGGGTTATCACCCCTGTAACATTTGTTTTGCTGTCTGTGCCCCTGTTCAGAACATTTCACCTCACTTTCCGTCCCAATGACAACTGTTTTTGAAATGTGGTGTTTTTCTTGAAACAAGGATTGCTGATAAAGCATCAGTACAGAGGAGACACCTTTCTCCCATATTTATTCTTACAGGAGAGAATTTTCCTTCCTAGTGGTAGATTTCCTCTCACTTCCTGTTGTCTTCTTGCGTTTGCAAGTAGGAGTCGTTTGTAAGTTGGATGTTTGAAAGTAGGGACCTGCCGTATATACTCTGCAGAAATAGGCCCCTTAGTTGTTGGTGTTGGCACAACACTGTAAGCACTCACAGTTACTCTTGGTTGGTGCTGGAACGCCCTGCTGTCAACTATTATATCAGGAATTTTAATTACATATAATTGTTGAACAGTGGTAGTAAAAATTGGGCCTTTGATGGTGGTGCTGGTGCCACAACACTGTAAGCCCTGACAGTTACTCTTGGTGGGTGCAGCAATGGGCCCTGCTGTGAATTATTAGATCAAGAATTGTAATTACATGCCCCTGTTGAACAGGGGCTGAAAAATTGGGCCTTAGGCACTGGTGGCACAACACTGCAACCCCTCACAGCAACTGTACTTGGAGCACAGCAATGAGCCCTGTTGCAAAGTATTGCTTCAAAAATTGTAATGACACGCCCCTGTTAAACAGGGGCTGAAAAATTGGGCCTTAGGCACTGGTGGCACAACACTGCAACTCCTCACAGATACTGTACTTGGAGCACACCAATGAGCCCTGTTGCAAAGTATTGCTTCAAAAATTGTAATGACACGCCCCTGTTAAACAGGGGCTGAAAAATTGGGCCTTAGGCACTGGTGGCACAACACTGCAACTCCTCACAGATACTGTACTTGGAGCACAGCAATGAGCCCTGTTGCAAAGTATTGCTTCAAAAATTGTAATTACACGCCCCTGTTAAACAGGGGCTGAAAAATTGGGCGTTAGGCACTGGTGGCACAACACTGCAACTCCTCACAGATACTGTACTTGGAGCACAGCAATGAGCCCTGTTGCAAAGTATTGCTTCAAAAATTGTAATTACACGCCCCTGTTAAACAGGGGCTGAAAAATTGGGCGTTAGGCACTGGTGGCGGCACCCATAAACAAAAATGATCTTACAAGCTATCATCATCAATCGTATCATTGAGGACTCGGAGGAGGAGGATAGCCAGTCAACATAACAGCACAGGCACTCAGCATCAGCATCAGTCTTGAAGGGATGTGACATGTTAAAATCAATTAGTCTGTTATATCAGCATCAGGTGTGTGGTAGCTGGTGGTGATCCAAGACTGGTTCATCTTGATGAAAGTCAGTCGATCAACCGAGTCGGTGGACAGGCGCACCCTGTGATCCGTGACAAATCCTCCAGCAGCACTGAATGTGCGTTCCGAAAGAACGCTGGATGCAGGACAGGCCAGTAGCTCAATTGCATACTGTGCAAGCTCTGGCCAGTGATCCATCCTCAAGACCCAGTAAGCCAGAGGATTTTCGGTGGGGAAGGTGTCCAAGTCTGACCTTGCCCCTAGATATTCCTGCACCATGTTTATCAGACGCTGGCGATGGTTGCTGGAACCGATCATACTTTGGGGCTGCGGACTAAAGAATTGTCTGAACGCATCGGTCAGACGGCCACCTTCCCCACCGCTCCTTCTTTGACTGGCCGAAGCCTCAGCAACTCGTTGTCCAGGACCAGGAGTTTGCAACCTCCCAGTCTCTGGGAACGCGTTGCACAGACCTTTCTGCAAGGCCTCCCGGAGTTGTCTCATCCTCTGCTCCCTCTGCGACGGTAACATAAGGTCCGCAACCTTACCCTTGTACCGTGGATCAAGGAGAGTGGCCAGCCAGTAATGGTCCCTCTCCTTGATCCGAAGAATACGAGGATCCTTCCGCAGACTTTGCAGGATCAGGGAGGCCATGCAGCGTAGGTTTGCTGAGGCATTCGCTCCGGAGTCCTCTGGGTCACTAAGGACGACATGATCCGCAGCCACCTCCTCCCAGCCACGTACAAGTCCACTGGTTTCTTGGGACTGTAAATCATCCCTAAAAGACTGCTGCTGATGATGCTGAGTGCCAGCCTCCACCTCCATGCTGACACAATCCTCCTCCTCCTCCTCCTCCTCCTCCTCCTCCTCCTCTTCCTGTGCGATGGGTGGGACAGAAGGAACACTGTCTGGGTAAAGGGGGCCTTGAGAGGCAAGGAAGTCCTCCTCTTCCTGCCTCTGTTCTGCCTCAAGTGCCCTGTCCATTATTCCACGCAGCGTGTGCTCCAACAGGTGGACAAGAGGTACAGTGTCACTGATGCATGCACTGTCACTGCTCACCATCCTCGTGGCCTCCTCAAATGGTGCCAGGACAGTGCATGCATCCCTGATCATGCCCCACTGGCGTGGAGAAAAAAAACCAAGCTCCCCTGACCCTGTCCTGGTGCCGTAGTCGCACAGGTACTCATTGATGGCCCTCTGCTGCGTGTGCAGCCGCTGCAGCATGGCCAACGTTGAGTTCCACCTGGTGGGCATGTCACATATAAGGCGGTTCTTGGGCAGGTTCAACTCCTTTTGCAGCTCAGCCAGGCGAGCACTGGCATTATAAGATCTGCGGAAATGCACACAGACTTTCCTGGCCTGCCTCAGGACATCCTGTAAGCCCGGGTACCTGCCCAAGAAGCGCTGCACCACCAGGTTAAGGACGTGAGCCACACAGGGCACATGGGTCAGTTGTCCCTGTCGGAGGGCGGAGAGGAGGTTGGTGCCATTGTCGCAAACCACCATTCCTGGCTTAAGCTGGCGTGGCGTCAACCACCTCTCGGCCTGGCCCTGCAGAGCAGACAGGACCTCTGCCCCAGTGTGGCTTCTGTCCCCCAAACACACCAGCGCAAGCACGGCATGGCATCTTTTTGCCTGCGTACTTGCGTAGCCCCGTGAACGGCTACGGAGCACCGCTGGTTCATAGGACAAACCACAGGAAGAGGCCATGGAGGAAGAAGAAGAGGAGGGGGTGGAGGAGAGAGGTGTGTCACAACCAGTAGTAGCATTTTGGAGGCGTGGCGGTGGGACAACCTCCAACACTACTGCACCTTGTCCTGAATCCTTCCCAGCTGCCAAAAGAGTGACCCAATGGGCCGTGAAAGAAAGGTAACGTCCCTGTCCATGCCTGCTGGACCATGAGTCAGCGGTAATATGCACCTTACCGCTGACCGCCCTGTCCAGCGAGGCCAAGACATTGCCTTCCACATGCCGGTAGAGAGCCGGAATAGCCTTCCGTGAGAAAAAGTGGCGTTTGGGAACCTGCCACTGAGGAACTGCACATTGCACAAACTCACGGAAGGGGGCCGAGTCTACCAACTGAAAAGGCAGCAGTTGAAGCGCTAGCAATTTAGCCAAGCTAGCATTCAACCGCTGGGCATGTGGATGGCTGGGAGTGAACTTCTTTCGACGGTCCAGCAGCTGGGGCAGGGAAATTTGCCTGCTAGAATCGGACGTCGGTGTACTGCTAGCAGAGTGGGCGCAAGTACTTGGCTGTGACACACCTAATTCTACACCTTCATTCCTCTCAGTGCATGTTTCAGAGAGGACTGAAGTTATAGTGGGGTTGGAGATCCCAGCTGATGCGGTGCAAGGAGAGGTCCGCTTTGTTCTTTGGTGTGGGTCTTTGAGGTAGGCTTGCCAACGAGCTGCATGGCAGGTCAACATATGTCTGGTCAGGCATGTGGTACCCAAGCGGCTGATGTTTTGGCCACGCGATATACGCTTGAGACATATGTTGCAAACAGCAGCTGTGCGATCTGATGCACTAGCCTCAAAAAAGGCCCACACCAAAGAACTTTTTGAATGACGGGCAGAGGCAGCGCCCTGCACAGGCGGAGCTCTGCGGTGTGATTCCGTCGGTGTACTGCCCTTACGCTGGCCACCAAAGGGCATCCTGCCTCGTTGGAGATGTGCCTCCTCCTCATCCTCCTCCTCCTCCTCTCTCCTATTAGGCACCCACGTGGAGTCAGTGACCTCATCATCCCCTCCCTCCTCATCACTGGAGCCAATCTGGCAGTATGCTGCAGCTGCTGGAACATGACTGCCAGATTGGTGTCCTTCTTGAGCATCCCCTCTGTCTGCTCTCACGCTACTGCCTTCCTCTAGCTGGGTTTCATCATCAGACCCTTCGAAACGCTGGGCATCCTCCTGGAGCATGTACCCAACACTGTGCTGAAACAGTTCGGGGGACTCCTCAGGAGGAGGACATGGTGGGTCTAGGGAAGGAGTGACTGATGATTTGTCTGACATTGATACCAGGGAAGACGACGCTTTGGCAGCTGCTTTTCCAGTACCCTGAGCCTGGGTGAGAGAGGATGAGGAGGAGGAGGAGGGCTTGGTCATCCACTCTACCAAGTCTTCGGCATGATGTGGCTCAACATGTCCAGCTGCCGAAAAGAAGGACAAGCGTGTCCCATGGCCATGTGCTGATGACAATGCACCGCGTCCACGACCAGCACTGTTGCCCCCAGACACAGAGCCTGCTTGCCCTCTTTTATTGCCTCCTGACTGTCTGCCTCTCCTTGTTTGCCTTCCAGACATTCTAATAGATGGCCTGCAGGGAGATGGGAAAAAAGCAATAAGGGCTACCTTCAGGTGTCCTTCTCTGTCCCTTGAAACAAGGACTTGCAGAGTGAAATAAACTGACACTCTCCCTACCTACAGTTTTCTGTCCCTAGAATAAATGTTTTTTTTAATCACAATATAGCACAAGGACAATTCAGTCACTGTCCTTCCAGGTCCCTGGAAACAAGGACTTGCAGAGTGAAATAAACTGACACTCTCCCTACCTACAGTTTTCTGTCCCTAGAATAAATGTTTTTTTTAAGCACAATATAGCACAAGGACAATTCACTCACTGTCCTTACAGGTCCCTGGAAACAAGGACTTGCAGAGTGAAAGAAAAAAAACACTCTCCCTACCTACAGTTTTCTGTCCCTAGAAAAAATGTTTTTTTTAATCACAATATAACACAAGGACAATTCACTCACTGTCCTTCCAGGTCCATGGAAACAAGGACTTGCAGAGTGAAATAAACTGACACTCTCCCTACCTACAGTTTTCTGTCCCTAGAATAAATGTTTTTTTTAATCACAATATAGCACAAGGACAATTCAGTCACTGTCCTTCCAGGTCCCTGGAAACAAGGACTTGCAGAGTGAAATAAACTGACACTCTCCCTACCTACAGTTTTCTGTCCCTAGAATAAATGTTTTTTTTAATCACAATATAGCACAAGGACAATTCAGTCACTGTCCTTCCAGGTCCCTGGAAACAAGGACTTGCAGAGTGAAATAAACTGACACTCTCCCTACCTACAGTTTTCTGTCCCTAGAATAAATGTTTTTTTTAATCACAATATAGCACAAGGACAATTCAGTCACTGTCCTTCCAGGTCCCTGGAAACAAGGACTTGCAGAGTGAAATAAACTGACACTCTCCCTACCTACAGTTTTCTGTCCCTAGAATAAATGTTTTTTTTAATCACAATATAGCACAAGGACAATTCAGTCACTGTCCTTCCAGGTCCCTGGAAACAAGGACTTGCAGAGTGAAATAAACTGACACTCTCCCTACCTACAGTTTTCTGTCCCTAGAATAAATGTTTTTTTTAATCACAATATAGCACAAGGACAATTCAGTCACTGTCCTTCCAGGTCCCTGGAAACAAGGACTTGCAGAGTGAAATAAACTGACACTCTCCCTACCTACAGTTTTCTGTCCCTAGAATAAATGTTTTTTTTAATCACAATATAGCACAAGGACAATTCAGTCACTGTCCTTCCAGGTCCCTGGAAACAAGGACTTGCAGAGTGAAATAAACTGACACTCTCCCTACCTACAGTTTTCTGTCCCTAGAATAAATGTTTTTTTTTATCACAATATAGCACAAGGACAATTCAGTCACTGTCCTTCCAGGTCCCTGGAAACAAGGACTTGCAGAGTGAAATAAACTGACACTCTCCCTACCTACAGTTTTCTGTCCCTAGAATAAATGTTTTTTTTAAGCACAATATAGCACAAGGACAATTCACTCACTGTCCTTACAGGTCCCTGGAAACAAGGACTTGCAGAGTGAAAGAAAAAAAACACTCTCCCTACCTACAGTTTTCTGTCCCTAGAAAAAATGTTTTTTTTAATCACAATATAACACAAGGACAATTCACTCACTGTCCTTCCAGGTCCCTGGAAACAAGGACTTGCAGAGTGAAATAAACTGACACTCTCCCTACCTACAGTTTTCTGTCCCTAGAATAAATGTTTTTTTTAAGCACAATATAGCACAAGGACAATTCACTCACTGTCCTTACAGGTCCCTGGAAACAAGGACTTGCAGAGTGAAAGAAAAAAAACACTCTCCCTACCTACAGTTTTCTGTCCCTAGAAAAAATGTTTTTTTTAATCACAATATAACACAAGGACAATTCACTCACTGTCCTTCCAGGTCCCTGGAAACAAGGACTTGCAGAGTGAAATAAACTGACACTCTCCCTACCTACAGTTTTCTGTCCCTAGAATAAATGTTTTTTTTAATCACAATATAGCACAAGGACAATTCAGTCACTGTCCTTCCAGGTCCCTGGAAACAAGGACTTGCAGAGTGAAATAAACTGACACTCTCCCTACCTACAGTTTTCTGTCCCTAGAATAAATGTTTTTTTTAATCACAATATAGCACAAGGACAATTCAGTCACTGTCCTTCCAGGTCCCTGGAAACAAGGACTTGCAGAGTGAAATAAACTGACACTCTCCCTACCTACAGTTTTCTGTCCCTAGAATAAATGTTTTTTTTAATCACAATATAGCACAAGGACAATTCACTCACTGTCCTTACAGGTCCCTGGAAACAAGGACTTGCAGAGTGAAATAAACTGACACTCTCCCTACCTACAGTTTTCTGTCCCTAGAATAAATGTTTTTTTTAAGCACAATATAGCACAAGGAGAATTCACTCACTGTCCTTCCAGGTCCCTGGAAACAAGGACTTGCAGAGTGAAAGAAAAAAAACACTCTCCCTACCTACAGTTTTCTGTCCCTAGAAAAAATGTTTTTTTTAATCACAATATAACACAAGGACAATTCACTCACTGTCCTTCCAGGTCCCTGGAAACAAGGACTTGCAGAGTGAAATAAACTGACACTCTCCCTACCTACAGTTTTCTGTCCCTAGAATAAATGTTTTTTTTAATCACAATATAGCACAAGGACAATTCAGTCACTGTCCTTCCAGGTCCCTGGAAACAAGGACTTGCAGAGTGAAATAAACTGACACTCTCCCTACCTACAGTTTTCTGTCCCTAGAATAAATGTTTTTTTTAAGCACAATATAGCACAAGGACAATTCACTCACTGTCCTTACAGGTCCCTGGAAACAAGGACTTGCAGAGTGAAAGAAACTGACACTCTCCCTACCTACAGTTTTCTGTCCCTAGAATAAATGTTTTTTTAAGCACAATATAGCACAAGGACAATTCACTCACTGTACTTCCAGGTCCCTGGAAACAAGGACTTGCAGAGTGAAAGAAACTGACACTGTCCCTACCTACAGTTTTCTGTCCCTAGAATAAATGTTTTTTTTAAGCACACTATAGCACAAGCACAAAACACACTGACACTCTCCCTACCTATCCTTCTCTTTCCCTAAACTAAAGGAATCCAGGTTAAGCAAGAAAGAAATAACAGTCACTGTCCCTGCCTATGCTGCTCTATCCCTGCTCCGGAACACACTACACTAGGCCGCCGTGCTGGCGGCCTTTTATAGTGTGGGGCGTGTACTAAACACCCTCAGCAATAATTGGCCACAGGCATCCTGCCTGTGGCCAATCATTGCTCTCCTCGCTGCCGGCGCTGTGATTGGCCAAGCATGCGGGGTCACAGTGCATGCTTGGCCAATCACAGCGCCTGGATGACACTGCGATGGCGTAGTGCATTGTGGGCCGTTCGCGTCACTCGAATTTGGCGCGAACGGCCCAAATCGTTCGATCTTCGTCGAACGATCGAACAGCCGATGTTCGAGTCGAACGTATGTTCGACTCGAACACGAAGCTCATCCCTAATTATGACCTTTTAGGAACATCCTACAGCCAATGTTGCAATTAATAGGGTTATCTCACCATCTATTGATCTCGGCAATGGCATCAGGCAGACCTGTCTTTTGTCCCCTCTGCACTTCCTTATTACCCCAGAGCCATTCCTGGTCGCACTATGCCGCAATACCAACATAGTTGGCCTGTGCATAGGACAAACTGTCCGTAGATTGGATTGCTTTTGTGGAAATGTTTTATTGTGACTGTAGCCCCACTGTAGTTGATACTCATGCATGAATTCTATAAATTCTTCTTTCAAAATGAACTCCGCTAAATTTAACATTTTTAACATTGGGCTTTACACTGCCGAAGTCTCTCACTTACAAATGCAGTTCCCATTCACCTGGCAAGAGAAAATGCCTAATACCCAAATCTTTTCAAACAAACCTTCTAGCCTCTGTACAACCAGAATTGACACTGTACAACCAAACTGTAAGCAACGTACACAGATAGGTCAACTCTAAATTCTCCTGGTTTATATTACAGTGTGCTCCTATCTTTCTCTAATCTTCCTCTGATCTGTGATATCCAAAGCCTGCTACACATTATATAGCTCCTATAGAAAAAAAAACTATATACAGTGCTGTGAAAAAGTATTTGCCCCCTTCCAGATTGAATATTTGTTTGCATATTTCTCACACTTAAATGGTTCAGATCATCAAACAAATTTTAAAGTGGTTGTAAACCCAACCAGACAACTTGCACCTACAGGTAAGCCTAGATTAAGGCTTACCTGTAGGTGCAAGAAATTTCTACTTAACCTACACGGTTAAGGAGATATTTGCAGAAAACACTGCACCGATGTCTATGGTGCATGCGCGCCGTAGACAACGGCGCAGGCGCAATGAGCGTGCCGGTTTGATCAATGTGATAATGCCAGAAACGCGTGCATACGCACGGGATCATGCCGGTCCCGCGCACATGCGCGGGAGTGACGTCATCGCCGCTCCGGCCAGTCACAGCGCCGGAGCGGTCGATACAAGGAAGACGCTCCGAGGGGACGTGGCGGTGGCCACGGAGGGGAACGAGGAGCACTTCGGGGGCTTCGATCTTCGGTAAGTGCCACATAATAAGCTAGTATGCTATGCATACTGTCAGCGAAATCAGGCTGTACGCAGAGCACACAGCCAGATATCGTGTCTCTAATAGTAACACATTTTGTCTCAATGATATAATGCATCTTAGGCTAAAATTCACTCACCTTCCATTCGATTCCCATTCATTCAAATCAAGAAGCATCACCACACTGTTGGGTTCATCTCAGCATCCCAGCAAACACTGCTCGCCCAGAGCCCCACGGCTCCTTTTTATTAAAATCCCAGCCGGAAGTGATGTCACAGCATGTGACCTCCTTCATAGGAAGTGAGCTCACAGGGTGTGAGCTCCACCCAGCAAATAACCATATAAGGATATGTTAAATACAGATAATACAATACAATACATGAATACAACAAAAGAACCAATCACAGACATGTATACATTCAAATAGACTAGCGGTGACGTGCTTCCAATGACGGGAACCATATGAAAATTATGGCTCAATGGACCACAATTGTCGTATAGTTATGCTATAGTTCTCGTGGACGCAGATCTGTCCGCTTGGAGTCATTTAATGCCAACGCCAAGAAGAGGCCAGTCCCTTGGTGGGGCATAAAACAAACATCCCTAAAAGAGCAAACATCGCTGTGTCCACAGGAAGATTTTCGCGCCACCGGTCTTCCACCAACATCTGTATGTGCGAATACGCTCACACGAGCACATTACAGCAAAACCGACACTGGGGGACATCTGACAACATACATTAATACAATTTTCCACAACAGTCCTCCCTTTTTTGTCAAACGCTCCCATGTGTCCCTCGATGAAACTTGATCTCCTTCTTACACCTGGAAATGAATCAGTCCTTACAGTCCATATGAGTCCATAAAAACGAAAACACGGATTGACATGTAGACTCTGTTCTTCAGGAGCATGACTTATAAGGAGGACGCGACATGGTGAGCTGTAGTAATCGCTGATTGGTCTGGGATCCTCTGTGTGTGGCTCCGGCTTTGGGGCGTCTCATCAAGGAAGATGTGGTCATCTGCTCGGGCTCTGGTCACGCGTCCAATTAGGCAAAAGGAGCACTCATCACGACATAGAAAGAATAGAAATAAAAACGACATGAGTATATATATTCCCACTTCCTTTAACCACGATCCGCTGTAAAATAAAAATTAGATCCCCAAAGATTCCCAGACCCTTAAAAGGACTCCCAACCTTCACTTAGCTATAGCTCTGGCTTCAACAGTTACATGAACATCCCATCCTCAATGGAAGAGAATTGTTCAATCGTATCATAAGCTCAAGCCCCCCCACCGTGTACATGCAGGAAACCATGCCCAGACCTGGTCGGCGTTGGTGAACAATTCCCTTCCAGCTGTCCCTGCCATTCTTACCTTCAGATCCTCACGATCGGCCGTGACATAAGATGCTGGGACAGCTTCACCAGCACGCATGAACCTCTTGCATTGAGGGAATTACCTTATAAGCTGCAGATCCGCATAAAAACCAAACTAAAGTTCAAACACACGTGTGGGCTGCCTAGTTGTCCCGATACCCAAACCAACAAGAGGCAGAGCTATTAAAACTATAACCAATTTTACCCTCTAAAAATGCATTGTTAAACTCCATTGACAAGTGTCTGTTTGGAGTCTTCACTAGTTTGTCAAAACACCTCATACCCATAATAACATCATAAATGGCATGTACCGCTGTCATCGCTGGGGTCCTAAAACTCGGTGGAGACTCATAACAGACCCAGCAATTGGTCCTGTTCGCTTTCTGAGCTAGTCAGGAAATACACTTTAAATAATAACTTGGGATGCTTTTCATTGTTACCCTTGCTAAAATTTACTAAACAAAAAAATATAAATAAACAAAGATACTACTCAATTCTTTGGTGTGGTTGAGCCGCTTCTTGCAGTGGCCTCCAAACAACCCTCATATGACATTAACCCAGACATCAGGACTGTGGTCACTGCATAACCTGGGCATGGCTTACAATACCTGGAACCATTGACAAAAGGTTCTTAGCATCTGGGATGGGAACCTACTTCACCAGACTGCTGCTCGCCGATTCAAATTCTATCAAAGAAAGACAGTCTTGGCACAAACTTGGTTAGAATTACAGAGGTTAACGTTATTTGTTTGAAAAAAAACTGTTTTTCTTACATTTATCACTTCTCCCCCCCTTTTCTTCCTAATTAGAAACTGAAGGAAGAACTGCAGGATTTAGAGTAGTGCAGGAAACAAGAAACAATGAAATAGCTTATGATACTTTTACCTCCTTAGACTCGTGTATTTATCCATATGTACAGCTGTCTACATACACCTGTTCTATATGTACATACACTTTCAGAAATTCCTTGGACCTGAAAAATACTTTTAAGCAAAATCATTACTCTATCCTTCATATTTAACCTGCAAAGAATGGTAAACAATAATGACATTCCTGTACATTGGTAAATTGTCAATGTCAAAATCGATTCAAACAAAACCCTCTGTAATTCTTACTTTTCCCGTTTCTACAAAAATACAACAGCTGCGACGCATCGGAGGATCGCCGCGGTAAGTTCGAACATATTCACGTTACTACATACAAACATTCCGATACAAATGTGGGGGAGATACTTCACAGTTTCCAAAACAAAAATGAAAAAAACAAAAACAGCCAGAATTCTCCCTTCACTCTTTCAGCAATAGAAAAAAATACAATGGGAAAAACATGAGAGCAGCTCGAGAACCTTGCATGGACCAGCCATACAAAGTTCAAACAAACGGTAATGAGAATTTTAACCACCGTTCCTCCTCTGAGAATCACAAAAACGTGTACTACACCTCCATCAACACTCATCATTACAGATTTCTGAAGCCGCAGCTGAACTACATCAACTCCAGAGGGATACCCAAAATAGTATCCTTGGACCACCTATGTTAATATTTTTGGGGTTCATAGGTCTTTGCCCCAAAACTAGGCTTCGTGCACTGTGTAACGGTCTGACTGGGGGAAGCCTCCATTCCTTCCCTTTGCACAGACCTCCTTGTGTCCATGGCGATTCGAATCGGCTTATAGTCTTGCCCCCGCATCCAGGGGAAACCATTGCACCCATTTCAGGGAGCACCGCCCGGTGTCTTCTTCTACGGTGGATTGATGGACTACAACCACTATATCTGGTCCAGTCCCCCAACTAGAAACCCTAACTGAGGCGTTATCACCCCCCAAATTAGGTCCCTACCCCTCACAGTGTATGCATACACAAGCGTTTTCCGCTATACACCCATACACTGCGTCGCCAGACTAAACCACACAGAACACTTACGCCCGTTTACCACCTACAGAACAATGTGGCTTCTCTCTGTATCTAGATGTTACAACAATAATGGTGATGCCCCCCGGACTACTCTCTACCCAAAACTGTATTTCAGTATAAAACTTCACAAAACTGGAACAAAATATAAAACATTCTTTTTCGCCAAAATGTTTTCCATTGTCCTTTAAAAACACAAATTTCATTGCTCACCTTTCAGAAGACCCCAAACTCCTCCCACCAACTTCCTGCTGATACAAAATTGGTTTATTTACACATCAACGTACAGGAAGAGGGAGGGGGGAGCCTAGCCCCATCACCTTGTCTATTAAGACATCAAAAAAATCCATGGCTAAACATCATTTATATTTCAACAATTTTAAAAAACCTTTGTCAAGGAAATTATGGAATAAACCCCCTTTTGCAAATGGGAGGGAATCCCCCCTGACCCAAACATCCCCTGGAAGTCAAACCACAAGTTTCGAGACTCAAATACAAATTCCTGCAAAAAGATGGCTCAAGGAGTTCAACTAAACCCCCCCTTTCTCCTTCGCAGTCTATACAATACAAGCTTCAAAAACAATGAATTGCCTTCTGGGAAACTCCCAAATATTTAAACATAAAAACAACACACACCACTGTGTATACAAACTCAGTTAAAGTTAGTCTTACAATCTATCAAAATTCAGTGTAAGGTAGGGATTTTTTACTTTTAACCGAAATTCAATACAAAAATCACCACTCTTATACTGCAAAGTCAGCTAAACCTGTAATAGCTTACATTCACTTAAATGAAAACAGAGAAATCCCCATCCCAACACCATCTGCCTAGAGTTTGCATGTTCTCCCTGTGCCTGCGTCGGTTTCCTCTGGGTACTCCGGTTTCCTCTCACACTCCAAAGACATGCTGGTAGGTCAACCAGATCCCGTCCATAAATGGGCCCCAGCATGTGCATGTGTCCGCAAGCATGTCGGGACCCCTCAGGGCAAGACCGCGCTATATCAAGATACCACTCTACTCAACTCAAGAGGCGATGCTTAGAAAAACACATTTAAACCAGCGAATTTAACATTAAACAAAACAACCTCTCAGCATGTCATCCCAGTGTCTCACCACTCTGGGACGACCCACAGGCCAAACTGTAAACGCCAACAAGGACTGCGCCTCCAAATCGCCTTTTTAAAACAGGACAGACTGTACTACACACACAAAGGAAAACAAAAATGGCGTCTACCAGATTCCAACACAGAAAAGACCGCACTACTCAATTCGCACCAAACATCGAAATCTGCCCCAAAGGCTGCGAAATTCCACCAACAAGATAGCCGATGAATGCCACAGCGCAGTCACATGGTATCACACCCAAAGGAAAGGTGGCTGCACCTTCCCCTATAGGATGACCCACAGGCCAACAGACTGCACCTCTCAAAATGGCTGCCGACGACCATGGCAGCATGGCAGACAACAAGATGGCCGCCACATGCAGTTTTTCCTGCACAAACCTCCCTAGAATCTTTCTCCACAAAGCCACACACCTGAGACACCACATGTACACTTACAAACATTTTAAGAACAATCTTCAACTCGGACCTTTGGCCAACTAAACAGCACATTCAAGAAATTTTATTTATATGCGCAACATTAAAAACAACAACACTCTTTTATCAAAGTTCATATACTCTGAATTAGTCACCACACAGACAGTATAATATTGCTTGTATGCTTTCTCAGAACATCAGATTATCATCCCTCAGGACGTAGCCCCTCCAACACAAAACTCCTGCATGCTATTGTTTATAGAGAGTAACCAACTTTCACCATTGTAAATGATAGCCATGCAGGCTGCCCCACCCCCACTAAAGCACATGGCACACAGGGACCAGACATTGAGAAATACAAACAGCTCAGCTGCACACATATATTGCAGGCTGAATAATCCCACATCTATACCTACATTTCATCCACAATATACAGTTTCCATATGCATTCACATAGGCACATCCAGGCACACGCAGGCCTACGCAGGCACACCCACACAGGCACACCCACACAGGCACACACACACAGGCAGACGATCGAATTCACAGGCATACGATCAAACTCCCAACAAAATCACACACACACATACGATCTCTTCCAGCCAGCATTATTTAAAAAAGACGAAAAATTTGTTCTTTTACAAAGCATAGCCTCCCCACGCATCGGAACGTAGATCCATTCTCCCTCTCTGCTGATCCAATGCTCAAAGAGGCCGTAATTAGTCCTACCTTTGGCCCACCATCTGTCAGCGAAATCAGGCTGTACGCAGAGCACACAGCCAGATATCGTGTCTCTAATAGTAACACATTTAGTCTCTATGATATAATGCATCTTAGGCTAAAATTCACTCACCTTCCATTTGATTCCCATTCTTTCAAACCAAGAAGTATCACCACACTGTTAGGTTCATCTCAGCATCCCAGCAAACACTGCTCGCCCAGAGCCTCATGGCTCCTTTTTATTAAAATCCCAGTCGGAAGTGATGTCACAGCATGTGACCTCCTCCATAGGAAGTGAGCGTACAGGGTGTGAGCTCCACCCAGCAGATGACCATATAAGGATATATTAAATACAGCTAATACAATACAATAAATTAATACAACAAAAGAACCAATCACAGACATGTATACATTCAAATAGACTAGCAGTGACGTGAACTGCTTCCAATGACGGGAACCATATGAAAATTATGGCTCAATGGACCACAATTGTCGTATAGTTATGCTATAGTTCTCGTAAACGCAGATCTGTCCACTCTGAGTCATTTAATGCCAACGCCAAGAAGTGGCTAGTACCTTGGCGGGGCATAAAACAAACATCCCTAAAAGAGAAAAACATTGCTGTGTCCACAGGAAGATTTTCGCGCCACCGGTCTTCCACCAACATCTGTATGTGCGAATACGCTCACACGAGCGCATTACAGCAAAACCGACACTGGGGGACATCTGACAACATACATTAATAACATTTTCCACAACAATATTAGCTCATTATGCCTTTTTCTTGCAGGGTTTTTTTTTTACAGGAAATTTTTTTGGGGGTTTACTTCTTCTTTAATATTACTCAATGATAACCTAAGTAAATCCAAGATGCAGTTTTTTAATTATTATTATATTTATTAAGGGAAAAAAGCTGTTCAAACCTGCCTGGCCCTATGTGAAAAAGTAATTGCCCCCTCCCATGCTGAATCATTAATGAAATGTGATTAACCACAATTTTTGGGATAGCTGAGTTAAATTTCACTTGCCACACCCAGGCCTGATTACTGCCAGACCTGTTGAATCAAGAAATCACATAAATAGAAAATGTCTGACAAAGTGAAGCACGCTAACAGATCACAAAAAGCCCCACATCATGCCACAATCTAAAAAAAATTCAAGAACAGATTAGAAACAAAGCAATGTACATGTATCGGTCTGGGAAGGGTTTCAAAGCCTAAGGCTTTGGAACTCCAGTGTATCACGGGTAGAACCATTATCCACAAATGGAGATAACTTGGAACAGTGATGGCCCGCCTACAAAAATTACTGCAAGAGTATGACGATGACTCATCCAGGAGGTCATAAAAGAACCCAGAACAACATCTAAAGAACTGCAGGCCTCACTTGCCTCAGGTAAGATCAGTGTTCATGATTCAACAATAAGAGTCTGGGCAAAAATGGCATCCATGGGAGAGTTCCAAGGCCAAATTCACTGCTGACCAAAAAGAACACAAAGGCTCATCTTACATTTACCAAAAAACATCTTGATTATCCCCAAGACTTTTAGGCAAATATTCTGTGGACCGATGAGACAAAAATTTTACTTTTGGGAAGGTGTACGTCCCGTTGCATCTGGCATAAAACTAATACAGCATTTCATAACAAGAACATAATACCAACAGTCAGACATGGTGGTGGCAGCGTGATGGTCTGGGGCTGCTTTGCAGCTTCAGGACCTGGAGGACTTACCATAATTGATGGAACCATGAATTCTGAGCTCTACCAGAAAATCGTGTGTGGGCCCCATCGGTCTTTTTTCCATCGGTGTAAAAAAATAGAACATGTTTTAAATTTTACCGATGGAAAAAAAAACGATAGGAAATTCCGATCGTCTGTGTGGAACTCCATCGGAGAAAAATCCACGCATGCTCAGACTAAATGACAAGACAGGAGCGCTCGTTCTGGTAAAACTAGCGTTCATAATGGAGATAACACATTCGTCATGCTGTAACGGACTGAAAAGCACAGAGAATGAAAAGCGCGAATCGGCTAACACCAAACTTTTACTAACACACGGTAACACGAAATCAGCAAAAGCAGCCCAAAGGGTTGGGCCATTGGATTTGAACTTCCCATTTATAGTGCCGTCGTACGTGTTGTATGTCACGGCGTTTTGGACAGTCTGAATTTTGTCTGATGGTGTGTAGGCAAGACGGTAAATTCCATCGGATTTTATTTAATCGGAAATCCGATTGTGTGTACAGGGCATTATAGAGAATACATTTATAGAATATTTTCTGCACTATACCACAGGTCTCTAATAAATATCACAGTCTCCATAGGCTATTGCAAATGTAGAGCCATAATTGTTTCTTTCAATCCTAATTTTTCTGGGCTATACCCAGGTTGAACTCCACTCTGTTGTTTTTTTTTCTCTCTCTCACCATGTCAGATACAAACCATGCTTTCTGGTATACAATGTTAGTTAACATTCAGATTGGGGAGACATCAGCAAAGAAAAGGAGCTAATCAAATGATTATGCACACCTAACAATCTGTTTGAACGGAAATCACAGATATGGTGGAATGTGTTTTTCCTGAAAAATATTTGCAAGAAGAGATTTACAATTTTTCCAAACATTCAAATTTAAATTGTTTGGACAGTTAAAAAAAAAATTGGGAGCAAATTTACAGCTATGTACACTAAATATGATTCCTTTACTTTGTGAGTATTATGAATATCTTTCAGAATAAGTAAAAAAAATAGACATACTTTCAACCAGCCTTGTAGTATTGTGACAGATTCAGCCACATAAGAAGGCAGAAAACCATATTTCTAAAAAAACATTGCCAAATTGGATCAGGACAGGTTTGCATACATTACAGGTAGGGCATATAATTGAAACTAGGGTTGAGCGAACCCAAACTGTAAAGTTCGGGTCCGTACCGAACATTTGCGTGTATGTTCGGGTTCGGGTCCAGTGTTCGGCGATGTAATGGCGCATTTAGAAAAGCTTCAGGGGGCAGCCAATAACCTTTTGTTTAACTGGTGTGCCCTTAGAAGCCATCATAGCCATGCCTACTAATGGCATGGCTATGATTGGCCAGTGCAACATGTGACCCAGCTTCTATATAAGCTAGAGGCACACAGCACAGCACGTCACTCTGCTTTAGACAGGATCAGGGATGAGCCGAACACCCCCCTGTTCGGTTTGCACCAGAACCTGCGAACAGACAAAATGTTCGTGTGAACTTTAGAACCCTATTAAATACAATGGACTCGAACGTTCGAAATCTAAAGTGTTAATTATAAAGGCTAATATGCAAGTTATTGTCCTAAAAAGTGTTTGGGGACCCGGGTCCTGCCCCAGGGGACATGTATCAATGCAAAAATTTTTTTTAAAAACGGCCGTTTTTTCGGGAGCAGTGATTTTAATAATGCTTAAAATGAAAAAATAAAAGTGAAATATTCCTTTAAATTTCGTACCTGGGGGGTGTGTATGATATGCATGTGAAGTGGCGCATGTTTCCCGTGCTTAGAACTGTCCCTGCAAAAAATGTCATTTTTGAAAGAAAAAAAGTCATTTAAAACTCACTCGCGGCTATTAATGAATTGTCGGCTCCCGGCAATACATTCAAAAGTCATTGATAAAAAAAAAAAAAAAAGCGTGGGGGTTCCCCAGAATTCAATTACCAGGCCCTTCAGGTCTGGAATAAATATTAAGGGGAACCCCGCCGCAAATTTAAAAAAAATTGACGTGGGGTTCCCCCAAATATCCATTCCAGGCCCTTCAGATCTGGCATGGATTTTAAGGGGAACTCCACCCCAAATTTAAAAAAAAAATGGCGTGGAGTCCCCCTAAAAATCCATACCAGACCCCTTATCCGAGCACGCAACCTGGCCGGCCGCAGGGGAAAAGGGGGGGACGAGAGAGCGGCCCCCCTCCCTCCTGAACCGTACCAGGCCACATGCCCTCAACATGGGGAGGATGTCCCCATGTTGATGGGGACAAGGGCCTCATCCCCACAACCCTTGCCCGGTGGTTGTGGGGGTCTGCGGGCGGGGGGCTTATCGGAATCTGGAAGACCCCTTTAACAAAGGGGACCCCCAGATCCCGGCCCCCCCTATGTGAATTGGTAAGGGGTACATTGTACCCCTACCATTTCACGAAGAAAGCGTAATTTTTTTTTAAAAAAAACACACAAACACCTTGAAAAAGTCCTTTATTTAAAAAAAAACAAAAAAAAACATTCCAGCGGTGAAATCCAGTGTCCCGCGGCGATCCCGATGTCAAGCGCTGTCCTTCATTGGTTGTGCCTGAGCGGACCTGATGGGGAACTCCCTCTCAGTGTTTTAAATGTATAGACCCGCCCCTTCTAAAGTTCCCCATCAGGTCCGCTCAGCGGACCAGATGCGGAACATGAGAAGGGGCGGGTCTATACATGTATTACCAAAGTGAGAGCAGTTCCCCATCAGGTCCGCCCCCTCGGTATGTCGGACCCGCCTACGTCATTGGCTTGAGCGGGGAACTTCCTTCACTGTGTAAATTTAAATTACACAGTGAAGGAAGTTCCCCGCTCAAGCCAATGACGTAGGCGGGTCCGACATACCGAGGGGGCGGACCTGATGGGGAACTTCTCTCACTTTGGTAATACATGTATAGACCCGCCCCTTCTCATGTTCCGCATCTGGTCCGCTGAGCGGACCTGATGGGGAACTTTAGAAGGGGCGGGTCTATACATTTAAAACACTGAGAGGGAGTTCCCCATCAGGTCCGCTCAGGCACAACCAATGAAGGACAGCGCTGGACATCGGGATCGCCGCAGGACACTGGATTTCACCGCTGGAATGTTTTTTTGTTTTTTGTTTTTAAATAAAGGACTTTTTCAAGGTGTTTGTGTGTTTTTTTTAAAAAAAAATTTACACTTTCTTCGTGAAATGGTAGGGGTACAATGTACCCCTTACCAATTCACATGGGGGGGCGGGATCTGGGGGTCCTCTTTGTTAAAGGGGTCTTCCAGATTCCGATAAGCCCCCCGCCCGCAGACCCCCACAACCACCGGGCAAGGGTTGTGGGGATGAGGCCCTTGTCCCCATCAACATGGGGACATCCTCCCCATGTTGAGGGCATGTGGCCTGGTACGGTTCAGGAGGGAGGGGGGCTGCTCTCTCGTCCCCCCCTTTTCCCCTGCGGCCGGCCAGGTTGCGTGCTCGGATAAGGGGTCTGGTATGGATTTTTAGGGGGACTCCACGCCATTTTTTTTAAAATTTGGGGTGGAGTTCCCCTTAAAATCCATGCCAGATCTGAAGGGCCTGGAATGGATATTTGGAGGAACCCCACTTCAATTTTTTTTTAAATTTGCGGCGGGGTTCCCCTTAATATCCATTCCAGACCTGAAGGGCCTGGTAATTGAACTCTGGGGAACCCCCACGCTTTTTTTTTTTTTTTATCAATGACTTTTGTATGTATTGCCGGGAGCCGACAATTCATTAATAGCCGCGAGTGAGTTTTAAATGACTTTTTTTCCTTCAAAAATGACATTTTTTGCAGGGACAGTTCTAAGCACGGGAAACAAGCGCCACTTTACATGCATATCATACACACCCCCCAGGTACGAAATTTAAAGGAATATTTCACTTTTATTTTTTCATTTTAAGCATTATTAAAATCACTGCTCCCGAAAAAACGGCCGTTTTTAAAACTTTTTTTTGCATTGATACATGTCCCCTGGGGCAGGACCCGGGTCCCCAAACACTTTTTAGGACAATAACTTGCATATAAGCCTTTATAATTAGCACTTTCGATTTCTCCCATAGATTTTTCGAATTTGCCGCGAACACCCCAATTTGTTCGCTGTTCGGCGAACGGGCGAACAGGCAATGTTTGAGTCGAACATGAGTTCGACTCGAACTCGAAGCTCATCCCTAGACAGGATAGGGAGAGGATCCTGGCTGCTGTTGCTTATTAGGGAAAGATTGAAATACTATGAGTTAGTCCTGATTCTGCAATCTGAGAGAAAAGATAGAGAGACAGTTTAGGGCAAGGTTCCTGTTGGTGCTTTCAGGGAGAGAGATTTATATAGGAGTCCAGATTCAGAGATCTAATAACTCAGCAATCTGCAATTCTGCATAGGTTTATCTGTTTGTGTTGCAGTGCACAGTCTTCTTCCACTGCCATGAGCCCAGTGTCAGAGAAATTTTAACTTTTATCTGCAAGCTCAGTGCACCAGCACTGCATATGTTACGTTGAGAGATACACCCTGTACATACTGTGGGTGTATTGTGCTCTTGCAAAAAAGACCCATTTAGGGCAAAAAAAAACAAACATTTGCAGTGTTTTCTGCATATATGCAAGTGTGAGATTTACAATTTAGATATTTTTCTTGTATTGTGTTATTCCCAAATTTTTTTTTTAGGGCAAAACCTCTTTTTTTTAATAGCATTTTCTGTATTGCTGTAGGTGTGAGATACACCATTTTCCATACTGTGGGTGTATTGTGCTCTTGCAAAAAGACCCATTTAGGGCAAAAAAAAAAAATTGCAGCAGTGTTTTCTGCATATATGCAAGTGTGAGATTTACAATTTATATGTGTAGCGGGGTCCCCTTTAAGACTCCCAGGACTACCTTACCCAGAACCCCTTTCGGCAATGTTTCCACCCCAGAGACTCATGGGAGGGGTTATAAAAGGAGGAGGCGAGGCAGGGCTCGGTCTCTTTAAGACACGAGACTTTAGTGACTGATCCTCCTGTGCGGATGTGCCGGAGTGCAAGGCCTGAAGCCTGAGGCCTTGCGCAGCACCAAAAAGCCTTCCACCCCACTGCGAGCCTGGGTGGCATCTGACTTCGCTTATCTACAGCCTTGGTTGGATCGGGGACCCGATCGCTGGAGACACTGTGTGTGAGGACACAGTCGGTGGAAGTTCCCGGACTGGGATCGCGTCCGGAGGGGTGAGCGAGCGTATGCTCAGACCATATACTGTTTATTGCTGATGTGCCTATAGACTGCCGTGGCCCACAAGTTTATATCTGATACTCTCACTGGAGATCCATATCAGAGCTGAACTCAGAGGTTCTTCAGTAAAGTGTTTATTCTATTACAATCGTCCCACTGGATTACAAATGTTATTCTGTTATGTGCACCACCTTTAAAAACTTCCTGGTGAAGAAACCATCATCCCCCATAGACTGAGTTTTAGATATCTGAGCCAGGCCTGGCCAGCTAGTTAGTTCATTTGGTTACTGCGCCACAGGGCACCTAGTTAACGGTCGCCCACGCGGCGCACCTTTACTGTTCATTTAATGCATAGTGTGTTTATTGCTGCAGGGCTCTGCAACTTATTACCTGTAAACTGTTACAACTGTTAACATTTTTACCACAAGTCTAAAGTAAATTAGATACCCCTTTCATTATTGCCTTGGTATCTGAGTTTAATCATATAGCATAAGAATTATATTGCTGCCATAACTAACTGTGCCAGTATGGGGTCGAGTAAATTGCCGGGGGTTGGCGGAGCTGTATTCAGGGCCCAAACTAAATCTGCGGTCCTCTTAGTTGAAGGTATCGCTACACGTGGGGGTTCTCGTCCGGGATCCTGATACAGCAATTAAACGCCAGAGGTGCCGGCATGGACCCGCAAGCAATAGAAGAGTGGTGCAAAACCTCTAGGGCAGAGCCGAACAACTCGATAGTCATCAGTCTCCCAGGGGAGGAATGGAAGACTGACATGGTAGAGGAGTTAATGAAGTTAGTGTCCCCGGATCACACACCATGGGTGATAGATATAAAATCAGACCCAGACACTTCATATCAGTATGCACTGGTGGAATACGGAGACGGGGTACCAGAGGCTTGCAAGCACAAGTGTGTAAAGACGCCAGACAATAGAACTTATAGGTTGGCACCCGCAGTAACTATAAAGAAGGAACTATCACAAATGGGATCACCACAGGCTGCGGCCCGTACCTCTCCAGAAAGAGGAGGTGGAGTGACACCCCCGGTGGCACCCGCACCTGCCACTGCTATATCACCAGAATTGATAAAGGCAATAGGGGATCTACTAATCAAATGTCAGAAGACAAACACGGTGCATGTGGAGACTAGCTACCGGAGACTGAAAACATTCTCAGGGAAGCTCCCTGTCCCTGCAGGGGAAGAAGATTTTGATACCTGGGTGGAGCAGGCATTACAAGCAGTAGAGGCATGGGAGGTGCCTGAAGCGCAGAAGAGGCAACGAGTGATAGAAAGTCTCAAAGGAGCAGCAGCAGAAGCAGTGAAAAGCTTTTGGTTTGGGAATGCAAATTGCATGGCTCAAGACTGTCTAGCTATGCTACAGGAAGAGTTTGGTCAATTGGAAAAGGTGACAGAGATGGTCTACCAATTTGAACACACTTTCCAACAGCCAAGGGAGAAACTTTCAGAGTATGTTAGGAGACTGAACAGGTTGCTATGCAAGATTGTGTTGAAGAAGGGAATGAAACCCCAAAATACATATGCGGCAAGAATGAAGCAGGTCTTAAAGGGAGCGTTACGCTCGGATCCAGTCTGGCTGCACCTGAAAACCTCGGGAGGAGGAACGTTACTGACTTATGCTGACTTGATAAAAATCATCAGAGATGAGGAGGCGCTACAACAGGACCAGCAAATGATTAAGACAAATGTTGTCCCCGCACAGGTGCTGGTCAATCCAGTGATGACCCCTGAAAGAGACTCAGAGGTAGACACTCTAAAATCTCAAATGTCCAAGGTGTTAGAGGTGTTGACCTCTCTGATAGCAAAAGAACCAGAGGGTCACAAGAGAGAAGTACCAAGGAAGGAATTATTCCCAATTGCTTCAGCACCCGCATCTTTACAAGAATGGGGAGATATAGTCTGCTTTAACTGTGGAGGAAATGGCCATATTGCAGCTACATGTTCCAGTCCCAAGAAGAAGAAAACGGACAACCGCAAGCCGGCGGGAAACTTCAGAGGGCCCCGGTGAAGGAGTCAACCGGGTGCCCATCACCTTCAGTGAGCTCCAAGCTGAATGCGAAGCAGAAGAAAAGAGTAGATAAAACACCTCAGAGGAAACACAACATTCCTCAACAGAGATACACCCCAGAGAAAGGGGGCAAGACCCCTCAGAAGAGGCACAGCACTCCTCAGAGGGGGTGCACACCTAAGAAAAACAATAGTATCCCTCAGCGGGTCCGTACACCCATTGAAAGGAGGGAAATTAATGCATACCAGGCTCAAGAAAGATTAAAGTCCAAAGGGAATTGGACGAGAGAGAGCCAGAAAGGAAAGGGCCAGAAGAAGGCGACCCCTGCCAGGCCATATCCGGAGAAGCTGGTAGGCCCATCTCCTATAGTGCCCATTCAAGTGGAGGGAGTCTACACCAGAGCAATCTTGGATACTGGGGCACAAGTGAACCTATTATACCGGGATTTCTACGATAAACACTTGAGTCATCTGCCCATCCAGAAGATAGAGGAACTGGAAATATGTGGGATTGGAACCCAGAGTTTCCCCTACGATGGCTATCTGCCCGTCAAAATGACTTTTGACCCATCCATGGCTGGGAAGGCCGAAGTGTTTGACACCCTGGCAGTTGTGTGCCCCCGACTGCCAGGAGCCAACAAGAGTTCCCTTATAATAGGGACAAACACGGACCTGGTCCGAAGACTCTTGACCCCTCTAGTGGAAGAGAAGGGGCAAGCGGCCACCAAGATCCACCCCATGCTGAAGACGGCCTACCAACGGCTGGTCCTAGAGCAGAAGACCCCTGGAGAAGGGATAGGGAAGGTGTGGAGACTTGGAAGAGAAGGGGTAGTGTTGCAGTCCGGCAAAGTAACCTGTCTCAGAGCCACTGTGAAGCTTACTTGGGAGCAGCCTGGACCCTTTGTCATATTGGAGTCCGACCCAAGGGAAGAGTCCCCCAGTCTGGAAGTGATACCAGAAGTGATTCCACTGAAGGCCCTGAAGAAGGCCCATTGTAGAGTTCCGGTGAGTGTTAGGAACACTACAGATGGCCCCATGGAAATCCCAGCCAGGATGCTGCTGGGCCAGGTGAGCCCTGCTGCCCCTGTTACCCTGTCAGAAGTCCAGGGGGCGGGTGAAGGAGGAGATGCTTGGGAGAAGCTGTCCATGGAAAACCCGAATCTGCCCAGGGCTTGGAAAGAGAGAGCCAAGGCCCAGTTGACCAGATGGGAGAAGATCTTCTCCAAAGAGGAGTTCGATGTGGGGTGTGCAAGGAGTGCCACCCATCGGATCCTCCTCCAAGAAGATAAGCCCTTCAGAGAAAGGGTCAGGCGGGTTCCACTAGCAGATCTGGAGGATCTAAGGGAACAACTTGCAGAACTCAAGAGGACTGGTGTGATCCGGGAGTCTAGAAGCCCCTATGCCTCCCCGATAGTGGTGGTCCAGAAGAAGAATGGGTCATTGAGGCTCTGTATAGACTACAGGACTCTCAACAGGAGAACCATACCCGACCAGTACACCACTCCGAGGATAGAGGACGCTTTACAGAGTTTGTCTGGAGCCAAGTGGTTCAGCGTTATGGATCTCAAGAGTGGATACTATCAGATCCCTATGCATCCAGAAGACAAGGAGAAGACAGCCTTCATAACCCCAGTGGGGTTCTTTGAGTTTGATCGAATGCCTCAGAGACTGTCTGGAGCTCCTGCTACCTTCCAACGTCTCATGGAGAAGACTGTAGGAGACATGAACCTTATTGAAGTCCTTGTATACCTGGACGATGTCATTGTCTTTGGAAGAACCCTGGAGGAACACGAGGAGAGGCTGGAAAAAGTCTTGAGGAGACTCAGTGAGGAGGGACTCAAGCTTTCGCCTGAGAAGTGTCGGTTCTACCAGTCTTCTGTGAACTATCTGGGGCACATAGTGTCTGAAGAAGGGGTGGCCACAGACCCTGAGAAATTGGAGGCAGTTACCTCCTGGCCACGACCCACCACAGTAACAGAACTCAGATCCTTCTTAGGGTTCTGCTCCTATTACAGGAGGTTTGTGGAAGGATTCGCCCGAATTGCTAGACCATTGAATGAACTGCTCAAGACTGAGGGAGAAGAGGACGACTCAGGGCCTAGGAAGCCAGGAGAGTCAGTCAGAGATCAGTGGAACCAGAAGTGTGAAGAGGCCTTCCAGGCGTTGAAGAAGAGCCTAACCACTGCTCCAGTCTTGGCCTACGCAGACCCAACCAAACCCTATGAACTACACGTAGATGCTAGTCATGGCGGTCTGGGAGGAGTACTTTATCAAGAACACGAAGGGCAACTACGGCCTGTTGCCTACGTAAGCAGGAGCCTGACCCCCTCTGAGAAAAACTACCCCACTCACAAGCTGGAGTTCCTGGCCCTTAGGTGGGCGGTAGTAGACAAGCTCAAAGACTACCTGTATGGGGCGGAGTTCACTGTGAAGACCGACAACAACCCCCTTACCTACCTATTCACTACAGCAAAGCTGGACGCCACTGGACACAGGTGGCTGGCCGCATTGTCTGGATTCAATTTCAGCCTAAAGTACAGGCCAGGGATTGGGAATCGAGATGCAGACGCTCTGTCCAGAAGATCTCGTGGTCCCACCCGTGACATGGAAGACTGGACTCAAGTGGCACCAGACGGGGTGCGGGCCCTTTGTCAAGGGGCTAAATTACAAGCCAGAGGGGGCTCAAGCGCGGAAGAGATAGGAGTTACCATGGTAGGAGTCCCCAAACAATACTGTGGAGTAACTCAACTGGAGGAAGACCATCTGCCAAAGCTGTCCAAGAAGGAGCTAAGATGTGACCAATTAGAAGACCCCATGGGGAAATTAGTTCTGGGAGCCCTGGAGAATCAGGATCCAAACAGACTTCTGAGTCACTCCTCAAAGGAAGCTCGCCTGTTGAGGAAAGAGTGGGACAGGTTACAGGTGCATCAGGGAGTGGTCTACCGAAGGGGCCCCTCTGATGACCTGGAAGATAAATGGCAATTGTTTCTTCCGGAAAAACACAGAGAGACTGTTCTGATTGCCCTACATGACAATCATGGCCACCTAGGGGAGGAAAGGACCTTTCAACTTGTCAGAAGTCGGTTCTATTGGCCCTGCATGAGGGCAGAAGTGGAAGAGTACTGCCATTCATGTGCACGCTGCATCCAGAGGAAGACTTTACCCCATCAAGGTGCCCCAATGGGCCATCTACAAAGTCAAGGCCCAATGGATCTGGTTTGCATTGATTTCCTCTACCTCAAACCCGACCTGAGGAAATGTTCTGGTGATAACTGATCATTTCACCCGGTATGCCCAAGCTTTCCCAACCAAAGACCAGAAGGCTTCCACAGTAGCCAAGGTACTTATGGAAAAGTATTTTGTCCATTATGGGCTGCCCCAGCGACTTCATTCAGATCAAGGAAGGGACTTTGAGAGTCGACTGATCCGGAAACTTCTGGATTCGTTAGGAATCAAGAAAACTCGAACTACACCTTACCACCCACAGGGAGATGCTCAACCGGAGAGGTTTAACCGAACCCTGCTCAACATGTTGAGGACTCTGGAAAGTGAAAAGAAACAACATTGGAGCAAACACATAGCAGCTATAGTACACACTTACAACTGCACCACCAGTGATGCTACAGGCTACTCCCCATATCGACTCATGTTTGGGAGAGAAGCGAGGTTACCTGTGGACTTGGCCTTTGGCACCTCTTTAGACCATTCCTCAGCCACATCCCACAAAGGATATGTGGACAGGCTCAGATACAGCCTGAAAGTAGCCTATGAATAAGCTCAAGCGGCCTCAGATCAAAGGAGAGCTCGAAACAAAAGAAACTTCGACTTGAAGGTCCGGGTACAAGACCTGCAGCCTGGGGACCGAGTACTGCTACGCAATCTGGGGGTCCCTGGAAAACACAAACTTGCAGACAGATGGAGATCTGAACCCTATGTCATCTGTAGGAATCTGCCGGGCCTACCTGTCTACAATTTGAAGCCAGAAGGAAAGGTAGGCCCACTGAAGACGTGGCATCAAAACCACCTGCTCTCACTTGCTGAAGCGGTCAGGATACCTCCAGTGAGGGACTCCCCTGAACCAGTCTCTATTCTGGATACCCCCAGGCCAAACACTCGGTCCCAGACCTCTCGGACTGAAGATACAGAAGCTTCTGAACTCAGTGGAGATGAAGAGAGAGATCTTGACTGGCTGTGGCCTTCCCCAACTCAAGGAACTTCTGCTATAGATCTTCCAACTACTGAAGACACTATAGATGGACAACTGAATGCAGAAGCTGCTGAATTCATCCCATCTAGTCCTTCATCGGATTACTGGGAAGATGCCTGTGATGTTTACCCTGAACAGGACCCTAGAGACTCTATGTATCCCTCGGCTCCTGAAGCAGATGTTACAGAGCCTGCCGTGTTGCCTGAGCCTGTTACAGAAGAAGAGCCTGTGGCGCCAGAGCCAGAAACCCCAAGGGAACAAAGGGCTCGCAGAGTCATAAGGCCTCCCAGAAAGTTGACCTACCCACAATTGGGGAAGAGCTCAGAAGATTCTGTGGTCACTGCTAGGAGGAGTGTAGAGTACCCGGATCCCTCCACTGTACATTTGGTAGAGGGCAACCCCCACTCACTCTCTGGCACAGTTAGGCAGGCTACTCAGGATAGTGTGACCTGTGGGCAAGGGAATCCAACCCCTCGGTTTTGGTGGGAATTCCCTATGCCAACCTCTTATGCAATGTTGTCTGGGGTTGTACGCAGTGTATGCTAGAATTTTCTTTGGGTACCAAAGAATTTAAGTGGGGGGAGTGTGTAGCGGGGTCCCCTTTAAGACTCCCAGGACTACCTTACCCAGAACCCCTTTCGGCAATGTTTCCACCCCAGAGACTCATGGGAGGGGTTATAAAAGGAGGAGGCGAGGCAGGGCTCGGTCTCTTTGGGACACGAGACTTCAGTGACTGATCCTCCTGTGCGGATGTGCCAGAGTGCAAGGTCTGAAGCCTGAGGCCTTGCTCAGCACCAAAGAGCCTTCCACCCCACTGTGAGCCTGGATGGCATCTGACTTCGCTTATCTAGAGCCTTGGTTGGATCGGGACCCGATCGCTGGAGACACTGTGTGTGAGGACACAGTCGGTGGAAGTTCCCGGACTGGGATCGCGTCCGGAGGGGTGAGCGAGCGTATGCTCAGACCTTATACTGTTTATTGCTGATGTGCCTATAGACTGCCGTGGCCCACAAGTTTATATCTGATACTCTCACTGGAGATCCATATCAGAGCTGAACTCAGAGGTTCTTCAGTAAAGTGTTTATTCTATTACAATCGTCCCACTGGATTACAAATGTTATTCTATTATGTGCACCACCTTTAAAGACTTGCCAGTGAAGAAACCATCATCCCCTATAGACTGAGTTTTAGATATCTGAGCCAGGCCTGGCCAGCTAGTTAGTTCATTTGGTTACTGCGCCACAGGGCGCCTAGTTAACGGTCGCCCACGCGGCGCACCTTTACTGTTCATTTAATGCATAGTGTGTTTATTGCTGCAGGGCTCTGCAACTTATTACCTGTAAACTGTTACCACTGTTAACCTTTTTACCACAAGTCTAAAGTAAATTAGATACCCCTTTCATTATTGCCTTGGTGTCTGAGTTTAATCATATAGCATAAGAATTATATTGCTGCCATAACTAACTGTGCCAGTAGGCGGTCGAGTAAATTGCCGGGGGTTGGCGGAGCTGTATTCAGGGCCCAAACTAAATCTGCGGCCCTCTTAGTTGAAGGTATCGCTACATATATTTTTCTTGTATTGTGCTATTCCAAAAAAAATTTTTTAGGGCAAAAACATTTTTTTAATAGCATTTTCTGTATTGCTGTAGGTGTGAGATACACCGTTTTCCATACTGTGGGTGTATTGTGCTCTTGCAAAAAGACCCATTTAGGGAAAAAAATAAAATAAATTGCAGCAGTGTTTTCTGCATATATACAAGTGTGAGATTTACAATTTATATATTTTTCTTGTATTGTGCTATTCCAAATTTTTGTAGGTGTGAGATACAGCGTTTACATACTGTGGGTGTGTTGTGCTCTCCCAAAAACACCCATTTAGGGCCACAAAAAATATTTTGCAGTGTTTTCTGCATATCTGGAGGTGTGTGAAATAAACAATTTATATATTTTTCTTCTACTGTGCTATCCTAAAAAAATTATTGTAGGACAAAAACATTTTTTTTTAATAGCATTTTCTGCAGTTCTGTAACTGGGAGATACAATGTTTACATACTGTGGTTGTGTTGTGCTCTTCCAAAAACACCCATTTAGGGCCACAAAAAATATTTTGCAGTGTTTTCTGCATATCTGGAGGTAGCAGGAACTCTAGGATAGTACCTCACCCGGGCTAAAGGTGCCTGAGATGGAACAGGAACACGTGCACCCAGGCCGAAGGCACCTGGGCGCGGACCCCACTGGACATCAGCCCCCAGGCCAAAGGTGCCTGGGGCTTGGACCCCGATCAGGAGGCGTCTGCCCCTTTTATATCCTCTCTCGGCATGCACAGCAGGTTCCCCGCCCCACTTTACTACTGCCAAGAGGGGACACAAAAGGCACAGCACTGTATTGGCGGTTCAACCCTAGCCTACCATGGCAGCACCACCTGTAGGCCGCAGGGAACTGCACACCAATACTGTCCCCCCAGGACAAAATGGTCCATGAATCCTACAGAATTAGGGTGTTTGAGCCTATTTACCACTCAAACACTTCCCTTAAATTTAGCACCCTGCTACATTTTTATTTCAAAGTATTTTATTTTCCCACTAGCTTATCCATTAAATTGAATAATTTTTTACAGAAAGGGCGTATTCTGGGGCATTTTCACCATATGTGTGGCATCGTGCCGTTGAGTTTCTGAGGTTCTTAATGACTTCCTGTACCTCTTCTGCTGAAAAGGGGGCCTCCAGCATATAATTTTTTTATTTTATTTATTTTATGTTATTTTAAGTTATTTCCCTATCCACATTTGTTTGCAGAGCACTTCCTATGCTCTTAACAACATTTTGCTGCCATTTGCAGCCCTCTAGCCCTTTACATTACTGTTTTAGAGCCTTTTTAGTCCTCAGAAGTTCGGGTCCCCATGGACTTTAATGGGGTTCGGGTTCAAGTTCGGGTCAAGTTCAGTCCCGAACTCGAACTTTTTTCCGAAGTTCGGCCAAACCCGTCGAACCCGAACATCTAGGTGTCCGCTCAACTCTAATTGAAACCTGAAAAAAAAATTGCAATAGTAGAAATTGGGTAAGAATGCACAATACCACTGAAGAAGAAAGTAATGTTTCTGATGTTTAATGCAGTAATTCTACAAAAGAAGCCAAAGTAAACACAATAAGTATAGGAATCATTTTAAGAATAAGGGATCAAATAATAGTGTTAGGAAAAGAAAAAAATGTGTTAATAAGCAATTGCAAAGAAGTATATATAAACACACTGTCAGGAGTCAGTAAACGCCAGTTGCTGGTCTCATTCTAGCATCCTGGTTTTGGTTGTGATTCATTCTCCCTGTCTGCCTGTCCACCTGCAAGGTTACTGATGTAGCTAGTGGAGACCAAATCTGATTTAAGACAGCCAAACCTGCAGTCTCATGCTTGTGTTAGCATTTGTAACACATGCTCCAAGTTCCCTGTTTGTATACCCTGCCTGCTAGTTTGGATTCCCTTGTTTTTGATTTCGGATTGGAACTCGGACTATTCTCTGAATTCTGCCTGCCTTTTGAATATGTATTTGACCCTGACTATTCTGAACTTTGCGTGCTGTGTACCTGGACTGTCATTGAACCACTCTGCCCATTTTCTGTGAACCGGTAATGGAAAATGTGTGCTGCTCAGGCTACAAGGGAAAGCAATCCTGTGTCCACCACTTTGAGTGCAGGCCAGGAAAGGAGCCTGTCTCAGCTCCAAACAACTGTTGAGGATGATTAAGCTTGAGGGGTAGAGTGAAATGTGTTGGGGCATGGCCTGGCTGGAGCCCAGGCTGAGACTGTCATTTATTCTAATACCAACGGGTCTGCAATGATGTCCAGCTTAATGGGATCCATCCTTTGTTTATAGGACCTGGGAGCAACCAAGTACAGGTACATCTGCTTGCCTTATGGGAAAGGGGGCGGCTAAAGGTGAAGAGTAGAGTTGAGCGGACACCTGGAGGTTCGGGTTCGACGGGTTCAGCCGAACTTCGAAAAAAAGTTCGAGTTCGGGACCGAACTTGACCCAAACTTGACCCGAACCCGAACCCCATTGAAGTCAATGGGGACCCGAACTTTTGAGGACTAAAATGGCTCTAAAAAAGTTATGGAAAGGGCTAGAGGGCTGCAAATGGCAGCAACATGTTGTTAGGAGCATGGCAAGTGCTCTGCAAACAAATTTGGATAGGGAAATAACTTAAAATAACATAAAATACATAAGAATAAAAAATAATCTTGACCTAGGAGGACGAGGTCCATATGGAGTAGGAGGTTGAGGTGGCGGTGGATGTGGCAGTGTAGGTGGAAGCAGCAGTGGAGGAGGACGAGGTAGCCAACGCTGTATTTTTTTTTTTTTTTTTTTTTAAATTAGGGTTCACACCAAAAGAGTGAGAAAGATCAAAAATACAACAATGGCTGGGTAAGGCCGTTTTACATGTCTATTCTGCACAAGGTACGGACAAGTCCTGTGGGATCCATGCCTGGTTCATTTTAATGAACGTGAGCTTGTCCACATTGGCTCTGGACAGGTGGCTGTGCTTGGGGTGAGGTGAAAGACTGATGGACATCGGCTGCAGGTGCCAACTCTGATCTTTCATCAGGAGACTGGGTGGGAGACAATGTGAAGGAACCGGAGGCACTGTCAGCAACCCAATCTACTATCGCCTGTACTTGTCCTGGCCTCAACATTCGTATAGCCTCATTAGGCGCGACCAAATACCGCTGCAGGCTCTGTCGCCTACTCTCACCTGAGGAAGGTGTTTCACTTGTGCGTGTAGCTGGCACAGATCGACCACGTCCTCTCCCTGCAACAGGAGCTCCACCAGCAGCACCACGACCGGGGCCACGTCCCTTCTTTGACGTTCTCCTCATTTTCCAAATTTAGAATCTTGCCCTAAATGGGTGTTTTTGCAATAGCAGAATACACCCACAGTATGTAAACAGTGTATCTCACACCTACAGAAATGCAGAAAATGCTATTAAAAAAAATGTTTTTGCCGTAAAAAATAATTATTTGAATAGCACATTAGAAGAAAAATATTTAAATTGTGTATCTCACACCTGCAGATATGCAGAAAACACTGCAATTTTTTTTTTTTTTTTTGCACTAAATGTGTGTTTTTGCAATAGCAGAATACACCCAGAGTATGTAAATGGTGTATCTCACACCTACAGAAATGCAGAAAATGCTATTCCAAAAAAATGTTTTTGCCCTAAAATGTTTTTATTTGAATAGCACAATAGAAGAAAATATATAAATTGTGTATCTCACACCTGCAGATATGTAGAAAACACAGCAACATTTTTTTTTGCACTAAATGTGTGTTTTTGCAATAGCAGAATACACCCACAGTATTTAAACGGTGTATCTCAAAACCTACAAAAATGCAGAAAATGCTATTCCAAAAAAATGTTTTAGCCCTAAAAAGTTTTTATTTGAATAGCACAATAGAGGAAAAATATATCAATTGTGTATCTCACAACTGCAGATATGCAGAAAACACTGCAAAATATATATTTTTGCACTAAATGTGTGTTTGTGCAATAACAGAATACACCCAGAGTATGTAAACAGTGTATCTTACACCTACAGAAATGCAGAAAATGCTATTCAAAAAAAAAAATTGCCCTAAATTTTTTTTATTTGAATAGCACAATAGAAGAAAAATATATAAATTGTGTGTCTCACACCTCCAGATATGCAGAAAACACTGCAAAATATATATTTTTTGCCCTAAATGGGTGTTTTTGGTAGAGCAGAATACACCCACAGCATGTGCAGGGTGTATCTCACAGTAACATATGCAGTGCTGGTGCACTGAGCTTGCAGATAAAAGTTATATTTTCTCTGGCACTGGGCTCATGGCAGTGTAAAAAGACTTTGCACTGCAACCCAACCAGGTAAATCTATGTAGATCGCTGAGTTATTAGAATAGATTTCTGAATCTGGACTCCTAGATAATTTTCTCTCCCTAAAAGCAGCAACAGGAACCTTACCCTACACTGTCTATCTTTTCTCTCAGTGCAGTGTAAAAAGCTTGTGCACTGCACCCACACAACTAAATCTATGTAGATCGCTGACTAATTAGAATATATTTCTGAATCAGGACTGACTCCTATTATGTAATTCTCTCCCTCACAGCAACAGCAGCCAGGAACCTTTCCCCACACTGTCTAAAGCAGAGTGACGTGCTGTGCTGTGTGCCTCTAGCTTATATAGAGGCTGGGTAACATGCTGCACTGGCCAATCACAGCCATGCCATTAGTAGGCATGGCTGTGATGGATTCTAAGGGCACACCAGTTAAACGAAAGTTGATCGGCTGCCCTGCAGCTTTTAAAAATGCCCCATTATATTGCCGAACACCGGACCCGAACCTGAACATACAGTCAATTGTTCGGGCTAGGGACCCAAAAACCCAAAAGTCCGCTACGAACCCGAACTTTACAGTTCCGGTTCGCTCAACCTTAGTGAAGAGCTCAGAAGCCAGCTTTAGGGGATGATTTACTAAAGGTAAATGAACTGTGCACTTTGAAAAGTGCAGTTGCTCCAGAGCTTAGTAAATTAGGTAAAGTTTCACTTTGCAAAGAACACCCAATCACATGCAAGGAAAATTAAAAAGAAAAAATTTTTTTTGCTTGCATATGATTGGATGATGGAAGTCAGCAGAATTCTCCCTCATTTACTAAGCTCTGGAGCAACTGCATTTTGCATAGTGCACAGTCTATTTGCCTTTAGTAAATCAACCACATAGTGTCTGACCACCTGACATAGGGGTAAGCGTGACACATACATTAACATATCTACCAAGAAGCTCACTATAAAACAACTAAATCTTTAACCTCCCTGGCGGTATGATTATGTCAGCTTTTTGATGCTGAAAGCGGTACCATTATTATGCATAGAAATTTGGCGTTTTATAATGTAGGCCTCTAATTCTTAGTAATAACTCACTTAAATCTGTCCAAACAAGAGTCTAGTAGACATCCCGGGTATGATAAAGTTTGAAACAGGAAATCATTAATTATAATATAATAAATAATTATAATAAATAATAATATAATAATAATAAAAAATATTCAATAATGTAATCAAATCAAAATCACTGAAATTTGCTCAGTTGCAGAATTGTCGCTGTCATTACTTTTAGTGTTTGATGACGAATTTCCCCACAAATCGCTATCGCTCAATTCTACAAGTGATTCTAATTTATTATCGCTGTTTTCTAGCTGGTCTAAAAGCACTTTTGATGGACACTTTTTGGTTGTTATGGACAATCTCCAGTTTCCAGGCAGAAAAAACAGTATTTATAATATAAAACTGCATGCAGGACACTGGGACCACTTGGGACAAAGGGGATGTGTAATTAATTGATACAGTACTGTAATCTGTAAGATTGTAGTGTACTGTATCTATACTGTGTTTTTTACTTTTTGAATTTGGCACCGAACTCCATCCCCGTGCGTCACAACGTTTGCAGGGAACTGAGCTCGGCACTGTGAATCGAGCGAGACACGGCGGCTTGCACATCACAGCGGGGAGACATCGCAGGATCCAGGGGACAAGGTAAGTATGCTGTACATGGATCCTGCGATGCAGTCCTGAGTGTGGCTCGGGGTTACCGCTTTTGATATGAAAAATTCACCCCGAGCCAGACTCGGGAATACCACTAGGAAGGTTAAAAAGGTAAGGTCTGAATGTTTACCCTACTCAGAAAGATGATTGCTTTTATCCAATTAAAAATGTTCATTTATGTGCTCACAGACTAATTCGTGAGAATTATCCACAAGAGGAAGGCCCAATTACCATTTGATGGTTTGATTTCCCCTTAGCTTAGTGAATGAGGTGAAGATCTGATGATAAATATTTATTTATTTAATTTTCTTTCCACGTGATTAAAGTGGAGTTCCACCCTGAATTTTTTTTTCATTAAAACACTCATGGAAACATAAAAAAACATTTTTTTTTTAAACTTACTATGCAGTCATCCTAATCTGCCACTTCCTATACCCCGGAGCTCCTAGGTCACTTCCTCCCTCGCCTGTGTCTTCTGGGACCTGTGTGTGTCCCAGAAGACAAGCTGGCCATTCACGAAGCGCCGCGCGACTCGCGCATGCGCAGTAGGAAATGGGCAGTGAAGCCGCTAGGCTCCACTGCCGGTTTCCCTTACTTAGAATGGCTGCATCACACCCGATCCAATGGACGGATCAGCCTCGGGGGGCCAATATCGCGGGCTCCCTGGACAGATAAGTGTGCTTATTAAAAGTCAGCAGCTACAGTGTTTGTAGCTGCTGACTTTTAAAGAAAAAAATTTGCGGGTGGAACACCGCTTTAAGTAATCTTTGTGAAAGTAATTTTTCACTACCAGGGAAAAGTCCCTTGCAAAGTGAACATTCCCATGGAAAGTGAACAGCCAATTGCCTTTAGCAAATCTACCCCAAAACTATATATTTTTTTAATTGTTTGACTGAGTTGTTGAAGTAGAGAGGTTTGGAGGGTGTCCATCATAGTAATGCAACTGATGGATGTGGGGATATTTGAATGTTTTTTATTACAAATTATTTGTGAGATTTTGGAAAATGATAATGCTCAAAGTAATGATGTTTCTAAAGCAAGTAAGCTTTGTAATAGGGAGTGCAAGTATAAATCCTTTCCCCAACTCTTCATATACTTGTGTAGCGGGGTCCCCTTTAAGACTCCCAGGACTACCTTACCCAGAACCCCTTTTGGCAATGTTTCACCCCAGAGACTCATGGGAGGGGTTATATAAGGAAGAGGCGAGGCGGAGCTCGGCCTCTTTGGGACAGGAGACTTCAGTGGAGAGATCTTCCTGTGCGGATCCGCTGTGGTGCAAGGCCTGAAGCCTGGGGCCTTGCGCTGCTACCCAAAAGAGCCTTCCACCCCATTGCGAGCCTGGGTGGCATCTGACTCGGTTTTCTTCAACCGCTGCTGAGCCGGAGACCAGACCGCTGCAGACGCTGTGTTCTTCTATCACTGCCTTGGTGTTTGAATTTAATCATAGAGCATAAGATATACACATATTACCCTAGACTAACTGTGCCAGAAGGGGGGTCGAGTAAATTGCCGGGGGTTGGCGGAGCTGTCTTCAGGGCCCAAACTAAATCTGCGGCCCTCTTAAGGTATCGCTACAGGTGGGGGTTCTCGTCCGGGATCCTGATACAGCAGGTGAACGCCAGAAGTGCCGGCATGGACCCACAAGCAATAGAAGAGTGGTGCAAAGCCTCTAGGGCAGAGCCAAACAACTCGATAGTCATCAGCCTCCCTGGGGAGGAATGGTCGACTGAGATGGTAGAGGAGTTAATGAAGTTAGTGTCCCCAAATCACACACCGTGGGTGATGGAGATAAAGTCAGACCCAGACACTTCATATCAGTATGCACTAGTGGAGTACGGGGACGGGATGCCAGAGGCTTGCAAGCGCAAGTGTGTGTGGACGCCAGACAACAGAACCTATAGGTTGGCGCACGCAGTAACTATAAAGAAAGAACCATCACCAACGGGATCACCGCAGGCTGCGGCCCGTACCTCACCAGAAAGAGGAGACGGGCTGACGCCCCCGGTGGCACCCACACCTGCCACTGCTATATCACCAGAATTGATAAAGGCAATAGGGGATCTGCTAACCAAATGTCAGAAGACAAGCACGGTGCATGTAGAGACTAGCTACCGGAGACTAAAGACATCCTCAGGGAAGCTCCCTGTCCCTGCAGGGGAGGAAGACTTCGATACTTGGGTGGAACAGGCATTACAGGCAGTGGAGGCATGGGAGGTGCCTGAAGCGCAGAAGAGGCAACGAGTGGTAGAAAGCCTTAAAGGCGCAGCAGCAGAAGCGGTGGAAAGTTTCCGGTTTGGAAATACAGACTGCACGGCTCAAGACTGTCTAGCCATGCTACAGGAAGGCCTCGTACACATGACCGATTTTCTCGGCAAGAACCAGCAAGAAACTTGCTGGCAGAGATGTCTTGCCGAGCAAATCGGTCGTGTGTACGCGGCTATCGGGTTCTCCGGTTTCGCGTCGAGAAAACCGTCAAGTAACCTCGACGAGAAAATAGAGAACCTGCTCTCTATTTTCTCGTCGAGATTCTCGTCAGCCTGTTTCTCAACGAGAAAAGTGAGTGTGTGTACACTTACCTGTCCGCCAGGAAGCCCGCGCATGTTCGAAATGAATTTGACGCATGCGCGGTAGCTTCCTAGGCATACGTAGGGTATACCAAGATGGCGGCGACGGCATCGAATGTGACAAGCGCATGCTCGTCGTAGTCGATGACGTCACCGCGTACGCTCCATTCAAAGAACCGCGGGTTCTTTGAAACGAGCGTGTGTACACTCGGCCGGGACAATTTTCTTGTCCAGGAATCTCGTCGAAAAAAACGACATGTTTTTTTCGACGAGAATCTCGGCCGTGTGTACGAAGCCGAAGAGTTCGGTCAGTTAGAAAAGGTGACAGAGATGGTCTACCAATTTGAACATACTTTCCAACAGCCAAATGAGAAGCTTTCAGAGTATGTCAGAAGACTGAACAGGTTGCTGTGTAAGATTGTCTTGAAGAAGGGAATGATGCCCCAAGATACAGATGCGGCAAGAATGAAGCAAGTTTTAAAGGGAGCTTTGCGCTCGGATCCAGTCTGGCTGCACCTGAAAACCTCAGGAGGATGAACGTCACTGACTTACTCTGATTTGATAAAAATCATCAGAGATGAGGAGGCACTGCAGAAGGATCAGGCGGTGATAAAGACAAGTCATGCCCCTACACCAGTGATGGTCAACTCGCTCATGACTCCAGAAAGGGACTCAGAAGTGGACACTTTGAAATCACAAATGTCTCAGGTGTTAGAGATGCTAACCTCTCTGATGGCGAAAGACACAAAGGGTCCAGAGAAAGAGGTAGTGAGAAAGGAACTGTTCCCAGCTGTTTCGGCACCCGCATCTCTGCAGGACTGGGGGGACATAATCTGTTTTAATTGTGGGGGAGTTGGCCACATTGCAGCTACATGTTCCAGTCCCAAGAAGAAGAAAACAAATAACCGCAAGCCGGCGGGAAACTCCAGAGAGCACCGGTGAAGGAGTCAACCGGGTGCCCATCATCTTCAGTGAGCTCCAAGCTGAATGCGAAGCAGAAGGAAAGAGGAGATAAAACACCTCAGAGGAAACACAACATTCCTCAACAGAGATACACCCCAGAGAAAGGGGGCAAGACCCCTCAGAAGAGGCACAGCACTCCCCAGAGGGGATGCACACCTAAGAAAAACAATAATATCCCTCAGCGGGTCTGTACACCCATTGAAAGGAGGGAAATCAATGCATACCAGGCTCGAGAAAGACTAAAGTCCAAAGGGAGTTGGACGAGAGAGAGTCCGAAGGGAAAGGACCAGAATTAGGCGACCCCTGCCAGGCCATACCTGGAGAAGCTGGTAGGCCCATCTCCTATAGTGCCCATTCAAGTGGAGGGAGTCTACACCAGAGCCATCTTGGATACTGGGGCACAAGTGACCCTATTATACCGGGATTTCTACGATAAGCACTTGAGTCATCTGAGTCATCTGAGTCATCTGCCCATCCAGAAGATAGAGGAACTGGAAATATGGGGGATTGGAACCCAGAGCTTCCCCTACGATGACTATCTGCCCATCAAGATGACCTTTGACCCATCTGTGGCTGGGAAGGCCAAAGTGTTTGACACCCTGGCAATTGTGTGCCCTCGGCCGCCAGGAGCCAACAAGAGTTCCCTTATAATAGGGACAAACACGGACCTGGTCCGAAGACTCCTGACCCCTCTAGTGAAAGAGAAGGGGCCAGCGGCCACCAAGATCCACCCCATGCTGAAGACGGCCTACCAACGGCTGGTCCTAGAGCAGAAGATCCCTGGAGAGGGGATAGGGAAGGTGTGGAGACTTGGAAGAGAAGGGGTAGTGTTGCAGTCCGGCGAAGTAACCTGTCTCAGAGCCACTGTGAAGCTTACTTGGGAGCAGCCTGGACCCTTTGTCATGCTGGAGTCCGACCCAAGGGAAGAGTCCTCCGGTCTGGAAGTGATACCAGAAGTGATTCGGCTGAAGGCCCTGAAGAAGGCCCATTGTAGAGTTCCGGTGAGTGTTAGGAACACTACAGGTGGCCCCATGGAAATCCCAGCCAGGATGCTGCTGGGCCAGGTGAGCCCTGCTGCCCCGGTTACCCTGTCAGAAGTCAAGGGGACGGGTGAAGGAGGAGATGTTTGGGAGAAGCTGTCCATGGAAAACCCGAATCTGCCCAGGGCTTGGAAAGAGAGAGCCAAGGCCCAGTTGACCAGATGGGAGAAGATCTTCTCCAAAGATGAGTTCGATGTGGGGTGTGCAAGGAGTGCCACCCATCGAATCCGCCTTCAAGAAGACAAGCCCTTTAGAGAGAGGGTCAGGCGGGTCCCACTAGCAGATCTGGAGGATCTAAGGAAACAACTCGCAGAACTCAAGAGGACTGGTGTGATCCGGGAGTCTAGAAGCCCCTATGCCTCCCCGATAGTGGTGGTCAGGAAGAAGAATGGGGCATTGAGGCTCTGTATAGACTACAGGACTCTCAACAGGAGAACCATACCCGACCAGTACACCACTCAGAGGATAGAGGTCGCTTTACAGAGTTTGTCTGGAGCCAAGTGGTTAAGCGTTATGGATCTCAAGAGTGGATACTATCAGATCCCTATGCATCCAGAAGACAAGGAGAAGACAGCCTTCATAACCCCATTGGGGTTCTTCGAGTTTGATTGAATGCCTCAGGGACTGTCTGGAGCTCCTGCTACCTTCCAACGTCTCATGGAGAAGACTGTAGGAGACATGAACCTTATTGAAGTCCTTGTATACCTGGACGATGTCATTGTCTTTGGGAGAACCCTGGAAGAACACGAAGAGAGGCTGGAAAAAGTGTTGAGAAGACTCAGTGAGGAGGGACTCAAGCTTTCGCCTGAGAAGTGTCGGTTCTACCAGTCTTCTGTGAACTATCTCGGGCACATAGTGTCTGAAGAAGGGGTGGCCACAGACCCTGAAAAATTGGAGGCAGTTACCTCCTGGCCACGACCCACCACAGTAACAGAACTCAGATCCTTCTTGGGGTTCTGCTCCTATTACAGGAGGTTTGTGGAAGGAATCGCCCGAATTGTCAGACCAATGAATGAACTACTTAAGACCGAGGGGGAAGAGGATGGCTCGGGGCCCAGGAAGCCGGGAGAGTCAGTCAGAGATCAGTGGAGCCAGAAGTGTGAAGAGGCCTTCCAGGCGTTGAAGAAGAGCCTAACCACTGCCCCAGTCTTGGCCTACGCAGACCCAACCAAACCCTATGAACTACATGTAGATGCTAGTCATGACGGTCTGGGAGGAGTACTTTACCAAGAACACGAAGGACAACTGCGGCCATGTGAGCACAATTTATTTAGTGTACATTAGTTGTGGTGATATGGTGGTGATAACCATATATGCTAATCATGTTAAAATTCTTTTAAATTCATTTATTTGTAATTTTATTTTATTGCATTTTATTTAAAATTTTATATACCGTATTTATCGGCGTATAACACGCCCTTTTTTCCCCTTAAAATCAGGGGGAAATCGTGGGTGCGTGTTATACGCCGATACTCACCTATCCCCATCGAATCTCCGTCGCCGAGATACACATAGCCGAGTGTACTCGGCTTTTCTCGGCTCCGCTCACAGTCACGCCCAGTCCCGCCATTGGACCTGTGTTATGTCCATCATAGGGCGGGACTCGGCGTGACTGTGAGCGGAGCCGAGAAAAGCAGAGTAGAGCCGAGTACACTCGGCTATGTGTATCTCGGCTCCGCCCAGTCCCTGCGTTCTCTGCGGCGTTCGCCCCGCTCGGCGGTGCCAAATTTAAATTCGGCCAAGGCCGCAATGGACACTGGGGGGGGGGGGGGCAAGGCTGCAATGGACACTGGGGGGTGCAAGGCTGCAATGAAAACTTTGGGTTTGCAAGGCTGCAATGGACGCTGACAAGGCTGCAATGGACAGTGACAAGGCCTGCAATGGACACTGACAAGGCTGCAATGGACACTAACAAGGCTGCAATGGACACTAACAAGGCTGCAATGGACACTTACAAGGCTGCAATGGACACTGACAAGGCTGCAATGGACACTGTCAAGGCTGCAATGGACACTGTCAAGGCTGCAATGGACACTGGGGCAAGGCTGCACTGTGACAAGGCTGCAAATGACACTGATAAGGCTGCATTTAAATGTAAGTTTTTTTTCCTTAAACTTCCCTCCTAAAAGTTTTTTTCCCTAAAATTCCCTCCTAAACTTGGGGTGCGTGTTATACGCCGGCGCGTGTTATACACCGATAAATACGGTAATTTATTTTCTCATAAATTCATTTGTTCATTTGATTATGCATCTCTCCAAGTTAATAGGATATTTATAGTTGTTTACAACATTTAGCTAAGTCCTTTAACATTTGGATGTACTAATATGGAGGATTCAATAGAGGTAAAGTCCGTTACACCTTTAGAACTGGACACGGGAAGAGGATATGACATCATTCACAGTCAATGAGCCATTCAGATTAGTTGTCGTGGGAGGAATTTAACAATATATATTGAGATACGTGTCAGTGCCTGCGGGTGGTGACGTCATTTCCGGTCGGTGAGACGCAAGTCGATGGCCACTTCCGGTTCCGGGTTTTAATACTGTTTACAATGTTTTTACATGTGAGTGGATATCAGGGATGGACTGGCCATAGGGACCGGTTTTTTATGCAGTTCGGCGGGAGCGTGGCAGCAAACAGCGGCCCTCACAAAAAATTTTTTTTTTGTGGCCCGTTTTTTTATGCAGTTCGGCGGGAGCGTGGCAGCAAACAGCGGCGGGGATTCGGGGAAGGTGGCCATCGAGGAGGGCAGTTGGATGTAAAATTCAGAGGGAGAAGAGCTCCACCCCCTCCCTGACCACGAAGAGGCGGACAGTAGCGAGCACGGCCACCCCGGCGCTCCCAGAACCTCGATTCCTCCACCTCCTCTCTGCTCCAAGAACCATGCGGCCTGGGCCGGAGGGCAGGCTGACTGGGAGCCCGGAGGAAGAGAACATGCGCCGCTGTAAGGAGCAGAGCAGCGTGAGCACCCCCCGGATCAAGAGGGAGACTTGGCGCTGCCGCTGATGGCCATCAGGTACCTGGCATCCTACACAAACATGCCAGAACACTGAGACAGCGGGGAGGTGAGCAGAGGAGGGACTGCAGAAAGGGACAGTGCTATGTGGTCTGTCTCAGCCCTCCCCTCTGTCTCTCTGCCCCCTCTGTCTCTCAGTCCCACCCCTCTGTCTCTCAGTCCCCCCTCTTTCAGCCCCCTCCTCTGTCTCTCAGCCCCCCACTATCTCTCAGACCCTTCCTCTGTCTATCAGACCCCCCTCTGTCTCTCTGTCTCTCAGACCCCCCTCTGTCTCTCAGACCCCTCCTCTGTCTCTCAGACCCCTCTTCTATCTCTTAGCTCTCCTCCTCTGTCTCTCAGCTCTCCTCCTCTGTCTCTCAGACCCCCACTGTCTCTTAGCCCCCCCTCTGTCTCTCAGCTCTCCCCCTCTGTCTCTCAGCTCTCCCCTCTGTCTCTCAGCTCTCCCCCTCTGTCTTTTAGCTCTCCCCTCTGTCTTTTAGCTCTCCCCCTCTGTCTCTCAGCCCCCCCTCTGTCTCTCAGCTCTTCCTCTTTCTCTCAGCTCCCCCCTCTGTCTCTCAGAGCCCCTGTATCTTAGACCCCCCTCTGTCTCTCAGTTCCTGTGTCTCTCAGTCCCCCCTCTTTTAGACCCTCTTCTGTCTCTCAGCTCCCCTCTATCTCTCAGACCCCCCTCTGTCTCTCAGCTCTCCTCCTCTGTCTCTCAGCTCTCCTCCTCTGTCTCTCAGCTCTCCTCCTCTGTCTCTCAGCTCCCCCCTCTGTCTCTCAGCTCCCCCCTCTGTCTCTCAGACCCTCCAATGTCTCTCAGCCCCCCCTCTGTCTCTCAGCCCCCCCCCTCTGTCTCTCAGCCCCCCCTCTGTCTCTCAGCCCCCCCTGTCTCTCAGCCCCCCCTGTCTCTCAGCCCCCCCCTCTGTCTCTCAGCCCCCCCTCTGTCTCTCAGCTCTCCCTCTGTCTCTCAGCCCCCCCTCTGTCTCTCAGCCCCCCTCTGTCTCTCAGCCCCCCTCTGTCTCTCAGCTCCCCCTCTGTCTCTCAGCTCCCCCTCTGTCTCTTAGACCCCCCTCTGTCTCTTAGACCCCTTTCTGTTTCTCAGACCCCCCTCTGTCTCTCCGTCCCCCCTCTGTCTCTCAGTTCCCGTGTCTCTCAGTCCCCCCTCTTTTATCCCCTCCTCTGTCTCTCAGCTCCCCTCTGTCTCTCAGACCCCCCTCTGTCTCTCAGACCCCTCCTCTGTCTCTCATCTCTCCTCCTCTGTCTCTCGGCTCTCCTCTCTGTCTCTCAGCTCCCCCCTGTCTCTCAGACCCCTCCACTGTCTCTCAGACCCCTCCACTGTCTCTCAGCTCCCCTCCACTGTCTCTCAGATCCCCCCTCTGTCTCTCAGCTCCCCCCTCTGTCTCTCAGCTTCCCCCTCTGTCTCTCAGCTCCCCCTCTGTCTTTCAGTTCCCCCTCTGTCTCTCAGCTCCCTCCCATTGTCTCTCAGCTCCCTCCCATTGTCTCTCAGCTCCCTCCCATAGTCTCTTAGCTCCCTCCCATTGTCTCTCAGCTTCCCCCTCTGTCTCTCAGCTTCCTCCTCTGTCTCTCAGACCCCTCCTCTGTCTCTCAGACCCCTCCTCTGTCCCTCAGACCCCTCCTCTGTCTCTCAGCCCCCTCCTCTGTCTCTCAGCCATTCATTTCAATGGGCAGGAGTGGTGTGTACACCGCTCCTCCACCACCCCAAAGATGCTGCTTGGAGGACTTTCACACTGAGACTGCAGCGGAGGCGTTTTTCAGGGGCTTTACAGGCGCTACTTTTAGCCCAAAAGCGCCTGAAAAACACCTCAGTGTTAAAGGGGTCCTACACTCACCCCCTCTCTTTTACACTCACTCCCTCTCTCTTACACTCACTCCCTCTCTCTTACACTCACCCCCCTCTCTCACCAACCCCCTCTCATCCCCTTTCCCTCAACCCTCTCTTTCATTCCCCTCTCGCTCACCCTCTCATGATATACATTAATGGATGTAGGGGCCTTTTAGTGGGCGTAATTTTTTGGGGGGAGTGGGGGCAGCATTTTATTGAATTAACGTGGGCCGGTCTGGATTAAGTCTAGGGCCAAATTTTGGTCCCAGTCAAGCCCTGGTGGATATTGTTATTTTTTTATGCAATAAACAAACTGAATTACGGTATATCGCTCTCTTTGCCATTTGTACATATCCCTGATAATTTACTGAGAACAACGCATGCTGCAGTTGGAGACACAGCACGTGGGACCAGCAACTCTTATATATAGTATTCACATTTTAATTAATTTAATTTACTAATTCATACAGCAATTTTTTCACAAGTCACTCATCCATTAGCACAGGAATATATAGGTGTGTTATACACATCTATATTTATAATAAATGAATGTAGCGCTATGTATATAAACCAAATTAAATTAAATACAAGTGCAAATATATACTATTAATAAAAATTAATAAATTAATAAATCATGCACATAAAGGATATATAGTCCATTAGATGAAAAAACTCTTCTTATAATCAGTGTTTCCACATCTATATACTCATCCATCATTAGTTGTGGTGATACTACACTATTTTAGTACGGTATGTTATTTTTGTGTGATACTGAGGAGAGGAGGATTCTGGGCAGGAGAATGTGGATTTAGAGTGAACTGATAAGCCTTTTAATGTGGATGTTTGGTAAGAAGATTAGCAGATGGGGGAGAAAAGTAATGTATTACTGATAATTGTAACATACACATGTGAGCACAATAAAGTAGTTTTTTATGGTACGGTAATTTAAAAAATTACTGCACCATATGAGTTTTTTATTTTTGGGGGATGTACACGTGATGAGATTTTTGTGGAAACACTGAAGTGAAAGAGAGAAACAGAGGACACAGTGACGGGGGTGTTTCAAAGCTTCATTTGATACATGTGGGTTAGAAAATATGTTAAGAGTCTCAGAAGATGAGTGGCAGGAGAGTACTGACCTTTGACAGTTACCGTATTTCTGAGGCACTGGACAGTCGGACAAGTTTTATTGACTTTGACACGCCAGGGGCGTTGATGTTTTGTTCAGCTGCTGGGGGTTGACATTGGGGGCACTTGAGCGCTGGTGGATATTTGAATTAGTTGCTGAGAAAGTCAGTGAATATGTTGACAATGTTTTTTAACCCTTTGTGTTGAACTTGCCTTCATATGTTAAGGACACTACTCATTTGCTAACTTTATTGCATGACATGTTGGTACAATCATGGATAATGATGACAGCACTGGATATTAAAGCACTTTTTTTCCAGCATCCCTCAGGAAGGAACCTGGGTGCATTATTATGTTTTTCTAGATGAGACAGATGTAAGTAAATGTCTACACCAGTGTTTCTCAAATCCAGTCCTCAAGGCACCCCAACAGGTCATGTTTTCAGGATTTTCCTCAGATGAAACGGCTGTGGTAATTTACTAAGGCAGTGCAACTGATCAAATCACCTGTGAAAAATAATGGGAAGCCTGAAAACATGACCTGTTGATGCGCCTTGAGGACTGGAGTTGAGAAACACTGGTCTACACAATACATTTGTTTTGGATTACAGATACAGTTTTCTGCTTTGGGAACCAAATGTGCTCAGGCATATGTGCACCTGTATCTGGGAGACTGTAATGAAAAATCAAAAAAGTAGTAAATTGCCATCAGATTCTCACATCTGTGGGGTTGCAAAATGCCCACAAAGAGATTATTCTTATTTATTATATTATTATATCTGTTATTTACCATACATTTATTATACTTCCGTTTGTAATGAAAAAAGGTTTGAGATTTATACCAAGAAACTACAGACCAGTCAGCCTAACTCATTAGTATGTGAGGTATTTGAGGGACTGGTAAGGAACAATCAGCATGAATTTATGAAATATCATTCTTGTCAGACCTTTTTTATCTTCCTATAATGAAGTTAGAAACTGAATGGTAGAAGTCCAGTGGATATAGTCTATCCATATTTTGCTAAGGCATTTCATTATTAATGATATAGCTCGAATCAAAAGTTCAATTTCAATGTTTCCTGGTGATACCAAATTAAGCAGAGAAATAACTTTGGCACGGGATATAGCATCATTACAGGAGCTTGTAGTTCTCAAAGGAATATCATGGTGCATTGATTCTTCCTGTCAGATTGTATCTGCTTACCCTTACGGGATGTACAGGCACACAGATACTCTGACAGATCTGCAGGAGATCTGCATAGCACCACAAAAATGTGCATTTATTATTTTTTTTCTAAAGAAAATGTGCAATTTTTTTTTCTATAACGTGAACTTATCCTTCAACTATAGGTGTATCTACACTTACCAATTTCTCTTAGTCCCTCTGCAAAGTTTCACAAACACCTCTTAAACCTGACATTAAAGTCCACCTAATGCAGCTTCTTGTCAGTGGAAACAATGATGCACTGTTCTAGACAAAGCAGCTGTAAATGTGCTTTTACATAAAAGAAGCTTGCAAAGTGTGGAAATAATGCATTGCACACATTTGGGGTTATTTACTAAAGGCAAATCCACTTTGCACTACAAGTGCAAAATACAAGTGCAAATTGCACTTGAAATTGCACTGAAAGTGCACTTGGAAGTGCAGTCTCTATAGATCCGAGGGGGACATGCAAGGAAAATAGAAAACAGCATTTTAGCTTGCAAATGATTGGATAATAAAATCAGCAGAGCTTCCCCTCATTTCAGATCTACCCCTCAGATTTACAGCGACTGCACTTACAAATGCACTTTCAAGTGCACTTTGCACTTGTAGTTTGCACTTGGAGTGCAAAGTGGGTTTGCCTTTCGTAAATAACCCCCATTGAGTCGATTTTCTGACTTCATACACCTGAGTATCAAAGAGAAACACAAAGCCTATTAAGTTTCTGAAATGCTCTGAGATTTCCATACCCAGTGCAAGGATTTATTTTAACATGCATCTCCATGCTGACTCCCCACAGAGAATCCCCTGAGATCTCTGCCAGCTGTATGCTTTGTTTTTGTTTTTACTTTTTTTCTGATGTCTTCTGGCCAGTTCCCCAGCAGTGGACATTTCTGGATGATTCACTGTGAATGCAGGGCACCATGTGTCATGTACTTGGGTGTGTTTGAACCGGGATCTTCCTGGTCCCACAGCTGCAGCCTTACCTGTTGTGCTACGGAGGAGATCTGGACTTTTGGAAACGTCCTCTCAGTATTAAGCATTACCTTGGACTCACTATCCCCACCTGCTGCCAGCTGTGGACAATTTTCAATCAAAGCAGCCCATAAAAAGGAAGTGATGCTATCTCTCAGCGCCCGTTTGTGTGGAATAGCTTCCTGGGTGTTGTGACTGCTTTTTGATCTTGATTTTCGTGTTGAACTTCTGCCTGAATTCCTGACTACTCTCTAGCCTGCTGATTTTGTACTTCACCGCCAGCTCGTGTATGACATTTGCCTGCCTGGCCACTCTCTGGATTTCGATTGTGTACCGTTTTGCCTGATCTGTTGCCAACCTAATCTTCCTGACTACGTTTTCGCCTGAATCCTCAGCACACAAGTTCCACTTTGGACACTACCTATCACAGGTACCTTACACCATGCTCACGAAGTAGGCCACAATCCCCTACACTTGGTTGTTTCTTGGTCTTCTGGGTTGAAATACGCTGGGCATCATTCAGCCCAGAAGACTGAGGGCATCTTTTGAGAAAGAAGAGGTACTGTGGGGAAGAGCTCTGAATTGAAGGTGAGTTTATTTATCTTTAAACCTCTGGAAGACAGTAAAAAAATAGCCTTGAATATGGCTTTAGCCAGTTGGCTCGATATTCATGACCCAATGGATAAGCATGTGGACTGCAACATCAAATGTAATTTAAGTTTAGTTGTATTATTTACTCCAGTAGATTCCCTCACCCCTGTGGAATACGTTTTTGAAAAAATAAATACAACATAGTTGCCATTATTCTACGTTTTACCTTTAATTAGGGTTAGTCTATAAAGTAAACAGAATTATGGGCAGTGTGTTTGCGGCCTTTTTTCAAAAATTCCTAGTGCCTAGGCTCTCATTTCCAGTGAAATACTTTGCTACTTGGAGAGTTAGTAACCTGGAACAAGTATGCAGGTCATGACTTCTGACTGCATAGCCTGCATGACTATTTTAGATCAGTGACAAAGTAGTGAAGTCATAGGTTGAGCATAATAGCCAGCTAAACTTCCATTTAAAAAAAAATAAAAAATCAGCAATGGCAGTGTTTGTACACTAATTCTGTCAATTCAAGCTTTACTTCAAATGCTTAAATCCTTTCTCATTTTATTAAATGATTCCCTGTATAGTGAAAATGCTAATATACTTTGTTCGCTAAAAGCTCTCCCCAATCTATCAGAGTGCCGTCACCTGCACAGCCCCCACCGCACAATCCAAGGCACCAAAGTAGATTAAGTCCGCTCATTGTGAATCTCATTGCAGCTGTGTGTTTGGTCAGCTCAGGTCATAAAGGTTTATCACAGGAACATTATTCCCCTGCAGGCTTCTAAAGCTCAGAATAAAATCATCGGACGTTCAGAGTGTGCTCAGTCTGAGACTTCACTCCAAGTAACAGCATTTATATTGTGAGGTGATACAATTTTCTATGACAGCTAATGCTTTCTCATAGATCCACTTCTCATGTCCTATGTATTTTGAATTACTCCAGTTAATGACAGCTAAGCTGCAATACAAGGCGAAGCACTGAATTATGACCCATCTTCCCACTTTATTTGTTATGAAAAGTGTGCGGAGTGCTCAGCAGGGGCCCAGCGGGATGGGAGATACAGAAGGGCAGGTGCATAAGGAGGGAAAGACTTTTCAAGCGCCTGCCATTCCCTCGCCTCTTCAATACATTTTCATTTCATTAGCAGTACCGACTATTCATGAAGGAGGTATAATCAATACATCTTCATTCTCCATCGGTCATACTATTATTGTAATTCAGTTATGTTGAATCTCAGTGGGAGAAAAATGTGTCATTGTTAAATGTAATCTCAGAAAACAATAACTGAAATGTCTTCAGCACAGCTTATTACTCGAATATGGTATACAAATGCACTGATTAAACCAAAAACATACATTTCCATCTTATTTCTAGATGTCTATGTTGTTATATAATGAGCAAGTATCATTAAAGGTAACCAGTACTGAAAGTAACCAGTACTGAAAGAAATCTGAACTCTCCTCCTGAGAATGATAGTTGCCTAGCTGACATGCCAGTCTAATAGCTTCAATTCTTTATGGGGCACTGACCTGGAATAAGTATGCAGATAAGGGGTGAAGTCATTATTTTGACCTTCTAATCTCCATGCTTTTTTCTAATTAGTGACTCAGAAATTATTGTGGCCTCTAACAACAGTAGCATGTTTACAACAAAAAGTCAACAATGCCCCCACATTTTTCTCTCTGTAAAGGTCCTTTTAAAGCTAAATAGAGAAAGGGGGAAGGGAGCACTCACATTGCCACATCCGTAATAGTGTAAGGAACAAAAGAATCAAATTGCTTAGGAGGAGCAAATCAGAGGTCAGACTTTACAGGCAACAAACAAATGGAATGAAAAAATGCTTTATTATCAAAAAATACAATGTTGACAAGAATTAAAAACCATACAATATATAGGACAAAATTGGTTAAAGTCCCTTGTACGGCAAACGTTGACGCGTTTCGCCGCGAGGCTTCGTCAGGATGGACAGACGGGGGGATTTTTACACACTTGGGACAAATTTCACTATCTCAGAAACAGATCCAGACAGCTAAAATTTGCTCAGAAGTGACAAAATCCCAGGTACTTTGTATGTTATGGTAAAGACAGATATATATGGACTCTGCAAATCAAGAATATTCAGAAAAGTATTCACGCAGGGATACAATCCAGTAGTAGATAAAGCCAGATGCTCAAGGCTAGCAAAGATAACTAGCCAAATCAGGTCTATCTAGTAGGGTGTACCCAGTACGGGGGTGGGACGTCCTGGTTGTAAAGAAGGAGGGAAGCTTCATGGTCACCACACAGTCTCAATAAAAACACTTCCAGTGAAGGTGTAGATAATAAATCCAACGCAATGATGTTCAGTGCAAAGCTGACTCCCGGGGGTGTCGCTACCTAACGTCCATTGGCTCTACTTTAAAAGTGATGTGTATTCATCATTGCGTTGGCTTTATTATCTGCACCTTCACTGGAAGTGTTTTTATTGAGACTGTGTGGTGACCACAAAGCTTCCCTCCTTCTTTACAACCAGGACGTCCCACCCCCGTACTGGGTACACCCTACTAGATAGACCTGATTTGGCTAGTTATCTTTGCTAGCCTTGAGCATCTGGCTTTATCTACTACTGGATTGTATCCCTGCGTGAATACTTTTCTGAATATTCTTGATTTGCAGATTCCATATATATCTATCTTTACCATAACATACAAAGTACATGGGATTTTGGCACTTCTGAGCAAATTTTCTCTGTCTGGATCTGTTTCTGAGATAGTGAGATTTGTCCCAAGTGTGTAAAAACCTCCCCTGTCTGTCCGCCCTGATAAAGCCTCACGGCGAAACGCGTCGACGTTTGACGTACAAGGGACTTTAACCACTTTGTCCTATATACTGTATGGTTTTCAATTCTTGTCAACATTGTATTTTTTGATAATAAAACATTTTTTCATTCCATTTGTGTGTTGCCTGTAAAGTCCGACCTCTGTTTTGCTCCTCCTGAGCAATTCAATTTTTTTTGGTCCTTTTAAAGCCTAATTTCAGCTTTGGCCTTTGGCAAATACAAAAAATGTATCCCCATCAGCTCCGGCTGCTCTTCTTGCCCTGTCTTCATTGTTGTCTCCTGCAAACTCCCTCACCCTCCTATTCAGTACCGCTCCGTTTCCAAGTTGAATGATGTTGAGAAAAGGGCGAAGGGGACTTGGAACGTCACTGCACCATACTAAATATATGTGAAAAAGGTTATGTAGATAGATTTTTAAGGATGTAGGGATGCTCCAGTGGAGAAGGGATTCCAAACTTGGAACTGGGCTTTGGGATTATACTGTTTGTATTGTGTCCTTCATGCAAGTTTATGTTTAATACTTTAGATTTAAGTAATGTCACGTTCAAAATATATCGTATTCTAGTTTCTTCAAATGGCAAATGAATGTATTTAATTGATTAAAATGTCCCTATGTTTTAAACTGTTAAGCCCTGTACACACGATCGGTTTTACCGATGAAAACAGTCCGATGGACTTTTTTCATCGGACAAACCGATCGTGTATGGGACCCATCGGTCTTTTTTCCATCGGTTTTAAAAAATAGAACATGTTTTAAATTTTTCCGATGGATAAAAAAACGATCGAAAACTCCGATCGTCTATGGGCAAGTCCATCGGATCAAAAACCCACGCATGCTCAGAATCAAGTCGACGCATGCTCAGAAGCATTAAACTTAATTTTTCTCGGCTCATCGGAGTGTTTTACGTCACCGCGTTTGGAACGGTCGGTTTTTTGACTGATGGTGTGTGGACAAGACTGATGGAAAACAGTTTCATCGGATATCCGATGGACAAATCCATCGGATGAAAATCCAAAGGATATCCGATCGTGTGTACAGGGCTTTAGGGTTTTGGGGTAATAGCAAACATATGTTTTTGTCAGTTTTTAAAAGACAAAAATAGTTTTCAAGCATGCTATAATTATATGTAACGTGCAGTGGGACCCATAGCAATAACCTGATCTCATTCCTGTCCTTAAAAAAATAGATAACCCATCTTGGGCCAAAAGACCACATAGGTTGACATGCAGAGTAAACAAAGGGTTCATCCTGGGACAGATTTTTTTCACCAAAATATCCAAACAAAGGAAGCCAATGAATGATTACATCTACCTGCAAGTGCCAAAACCGAGATATCAATCAAGGAAACCAATCTGAAAATCACAGTAATTGATAGATATCTTTAATGTCACATTGTTCTTAAACATTAGCAGTGACTTTCAAACTTACTCAAAGGATTCTGCATAAGTAGAAAGTTAGGAAGCATTTAAGAAAATGAAAGCTGCTTTCATAAAGGGTAACATTCTGAAGTCAAGGAGTAGATTAATGGACTGGAATAATGCAATATACTATGGCTTAGGCCATAAGAACTCACATTGTCCATGCAGCTATTGCTTTTTTGCTTTTTCAAATATTTTATTAAAGATTACACAATACAGTTCATATATGTTATACAAGATTTTAAAATTAAGTAGATAAGTGTAGATGGAATTTTTATCTTCTCTACAATTTTGTATATAAATATGGAGTAAAGAAAATGTATTATTGAAAATAAATGCATAAGTAATAACAATCATTAAATGAAACAGTATAATAAAAGAGGGAAGAGAGAGAAAAAAAAAGAAAAAGGTAGGGGGGGAAGAGTAATATGTAATAAGAAAGCTTATCTTATACCAATTGTAATCAGATTTATCAATATCTAATCGTAAGGAATACCTAAAAGAAGATGAATAGTTTAATTGGGTATACTAATAAAAGACAGTCACGGTCAACTTAAATCGTATCAGGGGCCAAGGTCCGGCTAGGCGGCTTGGCACGTCCTGAAGATAAAGAGGGTCGTCACTGTCTAAATGGACAACTATGTGTCATACTAAAGTCACTAATGATAGGTCAGTGAACTAAATCATCCGTGGTATAAATATACATTGTTTTATTGAGTGGAAATACATTTTGTGGGTCTCTAATTCGACCAGATCAAGGTAACAGGGGAAGAAGGGATAGGATGTGGGAAATTTCTCCAGAGGGAGTCAGGAGTGGGGGATATGTGTCTAAATAGGATTGGATAGTGATTAAGGCATTGTAATTAAGTCAGTACCAGTGCAAGGTCAAAGCCCTGTGGTAGGTGGTGATTTATCCATGGGCTCCAAAGTGCTTCAAATTTAGCAATTTTATCTAAATAGATCGCTTCTGTTTTAGCATGAATTAATGCCTGATTAATTCTATGTTTAACCGGTACAATGCTTAAAGTGGAAGTTTTCCATGCGAAAGCAATTGATTGTTTTGCAGCTGTAGTTACATATAACATCAGTTTAAATTGTCGGTTAGTAATATTTGGGGGTTTACTATTTAAAAGAGCTACTGTGGGGTCTGGTTGCAAAGTGGTGCTAAACATGGTGGATAATAGATCAAATATTTTTTTCCAAAAGGTGAGAACAATGGGACAGGTCCACCAAATATGTAATTGTGTGCCTTTGTCAGTGCAACCTCTAAAGCATTGTGCAGGATATTGTGGGTGGAATTTAGAGATTCTAGCAGGAACTAAGTACCATCGTGTGAGAACCTTGTAGTTCGTTTCTAGGGCAGCAATATTTGGTGTTGCTGAGTTTGTTGCTTTCCATATTTGTGGCCAATTTAAATTTCCAGGTTGGAGATTCAAATCGGATTCCCATTTAGATGTGTATGGTGGAGGGTTTTCAGAGATAGGAAGCAGTAGTTGTCTGTATAGTTCAGAGATCAAGCCTCGTTTATGTGGGTCGGTAATGCAGGTATGCTCAAATGTCGTGCGTTCATCAGTGAACATATTCTGAGGGTTGTTTAGCTGTATAAAATTCTTAATTTGTAAGTATCTGAAGGTTTCTGTTGGAGGTAGGTCATAGGTATCACTAAGTGTGGGGAAGGGGATGATTTCGTTTGAATCAATAAATTGGTGTGTTCGAATTAGTCCTTTTTTAGACCAAGTTGAAAAAGAGGATGGGAAGGTCCAGGCCGGATAGAAATCAGGGTTATGTAAGAAGGAAAGAAGAGGGTTATGTAAGGATTGTAATCTAAATCGTGATTTGAACCTGTCCCAGATAGTCAGACTATGTTTGGTAATAGGGTTAGAAATTCTTCGCCGGAGTGAAGGGGGGAGCCATAGGATATTTGCCAGTGAAAGGGGGTCACAATCGGCCGATTCGATCGAAACCCATAGTGGAATCTCCTTAGTGGCATGATATTTAGGGAGTTGGGCAAGTTGGGCAGCATAGTAGTATTTGCTAAAGTTGGGTACGCTTAGACCTCCCTGTGTTCGAGGAGTAAAAAGGGTATTTTGTGATAAGCGTGGTTTAATTTTGCCCCATATAAATTGCAACACTTTGCGTTGGATGATTCGGAAAAAGTAGGCTGGGACCCGGATTGGAAGGTTTCTAAAAAGATATAAAAGTTTTGGTAATATGGACATTTTAGCTACAGTTATTCTACCCAACCATGCCAGTGGTAATGTGGACCAATTCTTCATCAATGAGGTAAGTTGTTTTAACAAAGGAGGGTAATTAGCTTGATATAAATTAGATGGGTCAGCTGTAAATGAGATACCTAGGTAGGTAATATGTGTGTTAGACCAGGTAAAGGGAAGAGAGTTTTGTAATTCCGTAAGTAATTACAGAGGGAGTGAGATATTCAGGGCTTTAGATTTTTGGGTGTTTATTTTCAGGCCGGAGATCATACTAAATTTAGTAAGTGTATCTATAAGGTTAGGTGCTGATGTTAGGGGAGACGTGAGAAAAATCAAAATGTCGTCAGCGAACATACATAGCTTATGTTGGTGTCCACCCAATTCGAGACCTTTAATATTGATATTCGTACGAATCAATTGTGCAAGGGGTTCGATCGCTAAAGTGAAAAGGAGTGGGGATAAAGGGCAGCCCTGCCTGGTTCCTCTTTCTATTTTTATGGGTTCAGATCGAAATCCTGAGTATAAAACATGAGCTTTTGGATTATCATACAGTGATAATAGCCATTGTAGAAAATTTGTTCCGAAACCCCATTTTTGGAGAGTAGATTTTAGATAATCCCAAGATAAAGTGTCAAATGCTTTCTGGATATCTATTGAGAGGAAGCAGGCAGGGATGCGCCGGGTATGTGCCATATGTGCAAGAAGGGTTGCCCTCCGTATATTGTCTCCCGTGTGTCTGGATGGTATGAAGCCGGTTTGGTCTTTATTTATGAGTTTCCCTATTATGGGGTTAAGTCTATTTGAAAGGATCTTAGCTAGTAATTTGATGTCTAAATTTAGTACTGAGATAGGTCTATAATTGGACCAGGAAGTGTCGTCAGAGTTCGGTTTAGGTATCATTGATATAGAGGCTAGAAGGGTTTCAGGACGAAAAAAATGTCCTGAGAGGATAGAATTAAAAGCTTCTGTTAGGAGAGGGGAGAGTAGTGTGGAGAATCGTTTGTAATATGTGGCTGAAAAGCCATCTGGGCCAGGACGCTTATGCAGTTTCAAAGTTTTTATAGCTAATTGTAATTCCTCTGTTGTAATAGGTCTTTCAAGGGATTCAAGTTGGTTAGTGTTGAGTGAGGGCAGTTGAATAGTAGAAAGTAAAGAGGATAGTTTTGTTTGGTCTATTTTATGGGTATCTTTGTATAAATCTGTCAGTTTCCTTTGGAATTCATTTACTATCTTTAGTGGATTGCTAGAAAAATTATTTTTTGTAATTTGCAGTCGTATTGGTTTTCTAATGTGGTCTGCTTTACGTAAAGCTAGAGCTAAAAAGGTAGTGGGTTTATTTGCTTTCATATATAATGTATGTCTAGATTTTCGAAGGATTTTTTCTGCCGAGTCCGTTAAGAAAATGTCTAGTTCCAGCTTTGCTTTATCATAGGTTAGTTTGTTACTGGGGGAAGGAGTTGTTTGAAAATCCTCTGAAGCTTTGTAAAAAGTTTCTTCCAATTTTGTCTGAATTATTTTATTCTGTTTTTTAAGATGAGCTGCTTGACTGAGGCATACTCCTCTTATTGTTGGTTTGTGGGTTTCCCAAAGTGTCAAAGGATTAATATCTGGCGACTTATTATTCGTGTAATATTCTTGAATAGTTTTTTCAATTGTTTGTCTATAGGTCGGGATGGCTAAAAGATTGTCATTTATAGTCCAAGAGCGATAGTTGGGTTTTGGGACAAGGGAAGAGAAAGTAGTGATAGTAGCATTATGGTCTGACCATGTACATGGGATAATTTGGGAGTGAAGGATAAGGTGTGCAGAATTGATATTAGTAAATAAATGATCAATTCGAGAGAATTGTTTGTGTGGGTGGGAATAGTGGGTATATTGTCATTTTTTAGGATGTTGTTCACTAGACTTGTGCACAACGGAAAAATTCGTTCCGTTTCGGTTCGTTTCTTTCCGGTCCTGTTGATTCGTAATCATTCGTAATTTTGCTAGACGGGATTTTTCGTGTTCGGACTCATTCGTATTTTTGCAAGCGACATTTTTCGTTGAATTTTTTGTTGCTTTATAATTCGTACTTTCGGTAGAGTACGTTGTTTTTCGTTGATTCTGGACACAACTCCTACTTTCGTAACTTTTTTGGGGTTCGTACTTTCGGTAGAGTACGTTGTTTTTCGTTGATTCTGGACACAACTCCTACTTTCGTAACTTTTTTTGGGTTCGTTGATTCGTAATTTTCCGTGTCTCTCTCACAACGACGCTGCCTATTATGCCTAATGTGCTTCGAATGGATTTGTACTTTTCTAAATACATTGCGGTTATTTGTAACGATTCGAAATCTCGTATTTTACTTTCGTTTTTAACATGCGGCTATAGGCTTCGCCCCTGTACACCATTTTGAGAGGGTTCAGCACGGTGAGGGAGAAGCAGAGAGCAGAGCAGAGTGAGTGTTATTGTGCTTCGAATGGATTCGAAATCTCGTATTTTACTTTCGTTTTTTACATGCGGCTATAGCCTCCGCCCCTGTACACCATTTTGAGAGGGAGTTCAGCACGGTGTGGGAGAAGCAGAGAGCAGAGCAGAGTGAGTGTTATTGTGCTTCGTATGGATTCGTACATTCGTAACTTTTTCATAACGAATTATGCCGAAGACATTCGGGCATTCGCTATTTGCGGTATAATTTATTTCGGATTCGGTCTTATTCGTAATTGCTTTGTTCGGAAATTCGAATGCTTCCGAATGTCCGAAAGTTGCTAAATTCGGACGAATTTCAATTCGTTACGAAACGAATTGCACAAGCCTATTGTTCACGCCAAGTGTCCAGTAGTGTATGTTGGTTGAGCAGGTTTTGGTAAGTGGGGCGGAGGTTTGAGGAAGGTGTAGGGGATTTATCCAGAATTGGGTATATTGCTTGGTTTGAGTCTCCGCACATTATAAGCATCCCTTTTTTATGTGTATCTACAATAGTGAATAGGTGTGAAAGAAAGGCAAGAGGGTTTTTGTTTGGGGCATAATATGTGACAATGGTTACTTCGGCTTCTAATAATAAACCTGTGAGTATTAGGTATCGACCTTCAGGGTCTGTAATTTCAGCCTGGAGAGTAAATGGTGTAGTGTTATGGAAAGCTACCATTACTCCCCTTTGTTTAGTTGAGGCTGAGGCTTTGAAAATTTGGGGATATCGACGATGGCAAAATTTGGGAGAGGAAAGAGTAGAAAAATGTGTCTCTTGTAAGCACACAATATGTGCTGAAAGAGAACAGAAAAATTGAAAGGCTTTCGTTCTTTTAGGAGGGGAATTGAGACCCTGTACATTTAGTGTAAGCACATTTAGAGAAGTCATGGTAATAAATGAGTAAGCTTAAACAGAATATATATAGTGTGTAGGTAGTAGTTTGAGAGTTCAGGAGAAATGTACGTTAAATTGTTTAAAGCTAAGAAAATGGATATGAAAAGGTAAGTATCAGTTATGTATTGGGTGATTTTATTTTATTTCTTGGGAGGGGGGGGGGGAATAAATGAAATAATAAATCTGGTATTAATGTGATGGAGAGAAGTTTATTAATGTGTTAAGTATTTAAGTTGAGCTCCGAATTGGAGCTAATATCCAATGTGTGGCAACAGTTACCACACAATGGGTACTATTTCGTCCAAAGGATGTCTGGTATATTATACCAGGCACTAGGGTTGTCCCGATACCACTTTTTTAAGACCGAGTAAAATTACCGATACTTTTTTCCAAGTACTCGCCGATACCGATTACCGATACTTTTTTTTCAATGTCATGTGACAGTTTGAAAGATGGGGACTGATAGGTGGCACTGACAGGTGGCTGGCACTGATAGGCGGCACTTATGGGCACTGACTGGTGACTGGCGCTGATGGGCACTAATAGGTGGATGGCACTGATAGATGGCACTAATAGGTGGCACTTATGGGCACTGATAGATGGCAATGGTAGATGGCATTGATAGGTGGCACTTATGGGCACTGATAGATGGCACTCATAGGTGCCACTTATGGGCACTGGTAGCACTAATAGGTGGCACTTGTGGGCACTGATAGGTGGCACTGATTGCACTGATAGGTGGCACTTGTGGGCACTGATTGCACCAATAGGTGGCACTTGTGGGCACTGATAGGTGGCACTTGTGGGCACTGATAGATGGCACTGATAGATGGCACTTATGGGCCCTGATAGGTAGCACTGATAGATGGCACTTGTGGGCACTGATAGATGGCACTGATAGGTGGCACTTATAGCACTGAAAGGTGGCACTTATAGCACTGAAAGGTGGCACTTATAGCACTGAAAGGTGGCACTTGTGGGCACTGATAGATGGCACTGATTGCACTGATAGGTGGCACTTGTGGGCACTGATAGATGGCACTGATTGCACCATTAGTGCAATCAGTGCCATCTATCAGTGCCCAAAAGTGCCACCTTTCAGTGCAATCAGTGCCACCTATCAGTACCCATAAGTGCCACCTATCAGTGCAATTAGTGCCATCTACCAGTGCCACCTGATAGGTGGCACTGGTAAATGGCACTGATTGCACTGATAGGTAGCACTTGTGGGCACTGATAGGTGGCTGGCACTGAAATGCTGCAAAAAATGACACAGGATTTATAAAAAAAAAAAAACTGCTGCAACGTCCATCTTGGTACACTCTGCACTCGGCTGCAGTAAGCAGCAGCGGACATCTTGTTACACCCAGCCCATATAGCTCGGGCTGGGTGTAACAAGATGTCTGCTGCTGCTTACTGCAGCCGAGTGCAGGGTGTACCAAGATGGACGTTCAGCCGCTGACGGTGACCGAATGTGACAGCACCGGTCACCGATCCTGAGGCGACTACGCCCTGCACCCCTGCCAGCTTACCACGTTCAACTTCAGGTGAGGGACTCGCTCTCCCCCCGCCGACTCGGTCCACTGACTGTGCCCGCCCTCCCCAGCCAGACTCCGCCCACCCCAGCCAGACTCCGCCCGCATTTCATTCAAAGACTCTGCCCGCCCCATCTCCAGCCAAACTCCGCCTGCACTCTCCGTCCACAGGCTCTGTCCGCCCTCTCCAGCCAGACTCCGCCCGCACTCCCCAGCCCTCCCCAGCCACTGACTCCTCCCGCCCTCTCCGGCCACTCTACACTGAAAGAAAAAAAAAGTATCGGGTGAAGCATCGGTAGCATTTGCGCGAGTACAAGTATTCATGCAAATGCTCGGTATCGGTCCCGATACCGATACTAGTATCGGTATCGGGACAACCCTACCAGGCACGTAAGGAACGTTTGTGAGGTGCAGTGGACTGTCTACGAGAACCGAACAACCTGTATAACTTTATAACATATAACTTATTGTACTGAACAAGTTTTAAAGGTAAATTTAAACAAAACAATAACCATTTAAGTTTCCTATTAGGATCTGTGTAGGATAAGAAGTGTAGTGTCCCACGCACGAGGCAGAGAAATAATATAAAAATTATGTAATTCATTTAGAATAACTGGGATGTATATAATGACAGTGGAGAATTACTGAAGGGTTTCTCTGACTCATGCATGGGAGGTAACACTTTAGCAGGTAAACTATTAGAGGTGTATTCACAAAATCCATGCAGTTCTTTTATCACATAGATTTGTGACTCAGCTGTATATATATATAATGTGGTTGTAGTTAATTCTTCCATAGCTATTAGTCTATGAATATTATCACATGCAAAGTGGATAATTTTAGGAGAACCCAATAAAGTGTTAAACCAGCTGAGACAGAGGATAAGTCTGCCTCAGGGGTCACCATAACAGGTTATTAACCGAGTATCTAGATAATAATAATATTTTTTATTTTTTATATCACCAATTGGAATAGACTCAGTCCATTTGATCTTCGACAGTTTGTTGTGGAGCAGCTAAGCGGCTTCTTTTGTTAGTGTTGGAGAGGGCTTGAAGAGCTGACAGGTCTTGTTGTGCTGTGGGAGAACCTGAGGAAGCTCTTCTCTTAGATCCTTCTGAGGTATTTTCAGGTATGGATAGACGAAGTTCTTTAATTATAGAGATAAGATCTTCAGTTGATTTGCAGGTGTAGGAGTTACCTTTATATGTGAAACGTAGGGCAAATGGGAAGCCCCAACGATAAGGTATGCGATTGTGTTGAAGAATTAAGAGTTGTGGCTTCATCATCTTTCTTTTGGTTAGGGTTTGCTGTGAGAGGTCCTGGAACACCTGGTATTTGTGACCTTGGAAAATCAGAGCATCTTTATTGCGGGCTGCTTCCAGAAGTAGTTCCTTGGTATTGAAGTAGTGCAGCTTAATAACAATGTCTCTTGGGGGACCTTCTTCTTTTCGGGGGGCTAGTGTTCTATGGACCCTGTCCATCTCCAAGCGTTCAATAGGAACTGCAGGAATTAGTTCATGAAGGAGTGTGGTAATTGTAGGTTGGAGGTCTAATATAGATTCTGGTATACCACGTATTCTTAGATTAGACCTTCTGGCTCTGTTCTCATATTCTTCTAAACGGTTGTTAAGGGAGATATTGTCTTCTCTCAATAATTCCAATTCGTCTGTGTTATTTGCAGTTATTCCATCAATTTCATCCATCCTTTGCTCCAATACTGATGTTCGTCTGCCCACCTCACGGATTTCCCGCGTCAGTTTCTCTGTGATGGAATCTGAGGTGTTTTGTAGTGCCCTCTGTAAAACTCTTTCAAATTGGGCAATAAGGTCTGAATTTGGTGCTGTACTTTGTAGGATATTCGGACTCAAATTAAAGTCAAATTCAGGTTCAGGTTCTATATTATAAGCTGACTGAGCTTTACTCAGTTTCTGTGAGTGAGGCAATGAGGAGCGGGAAGAAGAGGCTGCTGCCATTTTAGTCACAGCTTTCGTCAGCGCTTCAGGGACCTTTGGTGTTTTAAGCCTTGATCTTCTCCCACTATACATCATATATCTATGAGCCTGAGAGTATTAGCTATCTATCGGTTACCATTCCGGTACAGTTAGCTTCTTCAACTCGTTTTATATCGGTTGTCAAGTCCCGGTAGATGCGGAGCGCTAGGTGGACATTACCTGCCTAGTCAGCCTCGCGCATGCGCCTCAGCAGCTATTGCTTTTTAAGCAACTTTCAGAAGCTGAGCCTTTTCTATAGTTATATATGGCCATTTCAATTGTAATTTCAGAATATATTCCATAAATCTATCTCATATACAAATTAGAGTGTTTAAAATACATTATTTGTTTTTATTTCATGTTACTTATTTTAATCCATTATCAAGGATTTTGTCCAATATACCTAAAGCTCAATAGAAGTCACAGAAATATTGTAGGTATGCAGTCAGATAGGCTTTATACTAACAACCTCCATTTTCATAGCTTTACCTCCACTCTTCTGTTACAGCAGCTGTACACAGTCTAAACAGTTTAGCAGAGCTGGCCAGACACACGCTCTTTGCTATGCAAGTCTGTGTGAAGACATTTGCTGGGAGGTGTGACTGTTAGCTAGCTCTGCAAACATAGGGCACTGCAGTAAAAGGGCTGGAAGCAGTGTTTTTTTTTTTTTTTTAGATAAAAGTATATTTTAATGCATGTTACATCCAAAGAGATCAAGAATGTGTGAAAAGAAAAATAAACAAAGCATATCCTTCTATACTGTGTACTTGTTTCAATCCAAAGCACTGAGGGTAATTTCTCACTGAGGGTAACATACTGCTGTCTCCTGTCTGAGTTATCTGTTTGAGTCACTTCAAACAAGTTATGTCGGCACCAACCTTGAGAGACAGTCCCACCATCACCTCCAACACACAGTAGATGATTGACAGCCTCGGCTGTCTATGTTTCATAATAAGAGTATGTAAAGGGGGTGTAAAAATAATGCTATGTGCCCGCGTTTAGGAGAATTGTGTGAAGGCAATTATTCACACAATTCTCCTAAGCGCGGGCACATAGCATTATTTTTACCACTTGATCACCTCTACAGGTGAGATTAGCCTGCAGCTATAGATATCTTTGCTTATATGAATAGCAGGAATATTGATGTAGGGGGCATATTCAGCCAAGAAGAAATCCCTAATAAACAGGATATGCAAGGGTTAATGAAACAGCTTAAGCACACCATGGAGAAACAACTACGAGTCTGGTGGGACATAGCTACCCTTGAGATGTATGTCAAAGAGAAAATGACCCCCAGACGGCTTAGATGGGATATCCACCCAAATGATAACGTGGAAGATGTAGGCCTTATGAATGAATGGTATGAAAACGAGAGGGGCTTTATTGTATGATCCCCCAAAAAACGGGAACACAAAACTGTAGGAATTATAACAAAATTCTCCTCAAACGAAATTCAATTACGTAACCTTATATCCAAGAATTGGCATTTTCTTACAGAGGATCATATTCTAGCCAAATATGTCAAACAGATCCCTGAATTTACATTCAGAAGGGCAACTACCCTTAGACAAAATCTGACTACAAGTCATTACGTTCCATGTCAAGATGCCCCCTTACTTCCAAAAGGTACCTACTCATGTGGGGACTGCCACAAATGCCCACTAATAAAAGAGGGAAGTGGCATCATGTTACCTAATGGAATTTGGCATAAATCCGTGGGCCATGCTGATTGCTCCACAAGGGGGGTCATTTATATAATGACCTGCCTATGTGGGGCTTTCTATATCGGCAAAACGAAACGAGAATTAAGACAAAGAATAGGTGATCATACCTATCTATCAGAGGGTGGCAAAATTATTACACCTATAACAAGACATATTGGTCTTCATCATAGGTATAGTACCAGGACAATAAGTTTTTTTGTTCTGGAAATAATACCTATGAATCCCAGGGGTGGCAACTGGGATAAAATTATTTTGCAACGTGAAACCGTCTGGATAGAACGGCTAAATGCCATGACACCACCAGGAATAAATGAAATGAATTCATATAAACCTTTTCTATAAAGGCTATGTGTACTACCAACTTCCTTTCCTCCTGATGTGGGTTACCTATATATACTTCTGCTCTGAATGCTGTCACTAGGTGTTTCATATCCCTATTCCTCTATACTGAGGTATTTCATTTGTTTTTTCTCTGTATGTTCCTGCTCCCCTTTCCCATGGGAATACTGTGATTGTGTACATATCATTTGCTGAGTTGTGCAGTGTTGTGGCGCTGATTTTAATACAATGTATGTTTAATTAATTTAGGTTATTATAGATGTTTTTCATCAAAAACATTAATGATTATATCAATGTTATTGTTATTATATCATAATGATATTATTAATATTTCATCCAGGTTATATTCCTCAGACTTTACTCCCAGACCCAATGCAGTGACATAAGTGGATTGCAGATTCATTGCCTGGATACTGGGAGTGATTCGCGCTATTTTTGCACAGTTCTTCCCTTCCCTTTTGGGAAAGGATCCCTGATCCAAGATGGCGGTCTGTGCATCGACCCGGGTCCTGTACCATTGAGGACCGACCGTGTATTATTCCCAGCTATATGCGGGTTTACCTGCTAAACCACATCATGTGGATGTGCCCCTGCACTTCACATAATGTATGGGGCACGATTGTCCATATGGTGGAGCGCATCTGCGTATCCACCACTCAGGACATTGCACGTGTGTCATCTGACACGCGCGCACCACGTGACCTGGCTAATGACGTCAGACGCACTACCAGCGTCGGCGGGCTGGCTCTCCCTGCCTATAAAAGCAGCCATAACAGCTGACAGTCAGCTGTGTGCTGCTCCAGGGGGACACATCCATATCCATCTCTCGGCATGACAGGTAAGCAATTTACTCCACATTCCCTCAACATTAACAACAGAGGGTTATGGATGATTCTTGACCTTTTGAAATACATTATTGCCATTGCAGATTCCCTCCCTATCCGGGAAGGTTGATCTACACATGATTCTGGATTTCTTGAACCTAGGCTAACGATATGGTAATGACTACTCTTCTCTTGCTGCAATACATATTCACTATGTTTATTCACATTCTAGTCACTTAGTTTACATATAATTTATCACTTTACTCCCTCACTCTCCCCGTTTCACTTTTACCTATTGATTTATTCATTCCCCTCTCCCTTTCCCTGTTTCACTATTCATCTTCACCACCCCATTTTAATTAAATTGTTGGTTTCCAATCAGGAACTAATTAGGTAATTTCTTCATATATTTACACAGATTATAACTTTATACTGCAGAGATCATTTCAAAATATTCCACCAAATTATCAATTGGTGTCCATCTTCCTAGGAATTTCAAGGTATACCAATGCTTCATTTGTATATGCATGTCTCCACATATATATGTGACCATTCACGATGTACATGTGCATATATATTTATTTACCATTTATACTTGTTGGATACCTATTCTTTACATATTATTTATATATTTTTCATTATCCACGATAATATTGTTCATAATGTTTTCTTTTATTTCATAGTTACGTGACAACCCAATTTTTCACTTTCTGCCTATTGAAAACCTATATATATATATATATATATATATATATATATATATATATATATATAGCTCCTGAAGAAGCGGATTCAATTTTTGAATCACAACGTGAAACATGTAGAGCACAGCATATTATGTATGTACAGTTGTATTTTTGACCATTGATTGTAATGGTATGATACATTGAAATGTCACAGAATTACCATTATTTCTATGAAATGTTAAAATAATTGTTTCTATATATATTTTTGTAATAAAAAACCCTTTTTATTATCTACTCTCAACTGGTCATCAGTTAGCATAAGGTGCCAACATAGTCCACCTCAGCCTCATCTTTTTCTCCATACAACGTTTAATGGGACGAAGGCACCATTTTTATATATATCTTTAACTCTAGCACTTGCAATATATCCCTATATACTAGTATTTTTCAAGAAGATGGACTCAAAGGTGTGGAAAAAGCACTACATGAGAATACCAATATGAGACAACAACAGATAGACTACATCCTAGAGGGCCTCAAAATGGCCATGGAATGCAACTACTTCTGGCACGATAAGGCCTACTATGTTCAAACTAAGGGGGTCGCCATGGGGGCACGTTATGCCCCTAGCGTGGCGAACCTCCTCATGAACATGTGGGAAGAGGAGTACATTTATCATAGGAACATCCCTGAAGTCAAACTATACCGTAGGTATATAGATGACTTAGTCATACTATGGGATGGACCAATGGAAACCTTCCAATACTTCCTTCAACAATTAAACACCAATAGGTATGGCCTTACCTTCACGGGAAAATGTGACCAACACAAAATCGACTACTTGGACCTTGAGATTTTTAAACAAGGGGATCTCCTTCACACTAAAACCTTTTTTAAAGTTACAGACCGTAACGGATACATCCCGACTTCCAGCTGCCACCACCCTAAATGGAAAGGGAATGTCCCTAAAGGACAATTGCTGCCACTACGTAGAAATTGTAGTTCATTAGTAGATTTCAACCAGCAAGCAGATCTTATTATTGATAGATTCCAAGAAAAAGGCTACAGGATGGCATCTCTAATTAAAATGAAGGACGAAATCTCAAAAACGGATAGACCAAGTCTGCTGAACAAAACTTCTATTAAAAAGAACAAAATGGAAATGGCGTTTAATACAGGGTACAATAACCAATATAGGGCCTTTGAGGGCATCATTAAGAAATACTGGCCCATCCTTAAAGAAGACAGAACCCTATCCATGATTTTACCCAACAAACCAGCTTTTGTGTATAGGAGGGCCCCAACCCTGCGTATTGTACATTGCGTGATTAACGCACCTAAAGCAGTCAACATTTTCCCTGGACTGAAGGGCTTCTATAAATGCCAAAGATGCCTGGCCTGCAGGGTTAGTAAGAAACAGCCACGCAGGAAGGAAACATTCAAGTCCGGAACAGATTATAAAGAATATCAAATTCGTGAATTGATAACATGTAACAGCACCCACGTTACCTATGTCATCGAGTGCCCGTGCCACCTACAGTACGTAGGTCGAACCACACGACCATTGTGTATACGTATCAGAGAGCACATAAACAACATAAAGAAGGGGTTCCCAAAACACAACCTCTCACGACATTTTGATGAATTCCACAAGAGAGACCCAACCGGACTCATATTTTATGGGATTGACATTATAAAAGATAGCTGGAGGGGGGCAATAGAACCACCCTCGTCTCCCAAAATGAAACCAGCTGGATCTACCGACTTGGATCTTTGGCGCCCAAAGGGTTAAATATAGACATAGATTTAAATTGCTTCATAGCTAACCCCTAATTGACCTACCGTCTTAACTACACTATGGTGGCTTATTGGTGTATGGTGCATTCTTACTGTTTACTGTTATGCCACTATGTCCCAATATATTTGGGGGTTTTTCTGGACCCTTATGACAGGGATTACTCAAGTGCTCTATCCCTTTAAGATTGCACCATCACATAAGAACGGGTTAACATTGAGCTTACATATATCTCCCATGAGACGATATCATTTAGTGGGCCTTATCAACATAGTGTTAAACCTCACCCCTTTTCTATTCAAATATTTTATTTTTCACCTTATAAATTACCAACCAATGGGACAGGAGGGGGATATCAACTTTAGTTACAATAGTGCATATACTAGTCCATTGAGGTATATGTATCTTTGGCCGATTACGTTTACCAGGTAATAGCTGGCTTTGCTAACATTACCCAGTGTAGTACTTCGTTCCTACCACAAGAGGGCGATTGGTGTTATCATTAGGGAATGGTTTTATACCATCATGTATGACACACATTTTTTACATACTTTCCCCATTTTATATATTTTTAAACATATCTTTATTTTCATCTTATATAGCCTCTATGGATCCATTGTATAATAATGTTTATGATATGATAGACTCTTCCACTCCTTTAATCCGTACATGAATGTATGGAGTCAGAGCGTCACGACACCAAGTATATCCCGGGATGCAATCATTTAGTAACGTATCCTTTGCATATCCAACGTATCCATCCAATGAGGGCCAGGCTACTGACCTCTGCCCCCGTCACTGGCTGGATTGATTTGATGGGCTGGAGGGAGTGGGCGGGTTGAAAGTGACGCTCTTGCTCTTAAGCGTGGAAGTGCTGTATGGTGGTACCGCCTCTAGACGAAGTCCTATGACGAAACGCGCAAGGCGGAGCTACGCATTATGCACACCATGCTAACCTTATCCGGAAGTCCAGCTGGAACGCAGCTGCAACGCACGCTGCGAACACCAGCTTGTACCGTTCGCTGACTAACATGCGATTGTGGAACTGCTTATTTCTTTCCTTTTGTTTTTGTTTTTGATCTTAATTTAAATTTTAAATAAAGTCCAATTTTTTTACCGCACTATGGGAGCATCCCTGTGTTTTTACCACTGAGGTACTGGAAGTTTTATCCACGGAAATTGTATTCCCTGGGGAAGTTGGAGTAAGACCAAACCAAGAGACACCACTGACACCGCTGATATCTCTTTCTGCATGCGTGGAAGTCCCTGGAAAGTGATTTGGAATATCTTTTCATGCTGTTTACCCCCGTGGGGGTGAAGGGATCTGGTGAGTGGGGACACATGTGGGGGATGAACTGTCTGCATAGCTGAAGATCAGAGACTTACCTGCCATTTAGATGAAGAGGGCTGTTTATTTCACTACTAAGTTTACCACTTATTTGTCACCACTACCTTTTTATTAGCGATTAGTCACTCAGACTTTAATATATACTAGTGCTTCTGCCCGGAGGCATAGCACTTTGGTTCTTATTTTTATATTTTATTTATTTTTACTTATATCTTTGTTCTTTAGCCTGCTCACTTGCTGATTGTTTAAACGTTTAGATATATTTTGATGCACTTTTTGGTCAATGGTATGTGATGCAATCTATGAGATATCTTTTGGTCACTTATATTGCACATACTCACAGTTTTCGACACTTGTGCTGTGTCTCTAGGTTCTCTTACCAGACAGGGACAAGCATTTCATTTTATTTCATTTATTTTATTAGTTTAGGGGGCACGACTGCACATGAGCATCTGCTACACCTAATAATTTTGACACAACTTTTTCACCTTACTGGTCCGATTAGGGCCAGTGAGCAGCGCCATACCCCATCTATACATATTCTATCACATGTAAAGGGGGTGTGTCCATTCCCTCCACTCAGGTCTCAATTACACTGAGCTCTCCCCTGTGCAATGTGTAGCATCAAATACCTGTCCCTTGCCTTGCCTTCTTTAGTTGAGAAAAAGCCTTTCAGAAGTCATTGAGATAATTTATTTTTTATTTTTTTGTCTGCTTCTTCCTCCTGGCCTTAACAACAACTGTACAGTAAAACCAGCAATTAACCTATGTAGACTGTTGCTAAGGAATTATTTATTCCCCCCCCCCCTTCGGTTTGAAGGGTACAATATACCTAGAGTAATATATTAGATTTTTCTGTACCTTCAGTAAATCTCTGCATCCATACTCCTGATGAGTGAACCTGATTCACAAAATGCTTAGAGTTTATTAACGGGATGCCAAGACAGTTCAGCACTTACTCCTTATATTCAACATGCATGTGTGACCACCACATGTTATTTCATATGTTTATTTGGTAAATGTGTTTTTAATATCTACCGATTTGTATATGGTTGTGTTTATATTATGGAACCTGTATCATTCAGATCTAGACCAAAGGAACAGTGTCTGATAATAAAAGGTTTTACCATACTATTTATAACCCACTTAATTTTATTTAGCAGTAGCATGCCTCATTTAAAGTCCCAATCATTCTTTTCTCATGTTTTTATCTATGTAAACTGCTGGCTTGCCTAGTAGAAGGGGCCAAAAAAATGACCAGGCAGAATTGGCTACCAACCCATCTGTGTCCTCTTCAAAATCCTCTTTCTGTTATCATATGATGGGTAACTTACTGCAATTTTTTATGTTACGCGATATTTGCACAGCGTTTTTTCAAAAGCAATTTTTTGGGAAAAAATATATTTTAATGAATAATAAAAAAAAAACTAAACACAATATATACCCCATTTTTTGGGGATAATATAAAGATGATGCAACACCAAGTAAATAGATACCTAACATGTCATGTTTTGCTCCTCCTAAGCCATTGGCGGCACAGGTGGCACTGTCTGCAACACATTATGGCATTGGCGGCATGGGTGGCACTGTCTGAAGCACATTACGGCATTGGCGGCATGGGTGGCACTGTCTCTGCAGGCAGCACATGCGTTATGGGCCATAACGCATGTGCTACCTGCAGACAGTGCCACCCATGCGGCCAATACCATATTGTGCTGCAGACAGTGCGACCCATGATGCTAATGCCATAACGCATGTGCTACCTGCTGACAGTGCCACCCATGCCGCCAATGCCATATTGTGCTGCAGACAGGCAGCACATGCGTTATGGCATTAGTGTCATGGGTGGCACTGTCTGCAGCACATTACGGCATTGGCGGCATGGGTGGCACTGTCTCTGCAGGCAGCACATGCGTTATGGCCCATAACGCATGTGCCACCTGCAGACAGTGCCACCCATGCCGCCAATGCCATAATGTATAGATGCTGCTGCAGTAGATCTTGAATCCCCCCGCCCCCTCCAAGCAAGCACACACCTGTTTACCGTGCCCCAGGAGTCACTTCCTCCCTGATCCTGCAGTGCTGCTACCTGGACTCACTGAAGTGTCAGTCTGTGTCACAAACAAACAGTCAGATGCCAGTTGCTTCTTTTTTTTTTCTTCTGCCAATGCCGCCACTCATCTCACTGCTTCTTCTCTCAGCCGAGTGAAGAACAGAGCAGAGCGCCAAGAGTGGAGGGAGAGGAATCACTCTGCGGCACCAGGGAAGGACACGCTTGCCGGGACTTGAGCCAGCAGCATGAGAATTGGGCGCGGAAGAGAAGAGACATTCTTCCGCTCCCGAAATAAAAGAAATAGTCTCTCCCTGCCGCCACCTACACGAACACTGAAGGTATTGAACTATCAGAAAAAAAACGTAAAAAGTAATGGGGGGGGGGGGTGCTTTGGGGGGGAGTTGTACTGGCCTATCAGCGGCCCTGAGTGGCTGATTAGAAAGCCATAATCCCGGTAAACCACTTGCAAACTGCAACGTATATATACGTATTATGGTCGGCAAGTGGTTAAGCAAAACAGTAAAAACCTAAAAGAAAAATTGTTAGAGTCAGATTAGTGCCAAGCTGGCACCGAAATGCAGTCTTGGCATGAGAAGTAGTACGGCCTACCTTTGCACACATAAACAAAGTTTGCTCAAAGGAACCATCATGTCTTTACACTGCCAACATTACCATCTCATTACAGTTGTGTCTTCCAAATGTGGAATGTTGCTGCTTGAACTTTAGTCTGTTGTTTAACCACTTAAGCCCCGGACCATTTGGCTGGCCAAAGACCAGAGCACTTTTTGAGATTCGGCACTGCGTCGCTTTAACTGACAATTGCGCAGTCGTGCGACGTGGCTCCCAAACAAAATTGACGTCCTTTTTTCCCACAAATAGAGCTTTCTTTTGGTTGTATTTGATCACCTTTGTGGTTTTTATTTTACAATTTATAGTAACAATTTTGAAAAAAAATCAATATTTTTTACTTTTTGCTATAATAACTATCCACAAAAAATATATAAAAAAAAAGGTTTTTTTCCTCAGTTTAGGCTGATACGTATTCTTCTACAAATTTTTGGTAAAAAAAAAATCGCAATAAGCGTTTATTGATTGGTTTGTGCAAAAGTTATAGCGTTTACAAAATAGGGGATAGTTATTTTTTGGCATTTTTATTAATAATTCACTGTACTAGTAATGGCGGCTATCAGCGATTTTTATCATGACTGCGACCTTATGGCGGACACATCGGAAACTTTTGGTGCTATTTTGGGACCATTGTCATTTTTACAGCGATCAGTGCTATAAAAATGCACTGATTACCTTAAAAATGACACTGGCAGTGAAGGGGTTATCCTGTAGGGGGCGCTAAAGGGGTTAAGTGTGTCCTAGGGAGTAATTCTAACTGTTATGGGGCTTGGCTACGAGTGACACGTCACTGATCGCTGCTCCCGATGAGAGGGAACATTCGATCAGTGACATGTCACTAGGAAGAACGGGGAGATGTTGTGTTTACACTGACATCTCCCCGTTCTTCAGCTCCGTGACAAGATCGCGGGACACCAGCAGACATCGAGTCTGCGAGTCCCGCGGGCATGGTCATGGAGCTCGCGACAGGGTCGCGAGCGCGCCACCATAGGGCAGCAAATTAAAGGGGACATACCTGTATGCCCATTTGCCTGTCCGTGCCATTCTGTCAACGTAAATGTGCGTGCGGCGGTCCTTAAGCGGTTAAACAATGCAGATTGAGGAAGGATCGTCCCCTCATTAATCCACAGCCACACAGATCAGTAAAGCCTGGTTGAGATTTAAACTTGTGATCCAGCATATGATGCTGGATCTCATATTAGCTGTATTACAAGATCTTCCCCTGCATCATCAGTCATACAATATCATTTACAGTACATATTGTACTCAGTTGTAAAATGCTACCTGCATGCATACACACACACACAGCCCCAAGTTAAAAGGATAATTCATTTTTTCAATTTCCTTACCCCCACAAATAGAAGTCATATTGGTGACCTTTAAGTTAAACAAGAGCATGGCAATGAATTTACATTTTTTGCAAACAGTTAATTGTTTCTGATGCATATGAAATGAAAGTGAGCATGCTCTCTAGCTAGTGTTTCCTCCACACCACTTCAAGATCTTCCCCTCCTCAAACAAATATCATTTGTAAGCAGCTGCTTTCACAATTTAACCACTTCCATACAGGGCACTTAAACACCTTCCCGCCCAGACCAATTTTCAGCTTTCAGTGCTCTCACGCTTTGATTGACAATTACTCAGTCATGCTACACTGTATCCAAACAAAATTTTTATCATTTTTTTTCTCACAAATAGAGCTTTCTTTTGGTGGTGTTTAATCACCGCTGGGTTTTTAATTTTTTGCGATATAAGCGGAAAAAGAGCGAAACTTTTGAAAAAAAAACCCACTTTTTTTTCGTTTCTATTGTAAAATTTTGCAAAGAAGTAATTTTTCTTCATAAATTTGGGCCAACATTTATACTGCTACATATCTTTGGTAAAAATAACCCAAATTAGTGGATATTATTTAGTCTGTGTGAAAGTTATAGAGTCTACAAGTTAGGGTGCAAATCACTGAAAATTGATCACATCTGATCACACCTGATGTACTGAAGGCCTATCTCATTTCTTGATACAATAACAATCCAGGAAAGTACAAATACCCCAAAATGTCCCCTTTTTGGAAAGTAGACAGTCCAAGGTATTTAGTAAGATGCATGGTGAGTTTTTTGAAGTTGTAATTTTTTCCCACAATTCTTGGGAAACTTAAGAATTTTTATTTTATTTTTTTACTTAAACTTATTGTATTGATAGGTTATTTCTTGAACACAGCATATGCATACTTGCAACTACACCCAAAAATACATTCTGCTACTCCTCCTGAGTATGGCGATACCACATGTGTGAGACTTTTACACAGCCTGGCCACATACAGAGGCCCAACATCCAAGTAGCCCCTCCAGGCATTTTAGGAGCAAAATTACACATATAATTTCATGATGACCTATCTCAATATTGAAGGCCCTGGAGCACCAGGACAATGGAAACATCCACAAAATGACCCCATTTTGGAAAGAAAACACCCCAACGTATAATCTATGAGGCATAATGAGCCTTTTGAACGGTTTATTTTTTTCCAGAAGTTTTCGGAAAACGTGGGAAAAAAATGAACACGCACTTTTTTTTACACAAAGTTGTCCATTTATAAAATATTTCCAACACATAGCATGTACATAGCAAAAATTACACCCCAAAATACATTCTGCTACTTCTCCTGAGTATGGCGATACCACATGTGTGAGACTTTTACACAGCCTGGCCATATACAGAGGCCCAACATCTAAATAGCACCTCCAGGCATTTTAGGAGCAAAATTGCACATATAATTTCATGATGACCTATCTCAATTTTGAAGGCCCTGGAGCACCAGGACAATGGAAACATCCACAAAGTGACCCCATTTTGGAAAGAAAACACCCCAACGTATAATCTATGAGGCATAATGAGTCTTTTGAACGGTTCATTTTTTTCCAGAAGTTTTCGGAAAACGTGGGAAAAAAATGAACACGCATTTTGTTTTACACAAAGTTGTCCATTTATATAATATTTCCAACACATAGCAAGTACATAGCAAAAATTACACATCAAAATACATTCTGCTACCCCACCTGAGTAGAACAATACCACATGTGTGAGACTGTTACACAGCCTGGCCATATACAGAGGCCCAACATCCAAATAGTACCTCCAGGCATTCTAGCAGCATAAAATTACACATATAATTTTCTGACTACTGATCACATTTTTGAAGGCCCTTCATATTTCTAACACATAGCAGGTACATACCAAATAACAAAAGATTACCTGTGGTTTTAGTAGTGCAGTGGTCCACAGAGGAGAGCATCGGTCCAGGCAGCAGGCAGGAATAGCCTGGCAGAGACACCGCACAGCCAAAGCACAGGTCCAGGCAGCAGGCAGAGATGTCCAGGCAGAAATACTGTCCATAGTCAGTAGAGGCAGCAGGCAGAGAAATGGTCAACACAGCCAAAGTATTGGTCCAGGCAGCAGAAAGAAACATAGTCCATAAAGTCCTGGGTCATTACAGGCAGCGATATGGTCAGCACAGCCAAAGTATTGGTCCAAGCAGCAGGAAGGACCATCAAGCTAAGAGCCAGGGGTACAGGGGTAGAGGCTTCTCCCACCCAAATCTCTTTGAAGCCTCTGGGCAACCAGACCCTGTTCTGGGTACACAGAAAACCAAAAACTGATTTTCTGTACTCAGAGCACTATTCTGGAGCCCCTCACATATGTGAGACCCCTGTGTGCTAAAGTAGAAGGGCAAAGATCAGTCCAAGTGGCAGGCAAAAACATGGTCGATTAACAGGCCGAGGTCGGTACACGTGGAAGTCAGAAACGTGGTTAAAACGGCAGGCAGAGGCATCGTCGGTAAACATGCTGAGGTTGGTGCACGTGGAAGTCAGAAAGGTGTTAAAGCGGCAGGCAAAGACATTGTCGGTAAACAGGCCAGGGTCAGTAGCAGGCAGGCACAGGTATTAGAAAGGGGGAAATGGCAGTCTGTTACTAATAAGGGGAACTAGTATCTGATAGATCGGTGATAATTTTTGAAGCAATCACCGATACACAGGCCAGGTTGGGAGGGACAATCGAGACAATGATAACTTGTATCTCTTCTAACTCCTCCTCTTGAATAGGGATGAGCTTCGAGTTCGAGTCGAACTCATGTTCGACTCGAACATTGCCTGTTCGCCCGTTCGCCGAACAGCGAACAAATTGGGGTGTTCACGGCAAATTCGAAAAATCTATGGGAGAAATCTAAAGTGCTAATTATAAAGGCTTATATGCAAGTTATTGTCCTAAAAAGTGTTTGTGGACCCGGGTCCTGCCCCAGGGGACATGTATCAATGCAAAAAGAAGTTTTAAAAACTGCCGTTTTTTCGGGAGCAGTGATTTTAATAATGCTTAAAATGAAAAAATAAAAGTGAAATATTCCTTTAAATTTCATACCTGGGGTGTGTGTATGATATGCATGTAAAGTGGCGCATGTTTCCCGTGCTTAGAACTGTCCCTGCAAAAAATGTCATTTTTGAAAGAAAAAAAGTATTTTAAAACTGACTCGCGGCTATTAATGAATTGTCGGCTCCCGGCAATACATACAAAAGTCATTGATAAAAAAAAAAAAAAAAAGCGTGGGGGTTCCCCAGAATTCAATTACCAGGCCCTTCAGGTCTGGAATGGATATTAAGGGGAACCCCGCCGCAAATGAAAAAAAAAATTGACGTGGGGTTCCCCCAAATATCCATTCCAGACCCTTCAGATCTGGCATGGATTTTAAGGGGAACTCCACCCCAAATTTTAAAAAAATGGCGTGGAGTCCCCCCAAAAATCCATACCAGACCCCTTATCAGAGCACGCAACCTGGCCGGCCGCAGGGGAAAAGGGGGGATGAGAGAGCGGCCCCCCCTCCCTCCTGAACCGTACCAGGCCACATGCCCTCAACATGGGGAGGATGTCCCCATGTTGATGGGGACAAGGGCCTCATCCCCACAACCCTTGCCCGGTGGTTGTGGGGGTCTGCGGGCGGGGGGCTTATCGGAATCTGGAAGAACCCTTTAACAAAGGGGACCCCCAGATCCCGGCCCCCCCATGTGAATTGGTAAGGGGTACATTGTACCCCTACCATTTCACGAAGAAAGCGTAAATTTTTTTTTAAAAAAAACACACAAACACCTTGAAAAAGTCCTTTATTTAAAATAATAAAAAAAAAAAAAAACATTCCAGCGGTGAAATCCAGTGTCCCGCGGCGATCCCGATGTCCAGCGCTGTCCTTCATTGGTTGTGCCTGAGCGGACCTGATGGGGAACTCCCTCTCAGTATTTTAAATGTATAGACCCGCCCCTTCTAAAGTTCCCCATCAGGTCCGCTCCCTCGGTATGTCGGACCCGCCTACGTCATTGGCTTGAGCGGGGAACTTCCTTCACTGTGTAATTTAAATTTACATAGTGAAGGAAGTTCCCCGCTCAAGCCAATGACGTAGGCGGGTCCGACATACCGAGGGGGCGGACCTGATGGGGAACTGCTCTCACTTTGGCAATACATGTATAGACCCGCCCCTTCTCATGTTCCGCATCTGGTCCGCTGAGCGGACCTGATGGGGAACTTTAGAAGGGGCGGGTCTATACATTTAAAATACTGAGAGGGAGTTCCCCATCAGGTCCGCTCAGGCACAACCAATAAAGGACAGCGCTGGACATCGGGATCGCCGCGGGACACTGGATTTCACCGCTGGAATGTTTTTTTTTTTTTTTTTTAAAAAGGACTTTTTCAAGGTGTTTGTGTGTTTTTTTTAAACATTTTTTTACGCTTTCTTCGTGAAATGGTAGGGGTACAATGTACCCCTTACCAATTCACATAGGGGGGGCAGGATCTGGGGGTCCCCTTTGTTAAAGGGGTCTTCCAGATTCCGATAAGCCCCCCGCCCGCAGACCCCCACAACCACCGGGCAAGGGTTGTGGGGATGAAGCCCTTGTCCCCATCAACATGGGGACATCCTCCCCATGTTGAGGGCATGTGGCTTGGTACGGTTCAGGAGGGAGGGGGGCCGCTCTCTCGTCCCCCCCTTTTCCCCTGCGGCCGGCCAGGTTGGGTGCTCGGATAAGGGGTCTGGTGTGGATTTTTAGGGGGACTCCACGCCATTTTTTTAAAATTTGGGGTGGAGTTCCCCTTAAAATCCATGCCAGATCTGAAGGGCCTGGAATGGATATTTGGGGGAACCCCACGTCAATTTTTTTTAAAATTTGCGGCGGGTTTCCCCTTAATATCCATTCCAGACCTGAAGGGCCTGGTAATTGAATTCTGGGGAACCCCCACGCTTTTTTTTTTTTTTTTTATCAATGACTTTTGTATGTATTGCCGGGAGCCGACAATTCATTAATAGCTGCGAGTCAGTTTTAAAAGACTTTTTTTCTTTCAAAAATGACATTTTTTGCAGGGACAGTTCTAAGCACGGGAAACATGCGCCACTTCACATGCATATCATACACACCCCCCAGGTACGAAATTTAAAGGAATATTTCACTTTTATTTTTTCATTTTAAGCATTATTAAAATCACTGCTCCCGAAAAAACTGCCGTTTTTAAAACTTTTTTTTGCATTGATACATGTCCCCTGGGGCAGGACCCGGGTCCCCAAACACTTTTTAGGACAATAACTTGCATATCAGCCTTTATAATTAACACTTTAGATTTCGAACGTTCGAGTCCATTGTATTTAATAGGGTTCTAAAGTTTACACGAACATTTTGTCTGTTTGCAGGTTCTGGTGCGAACCGAACAGGGGGGTGTTCGGCTCATCCCTGCTCTTGAACATACACAACATCTCTTTTGGCGTCTTCTTCCGGATTCTGCGGGGGGAATGCTATAGGGCAAATGTGGCTCATGCAGTCGACTCACACTATCGGAGCGAATGCTTCCTGGGGCGGGTCCTTGCTGGTAAATCAGGGCAGTGACAATGTCTTCCAAATATTTGAGGTAGGAGGTGGGTTGGTTTTCGGATGATTTTTGATAGTAGACAAATGAATTGAACAGGGCCATGCGAAAGAGATGAAATGCTACTTTTTTATACCAATAATTTGACTTTCGGGTTGATAAATAGGGTTGTAGCATCTGATCGTTTAAATCCATGTACATATTGTAGTCATGAACACATTCAGGCTTTACTACGGGGCCACGTCTTCTCTGAACCTCCACCAAGTTGTCATCGTGGATTGTAGACATCATATGAACATCCTTCTTGTCCCGCCACTTCATGACCAACACCTCCTCATTCCTCATGAATGCGGCTTCCCCCTTTTGTAGCTGTTTTGAAAGCAAATTCTGTGGGAACCCCTTCCTATTTTTTTGGAAGGTACCGCAGGCCAGGGTTTGTTCACGATACAGGTGACGGAAAAGGGGCAAGCTGCTGTAGTAATTATCTACATATATGTGGTATCCTTTTTTGAACAAGGGGTATGCAAGGTCCCAGACAATTTTACCACTGGTTCCTATATATGTGGGGCAATCACGGGGCTGGAGCTGGGAATCTTTGCCTTCGTAAATACAAAATTTGTGCACGTATCCAGTGGCTCGATCGCACAATTTGTTCAATTTTACCCCGTACCTGGCTCTTTTACTTGGGATGTACTGCTTGAACTGCAGCCGGCCAATAAAGTGGATAAGGGATTCGTCTACACAAATATTTTTGTCGGGGATAAACACTTCAGAAAACCGTTGGGAAAAATAATTTATTAGGGGGCAAAGCTTATATAATTTGTCATGGTTGGGGTGATCTCGGGGAGGGCACTGCGAATTGTCATTAAAATGAAGAAAGCGCATTATCATATCGTACCATGTCCTGGACATGACAGCAGAAAATATGGGCATGTGGTGGATGGGGCGGGTGGACCAGTAGGCATGCAGTTCGCTTTTCTTTGTAAGCCCCATATTAAAACTAAGGCCCAAAAACAATTTGAATTCCTCTAGTGTGAGACGTCGCCAATTAAACATATGGGCGTAGGACGAATTGGGGTTGGCAGCAATAAATTGCTCTGCGTAAAGATTTGTTTGGTCCACCATGTACTGCAACAAATCTTCGGGGAAAAACAAATAAAAATAGTCCAATTGGGAAAAATTTGACGTGTTGGGCTGCACACCCGGCTGTGCGATGAAAGGGGGGATTGTAGCGGATCCTGAGTTGGCAGGCAACCATAAGGGGTTTGCCAGGGCATCAGGAAGGTAGGACTGGGCCCGGATTCTTTGGGCTGGATGAGTAATTCCAGTACTGGTATTCGGCTCCTCTTCCTGGGGTCTGGCACTGCTGGTGGTAGGCAGGTCTTCTGATCTAGGTCCTGATCTCCTTACTCTTTTAGGAGGGGCGGTTTCCTCCGCTGACTCTGACTCCAATCCACTACCCTCCACTGGCTCGTATTCCGAACCAGAATCGGATAATGGGAGCTCCCCGTTGCTCTCATCATCCGACATGGCGAGGATGTTATATGCCTCCTCAGGTGTGTACATTCTTTGAGACATGGCGGTACTGGTGGTGCTACTGACAGCTCACTGATGGCGGGCCTGTGTGAGGGTAATGACAGGTTACTGATGACCTGTGTGATGGTACTTATGGCGGGACTGTGAGGCGGTAGTGATAGCGGTACCGATGGCGGTACTGATGGCTACCTGTGTGACAGATGGGCTGTGACAGATGGGCTGTCAGATCCAGATGGTACCAATGGCGGTACTGATGGCGGTACTGATGGCGGTACCGATGGCGGTACTGATGGCGGTACTGATGGCAGTACCGTTGGTGGCCTGTGTGACAGATGGGCTGTGACAGATGGGCTGTGACAGATGGGCTGTCAGATCCAGATGGTACCGATGGCGGTACTGATGGCGGTACTGATGGCGGTACCGATGGCGGTACTGATGGCGGTACTGATGGCAGTCCTGATGGTGGCCTGTGTGACAGATGGGCTGTGACAGATGGGCTGTCAGATCCAGATGGTACTGATGGCGGTACCGATGGCGGTACCGTTGGTGGCCTGTGTGACAGATGGGCTGATGACGGTACTGATGGTGGGCTGTGACAGGTCCAGGTGGGCTGTGACAGGCCCAGATCCTCCTCCACTACGGATTCCCCTAGTTGTACTGCCCTTAGTATGTATGGTGCATGCATATTCTTAGCCCGCAAGTGCATAACTTTACATTTATAAACATTAAACCTCATCTGCCACATAGTTGCCCAATTAGACAGTGCATTGAGGTTGGCTTGTAAATTGGAGACATCCTGTAAGGCTTCAGCCAGGAATGGTGGTTTGCGACAATGGCACCAACCTCCTCTCCGCCCTCCGACAGGGACACTTGACCCATGTGCCCTGTTTGGTTCACATCCTTAATTTGGTGGTGCAGCGGTTCTTGTGCAGGTACCCGGGCTTACAGGATCTCCTAAGGCAGACCAGGAAAGCCTGTGCATTTCCGACGGTCATATAATGCCAGTGCTCGGCTGGCTGAGCTCCAAAAGGAATACAACCTGCCCAAGAACTGCCGAATCTGTGACATGCCCACCAGATGGAACTCAACGTTGGCCATGCTGCAGTGGCTGCACACGCAACAGAGGGCCATCAATGAGTACCTGTGCGACTATGGCACCAGGACAAGGTCAGGGGTGCTTGGCTTTTTTTTGCCATGCCAGTGGCTCATTATGAAGAATGCATGCACTGTCATGTCACCATTTGAGGAGGCCACGAGGATGGTGAGCAGTGACAGTGCATGCATCAGTGATACTGTCCCCCTTGTGTACCTGTTGGAGCACACGCTGCGTGGAATAATGGACAGGGCACTTGAGGCAGAACAGAGGGAGGAAGAGGAGGACTTCCTTACCTCTCAAGGCCCCCTGTATCCAGACAGTGTTCCTGCGGGCCCGCCGATCACACAGGAAGAGGAGGAAGAGGAGGATTGTGTCAGCATGGAGGTGGAGCCTAGCACTCAGCATCAGCAGCAGTCTTCAAGGGATCATTTACAGTTCCCAGAAACCCATGGACTTGGACATGGCTGGGAGGAGGTGGCTGCGGATCATGTTGTCCTTAGTGACCCCGAGGACTCCGGACCGAATGCCTCAGCAAACCTACGCTGTATGGCCTCCCTGATCCTGCAAAGCCTGAGAAAGGACAATCAGATTTGTGTGATCAAGGAGAGGGATCAATACTGGCTGGCAACCCTCCTTGATCCACGTTGCAGGGGTAAGGTTGCGGAACTTATCCTGCCGTCGCAGAGGGAGCAGAGGATGAAACGTCTTCGGGAGGCCTTGCAGAAAGGTTTGTGGAACGCGTTTCCAGAGCCTGGGAGGTTACAATTTCCTGGTCCTGGACAACGTGTTGCTGAGGCTTCAGTCAGTCACAGAAGGAGCGGTGGAGAAGGTGGCCGTCTGACCGATGCGTTCAGACAATTTTTTAGTCCGCAGCCCCAAGGTATGATCGGTTCCAGCAACCATCGCCAGCGTTTAATTTACATGGTGCAGGAATACCTAGGGGCAAGATCAGACTTGGACATGTTTCCAACCGAAAATCCACTGGGTTACTGGGTCTTGAGGATGGATCACTGGCCAGAGCTCGCACAGTATACAATTGAGCTACTGGCCTGTCCTGCATCCAGCGTTCTTTCAGAACGCACATTCAGTGCTGCTGGTGGCTTTGTAACCGATCACAGAGTGCGCCTGTCCACCAACTCGGTTGATCCTCTCACTTTCATAAGAATGAATCAGTCTTGGATCACCAGCTACCAAGCTCCTGATGCTAATGTAACCGATAATGTTTTTTATGAATGAGATCCCTTCAAGACTGCCTATGCTGATGCTGATTGCTAAGTGACTATCCTGTTATGCTGAGTGACTATCCTATTCCCCCTCAATGTTCTTGTTGATATTTTTGGTTCTGGGCACCAGCACCAGTGCCTAAAGCCCAATTTTTCTGCCCCTGTTTAACAGGGGCGTGTATGATTAAATTTTTTGCTGTAATATTTTGCAGCAGGGCTCATTCCTGCGCTCAACTAGCGTATATGTGAGGGGTTGCAGTGTTGTGGCACCAGCACCAGTGCCTAAGGCCCAATTTTTCTGCCCCTGTTTAACAGGGGCGTGTATAATTAAAAAATTTGCTGTAATATTTTGCAGCAGGGCTCATTCCTGCGCTCAAATAGAGTATCTGTGAGGGGTTGCAGTGTTGTGGCACCAGTGCCTAAGGCCCAATTTTTCTGCCCCTGTTTAACAGTGGCGTGTATAATTTAAATTTTTGCTGTAATGTTTCGCAGGGCCCGCCAAGAGTAACTGTGAGGGCTTACAGTGTTCTGGCACCACCACCATCAAAGGTCCAATTTTTCTGCCCCTGTTCATCAGGGGCATGTAATTACAATTCTTGATATAATATTTCACAGCAGGGCCCGTTCCAGCGCCCACCAAGGGTAAATGTGATGGCTTACAGTGTTGTGGCACCACCACCACCACTACGTGGCTGGGAGGAGGTGGCGGCGGATCATGTTGTCCTTACTGACCCAGAGGACTCTGGATCGAATGCCTCAGCAAACCTACGCTGCATGGCCTCCCTGATCCTGCAAAGCCTGCGAAAGGACCCTCGGATTGGTGGTATTAAGGAGAGGGATCATTACTGGCTGGCAACCCTCCTTGATCTATGTTACAAGGGTAAGGTTGTGGAACTTATCCAGCCCTCGCAGAGGATGAAATATCTTCGGGAGGCCTTGCAGAATGGTTTGTGCAATGCGTTTCCAGAGCCTGGGAGGTTACAAATTCCTGGTCAACGTGCTGAGGCTTCGGTCAGTCACAGAAGGAGTGGTGGAGCAGGTGGCCGTCTGACAGATGCATTCAGACAATTTTTTAGTCCACAGCCCCAAGATCTGATCGGTTCCAGCAACCATCGCCAGCGTCTGATTTACATGGTTCAGGAATACCTAGGGGCAAAATCAGACTTGGAGACCTTTCCAACCGAAAATCCTCTGGGTTACTGGGTCTTGAGGATGGATCACTGGCCAGAGCTTGCACAGTATGCAATTGAGCTACTAGCCTGTCCTGCATCCAGCGTTCTTTCGGAATGCACATTCAGTGCTGCTGGAGGCTTTGTAACCGATCACAGAGTGCGCCTGTCCACCGACTCGGTTGTTCGGCTCACCTTCATAAAAATGAATCAGTCTTGGATCACCAGCTACCAAGCACCTGATGCTGATGTAACCGAATAATTTTTTTATGAATGTGAGATCCCTTCAAGACTGCCTATGCTGATGCTGAGTGACTATCCTGTTATGCTGAGTGACTATCCTATTCCTCCTTAATGTTCATGTTGATAGCTTCTAAGAACATTTTTGGTTCTGGGCACCACCACCAGTGGCTAAGGCCCAATTTTTCTGCCCCTGTTCAACAGGGGCATGTAATTACAATTTTTGATGTAATATTTTGCAGCAGGGCTTGTTCCTGCGCTCAACTAGAGAATCTGTGAGGGGTTGCAGTGTTGTGGCACCAGTGCCTAAGGCCCAATTTTTCTGTCCCTGTTTAACAGGGGCATGTAATTACAATTTTTGATCTAATTTTTTTACAGCAGGGCCCGTTCCAGTGCCCAACAAGAGTAACTGTGAGGGCTTACAGTGTTCTGGTACCACCAACACCTGAGGCCCAAATTTCTGCAGAGTATATAGGGCAGGTCCCTACTTTCAAACATCCAACTTACAAACGACTCCTACTTACAAACGGAGGGAGACAACAGGAAGTGAGAGGAAATCTACCCCTAGGAAGGGAAGTTCTCTCTTGTAAGAGTTAATACAGTAGGTGCCGCCGATATTGTGTCAATATCGCCGCTTCCAGCGGCGATATTGACACCCTATGAGCTCCGTCGCGAGAGCCAGCGCCGAGCTGTCTCGTCATCGGGAAAGGAAAAAATGTTCCTTTCACGATGAGCGACACGCATTGCCGATAGGCGGGGATCCGACGCGGATTCCCGCCAATACCAGGCACTGCGTTTGGTATGAATCCTGAGCGGGAACTCCACGCCAATTTTTAAAGAAAAAACCGGCGTGGGTTCCCCCTCCATTGGCATACCAGGCCCTTGGGTCTGGTCTGGATTTAAAGGGGAACCCTACGCCGAAAAAACGGCGTGGGGGTCCCCCTCAAGATCCAAACCAGACCCTTATCCGAGCATGCAACCTGGCAGGCCGCAGGGGAAGAGGGGGGGACGAGAGCGGCCCCCCCTCCCTCCTGAACCGTACCAGGCCACATGCCCTCAACATGGGGGTTTGGTGCTCTGGGGCAGGGGGGCGACCTGCGGCCCCCCCACCCCAGAGCACCCTGCCCCCATGTTGATGAGGACAGGGCCTCTTCCCGACAACCCTGGCCATTGGTTGTTGGGGTCTGCGGGCGGGAGGCTTATCGGAATCCGGGAGCCCCCTTTAATAAGGGGGCCCCCAGATACCAGCCCCCCCACCCTATGTGAATGAGTATGGGGTACATCGTACCCCTACCCATTCACCTGGTGGAAAATAAATGGAAATAAAAACACAACACAGTTTTTAAAAGTATTTTATTGCACCGCTCCGGAGGTCTTCTTCCGACTTCGGGGGTCTCCGGTGACGTCGCCGCGTTCTCCGGTTCTTTCTTCTGCCGGGCCTCCGCTAACTTCTTTTTAGCTCTTTTGCTAACGGAGGCCCGGTCTTCTCCGTCGTCTTCTTCTTCTTTTCCCGCTCTCCGGTTCTTCTCCCGCTCTCCGGTGTCGTCGCCGCGTTCTCCGGATCTTTCTTCCGCCGGGCCTCCGCTAACTTCTTTTTAGCTCTTTTGCTAGCAGAGGCCCGGTCTTCTCCATCGTCGCCGTCGGCGTCTTCTTCCCTCTTCTCTTCCTCGATGTTGACTCGTCGCTTCCTCTCGCAGTAATGGTAAATCTTCGGTCCGCAGAGATTAATCTATTCTTCACATGACGTCACAGTCACATGCTCCGGGGCACATGTGCCCTGGAGCATGTGACTGTGACGTCATGTGCACATGTGCCCTGGAGATTAATCTCTGGAGATTAATCTCTGCGGACCGAAGATTTACCATTACTGCGAGAGGAAGCGACGAGTCAACATCGAGGAAGAGAAGAGGGAAGAAGACACCGGCGACGACGGAGAAGACTGGGCCTCTGCTAGCAAAAGAGCTAAAAAGAAGTTAGCGGAGGCCCGGCGGAAGAAAGAACCGGAGAACGCGGTGACGACACCGGAGAGCGGGAGAAGAAGAAGGTGACGGAGAAGACCGGGCCTCCGTTAGCAAAAGAGCTAAAAAGAAGTTAGCGGAGGCCCGGCAGAAGAAAGAACCGGAGAACGCGGCGACGACACCGGAGACCCCCGAAGTCGGAAGAAGACCTCCGGAGCGGTGCAATAAAATACTTTTAAAAACTGTGTTGTGTTTTTATTTCCATTTATTTTCCACCAGGTGAATGGGTAGGGGTATGATGTACCCCATACTCATTCACATAGGGTGGGGGGGCCGGTATCTGGGGGCCCCCTTATTAAAGGGGGCTCCCGGATTCCGATAAGCCCCCCGCCTGCAGACCCCGACAACCAACGGCCAGGGTTGTCGGGAAGAGGCCCTGTCCTCATCAACATGGGGGCAGGGTGCTCTGGGGTGGGGGGGCCGCAGGTCGCCCCCCTGCCCCAGAGTACCAAACCCCCCATGTTGAGGGCATGTGGCCTGGTACGGTTCAGGAGGGAGGGGGGGCCGCTCTCGTCCCCCCCTCTTCCCCTGCGGCCTGCCAGGTTGCGTGCTCGGATAAGGGTCTGGTTTCGATCTTGAGGGGACCCCCACGCCGGTTTTTCGGCGTAGGGTTCCCCTTTAAATCCAGACCAGACCCAAGGGCCTGGTATGCCCCTGGAGGGGTAACCCACGCCGGTTTTTTCTTTAAAAATTGGTGTGGAGTTCCCGCTCAGGATTCATACCAAACACAGTGCCTGGTATTGGCGGGAATCCGCGTCGGATCCCCGCTCAATACAGTGTCGCGTCTCCTCGCCATTGCAGCGAGCGCGACACGTGTCGCCACCCTGCTGCCGACATCTCGGCACTCCTGTCGCAGAGAATCTCGGCGATGGGAGCGCGATAGAAACACAATATCGGCGGCACCTACTGTATGTCTCCTCCAAAAAGGTGTCTCCTCCACTGATGCTTTATCACCAATCCTTGTTTCCCTATAAACCCCAAATTTTTCAAATCCAATTGTCATTAGGACAATTTTTTAGTCCGCAGCCCCAAGGTATGATCGGTTCCAGCAACCATCGCCAGCGTTTAATTTACATGGTGCAGGAATACCTAGGGGCAAGATCAGACTTGGACACGTTTCCAACCGAAAATCCACTGGGTTACTGGGTCTTGAGGATGGATCACTGGCCAGAGCTCGCACAGTATGCAATTGAGCTACTGGCCTGTCCTGCATCCTGCACAGACAGCAAAACAAATGTTACAGGGGTGATAATCCTTCCCTATGTTTTCCAAAAAGCTTAAAAATAGATTTTTTGGCTGGAGCTACACTTACAAAATGTACCGGTTCCAAATTACAAACGGATGCAACTTAAGAACAAACCTACAGTCCCTGTCTTTCTTGGGACCGCCTGTATACTACTGTTCAGAGTATATAGGGCCTGGGGGCCCATGCCTTTTCTTTTTTTAATTTGGGTGTGGGGTTCCCCTTAATATCCATACAAGACCCAAAGGGCCTGTTATTGGGTTGGGGGGTTACCCATGCCGTTTTTCTCAATAATTTTCATCCATATTGCCGGGCCCCGATATTACATTACAGCCGCAAGCAGTTTTAAATGACTTTTATTCCTTTAGAAATGTAATTTTGTGCAGGGACTGTTTTAAACAGGGGAAACACGCGCCACTTTACAGGCATACTATAGACACCCCCCAGGTATATATAAATATATATCCCCTAAGATCCATATTTTGAAAACTTAGACTACAAATCCCTTATGTCTAAGAAGAACTTTTAACAGAAAAAAGTTTTTCTACTAAATGCAGTACATTTTGGGTCAAATCTGCTGTACAGAGTGTCTGAGATATACACATGTAACATCAGCAAATAGTTTTAGTATTTCTAGATGAAATATTAAAAATAGATTTTCTGTTTTTTTTATCTTTGCTCAAGTGATATCAGGAATAATTTTGTTCTCTTGCAGCCACTGAGCCAATAAATTATAGAAAGGTATCATGACTTGTTCTTATGCAAAAGGTGAGAAATTAATGATTAGATGTTATCTTTGCTTCTTCTCTGATGATTTACAGTTTGAATGTAAACCAACTATAAAGTGAATAGTCCTACAGACATTGTAGATCAGTTTGCAAACGTCTGTGTTGCCTTGAAAGTCACAGGCAAAAGAAAACTGTTGAAAAAGTTGTTAGAGCAAACATTTCAGACATTATTGTATTTGAAGCTATGAATTTGAAGCTGCCAACCTAATGCTGATTTTTCAGTTTTAGGTGAATGCTGTTGATCTGAATCATCCATAGGATTCAAGGAGAATTTGGCATCTTTTCCCTTAGAGTAAATTACATTTGTAATGGGGGGAAGGAAGTTCCCATTTAAGGTTTTCCTTTTGGTTTAGGCCAACTCTCCCCGCTCACATGCTAGGTCGAAAAGGAAAGGAAGTGTTTGGAGAAACTTAAGTGCAGTGGAGTGTTTACATTGCAAGAAATTGCCTTGTTTGCAAGCCATCATACCACCATGCAAGCCTTTTTTATGGGAGAAAAAATTGTCAAAAAGACAAATTGATCCTACCTGAAATTCCATCATTCTGTATAGTGCTGAGATATGTGTAAGAGCACCCTTCCGTATTAAGAGTAAGCACCCTTCCGGAGTCTATTGTTAGCAAGGGCTGGTGTCCCGTGACAATCAGTGGACAAGATAGAGTGCTGAGGATTTTACTCCTGGCCTGGTCTTACTAGGATGAACAAGGGACTGTACTTTGGACACTATGTGCACCACTAAGTCTCTATAGTGAGTGGAGGAACCATGTGAAAGATCCTTTGGCATGTGCCAGGTTGTTCTGAGGGACGGTAGCATTCTCCCCTGAAACTGTTACCTGATCCTGTGGCTGTTGGACCTATGAAAGTGAGTTAAGTAGAGAAGTGGTGGTGCTACCAGCCTTTGGGTCACCCACAAGCAGGCATACCCCAAGGCCATTAAGATAGCAGTGTATTTCTCAGCTATGATGGAAACCCAGCCTTAACCTCTTGTTACAATTGATACAGTAGACCCCTGGTACAGGAAGGGGCTAAACAACTGGAAGCGCTACATATGTAATTTTTCTTAATATATATGATCAGTGATGGTGAGGCCATCCTTGCTTAGGAATAGGGAAGAGTGTTGTAGGTTGTTGCTTATTTCTGAAAACCTTTTATCATCAGGAACTTTGCTCTTCTCAAGGATTCACCATGAGTCCATGGTAGCGGAGGACCTAAAAAATCATCTTTACTTAAAAGTATGGATGAAGCTTGGAGTCACTTCTGCCATGGGTTTGATACAAATCTTGCGGATTTGAGATTTATAAACCCAGCAAATTTATGTGCAGATTCCCCCATAAGAATATATTAAAGTGCAACTAAACCCCTCAATTTAACGGCTTACCAAAACCATTACATACAAGGCCAGTGGCGGTGCATCCATAGAGGGCGCCGGAGCGCCGCCCCCTCTCGCTCCCGCACCGCCACTGAAAGACAATACACAGATTCATGCATTGCATGAATCTGTGTATTGTCACCGCTGCCGCGCTTGCCCACTATTCATATGGCCGGCCTCCTGGTGAGCGCCGGCCATATGAATTAGAGCGGTGGCCGGCGGTGGGTGTGTTCTGGAAGTGTCTATCAGAGCCAGCGGCTCTGATAGGCTTTCCAAATACAGCTCTCAGGCTGTAATCGGCTTCCAAAAACTCCTCCCAGTTACGCACGGGGGTGCGTTCCTTGGAGAAGACTGTGGAGGTTTCAGCCAATCAGGTTCACCGGATCTGGTTACCGGTAACCTGATTGGCTGAAGCGACATCGAGGGCGGGAGAACACATCGAGGACGGCGCGGACCGAGGAAGGTAAGTGCAGGGCTGGGGGGGAACAGGCTGCATTTGGGGGGAACTGGCTGTATATGGGGGACAAACTGGCTGCATTTGGGGGGAACTGGCTGTATATGGGGGACAAACTGGCTGCATTTGGGGGGAACTGGCTGTATATGGGGGACAAACTGGCTGAATATGGGGGACAAACTGGCTGTATATGGGGGTACACTGGCTGTATATGGGGGCACACTGTATGTATATGGGGGCACACTGGCTATATATATGGGGGCACACTGGCTGTATATGGGGGCACACTGGCTGTATATGGGGGCACACTGGCTGTATATGGGGGCACACTGGCTATATATGGGGACAAACTGGCTATATATGGGGACAAACTGGTTGTATATGGGGGGCACACTGGCTGTATATGGGGGGCACACTGGCTGTATATGGGGGGCACACTGGCTGTATATATGGGGGCACACTGGTTATATATATATGGGGGCACACTGGCTGTATATGGGGACAAACTGGCTGTATATGGAAACAAACTGGCTGTATTTGAGGGGGCAAACTGGTGGCGTTTGGGCACAGTGGCTGCGTTTAATGGGCACAGTGGCGGCAATTGATTTTTTTTTTTTCAGTTTGTTTGCGCCCCCCCAAAAATTTTGAGCACCAGCCGCCACTGTACAAGGCATGTAGTGAATAAGAACTGTCATAGTTGGTTGTGCTCCAGACTGACCTTTCAAGCCATCAAATGGCTGGTGTCATAACTGATCACATGTGCAGCATTTTGGTAACTGCAGATCAAGCATAGACTAGTGTAGCGGGTATGTACTTTCCCGAGTGTAATTCAAACTGGCAGAGACACCAGTGATGTGCAGTTCCTTGCGGTCCAGCGGGTGGCGCTGTTGCCTCGGGCTGGGGTTGAACCATTGCTGTGTGCTGTGCCTCCTTTTTGTCCTCCCTCGGCAGCGGTATGGTGGGGCGCGGAACCCGCCGTGCTTGCTGGGAGAGGGTATAAAGGGGCCGGCCATCTTTGTCACGGGGTTCGAGTCCCAGGCACCTTCAGCCTGAGGGCGGTGGTTCGTGTCGGTCCTCTAGGCGGCCTAGGCCTAGAAGACGTCCGGAGGTCGTGTTCCATCCCAGGCACCTTTAGCCTGGGGTGAGGTACTCGGATGGAGGTCTGGAGCTCAGTGCCCAACACTGAGTTCCGCGAGGGAAGGAGGTCCTAGGGAACCCAGGGATTGGGTACCCGAATCCAGAAGGCGTAATGGACCGGGGGGAGCTACTCACTTGAAGACCGGGTGCAGCAGATTGCCAGTGACAGGTGAGCCTCCCATCGGAGACCGCCTGGAAGGAAAATCCCCCCTCGCTAGGAGATCTCAGCCCACTTTCAGGGAGGAAAGTGAAGAGTTCATTGTGTCTGGGCCTACTCGCATCCACACCTCCTTGTTTGTTCTGTTCTCTAAGGGAGTCTAACTGATTATGCTGTTCACTCGAGAAGAATAAAGGAGTGTTGGACTTTAATGGTGTGGGGCTCTTTTCTGGTGGACATTGTTCAAGGTAACTCCAGGTACACAACACTGACCCGAAGGTAGAAAAGGAACTTTGCTTACACCGCACGGACACATGTGGTGAAGGCTTGGCGTGGTGACCCCGCTCTCTCCCCTCTAAGGTACCCCTAGACAAGAGAAAGATGAGCTGATGCAAAGAGGGGAGTGAGGAGGCCGCTACACTAAGATGAACGCTTCCTTGGCTGCAAAGGATAGAAGGGTTTAATTCTGCTTTAAAATTTGAATGCACTGCATGGCCTTTGAACTACAGCAAATAGGCTTAGAAAGCCTGTAAAAAGGGATGGGGACACACATCAGTCATAATATCAGTGAATTGGAAGCTGTTGAGGGGAAAGCATGGGTAAAGCCTACAAACTGCATAGGGATAGATTGGGATCAGTTTGGAAACTGTACTTTTATTCTGATTAGTAGCTCTTTGAGCAATCAACCTCCGTTGCCTTTTTTTTTCGTTCTTACTATTGGGATCCTTTGTGTCTTTTATTTCGTGCTTGATTTGAGATCAATGGCCATTTTTGGCTGCTGCCCCTTTCATTAAAAACATTTTTTTCGATTTGCTAAATTATTATTATTATTATACAGGATTTATATAGCGCCAACAGTTTGCGCAGCACTTTACAACATGGGGGCAGACAGTACACTTACAATACAAAATCAATACAGGAGGGATCAGAGGGCCCTGCTCGTTAGAGCTTACAATTTAGAAGGGAGGGTCAAGTGAAACCAAAGGTAATAACTATGGGGGATGAGCTGATGGAGAAAATGAAAATACAGTTGTTAGGTGTGGGTAGGATAGGCTTCTCGGAAGAGAAGGGGTTTCAGGGATCGTCTTAAAGCTAATAGAGTAGGAGATAATCGGACAGATTGGGGTAAGGCATTCCATAGGATTATAGAGGCTCTGGGAAAGTTCTGGAGGCGCGCATGGGAGGAGGTGATGAGGGAGCTAGAGAGCAAGCTTCCCTTACAAAGTAGGCTTTTGTTTCATGGGAAGGTTTTTTGAAATTTTCATTATTTTGGGGGTATGTTTTTTCACTTTATGTTGGTAGGATCTTTTTTAGGTTAGACTGTGTTTTTTTTTTCCTGCAAGGTATACCTTTAAGAAAATGGGGGGGGGGGGTGTCTTTTAAAAAAAACAAAAACAAACATGTCATACTTACCTCCACTGTGCAGTTCGTTTTGCACAGAGTGGCCCCGATCCTCGTCTTCTGGGGTCCCTCGGCAGCTGTCTCAGCTCCTCCCCGCAAGAGCTAACCCCCCTCTGGGAAGCGCTCTCCCAAGGGGGTTAGCTTGCGGGCGCGCTCCCGTGTGATACACTCAGCGGCCATAGCCGCTGAGTGTATCACTCGGCCCCGCCCCCCCGGCACGCCACGTCATTGATTTGATTGACAACATCAGGAGCCAATGGCTGCGCTGCTATCAATCATATCAATCATCCAATGAAGAGCCCACAGGAGCTGGGGGAAAGCAATGCGGGATCGTGCCCACGGAGATTCAGGGCTCAGGTAAGTAAAACGGGGGCTCAGGAGGGGCTGGAGACAGCAAGGTGCTTTTTCACCTTAATGCATAGGATGCATTAAGGTGAAAAAAACACAAAGCTTTACAACTCCTTTTAAGAGACAAGTAAAAAGAATCCACCAAGCTCCAGAGACCTCTCTATCCAGCAGCCATGTATAAGCCTAATGCCCCATACACACGATCGTTTTTCATGCCATTAAAAATGCCATTTTTAAAAATGGCCATTAAAACTGATCGTGTGTATGCTCCAGAGCATTTTTAACGATGTGAAAAATGGGCATTAAAAATTTCGAACATGCTCTCTTTTTTCACGTCGTTTTTCATGTCGTTTTTTTTAACGACGTGAAAACGATAGTGTGTATGCTTTAACGACGTGAAAAAAACGCGCATGCTCAGAATCAAGTATGAGATGGGAGCGCTCGTTCTGGTAAAACTAGCGTTCGTAATGGAGATAGCACATTCGTCACGCTGTAACGGACTGAAAAGCACGAGGCTGAAAAGCGCGAATCGTCGCTCAACAAACTTTACTAACGTGAAGGGTGGCGTCATTAGAATGGAACTTCCCCTTTATAGTGCCGTCATACGTGTTGTACGTCACTGCGCTTTGCTTGAACATTTTTTAAAATGATGGTGTGTACGCAAGACAGGCTTGAGAGGAAACAAGAAAAAAAATGACGAGAAAAACTTCAGTTTTAAAAATGGCATGAAAAACGATTGTGTGTATGGGGCATAAGCAGCTATGAAAAAGTACTGGAGCAATCCACCCTAGCCCAGATAGGGCGTCCAACAATCCAGTGAAGCACCTGAAAAGTGTAAGGACAATCTTGACAACCCTGAATTCGATTTCTAGTGCATAACAAAGGCCATCTAGCCTATCAGCCAGAGCCCGTCCAGATATTCTGATACTCCGTGGTGGTCTGGAAATGCATTCAGCAAGCCCAACCATTCGAGAATTTTATGAAGGGTAGGTATCTCTAGCTACATGGATCATTTTGTTCTCAATTACTTTTTACGTTAATAATGTAAAAAGAGTGCAGCGCTAAACAATAAAGTACATTTGTGCGAATACAGACAAATATCAAAATATACGAATGTGCAGATAATCAACAGTATATAAACAATAATAACTGTGAATAAAGTTTGAAGACACATATGCTAAATTACATCACATGTGAATAAAGTGCAATTGTGCAAACAAAAAGTTCATATAAAGCTGGATTCCATCAAAGAAAGTCTCATGGAAGAAGAGAGTGTTTGGAAATGACGATCATACACCTGAAGGCGTGACACCCATCACCATAACAAAAATGGAAGCTTACCGGAAAGCCAGTGACCCTTCTTACTCAGAGAGGTCACACAGCGATTGGTTGGATCTCTGATCCACTGAGAAAGAAGTCCGGAAGTTCCTTTCCTATGGCCGTGAATGGTATCCACCGGGAAGTTCACAGCAACTCAGGATGCAAGATGCAGTATAGGAAGCCTCAATATCAGAATGTTTAAGAAACAAAAAGACTCCACATAGTGTGATACTGTCCCAACATCCAGTTTATAAGGCAGTACACTTACATAAAAGTCCAAGATATGATCATTTTACAATCAACAGATCAAACAGATAAAATCCTTGTGAGTTTAAAGCAGCGATCGCGCAAGTGCAGCAGCATGTGTATGTAGCTATCCCGATGATCGTTTCATCATAAATTACATCATCATTAAGACAAAGTAGGATGGACTTTCAAACTTGCATGGGACATAAACATTTAAAAATGGTGGTGGGTATTACAAACACACTTACAATATGAAGGGGTGATTTGTTTCTCCAAACCACAATAAGGATCTAACACAATTTTTAAGGATGAATCAAGTGGTTATTCCAAGGTCAATAAAGAAGGGAGGAATGGTATCTCTTCTGCATTTAACTGACACATTTTGGCACTGAAGCCTCGTACACACGGCCGAGTTTCTCGTCCAAAACCGGCAAGAAAAGTGCCGCGTGAGCTTTTTTGTCGAGAAAACCGTTCGTGTGTATGGTTTTACGACGAGAAAATTGCAGTGAATCTCAACGAGAAAATGGAGAACCTGCTCTCTATTTTCTCGTCAGGATTCCAGATTTCCTCGTCGTGTTTCTCGTCGGCCTGTTTTGTGACGAGAAAATGGTTCGTGTGTATGCTTTTACGACTCTTCCAAAAGCGCGCATGCTCACAAGCAACTATGAGCCTGGAGCGCATTGTCTGGTAAAACAAGCCTTCGTAATGGAGATAGCACATTCGTCACGCTCCAAATTTTTGCATCGTTTAAATGTTGGGCATTGAAATCTTCGTTAGAATGTTACATTAATCCAAACAAATGAACTTCTTTTGCTGCTGATATTCACACAGAGTTATGACTATCTTTTTGTAACCTTTTTCATGCTGCTCTTAAGAAGATTTATGTGTATTATATCGTGCAAGTTTTTAGGAATATTTAAAACTTTGATATTTTTCAAACTGATGTTAATTGTAATTTCGCAATGTTTTGGTAGTGATCTCCCATTGAATCTTTTAATATATATTATTTAAATTTTACACCCTTTTTTGGGAAATACAATTTCGTTATTTTTTTGGGGGGTTGGTATCTGTCCCTTTTTTTGTCAGTCAAATGTATCTGCTTACTCCAAAGCTAGATTTTACATTTTTACAAATACACATAGTCAAGTATGAACTTAAAGAAAAATAACATTTATTCATGTTTGAACTAAAATAAAGAGAAGGCAGCGCTGGAGAAGCTGCTGCCATTTGTGCATCCCAGGGACCCCAGAGCACACAGCAACCCTGTGTGGACACTAAAATTGGGAGCTTGAGAAGGCCAACATTTCTGAACACAATCTGATGCTGGCCTCCCAGAGGTCAGGAACAGCAGCAGGTGATATATATGTCCCAAGTGTGTGGTACTACAACAGGCTGCCTTCTGTCCGACCACAATGAAGCAAGGCCATCACTTCCTCGTCTTCCTGGCAACCTTCCCTGCAACCTTTCCTGAAGCCTTCCCTGCAGCCTTCCTTCTTCGTTTGGCTGGAGGCTGGGCCACTGGAGGGGTACTCCTGTCAGGAGGAGGAGGAGGTGGAGGAGAAGGGGGTGGCGCAGAAGAACAAGGTGGAGGTGGAGGAGAAGGGGGTGGGGCGGAAGAACAAGGTGGAGGTGGAGGAGAAGGGGGTGGGGCGGAAGAACAAGGTGGAGGTGGAGGAGAAGGGGGTGGGGCGGAAGAAGAATGTGGAGGTGGAGGAGGAGGTTGAGGTTGGGACAGTTGTGCCACCTCACAAATGGCGGTATTGGGGGTAATTTTTTCCATCACCCCCTTGTTGAGCAAGGTGATGAGCAGGGGCTCGCATAGGAGGCGTTGCTCCATGCTCATCACCTTGAACTTTGCCTCCACTAGGCCGGCAATGGCCTCTTCAGGGGATGTGGGCTCTTTGAGGGTGGCATGGGCCTCTTTAATAAGGGCCATTGCTGCCTCACTGGTGGTCCTGTCCCTCCTGCCTCTTTTGGGAAGCCGGATGGGAGGCACCTGGGATCTGGTGCTTCTCCTTTGCCCTGCCACCTCCTGGCTGCCACTGGGCCCTGCCACCTCCTGGCTGCCACTGGGCCCTGCCACCTCCTGGCTGCCACTGGGCCCTGCCACCTCCTGGCTGCCACTGGGCCCTTCCTCCTCCTGCCTGACAGTTTCCAGACCCTCCTCCTGGCTGATTTCATCCTGTGTATGAAAAAGGGACATAGTTTAATATGTTGGTTTAATCTTTGCATCAAACTTTATAAACATGATTGAAGCAATTAGAATGTAAATCCAGAAATCATTTTTTCTAATTTACACCTACATCAGATTGACTATTTAGCTCCCAATTAAGTGCAGACTAATGTCTCGAGATCTTGATTTCACTTGTGGAACCCAAAATTTTGTATGTTTCTCATCTTGACATATTTGTCAAACATTAATTTTATCCCAATGCAATTTCATTTAATACTATACCTGGCTCCAGATGGCCAAATCAGGATCATCCAGGATGGCTGCCTCCTCTTGCTCCAGAGAAGGCTCAGGTTGGCTGCAGGGAAGTCTGGGGGGAAGAGTGGAGAGTGATGGCCTTGCCTCAATGTGGTCATCCAGGAAGGACATCCTGCTGTAGTACCACAAAATCGGGACATACACATCACCTGCTGCTGCTCCTGACCTCTGAGAAGCCAGGACCTTAGAGCGTTCAGTCCTGTAGGTGCCTCTCAAGCTCCCAATTTTAGTGTCCACTTGTTTTGCTGTGGCTGTGGGCACCTTGGTCTGCACAAATGGGAGCAGCTTCTCCAGCGCTGCTTTTCTCACCCCTCTTTTTTTATGGATGGGGTTTTTCGTCTCCCACAGAGCGGGCAGCTCCCTTACCCGGTCAATAAATTCCGCCAGGAACTCTTTGTCGCTAATAAAGACATTCATATTGTATCTGCAATTTTCAGAAATAATATATAACTAATGTGAGGCAAACAGTCTAACCTCCTTAACATCGTAGTCACCATATATATCCTACAACATTCTCAAAACAGTATAGGCCAACAATTTGTCCAAGTCACAAAATCACATACCTTCGTTCGCACGTCCGTCACTTGAATTTCTCTCTCCGCACACCGAACGTACTATAGTCACATGTGTGTTTGCTATATACACACCACGCATGCGTCAAAATTCGAACACGTCGCTCCGCACACGTCGCCCGCCCATGACGTTCTAACTAACATCTTTTCCCCGCCCCTTCTCTTTCGGCGCGCAGACAGATATGGCGGAGTTACAGCAGGTGTCTGATAATTCCACAACTAACGAGGAGGAGACAAGCCCGGAGACCGAGGAAACGTCACGATCAAGGAGGAGATTCAAGGCATCGAATATGTCTTTTGCGGAGATGGCGGAGATGGTGGACATCTTGCTCAAGTCTGATTATGACGCAAAGCATGGGCCGTATAGCAAACCAAATAGAAGGAAGGCCAAAATCCTCACTAAAGTCGTGAAGAGTCTGAAGACGAATTTCGGGGTGAAACGCTCAAATGAGCAGCTCAGAAAGAGGTGGTCAGACCTCAAACTGAGGGAGCCAGAGCAGTTAAGGAAGGAGCATTAAGAGAATGCTCGCAAAAAGTAAGTAAAATGTACACTTTTATGCTATTAATCCTTTTCTAAACTGACATGTTGCTGTTTTTTTTTTTTTTTTCTTATTGGACTCCCTTCCAAAATGTTATATTTTGAACTTGGTTGGGCACAGTAATCGTTCGTTACGTTACAGACACTTCGTTCGGCCACTATCCGCTGTTTTGGCTTATTTTACAGCCACAAAAGTAATTAGACATCTGCCATTTTTTGGGAAATTTGGGGCACAAAGTTTTAGGCTAGATGATGTGTTTGTAAAGAGAATGAAATGCAAACTTTTGTCAGTGTAAAGGAGAGGACACTCAGCAGCTGCTTCCACACCTGTACTTTGGAGCACTATAGTGTGGGCCACCAGACCCGCCTTTTTTGGGTGTCCCACACAGGTGCTTCAGAGAATTTTTGTGTTGCCTACATGTCTAAAAAATGACAGACAAAGGTGAATACTAAGCATATTCTTGGTCAGAAATAATGCATTCATCTTTAACTTCCGCCCAAACACACACTTGTACCCCACTTCCAAGCAATTTAGCCTGTTTTTTTGTTTAACATAGAGAATTTCTGTGTGATAACTCTACCTTTTGTTTGATTCTCATAGGGGAGAGAAGACTGGGAGAGTACACTCCAGGGAGCACAAGAACCCCACAGCTTCACAACAACCCCAAACTCCCAAAGACCCACAAATGAAGGATGTAGAGGAAGTTGAGGTGGAGGAAGGAGAAGTGCAGGAAGGAGAGGTGGATGACGTTGTGGAACTGGTCACCACAACAGGTCAGTATCTGTCACCACAGCTTCAGGTAAGAGAGGTAGGCCTGCAGAGTTATAATACCTTTTTATTTTGTTTTTAGGGGATGTGAATGTTGGGGTGAAGGATAGTACAGGTTTCTCTGCTGACAGTGCACTCCGCCTCATCCAGCAAGTGATGGAATGTAGCACGGAACTGGACAAAATTAAAAAAAGAATTCATGTGATGGATCAAACATTTAAAGACATTCTCGATGTTTTGGGGAGAATTCAATAAGGCATCCCAACCCCCTTTTGTTCATGTTTATTCTTCTACTTGTAAAAAACTTTTTGACAATCAAACCAGACAAAAATTGAATCTGCACACAGTGTGTCAACATGTGCTTTCTGCCATCAGGGGATATCCATGTACGTCTTTTGGGGGTGCAACCCCTTCCTCGTATCTAAAGTAGGTGAACTGAGGAAGGGGTTGCACCCCCAAAACACGTCCATTGATCACCCCTGATGGCAGATAGCACATGTTGACAATAGGGATCAGGAGTCTAAAATCCCTATAGGAAAATAATCCCAATTGTGTGCATATTCAATTTTTGGCTGGGCAAGGGGTGGCAGGACCCCATATTAGGACGGGCACATAGAGACATATAGTTTGTGTAAGTGAATGTCTTAGATTACTCCGAGGTATCCAATTTTGTAATTTTTGGAATGCAACTGTTGTTTTTGTATTTTCCTAAGAAAACAATTGCCGGTTTGTGGCCAGGCAAACAAAAAATGTAAAAATAAAAAAAAAAAGGTGTGTGAATTTGCACATAGTAAAAGATTTGAACACAAACAACGTGTAGCTTCTTTTTCTAATATGCTATAACCTTATTTGGTAATTTTTTTAAGGTTACATAGTGAAATGGTTGGTATTTACTAAAGGAAAATACACTTGGCACTACAAATGCACTAAGACAAACTAGGAGACAGGAAACCAAGAAAAGTTAGAAGTTTAAACAAGATTTTTATTTGGATCGTTAGACAGCAATCTTTAGACATAGCCTGGCATAGGAATTGCCCCCCTACCCGTGAAATAGTCCATGTATTTGTCCCGAACATCACGGGCATTTTGGGGGGGCAAGCCAGCACAGGCAGATTCCAGGCCCGGCAGGGGATTATCAGGGGAAAGTCCAGCCTCAGGCAAAACTGAGGCCATATATGAATTAGATTTGCGGCAAAGAAAATTGTGTAGCACACAGCAGCATAACACTACATAGTTTATTTTGTAGTCCGCCAAGTGGATGGGAGTCCTAAAAAGGCGGAACCGGCTGGCCATTATGCCGAAGGCATTTTCAACGACTCTTCGGCCCCTGGCCAGCCGGTAATTGAACACCCTCTTCTCTGGGGTCAGGGTCCTCTGAGGAAATGGCCTCATAAGATGTGGTCCGAGCCCGAAGGCTTCATCAGCCAAAAAAACAAAGGGGGGTCCTTCAATATTCCCTGCATCCGGTGGCAATGCAAGGTCGTCACTCTGGAGACGGAGGGCAAACTCCGTTTGGATGAAGGATCCCCCATCGGACATCCGGCCATTCTTCCCTACATCAACATAGAGGAATTCATACCGTGCTGACACCACCGCCATCAGCACAATGCTATGAAACCCCTTGTAATTGAAGAAGTAGGACCCAGAACGGGGTGGCGGCACGATGCGGACGTGCTTCCCGTCTATAGCACCACCGCAGTTGGGGAAGTCCCACCGCGTGGCAAACTCCGATGCCACAGTCTGCCATTCCTGTGGCGTGGAAGGAAGCTGTGGAGTCAAACAAGATGAAAAAATATTAGAATACACAAATCAAACATTACAAGTATATTCTAAGAAAATACATTAGAGGCCAACATCAAGCAAAGTCTACGTTTATTAAGGTGTTTTAAATAAGTATAATGGAAGGCTCATGTATCATATTCATCACCCCCTATGATGGTCCATTAATAAATTATAATGGGGAGGGGGGGGGTAGATGTGTTTGGCCACAGGATAGCATTGCAGTGGCGGTGCGTCCAGAGTGGGCGCTGGAGCACTGCCCCCTCTCTCCTGTGCCCGTCACTCAGAACAATACATAGGTTCATGCCTTGCATTAACCTATGTATTGTCTATGCCGCCCACTATTCAGGTGGATGGCCCCCTGTTAAGCGACCGACATATGAAGAACTGCGGCATTTATGGGCTTAAAATTGCATATCAGAAACAGTAAGGAAAATTGTCTTGCACATTACAGCCTGAGGGATGTAATTGGCTGCAGAAAAGTTAAATAGGGGACGCAGGGGGGGGGGGGGGCATTTCTTGGGTAAACACTGACAGGCTGCTCTGCCAATCATGTTCACCAAGTCTGTTTAATGGTAACATGATTGGCTGATGCAACATCAAGGGACGGAGAAGACATCAAGGACAGAAGAAGGATGGCGCTGACCACAAGAAGGTAAGTGCAGGGCTGGGGGGGAACTGGCTGCATTGGAGGGGACAAAATGGCTGCATTAGAGGGAACAAAATGGCTGCATTGGAGGGAACAAATGGGGGCGTTTAATAGGCACCAGAGCAAAAAAGGAGGAAGTTTATTTCCTAAATTGGGGTTTGAACCCCCAAACATTTGGAGCAACAGGCGCCCCTGCTGGAAAGGTTAGTGAAGGAAAATATGCATGGAGAAGAAAAAAGGGGCAATCTAAAGCTTCAAGCATGCATGAGGACAAAGGGGACATTCTCAGCATATTACAATCATGGTAATTAGGGAAGGATGAAAGAAATACAATACATTAGCATACATGTAATACATAAAATGTGATGTTAATGGAGAAAACTTACCCTAATATAGTCCTCCTGCAGGACTTGTATAATAGCAGAACAAGTGTCTGGGATTATGAGGCCCAGAGCCTGGGGGGAGATGCCTGTCGTGAAGACTTCTCCCTGTCGCCAGATAACGTAACGTGGCGATGAGCCTCTGCTCAGCACTGATGGCTTCCCGCATAACGGTGTCCTTCCTGGTAATATAGGGGGACACCAAAGCCAACAGTTCCTGAAAAACGGGGTCAGACATCCGCAGAAAATTCCTGTAGTCCTCAGGATTATTCTCGACGATCTCCCGCAGCAGAGGCATGTGGCAGAATTGGTCCCGCTGGAGCAACCAATTCTTGGTCCATGAACTCCTCCTCACACCATTCATGGACTGGTCTTGGTCCAAAACAAGCAGACCAACACCAAGCGCACGCACAGCACGAACTTGACGACGAGAACGTCCAGGCGACATGGCTAGGAAACGGTCGTCTTATCAGAATGTACAGAACAGAACGCACTTTAGAACAGCAAGGCCTATGAATAACGATCTGAAAAACAGAAACGAACAGGCAAGAACGCACTGTAAAACAGATACGACCTGCCTAGACGCCCTGAAAGTCAAGATACGAACCCACAAGCACAAACTGAACCGCAGAAAACGATCTGAAAAGTACGAAGACTGAAAAGCGCGAATCGTCTCTTCCCAAACTTTTACTTCACACGCGGTAACACGAGATCAGCAAAAGCACCCCAAGGGGTGGCGCCAGGAAAAAAGATCTTCCCCTTTATAGTGCCGTCGTACGTGCTGGACGTGACCGCGGAGAACAACGAGGAAATTGGGAAATGTCAGTGTGTACGCATGGAAAGCTTGTCGAGAAAATCGACAAGCTTAACAAGAATCTCGTCGAAAAAAACGACGTGTTTTTTACGACGAGAAACTCGGTCGTGTGTACGAGGCTTCAGAGTAGCCAAGCAAAAGCATGCAGGGAAGTAAAGTGTTAAATCTCTTCACATGATAACAGCCTTATGCCCAACTAGGATGACGGTGTAAGGTCATACACAGTCTATGCTGACAGGTCCTGCAGTCCAGCAACTGGAAACACATTCCACAAGCAGTTCGCTCATAACAGAAGAGAACAGCGATCAGGCAGCCTGTGACAGCGGGGATGAAGATACTGGTGTCACTCTGACAGTAAATAAGGCTGAGCGCCGGTGAACTTTCTCTTATCATGTTTGAACACTTTACTTTCCTGCACTTATCTTTGGTCTCCATAGAAAAATAGGGAGAAGGGAGCTGCTGGAGCGCAGAGTGCGCCCCTTGCCTTTACACTAAGAAGCTCCGCCCTGGGCAGGTGCTCCTTCCGCCCATGCCTTGTACCGGCCCTGGGTTAGTATGTAAAGTGTAAAATGTAGCCGCTTAATAGATGTACGTGTAGCACACCCCCGTAGGAGCTGCTGGTTTAGATTTGGGCCTTGCACATTACCTCAGTATTCGGTGTCTAGGGGAGGAAAGTCTGTAAAAACTCCAATGTCCACACAAGATGTAAAACCTTCTGCTGTTAGGTTTTATTTTATTTTGCTTAAAACTTGTGAAGAATAGTAGAAGGATGAAGGGGAAAGGGGTAGGTTCAGGTACACAGTGAAGAGACTTCTCAACTACAGAGTCATTCACCACTCCTCCTCGAGTGGGTATTGCTCACCCAGGTAGGCCCCTCTCACCTGGCCTAGCAGCCGGAATGATGCACGGACAACGATCAGGACCAGTCTCTGCCACAGACCGGTTGTGAACAAAATTTGATAGTCCGGGATCTTCTGCCACAGGACTTATCGCCCGAACTTCCAGCCAAACAGTCAAAGAGCCTTTAAGCCGACCCGGCAGACTGTAAGGTAAACTTTAGCTATGGTGCATCCTCCAACAGAATCACCAGGCCTTCCTCAAGACACCAGCCTTCCGCTTGGTCTTCTCCAGGACAGGTCCTCCCCTGGTTTCCTCCACTGAGTGGCTTCCTCCTGCAGGACGGACATCACAGGATCAACTTCAAAGTGTAGGCCCCCTTCAGCATAACGGGGCCTACCTGGTAGAGTTGCAGCCTCGGACCAACATGGTCCTGAGGCCGAAATCACACAACACACCCCTCGCGCCAGGAGGGCTACGAGGGGAAGAAGGACCCAGAACAATAGCGTCTGCCCCTTAAGTACCCTTCCCCAGCATGCTCAGCGGGTAGACCACTCCCACTGAGCTGTTCCCGGGGAAAGGCACCCAATGCACTTTGACCTGTCAGTCTTCCACATTGGCCTGGGGTGGTAACGCTACCTCAAGGCAAACAGTGGGAAGTCTTCCAACACAGCCATAGCCGGAACAGAGGCTAATTTATCATAATCACTTAAGTCTGAGCCCAACTATTGGCTCAGACACCCACTAAATTTAACATAGCGCCCAGTCATTGGGAGCAGGGTGCTACATAAGTTATACTACGTACATTTATGTAGTGTACCTGGAAAGATTCATTCATCTTTGGTTTACCAGATAAACTCAACTCAAGCTTTTTTTTTATCTGATCTCTATTTCTAGAAATTCTTACATGGGTTTGATTATTTTATGTAAAGCACTGCAGAATTTATTGACATTTTATGAAGGAATTGAGGTGGATCTGATGATAAAATAATTAGAGCACACATCAGATTTACCAAATCAAATAACGAGTTTCAATGTAAATGTACCTCTTTCTTGCCATGAATAATAATGTGCTGTTTCGGAGCTACCTCGTTTAAACTTAAAGCCTTGGAAAAAAAATTCACATGATCTGTAGTTAAGACAATGATACTTTATGTGACTGAAGTCTGTTATTATATTATATTATTCAGATCGTTTCTGGTAGACTTGCAGTGAGATAAAAAGGTTAGCAAGGCACAGCACTGTGTAACGCTACTACATAGGAAAGAAATCTTTCAGATGTAAAGAGTAAATATGGTCACCACGTACATCTGTTACACATGTTTAGTGTCATTATGCTGATTATGCTATTTTTTATCATTATGCTATTTTTTTATGAATATGTTCAGAACATTAAAAAGATTGCAGTTCCCCTGTCAATGAATTACTGTGGCAGTTTAGGCTAAAGTAGAAAAAATAATAATGACTGTATATTATGTCAAATTATGTATTTCTTATATATCTATATGTATATATCACAGGTATATGAAATAAAAAATGTTCTGCGCCAAACAAAATAGGTCTAGGATACATAGTTTTCATCTTAAAGGAATGCCAGTTCAAACAGTAAAACAGTGCAATAACTGCAGCACCGAAGCTGTAAGAAGATAAAAGTTCAATTGCACATGAGGGACCCATTTAACCTGGTAACCCATTTATTTCTTACCTGAAGCTAATCTATGGCATTGTTTTTTTACTCCCACCCAAGCCCTCTAGGCTATTTTTTACTTCTCTTTATATATATATATATATATATATATATATATATATATATATTTATGGTCGGAGCCCTCTGTCCGAAGAGATATGGATCACATAAACACGTCACAAGACTAACAACACAAATAAGACCTGAAGTGTGGCCTGGCCTTTTGTACGGTATGCCAAAGAAAGGGGCCATACCTGAATAGAAGTGATAGATAATTCTGCTGAGAATTGTTGTAGAGGAGTGCCCTAGAAAAGGGAGATATGGGTGGGTGGGTACCGCGCACTACAGCCGACGCTGACCCTCGTGGATGGTCTGTATAAGTACCCCTCGAACTCCTCCCATAATTTCAGGCTAGCATACCAGCCTTCCTATTTATGGTCGGAGCCCTCTGTCCGAAGAGATATGGATCACATAAACACGTCACAAGACTAACAACACAAATAAGACCTGAAGTGTGGCCTGGCCTTTTGTACGGTATGCCAAAGAAAGGGGCCAAAAAGTCACACAAGGTTAGGAAGGAATTGATCTATTATGTCAGGTAAACCATTATAGAGCGAGACTGTTAAAGGCTCGTGATATTTCTGACTGAGGATCGGGGACGTGTCGGGCGAAACACAAGGATTTCCACCTGCCTATCTTCCTTATTGCGTGGTCAGGAACTCTGTTTCGTGATGTTGCTGGGGCTGCTCTAATGCGAAAGCGAGTCCTGAGTAACATCCTGGGTCAAGGCCCGAGATGCTCAGGAGTGTTCTGACGTGGCTGACGAACTGGTTCCCGCTTAGGGGTTCAGTTGGGAAAGGTAGTAGAGGGCTGTCCTCAGATGGCTCGGACAGCAGAGTTTACCAATTACCGTAGAACGGCCATAGCGTTGTGTGTCTGGAAAGGTTTAATGTCTACTCCGGGACCGGGTTGTATCATTTCCGACACCGTCGGGTGTAGGATGAAATGACTTCGGTGGCAAGTCGGGTGGTGCCCGAGTAGTACTCGGCATTTGGGGCTGGTGATAGTAATTCGCCGGCCGTAAAATCGTAAAAGGCTAGGTAAGTGGCTGCTTGAACTACCAGGCTGGGCCATAGACCGAAGGGAGAACGTGAAAGGATAGCAGACATGTCCCGGAGTATGGCGCTGGTCGCTGGTAAGCGTTTGGTACTAGAGTGTGGTTGCCGCCACCTTTAGTGTGTTGGCGGATCAGGATGCATTGACGAGGGAGGTAGCACCATGGAGGTGCTATCCGATTCCAGAGTTGGTTGCGACTAATGTGGGACGCCGGACATGGTCGAGTCGGCTCCGGCTTCTGTGAGAGGATGTGGCATGGTCAAGCGGGATAGCGCGTCGGCCGAGGTGTTGCATTGACCGGGGATGTGGACACTGAGGCTACTGAGCTGATGATGTAGGGAAAGTAGCAACAGCCTGCGTGGGAAGGACATGACGGACAACGATTTATTGACCTGCCTTTGTTAACGACTGTGACTGTAGCCTGGTTGTCTGTGGCGAACGTGGCGGTCTGTCCTGCCCGGGGCTGCCCCGTACTTGAGTTGCTGCGACTATGGGGTAGATCTCAAATAGAGAGGAGGACTGACTAAAAGCGGAATTGTGAGCATCTCTGATGGATCGGATCTCCTGAAACCAATGATGGCCAAAAGTTGCAGCGAAGCTTGTGGAAGCTGCTACGTCCGTGATTATCTGAGGTGACGAGGAAAATGCTGATGGGATAAACAAGGGTCTACCTATCCGGTCTCAAGGAATTGGTCCCCCATGGCCAGATCCTGCTACGGAGGCTGCGTCTAGCTTAATGACTTGGTCAGGGTCTTGTGCCTGGGAGAGGAACACTAAGAAGCGTGCGATAAAGGATCGCCCTTGAGAGACGATCCTCATCGTGGTTTGAGCATGCCCAGTAGGGATTGTAGCTGTGGGTTAGTGCACCCTTGCGTGTCGGTGGACGTATGGATGACTGTCCTGATGCGGGTCAATCTACCGAGAGGTGGGCTGGCCCGCATGGCGCGTTTGTCTAGAATGATTACCAGGAAGGAGATGAACTGTGCCGGTCTTTCTACTTTCTACACGGTTGTGGGCACATCAAGGTTTTAAAGACCTCTCTTGGACTCCTTAGATCTCACAAGAATCCTAAACCATCGGGAGAACTCCTGTGAGGGTATGCTGGAGTTTGACTGGGTAGTTTTGGAATGAGTCAGGCAGTGTAACGAGTCCGGTGTGGAACCCTGTAGTGTCCCCTGTACTAGAAAGGCTGCTAGAGAGGAAGTTGGATGTGAGGAGAGAAAGTCGAGCCGCCCAAAGTGCATGTGGCCTGGTCCAGCTGGACTCTGCTGCTTGGCGCCGCAGGTATTTCTAGGGAGAGCCTTCTGGCACAGGAGGCGGATGTGCAGAAGTTTGCGGTGGGGTAAAAGCAACCCTTGAAATTAAGTTGCTGGAGATGGCTGCGCCCCCGGTGCTCAAATTGGACATCCTAGTCTGACTGGGAGGACTGGTTACATCTCTAAGGCTTCCAGAGGCTACCACGAACTTGTCGCTTTCGAGTTTGCGAGCGAGCCTGGGGTCCTTGGCCATTAGGATGACTGAGACGTCCCCCTAGGCACGCGGCTTGTTCCCTGTTATGACCTGTGCCGAAGATGCGTGGGGACGCTAGGTTCGCGTCCTATCGCTTAGGATGTCCTTCCTGATGCCCGCTGGGACCAGGTGCGAAGAAAAAGGGGTGCAAGCGTCGGGCGTACCTACCGTGGGGGGTTCGGTAACGACGGTGGAGACTGGGGCTGATAGGGGCGCGGCTGACCGTGTTTCCAGGGCCCCTACTCTAGCCTGGACGTCGGTGACTGCGGTTGCCAGTGTGGTCACCAAGGCGTGTAGCTGAGTAATGCCGAGGATATCGACTGCAGCGGAATTGTCTGGTAGAGTTGCCGCTGGTTATGGAACAGCAGCCTAACAGCTTGGTTTCCCTGGCCGTGGCCGGGTAGGGGATGCCCCTACGGCGTAGTTCGGCTGTAAGCCTGGGGATGGTCCAGCCCTGAGGAACTGTGTGGAGTCGTCCGCTGAACCCGAACGTGGTGTGGTGACGATGGGACGAAGGTAAAGTCATCGCAGTCGGTCTGCGACATGTTGGGGGTTGGAGAAAAAACGAGAAAGAAAAGGGGGGGGGAATGTATGTTTATAGAGTGAGATGCCAGGTATGGAGGGGATAGAGGAGGTACGAAAGTGGGTAGGGAGAAGGAAGGGAGGATGGACAGAATAAGGAATGACAGGCGCAGAGGATAGCCAAGTTTTGCGTACGAGCGCTTGTTGAGTGTAATTTAGAAAACTCAAAAGAGTGCGTGGCAACCGAGGTGAGCCAGGAGGTGACTGGCTAGGTAACCGATAGCTCGGGTGCCGTCTGTGCTTGGCACAGACTGATGAACCAGAGCCCCCAGGGCGTACTGGGGCGGGTAGCTGGAGTCTGGTATGCTAAGTAGGAATGTTTCGATCTGTAGTTCAATGACGTGTGGTCGGTCTGCCAACTCCTGCACTGCCAGCAAGGTGATGTTGGTGACCTTGTCTGCGAAGTGAAGGATCTCGGATCGGCTTCGAAAACAGAGTGTCATGCGTAGAAGTATGTGGCAGTTGCTAGCGCCTGGTGAGCGGTCGAATTGTGTATGTGAAGGCAAATATGTCGTGAAAGAGTGCGGAGAGAAAGCAAGGAGGGGCCTTGCGTTTACGCACCTGACTTGAGCCCTGTCTTGGTTGAGGTCGAGACACGGGTCGACCGGGACCTGTGAGGAGGGTGACATGGAGATATATATATATATATTCCTTTTTTTTTTTTTTTTTTATTATTTATTTATTTATTTATTTATTTTTTTTATTTTTATTTTTTATTTTTTTATTATATATATATATATATATATATATATTTTTTTTAAATTTATTTATTTATTATTATTATATATATATATATATATATATATATATATTTTTTTTTTATTGTTTTTTTTTTTGTAGGCCTGAAGAGTTGTGGGAGCGGTAGGTAGCTCCGGGTGAAGAAGTGTGTAAGACCCCCTGCCCCCCTTTTTTTTTCTTTTTTTTTTTATCGGGAGATATCGTCCGACCTGGATTGCAGGGTGGACGGGATGGAAACTCAATCTAAACTGACGTGTGTGGTGGAAAGGGATAGAGAAATCGGTGAGTAGCCGTTTGACTACTGGAGGAGGTGAGTGGCTGGTGTGCAACCACTCGTCGAACGCTCGCAGCGCTTGCGAGGAACAAATGCCTTAAGGAGACGAAAGAAGAAGAGTTTGTGACTTTCGAGTGTGTGGGGATGGCCGTTTCGTGATGAAACGGGAGTGGTAAGTAATGCGTGTGTATAGCGGCTTGGGGTTCGAATCATTGTGGCCGATGCTACGGCTGGATTCGTAACGTTCTGAGACGTTCGACGTTGTATCGGAGGTATGGATCGGAGCTGCTTAGAGCCGGGTATGCGACTGCGAACGAATTGGTTGTTTCAGCCGAGGATCCGAAACTTGGAGCCGATGCTACGACTGGATTCGGGACGGCTAAAGAAGTTTACTGCTGAAGATCGGAGCGGTATGCGCCGGTGGTGCGACTGTGACTCGACCGCGACTGAGCCCAGAACGGCCATGTTAGCGGAGGATCCGAACCTTTGAGCCAATGCTACGACTGGGTTCAGATCGGATAGGAGGGTCAGTTGCTAGAGATCCGAGTCGATTGAGCCGGTGAAGCGACTGGACTCGGATCGCTTGGGAATGCCATTGGTTCGAAAGTTTGAGCCTATGCTACGACTGAATTCGGATGGTTTAGCGGTTCGATGTTTGTAGGTCCGAGCCGATGAGCCGGTGGTGCGACTGTGCTCGGAACCAACGAGGATGCCAGAGATCCGAATCTCTAAGCCGATGCTGTGCCTGTATACGGGCTGATAACGGGTGCAAGGCGGGGATTTGAATTTCCCGGGTCCGAATCGTAGCGCCGGAGATACGGCTGGATTCGGACGGGTGTTCGTTGTTTCGAAGTTGAAGGGGCTTGTGATTGTCGAGGGTCCGGCCTGTAGTGCCGATTGTTAGCGACAAGAGCCGGCCCAGACTGTTTGGTGTATGGTGTAAGTAGGAGGTGTGGGGCATCAGTAAGGTGAAGGGAGGGTATCGTAGGAGGTGTAGGGCATCAGTGACTAGGGATAAGGAAGTGCAGTGTGGGATACCAGTCCGACGACTGGGTAACGGATGTGCGACTGAGGCGAGAGCCTTGCGAGCTGTGAGTAATTCGTACAACAGCTCTGAGAGCCGTAGTGTCTGGACGGACCGTTACCGGTAGCAACGTGGGTGTGACAGGGTACGAAAGACAACTGGACTGGTCGATAAACATACGATGCAGACGGAAAACACGGGGTTATGAACCGTGTGATTTTTGTAAAAGAAGAAACGTGTACCGGTGCTACGATTCGTACGAACGGTAACGGCCGGTCCTACCTGCGACCGCGAGCGGGGATACGATCAACTGCGAGCGAAGCTGGAAGGTACGAAAGCAACTACACGGACGTTGCGAGTCGTAAGGCGTCGGCTGATGACGACGAGTACCGCGCACTACAGCCGACGCTGACCCTCGTGGATGGTCTGTATAAGAACCCCTCGAACTCCTCCCATAATTTCAGGCTAGCATACCAGCCTTCCTATATATATATATATTTTTTTTTTTTTTCTCTAGTTTTTCTATTCTCATTTTATTCTTTCTTTTTATTCTAAGCTATGGTATTTCAGTCCTAGTTAATTTCTTTCCATCTTTTTGAAGTTATACAATGGGCTACCTAATCTGCTGAATGTCATTTATTGTGTGTGTATATTCCTATTATGGTGTTTGTAAACCCAAGAGCACACTTTTTTTAATTTTTAGCTTACAAGTTCATAGATGTGGTGGCTGGATTAGTTTACTTTTTTCATGCTTTTTGAAAAACTTTAACCTGGTAATACTGCCATTAACACACATCCTGTCCTAAGGTGACAACCGTACTAAGCAGCATTGTCGCCCTAGTACAGGGAGTGCAGAGTGTGTTAGGGCTACTTAACAATGTGTTAGGACTACATAATATCTTCCTTTTTTCTCCACAACAGGGTCAGGTGTTGTGTAGTCCATGGAAAAATCAGGGAGCAATACTGATAAAAGTCCTGAGGGAGAGAGCCTAACAAGTTATCAGCTCACAAGATTTCTGGCTGGATGAGCAACTAATTTTTTTGCACTTTTTTAACCACTTAAGGATCGGCCCCCACAGTTATACTGCCGCAGGTTAGCTCTCCTAGTCGAAACGCCGTCATTGTACGTCGGCTGCTTTAAGACCACTAGGGCGCACGTGCGCGCACCCGCAGCGCGACACTGAAGCCAATGCACGTGGCCGGCGGCCGTGATGGCCGCCGGCCACCCGCAATCGCTCCTGACAGAGACAGAATGGGTATCTGTCAATGTGAACAGACAGATCCCCATTCTGTCAGGGGAGGATAGACATATCTGCTCCTAATGGTTAGGAACAGTGATTTGTCTCCTCCTCCAGTCACTATACTGCCCCCACAGTTAGAAACACCTTCCTAGGGATCACTTAACCCCTTGATCGCTCCCTAGTGTTAACCCCTTCCCTGCCAGTGACATTTATACAGTAATTTAGTGTTGTTGGTTTTTTTAGCACTGATCGCGGTATAAATGTCACTGGTCCCAAAAAAGTGTCAAAAGTGTCCGATCTGTCCGCCACAATGTCACAGTCCAGCTAAAAATTGCTGATCACCGCCATTACTAGTGTAGCACTACCCCCGCAGGAGCTGCTGGTTTTATTTTGGGCCTGTACTCTGCCTGTCAACCCATGTAATATGGCTTGATTTCCCCTTGGCACAACTGGACAATAATAACAACAATGTGATTGTGGACCCCTAAGGGCTATAGAGGGCCACAATGATATCACACAACAGTAACTGTAATTAAATATTATTACCTTGTTGTGGTTAGCCTGCCACACAGCTGCAAAAGACAGAGTCCCACACAAGAAGTAGTGCAACCAAGATGTAATATGTTTACTTGTTAAAGAAATAAAGATTAACATGAGACATTTAACTCAGACAGATCCCTGTGAGAGTCCACTCATATGCACAACAGTTCAAAGGTTTCACCCAAACTTGCCCAGCTTATGGTCAGACCTGAAGAAGTGCACGGTGGAGGAATCTCCCACTGCAATGACATCTACAGTGGGGTACTTCTCCACCAAGTCCAACCCAGCTCACTAAAACCGCACAGTGACAGTAAAAATAAATGCAAACGGTTGATTTACATGCGCAAGTTCAATAAGCTATCTGGCTCCCCCTGGTGGGCAGCCTTACTGGTACGTGTCCTGCTGTTTTAACCTAGTCAGTGAACTGAACTGATAATTGATCCCAAAAAGTCTCCAGTAATCTTCGCTAGCCTTGTTGGTGCACTTAGGTAATTGTAATCCAAAGAAAGGGTGAAGAAAGAATAACACTTAACATGTGTGGTGAAAAGGGCGAATGGAATGCTGAACCTTACCAAAGCGCTAACTCACTCCTGAATGTAGCGTGTCTCTTCTTGCGGCACTGTAGTTGCCAGCAAGCGTAAGTAAAAATATGGAAGGCACTTTCCTGCAAACCTCTTGGTTCTCAGCCACCGGACGAGTCAAGGTCTCTGGTCCTCCGCTCAGCCGTCCGCTAAGCATCGGTGGGTAGATGACTCTGGACGCTCAAGAGTGTGGAGATGTCCCTCTCCCCAGTCCAGTCAGCAAGGCTGTGGCGGGGATCCCTCCGACAGGCGATCCAGACTCCGACACTTTAGGCCCAGGGTTCTCTGGCCTAAGCACCCTCGTTGCAGGCCTCTTGCAAGATGGTGTCCCAAGAGAAAGAACACAAGCCCCGCCTTGTCTTAAATAAGTCCTCCCAGCAGGCAGTGCGCAGCGCCACGCTCCTTCACAGCCCAGTGGCGTTGTGGGCCTTGTAGTCTATTTCTGACCCATAGCAATAGAGTCTCTGTCTCTCCGCACCACAAGGCCCGTCATGCATTGTTCTATCATAGCTGAACCAAACAACTTGCAGCAGTATGCCACAAATGGGCAATGAAAATAGTTAAGTTCTTATAGGTACAAACTGTAGTCCATAAGCTACGTGCAAAAGTGACACCTTACTACACTAGTAAAAAACTAATTAATAATAAAAGTTCCATAAATCTATCCCCTATTTTGTAGATGCTATAGCTTTTGCGCAAACCAATCAATATATGCTTATTGTGATTTTTTTTAACCAAAAATATGTAGAATGCCCTGTACACACGATCTAAATCTATGGGCTAAAATTTAATGGATTTTTTAGTCGGAATTCCGTTCAAAGCTGTCTTGCAGACACACCATCAGACCAAATTCCGACCGTCCAAAACGCGGTGACGTACAACACGTACAACGTCACTATAAAGGGGAAGTTCAAATTCAACGGCGCCACCCTTTGGGCTGCTTTTGCTGATATTGTGTTACCGCGTGTTAGTAAAAGTTTGGTGTTAGCCGATTCGCGCTTAAAATAATTATTAAGATATTTTGGAGACCTGGCTTTAAATTAAAATACAAAGATTCATGAGATCACAAGAAACAAAGAAATACGTTTGTCAGAACTCGGTGTGAATATCCGCAGCGAAAAATAAAATTTGTTCTGGCATTAGAAAGAAGAAAAGAATGCGCTACATTTAACGATGCAATAATTTGCAGCATGACGAATGTGCCATCTCCATTACGAACGCTAGTTTTACCAGAACGAGCGCTCCCGTCTCCTAATTTAGTCTGAGCATGCGTGGATTTTTCTCCGATGGAGTTCCACACAGACGATCGGAATTTCCTATCATTTTTTTTTTCCATCGGATGGAAAAAGTAGGATTTTTAAAACAGCTTACCTGTAAAATCCTTTTCTTGGAGTACATCACGGGACACAGAGCAGCATAGTCATTACTATGTGGGTTATATAGAATTACCTTCAGGTGCTGGCACTGGCAACTTCCAAAACAGGAAGTACCCTCCCCTATATAAGCCCCTCCCATCCGGGAGTACCTCAGTTTTGTAGCAAAGCAATACGTGTCCCCAAAAGAGGGGTGGGAGCTCTGTGTCCCGTGATGTACTCCAAGAAAAGGATTTTACAGGTAAGCTGTTTTAAAAATCCTACTTTCTTGTTCATACATCACGGGACACAGAGCAGCATAGTCATTACTATGTGGGACGTCCCAAAGCAATGCCACATGAGGGGGGGGATACACCATACATAAGCTGGGCGCCATCAGGCATGAGGATCTTTTGCGGCCTGCAACACACTGCGCCCAAAGGCGACATCCTCCTGACTTCTAACGTCCACCTGGTAGAACCTAGTAAACGTGTGTACTGAAGACCATGTTGCGGCCTTACAAATTTGCGCCAGGGAGGCCTGGTGATGCACTGCCCATGAAGTTCCAACTGCTCTCGTGGAGTGCGCCCTAACTTTGAACGGAGGCGGTCTACTTCTCAAGCCATAGGCTTGTATTATGACCTGTCGAATCCACTTGGCTAAAGTAGATTTTGATGCTGCCTGACCCTTTCTGGGGCCTTCCGGCAGAACAAACAAAGAATCCGTTCTACGAATCTGAGCAGTGGCTTTTAGATAAGCTTTAACTGCTCTTACTACATCCAAAGAATGCAATAACTTTTCCTCTACCGAGCTTGGTTTGGGGAAAAAAGAAGGAAGAACCACATCCTGGTTCAAGTGAAACCTCGATACCACCTTAGGAAGAAAGGCTGGGTGAGGACGTAATACTACTCTGTCCTTATGGATAACCAGATATGGCTCTTTACAGGACATGGCGGCTAATTCCGACACTCTTCTAGCCGAGCATATGGCTACTAAAAATATCAATTTCCTGGTGAGTAGAACCAAGGAAATGTGCCGCAAAGGTTCAAATGGCTGCTTCTGCAGAACCGACAGAACCAAATTTAGATCCCATGGGCATATGGGAGCCTTAATCGGTGGAATAATACGAGTCACACCTTGCATAAAGGATTTGACAAGTGAATGCATAGCCAGGGGCCTTTGAAATAGTATTGACAAGGCCGAAACCTGGCCCTTGATAGTACTTAAGGCAAACTTCCTGTCTACAGCCCACTGCAGGAAGTCCAGAATTCTGCCTATAACGTACTTACGTGGATGCCATTTTCTGGCCTCGCACCAAGTGATGTACGCCTTCCAAACTCTATAGTAGATCTGCCTGGATACAGGCTTCCTGGCATTGATTATAGTTGATACCACAGAGTTAGAGAGACCTCTCTTCTTTAGGATGTGGGATTCAATAGCCAGGCCGTTAAACTTAGAGTTAGTAAGGAAGGGTGGTATATCGGTCCTTGCGAAAGCAGGTCCGGACGACGTGGAAGGGTCCAAGGACTCCCCACAGACATTTTGATGATCTCCGCGTACCAGGCCCTTCGGGGCCACGCTGGAGCCACCAGGATCACCGGCTTCTTCTCCAACCTGACTCTGCGAAGGAGTCGAGGCAACAATTGTAGCGGAGGGAATGCATATATCAGTCTGAACTGATCCCAAGGGAACACCAGAGCATCCGAGCCGCAAGCGAGGGGATCCCTTGTCCGGGAGACAAATCTGTCCACCTTTGCGTTGAATCTGGATGCTAGCAGATCTACATCCGGTGTTCCCCACCGCTGACATATTGCTCGGAAGACCTCGGGATGAAGGGACCGTTCCCCTGGGCATAACTGTTGGCGACTCAGAAAGTCCGCCTTCCAATTCTCCACCCCTGGAATGAAGACAGCTGATATACATGGGACATGCTTTTCTGCCCATTCCAGGATGTGACTTACTTCCCTCTGGGCTGCACGACTCCTGGTGCCTCCCTGATGATTGATATATGCCACTGCTGTGGCATTGTCTGATTGAATTCTGACAGGGGACCCTTGGAGTCTGGATGTCCAGGCTACTAGGGCGTACCGGGCTGCTCGTATCTCTAAGAGATTGATGGGCAGGGTTTTTACTACATTTGACCATCTGCCCTGGAGAGACCATTGCTCCAGTACTGCCCCCCAGCCTATAAGGCTGGCATCTGTAGTGACCACCTTCCAAGATATCGGGCTGAAGGGTTTTCCCTTCTGGAGATTCTGGGGGATCAACCACCAGCAGAGACTCTTCCGAACGGAAGGGGACAAAGCCATTGGGAAGTCTAGAGCCTGAACTTTTCCGTTCCAGGCTGACAATATGGCCCTTTGTAAATTCCTTGAGTGGAATTGGGCGTATGGCACAGCTTCGAATGATGCTACCATCTTTCCTAGCAGCCTCATGCACAGGCGTATGGACGGCTGTCTTTTTGCACAAAGCAGACGGACCAAGGCCCTCAAAGAGGATACCTTGTCTAGAGGTAAGAAAATCTTCCTCTGGTCTGAATCCAGCCGTAGCCCTAGATATACCAGGTTTTTCACTGGCTGTAGGGCTGACTTGTCCAGGTTGATGACCCAACCGTGAGACTCTAGATACTTGATTGTATCGACAATTACCACTTCTAGCTTGGCAACTGAGTGGTCCATCAACAACAGGTCGTCTAGGTATGCCATTATCGTTACACCCCGTGTTCTTAGATCGGCCAACAGTGGGGCCAGAATTTTTGTGAACACTCGTGGTGCTGTGGCCAGACCGAATGGTAAGGCTCTGAACTGAAAATGGCGCCCTTCTACTGCAAAGCGTAGGAATTTTTGATGACCTGGAAAGATGGGAACATGCAAGTAAGCATCTTTGATGTCGATCGAGGCTAACCATTCCTCCCCTTGTAGGGCAGCGGTGACCGATCGGATCGACTCCATCCGGAAAGACCGGACGTTTAGAAATTTGTTTAGACTCTTTAGGTCCAATATGGGTCTTATGTCCCCGTTTGGCTTCGGGACTGTGAAAAGGTTTGAGTAGAAACCCAACCCCCACTCTTCCATAGGAACCTCCATAATTACTCCTTGGAGCAATAGTTGTTCTAACGCCAATAGGAGAGACCCTCTTTTCAGAGGGTCTCTTGGCATGCCTGACCACATAAAATGGGACGGAGGAGACTCTTTTAACTCCAACTTGTATCCCAGAGTTACTGCGGAGAGCACCCATCTGTCTTTGATCGTCTCCCGCCAGGTCTCTGCGAACAACTGAAGTCTTCCCCCCACCCGTTTGAGTGGGGGCAGCCCTTCATAGGCTTGACTTGGAGGCTGGTTTAGTACCTCTTCGGATCCAGGGCTTTTTATTACCCTGTGGCTGTCCCTGATTTTTACCTCCTGAGTTTGACCGAGGAGGCCGTCGGAACTGCTTAGTAGCAGACGTCGCAGGGATAGGAGAGGTAGTCCTCTTAAAAGATGGACCCCATGACCTCTTTTTACTCGGTAAGAGAGTACTTTTACCACTGGAAATCTTCTGGATATACTTATCCAGGTCTTCGCCAAAAAGGCGTTCCCCATGAAATGGGAAGCTAACTAAGAGCTTCTTACAGGGAGCTTCAGCAGACCAGTTTTTGAGCCACAGAAGCCTACGCATATGTACCAAAGACAGCGTGAGGCGGGAGGCCTGATGGATAGAATCCTTGATGGCGTCAACCGCAAAGCATAATGCTCTAGGCAGATCAGCCAGAGCCTGGGCCTGCTGGTCTGGCAAATCCCTCAGGACCATTTTCATTTGATCCTTTAAAGCTTGGCAGACCCCAATAGCTGCCACTGCTGGCTGTGTAACAGCCCCTGCTGTGGAAAAAGCAGATTTTAATAAAGATTCCAATTTTTTATCCACTGGATCTTTGAACATTTGAACATTATCTACTGGACATGTCAGTGATTTGTTCACAGAAGAGATGGCTGCATCCACCGTAGGAACATTCCATCTCTGGGTGAACTTTTCCTCCATGGGATAGATCACCGGAAACCTTTTAGGCGGAACAAATAGTTTATCAGGATGTTCCCAGTCCTGGTATATAAGTCCTTCCAATAATGGATGTATTGGAAAGGAGCAATTAACCTGGGGAGCTTTTAGCGACCCCAATGAGGAGACAGCAGTAGTTGATGGTTCAACAAGAGGCATTTTAAATGCAGATCGAACCATGTCAGTTAGGGTCTGGACCCACAATCTTTCAGTCTGTGATGCTGAAAATGGTTCATCTTCTGTCGATTCCTCAAAAACAGAGCTAACCTCCTCCTGATCCCCTTCAGGTAGGTCGTTCCCTTCCTGGGACTGTTGCTCTGCCAACAGGCACTCTAATGGAGGTGATGGAGATCTGGCGCGCTTTCTTTCCTGTAGAGAAGAAGCGATCAATGCAGCCAATCTCTGCTCCAATCCCTCCAGAGTTGAGGAAAAAACCTCCTCTGTTATATATGCAGGAGCAGGTGGACTGAGGACAGCCGCAGTACCTGGCACTCCCGGGGGTTCCTTATGGGTATTAACCTCTGATTTCTCAGGGGAGGAGGGTGCATATGACTGCTCCAGATCCTCAGAGCCCGATGGAGACCCCCTACACTTCCTGAGAGGTATATCTCAGAGTTTTTTAGGCGGCATATTCCTTAGTTCAAAGCTGAGGTATTCCAGCCGCAATACACCCCTTACTGAAATAGTCTAATGCAATTTGCTGCTATGTACATCAGTGGGTGTCTACTAATGCGTCTTTCTGGGGATGCCTGTATCAACCGCCCGCTGTAAGCCCCTATACCATGCTACCAGCTCCTTTTCATGCTCTGTGTCCATAGCAAGCAGCGTGGACTGAGTCCTTTTATCTTGCTGGGACGCCCGCACATGCGCAGAAGCGCTGGGCGCACAGAGCGCGTCATCTGCCAGGCTCCGCCCCCTTTTTTGAAGCTAAACCTTATAAAAGGAAAGCATGTGTGCGCGCGCGCGTGCACGTGTGCGCTCTTGGCGCCATGTAGGGAGAGGAGCCAGGGTCCCTGTTTCACCAGGACTCGGGGATGGAAGGAAACTACTTGGCAGCATGACAGAGGAATGCAGCTTCCCTGATAGAGAGCTCACTCATCTGCCTGGACTTTCACCATGGAAGGAATAGTCCCAAGAAAAAAGACGTTCCACAGCGGCCTCTAGTGGACAAACACAGGTACCGCACCTTTGTCTTTTTTTTTTTTTTTAAAACCTCCTTTATGAAAAAACATTTCCAGGTTTACAGTTTTTTTAAAACTTCCCTTATGAAAAAACATTTCTAGGATTTCTTAGGCATATACAGCTATTAGCGGGAATACCCTTTAGGTAACAGGCAGAAAGACATATTAGGCTTGGGGGTCCCCTCAATAGAACCAAGTTCCTGAGGGGCCCCCACTTACCTTTTCCCCGCCGCAGGACTTTGTTTGGTCCACAGAAGCGCAAACTTCACCTCTCACGGCAGGCATTGTACTAGACCTTCAGGGACCGGGTTCCCAAGGATTCCACTCCCCTGGACCTGTATAGCACCCTGCACAGATAGCCTCTTGGTTTTGGGTATGACCAGAGCTCTGGATCCCAGGGTCCAGCCCTCCTAAGAGAGGCATTACAGGCAAAACCCTGCTCTTCTCTGCAAGGCCCGGGTACCGACCGTTTAGCTATGAAGCTTTTTTGGTCGGATCCGGAATAGCTTGCTAAGGCCCAACCTGTACACAAGCCCAGATGAATACATGTTTAACCTTGGCCAACACCTTAGACACTGGCAAAAAACTGAGGTACTCCCGGATGGGAGGGGCTTATATAGGGGAGGGTACTTCCTGTTTTGGAAGTTGCCAGTGCCAGCACCTGAAGGTAATTCTATATAACCCACATAGTAATGACTATGCTGCTCTGTGTCCCGTGATGTATGAACAAGAAAAGTCCGATGGGGCGCACACACGATCGGAAATTCCGATCGTGTGTACAGGGCATTAGAATACATATTGGCCTAAACCGATGAATACATTTGTTTTTTTACTTTTTTTTTATATTTATTATAGCAAAAAGTAAAATATATATATATATTTTTTTCAAAATTTACGCTCTTTTTTTGTTTATAGCGCAAAAAATCTAAAATCGCACAGGTGATCAAATACCACCAAAAGAAAGCTCTATTTGTGGGGAAAAAAAGGACATAAATGATGTTTTGCTACAGCGCTGAGCGACCGCGCAATTGTCAGTTAAAACGACGCAGTGCCGTATCGCAAAAAATGGCCTGGTCATTAAGGGGGCAAATCCTTCCGGTCCTTAAGTGGCTAGACAGATATAATAAAACACATTTAAGAGTATATTTAACAGACCAAAAGGGAGCAAAATAGACTTATTGTCAGGGTTTACATACACCTTCATTACGTAGAAATATTAAGCGGCCTCCCTGTTCCAGCTGAGTTGCTATTGCAGTAGCTGCCCTCTGCAATGTCCTGCTAGCCTGTCACATCTTCTCACTGTCACTGCATGTGCAGTAGAATCTCATAGACTTTTATAGGGCTGTCTCCTGAGGGTCTCCTATGTCAGGAAAGATCCACATAGCTTTTCGTGGGGTTCTACTGCACATGTGTGAACAGCAAGAAGAATGCAAGGTGTAAATGTTACGATTGGTTGCAAATGCAAGGACTTAGTAAGTATGTAGCTAGAGGTTGGGGGAGAAGGGAGTTGAAGCTGTGGGAAAAAATAAAAATAAAAGTATACTTTTGTGGAAGTTAACTTACCCCTTATTTTTTACTTTTACCCATTTTGGGTACACCTATTTGATGAGGATCATGACTCTTCAATTAGCAGTGTGTTTACTTGATATGCCTCTCATAAGATCAAATAAAAACATGTCTAACAAAAGGTTCCAAAGCTATAAAAAGTTCCAGTCAACATTTTGACATGTTGCTGGTGTGTAGAAGTTAACCTTTGGATCATTAAAGAGTAACTCCACTTTTGTTGAGAAAAAAAAAAACAATCCCTATGAGTGATCTATGTTCATTGCAAGGATTTTAACAAATTTTTTGCAGGTTTATAATACCTGTTTCCACTCTGAAGAAATAGCTATTTGTGTGAACATGTCTTTGGATACTGATTCTGTGTGGGAGAGTCTGGTTCATTATAATCAGCTGGTGCACTCTGTGTCTGCATGCCTTTTTAAATAATTAAACCATGTGGAGTATCTCACCAAAAATGATATTTCTGTTGCAGAAGATGCCTAAAATATGACTTGTACATTTTTGGAGGAATTTTATATACCTTCAGGTTGCTGTATTGCAGTGGGTTTTACAGAAAATTATAGTGCTGCAAGCTGAAGTGGAAAGTACATTTTTAATAACATAAAAATATAATATTTTTTATTTGCTGTATTTTTTCCCACAAAAGCACGTTACCCTTTAAAGCCTTTACACTGGAACACACAGCGGCTCACAGCAGGAGTCCGGTGCGTCTCCATTTACCGTTTCAGGTCTGATTTCAGCCTGAATTTTGGCCTGAATTCTGACCTGGACCAAAAGACGCACAGGGCTCCTGTGCAATTCACATTGGAGCCGCTGCGGAGATGTGTGAACCGGATCCATAGAGAGATGGTCACAATCTCCTGCTATGCGAATTGGATGCGGTGAAACCTGCTTCCAATTCTCATAAGTGTGAACCCAGCCTAAGGTACTTCTGCTGCTAAGCTTTTTGTATTCAATCTGTATTTCATACATAGATAGTATTATCATACCACAAATCACATTACAAAACAATACAAAAACAAAACACACAAAAAGCCCCCCTGGATAAAAAAATAAAAATAATAATATACAATCAACATTGCTTATAGAAGTCCATTTAACCTTAACCACTAGAGTCCTGCGCTATAGTCAAATGACGGCTACATCGCGGACCTGAAAATCCGGGAGGCCGTCAATAGACGTTCTCCCCTTTTCACGCGCAACGCGCGCCGTGATCACCGAGTCACTGAGACTCGGTGGATCACAGATCCGTGTAAGGGGCCGGTCCCGGCCCCTTACCACGTGATCAGCTGTCAGCCAATGACAGCTGATCACATGATGTAAACAAAGGATCGGTAATCATTTTTTTTTCTCCTCACGCTGACAGCCTGAGGAGAAAAAAAAGCCGATCACCGGCTTGTGCACAAGGGACATCGGTCCCGAAGAGGGAGGAGGCACATCTGCCTCATCAGTGCCCACAAATACCGCCTGCCAGTGCCACCTGCCAGTGCCCACAGTGCCACCTATCAATGCCCACAGTGCCACCTATCAATGCCCACGAGTGGCCACCTATCAATGCCCACAGTGCCACCTATCAATGCCCACGAGTGGCCACCTATCAATGCCCACAAGTGCCACCTATCAATGCCCACCAGTGGTGCCAATCAGTGCCTCATCAGTGCCACCTAGTAATGCTGCCTATCAGTGTAACTGATCAGTTCCCATTATTGCCACCCACCAGTGCCCATCACTGCCAGCTATCAGTTCCACCTATCAATGCCACCTATTAGTGCCACTTCTCAATGCCCACCAGTGCCACCTATCAATGCCCTTCAGTGCCACCTCTGTGTCACCTCTCAGTGCCCACCAGTGCCGCCTATTAGTGCCCACCATTGCCGCCTATCAGTGCCCACCAGTGCCGCCTTATTGGTGCCCATCAATGCAGCCCATCGGTGCCCATCAGTGCAGCCCATCAGTGCCCATCAGTGCCCATCAGAGCAGCCTCATCAGCGTACATCAATGAAGGAGAAAAATTACCTGTTTACAAAATTTTATAACAAAATATAAAAAAATATATATATATTTTTTTTAAATCTGTCTTTTTAAATTTTTTTAACAAAAAATAAAAACCGCAGTGGTGATCAAATACCACCAAAAGAAAGCTCTATTTGTGGGAAAAAATGATAAAAATGTCATTTGGGTACAGTGTTGTATGACCGCGCAATTGTCATTCAAAGTGCGACAGCACTGAAAGCTGAAAATTGGTCTGGGCAGGAGGGGGGTTTTACTGCCCAGTAAGCAAGTGGTTAAAAAATATATAGATATATGTACACATCCAACGGAAGAGTGGCAAGCACCAATATGTGTTAAAGCACAGAGAGCCGCTTCTCCTCCATATTATTAATGGTTATGGTCTATAGTATTCTAGTCCTTAACATTCAACAGCGACTCCAAAAAGGTGCAATAGGAAAAGGGGAGGGAAAAAAAAAAGAAAAGAAGAAGGGGGAATAAAAAGAAAAGTAGAAGCAGCCAGATGTAGGTATCTTGTAGAGATACTTTACTTAGTCATATTTAGGTCTTAGTATTGTAGCGGGGTGCTATATTTAAGGGAAGTATCTGAGTGGTAAAAAGGCTCAGATACACCAATTGTTAGGGTTCATGGACCATTTCTGTCCCTGGGAGATGGTATTGATGTACAGTTTCCTGGGGCCTATAGGTGGCGCTGTTGCCATGGGCCCGGGTTGAACCACAGTACGGGGTTGTGCCTTTTCTTATCCCCTCTTGACAGCAGTGCGGCAGGGCGGGGAACATGCTGTGCCTGTCGGGAGAGGGTATAAAAGGGGCGGTCATCTTCCATGAGGGGTTCGGGGTCGCGCTCAGGCACCTTAGGCCTAGGTGTGTGTCGCCTCCGGGTGCCCTAGGCCCGGAGACGGAGTTCCTGTTCCATCCCAGACACCTTCAGTCTGGGGTGAGGTACTAAATAGGGTGGGCTGGGGTTCGCTAAGGATCGAGAGCTCCCAGGGATCTGCCTTGCGAGGGGACCCGTATCTTGGATCGAGGAGGACAGGGAGGTGACCCTTTCTGAAGACCCAGCGCAGAGTCGTGGTGACAGTGGGGGCCTCTGGTAACTCTCCGGAGGGACGTTTTTCTCTTTGACATGGGCCAAGTTCTTCAAGAAGGCAGTGCATGTTCTGTAGGTTATAGTGGCAGTGACTCTACGCACACCAGGTCAGTGGCAGTGACCAAATAGGGAAAGGCCCTATTCACCCGGTCAGTGACAGCGACCAACTTCAACAAGTCAGTGGCAGTGACTTTCATATTCATTAGATCTTTGACAAAGATCATACGCCAAACCTGTTCGTGCATATCAGAACAGTAAGAGAACCAAGATTTGAGTTTGTGCCTGGACCTCTCTCCCACCTTATCTGACCTGTGTCTTGTCTCAACCTGTCTGCTCTTAAAGGGACTATTTATTATCCATGTGAAATAAATACAGAAGTTGGACTTTCAGTTGGTGTGGACAGTTACTTTACTGGGGAGAATTAAGGACTTGTTTCTGGCCAAGGCAGAAGCGAGGTCATCTCGGGAGGATTCTAACACCCGCAGGCCCGAGAAAACTAACACCGCTCAACCTCCCCATCCAGGAGGGTACGGGCTTGTAGTGCGGTGTGCCTCAGTCTTTCCTGCGGAGGAGACAAATTAATAAAAGCAGGTAAAGTCTGGGGTGGGTGCGCTATACTATGATTCCCTAAAAAAAATATACATTTCTGTTGACTCCCTGAAAATCCTCCAGGGGACCCATAACTGATGGCACTGTTCATATATATATCCAAATCATGTGCCAAGAGGGTCTCCATCCTCTCAATATAGTCAATTTCTGTAGCCCACTCATTCAGTGAGGGGGATTGTGTTGACCACCAATGCCGTGGGATGACCGTTCTCGCCGCTGTCAACCAATGTCTGAGAACACCTTTTTTAATATTTTTAAAAGAGCCTGGTAAAATGGAAAGCAAAGTGATTTGAGGCGTATTGGGGGCTAGCCCCCCTGTAACTATAGTATACAGCTGCATAATCCTGTCCCAGAAATCGTGGATTTGAGGGCATTCCCACCAGATGTGTAGGAGCGAGCCCTTGGTGGAATGGCACCGCCAACAGATGCATCTGAGTATATACGCTGCAAGGACGTTGGACACTGATACCAACGAGAAAGGAGCTCATAGTTCGTCTCTTGGGCTTTCATTGCCGAAGACAAACAATGTGTGAGGGCGCGACTTCTCCCACTCATCTGCTCCAATTTGGACATTGAGATCACATGGCCATTTTTTTGTGAATTCCGAGAGCTGCTAAGCTTCATGAAATAAGCAATGGGGAGAAACGGCCTGCCACCAACACACAGGAAAAACATATATACTGGGAAGATTTGGGTCAGCATTCAAAAACTTGAAATCTGCAGCACCTTTTTATTTTCATTATCAAGAGTTTCAAGAAGAAATATGATCAATCACGAGGAAAATAGATGTTTAATCTTGTGCCTTAAATAGTTAAGGCTCTCCTTAACTTGCAGTTGCTGTTTTTGCTGAAGGTTGAGAAAGGTATAGATTTTCCTGATAACTAAGCAAGAATTCCTAAAGATGTTAGATTTTTACTGGTTTAGTGACAAGAACTACATGAAATTACTGGCCTTATCCAGATCAATTGTCTGGGTAAGGTATATCTAAAATTGGATGCATTCTATTGTTTTGATTGATTTGTCTTTGGTTTAAATGGTTATCTTATAACAGCTAATCACTGAAACTTTGATAATAACGTACTTTTTCTACTATTGGGTGTATTTGTAACAACAGTATTACCTCTTCTGTAAATTATCCAACATAGATCAGGAGAAGGTAGTGAAAGCCATTCAATCTAACGTACTACAGTATGAAAGAGATTTCAGATAAGACAGGGTCCACGCAATATCATCTTGCCCAAGTTTCTGTGTTCATCCTTAAATACGTCTAGATAAAAATTTACAATTTATTTTTGTAAAATATTAAAAAAAAAACTCTTGCCCATTTGTTGTACTGTTCTTCATATTGTTGTTAGCTTACCCCACCCGAGTCCAATTCTCACATAATAAACCAATAAAACATTGTTGGGGAGATTTACTAAAGTTAGTGCACACAGAATCTGGTGCAGCTGTGCATAGTAACCAATCGGCTTCTAACTTCAGCTTGATCAAATAAGCTTTGACAATAAAACCTGGAAGCGGATTGGTTACTATTCACTGCTGCACCAGATTCTGTGTGCACCAGTCTTAGTAAATCTCTCTGTCTGCCCCACCCCCCCTCTTCCTGCTACCAGATGTCCACTATTGGTAACTTTGTTAGATGTTGTTTTTATTATTTTTGGATTTCACGATACTTGTTTGTCTTTTATAGCACAATAGATTCTATTCACATGCACTATGATTGAATATGTTTTGTCCTAGCTGTTAGGTTTAACTCCATGCTGTCAAGCTGAGTTACTCATGGTGCTGAGATGTTTGTGCTTTGCTTGTACGACTGTGTATATTATATTTTGTATAGCTTCATACCATCTTTCTTATGTTGAATATGACTCTCTCATTTTAGGGATTCCAATCCTTTAATTACATTTTTATGCATTTACCAAAACAGAGCCCCCATAAGGGGGGAAAGTAGACAGGCACTTGAGTACAGATTCCCTTCAAGGGGTAACCAATATAGTGAAGACAAACAAAGCATTCAATTAGGCCCCTTTCACACTGAGGCATTTTTCAGGCGTTTTAGCGCTAAAAATAGCGATGTAAAAGCGCCTGAAATAATCCTGCCCCAACATTCTCAATGTGAAAGCCCTGAGCCCTGTGCTGGCTGTGCGTTGGAAAAAATCCTGCAAATAGCTTTTTTGGAGCATCTTTGGGGCGCATAAAATAGCGCTGTAAAACGCCTATCCCCATTGAAACTGAGTACCGCTGTAAAAACACGGTAAAACGCGGTAAAATCGCGGTAAAAACGGGCAGAAGCTGTGGGAAGGTCACATGACCGCAGTAGAGTGGAGGATTGTGGGATACCAAATAAATCTTTTTTACCGCAAAAACGCGGTAAAAACGCATAGGCGTTAGCACTATTTTTAGCGCTAACGCGGTAATAACGCTAATCATTTTTAGCGCGTTATTGCAACGCCTCAGTGTGAAAGGGGCCTTAGAGTAAAGAAAAGAAATACCATTACATCCCAACAATTACTAGAAGGCTAGAGAAAAGAGCAGGTTCTACTGAGGTTATCTCTTTTTTTCAACATTCTCGCTAGCTAACTTACCTGCACCAAGTGCCTAAACAAAAACAAATTACCATCAAGTAGAAATGTTGCTTTGTCATCCAAAGGAAGGAAGAAAGAGGCAGGCAAGAGGGAGACAAGAAGAAGGTTAGAGACAGTGGCGGCTGATGTTCAAATATTTGGGGGGGTAGCCAACGTCACCCCCCTAGGTGGGAGACGGATGGGTAGGCGAGCAGGGGCCTCCTTACCTTATCAATCCGGCGATCAGGGCAATGATACCGACCTTCATCCTGCCAGCCAATGAGGGGACTGAGAGCCTAGAGGGACAGATGCAGAGAGAGCGTGGGCTGGCACACGGGGCAGCTGCAGCTTAATAATGGGTGTGAGGCAGATTTGGGGCCGATAGCAGGCAGAGAAGGATCCTGGCTGCCACTCCTCGCTCTGGGGGCCATTGCATCTCCTTCTGGCCGAAAGGAAGTGGGTCCTGAGACCCGGACCTGCTTCCCGATTGTCCGGGAGGAGAATCAGGAAGACAATAGCGAATATTAATTCACTATTGTCACACACTGGATGGGCTTCGGCGGCAGTGCTCTGCACCCCAAGCCCACCCTTTTTTAAGCCAATTAGAGCCTCTGGCTCTAATCATGTGCTTAAAAAAAATAAAAAATTGCACATTGAAAGCTATGCGCCTGGCACCCTGCATGTAGATTAGGGGCCAGACGCATGGATTAGGGGGGTTGGTGCCCGTGTGCCCCCTATGGACGGGCCATCATTGGTTAGAGAGAAAGAAAAGAAATAGAAAAGACGTAAGCAAGATCCCCAGGTCACTGTAGACACTCTCCATGTACCGCAGCCATGGCTTCCAGGTTTTATCAAACTTCAATGGGGTATTTTTTGAGGGTAAACAAAAGGTTTATTGTTAATCAACATCCAGTATAGTTTTTGAGTAACGTATTTAAGTGAGACCACCGACTGGTTTCAACACCTAGCAATGGCAAATCTAGCTGCCAGGATAATGTAGGAAATACTTTTTTTCTGGTGTTTAGGAACCTCAATGTCTAATTTCTGAAAAATGCCAATTTCAAGCTTTTTGGGGACGTTCAGCTCTGTGAACTATAGTAAAGATCCATATACAAAATCTAGTAATTTTTGATTTCTTGCCACCAAATGTGGAACATGGTTCACAGTTGTCCACATTGCCTAAAACAAGAAAAGGAGGCTTGCAGGCCTATTTTAGCAACTCTGGTATGGACCGTGTACCACCTCAACAGCATTTGTTAACTGGATTCTACCAGTGTTGTGTTAAGAGATACTTTGGCCAAGTTATTAGCTACTTCTTGCCATTTCCATTTTCTGTTCCATTGGTTCATGTGGGCAGAGGCGTATCTAGTGAAAAATGGCGCCTATGGCAAGCACTGAAACTGCGCCCCTGTCAAAACATTTGAAACCCATGTTTAAGATAATACTGTCAGTATATACAGGTATATAGGGAGAACAGTAGGTTAGTTGTTGGGACTTGCCTCACTTGGTTTGAATCTGGGCCAGGAAGCTATCTGCATGTAGTTTGCATGTTCTCTTGGTGTGGGCACACTCCAAAGCCATGTTGGTAGGTGATGGTCCTCTGTCTGTATGAAGTGGCAATGTACATGGGCGATCACATTCTGCATGCCACCCCCATGCCTGAAAAATTATCCAAAAATGAGCGCTGGCCCAAAATCTGCCAAGAGCTGGACAGGACTGAATGGAAGTATACATAGATATGTGTAGGGTCCTCTATGATTGTGGGGTCAGTGTAGAATATGATTAGTCATGTACACTGCCAGTCTGTACACAGGGTACAATTCACCTACCTGCATGTGTTTAGAGTGGAAGAGAAACCCCACTGGGAGAACATGCTAACTCCATGTAGCTAGTGTCCTGGGCAGGAGTGGAGCCCAGTATATACATATATATATATATATATATATATATATATATTTATATATATATGGGTAGACATTGGTGGGGTACCTGCTTCTCCATGCTCTCCTTGCCCCCGCTGCCCACTATGGGTGGGGGGGATCCTCTCGCAGCTGGTACCCTTCAGCATGTAGAGTCTGGAGGGTCAGATGCTCTGCTCTCCCTCGAAGTGCCATCTGTTGGTCATGGCCGTCTTTTTGCTGACTTGCCCCCTCTTGGTGCCCTCCTTGCGGGCAAGGAGAGCCAGGTACAGAGCGTGACCCTTGTTACAGCCCACACTCTTCTGCATGATACCCTAGCAACGGTACGATAAGCGCCATCTGTCCCCGCCGATCACTCTGGGACAGCGATGTGCCACCAATCACTGCACAAGTGGCCCCTGGCTGCAGATGTGTGGCCCCTGAGTCTCCTGCCGCTGCGCTGTCACTCCGTCTTCTGTGCAACAGTGGTGTCTCTAGCTTTCATATTTAGGGCAGGGGCACATGGGGGGACAGGAACAAAAGTAGGGGGGGCCCCAACTATAAAAATTATATATATATGTTTAGCGGGTACTTACTTTCCCGGGTGCATTTTTTGAATCTAGCTGTGACATCAGTGCTATGTTCCCTGCGGTCCACCAGGTGGCGCTGTCACCGTGGCCGAAGGGACGAATATCACTGTGTGTCGAGCCTTCTTTTTGTCCTCTCTCGGTAGCGGTATGGTGGGGCGGGGAACCCGCCGTGCTTGCTGGGAGAGGGGATAAAGGGGCCGGCCATCTTGGTCACGGGGTCTTCGTCCCAAGCACCTTCAGCTTGCGGACGTGGGTTCGTGCTAGTCCCCTAGGAGGCCTCGGCCTAGGGGACCACCGGAGATCGTGTTCCACCCCAGGCACCTTCAGCCCTGGGGTGAGGTCCTTGCAAGAAGGTCCGGAGCTCAGTGCCCAACACTGAGTTCCGCGAGGGAAGGGTCCTAAGGCACTTCGGGGATGGAGGCCTGAATCTGAGTAAGACGCAATGGACCGGGGAGAGCTCCTCACTCGAAGACCCGGTGCAGCAGACTGCCAGTGACGGGTGAGTCTCTTGTCGGAGACCGTCCAGAAGGATCTCCTTCACCTTGTGCGGAGACCATAGCCCACTCTCCAGGAGGAGAGTGGAGGACTGAATTTGTGTCTGGGCCTATTCACACTCACACCTCCTTTTCTGTTCTATCTATCAAGGGAGTCCCTGTATGGTGTGTTCTAATAAAGGAGTGTTGGACTTTAATGGTGTGAGGCTCAATTCCTGGCGGACGAAGTTCATGGTGACTCTTGGAGGGAGGATCCGGGTGCACGACACAGACCCGAAGGTAAATGAGACATTGCTGATACCACAGGTATTCCCACGTGGTGGAGGCTAGGCGTAGCCCACCCGCTCTCTCTCTCTCCACCCTACCAGATACCCCTAGACAAGAGACAGTGCGAGCCGCACGGAGAGAGAAGAGGGGCAGGTGCTACACATATATATATACACACACACACACACACACACACACAATGCCTTGAAAAAGTATTCATACCCTTTGAAATTTTCCACATTTTGTCATGTTACAACCAAAAATGTGAATGTATTTTATGTGATAGACCAACACAAAGTGCCAGGTTAGGTGATATACAGTAGTGCCAGGTTAGGGTGGTAGTGCCATGTTAGGGTGGTATAGTGCCAGGTTAGAGTAATATAGTGCCAGGTTAGGGTGGTATAGTGCCAGGTTAGGGTCTATAGTGCCAGGTTAGGGTGGTAGTGCCAGGTTAGGGTCTATAGTGCCAGGTTAGGGGGTGTATTACTAGGTTAGGGGGTGTAGTGTCAGAGTAAATACATGACAACATGAATAGATAACCGAATGCTGGTCCTGTTCCTTGCTTCCCCTGTCACCTGCTGCATTAAAAGTCTAAATAAATCCATGACTGTCCCAGTGTCCCTGCTGCTACAGAACCTCCTTCTCCCCCTCTCTGAAGCAAATAAAGAGAGAAAAAAAACTCACATGGGTAGAAGCAAGCTGAGGACTGATTCTGAACTCTTCTTCCTGGAACTGAAGTCAAAATGTGGCGGGTGGGAGGGGAAGAGGGAGGGGCTGCAACATGGGCAAAGTATTATTGGCTAACAGTGAGATGAGATGCAAATATCCCCCTCCTCCCTGTGATGGTCGCAGTCGGGACACTGAAATTATCATCATGCAGCCCTGAATCTTATGCGGCGTACACACGATCGTTTTTCATGCCGTTAAAAATGCCATTTTTTAAAATGGCCATTAAAACCGATCATGTGTATGCTCCAGAGCATTTTTAACGGCGTGAAAAACGGGCATTAAATATTTTGAACGTGCTCTATTTTTTCACGTCGTTTTTCATGTCGGTTTTTTTAACGACGTGAAAAACGATAGTGTGTATGCTTTTACGAGGGGGAAAAAAACGCGCATGCTCAGAATCAAGTATGAGACGGTAGCGCTTGTTCTGGTAAAACTAGCGTTCGTAATGGAGATAGCACATTAGTCACGCTGTAACTGACTGAAAAGCACGAGGTTGAAAAGCGCGAATCGCTGCTCAACAAAGTTTACTAGCATGAAGGGTGGCGCCATTCGAATGGAACTTCCCCTTTATAGTGCCGTCGTACGTGTTGTACGTCACTGCGCTTTGCTCGAGCGTTTTTTTTAATGATCGTGTGGATGCAAGACAGGCTTGAGAGGAAACATGAAAAGAAACGACAAGAAAAACGTCAGTTAAAAAAATGGCATGAAAAACGATCGTGTGTACGCCGCATTAGTGCTGTGCTGTGAACCCTTTTGTCATTATGACAAGCAGGAGACCCTGACACGGAGGAATGGATGATTGGCACAGCAATTACAGAGCGATTATCTGTGTTTCTATCCCTCCAGCAGCTGAGAGCTTACAGGTGGGGGGAAGGGAGACACACACAGGGAATCGCTCTATAATTGCCGTGACGATCGTTTTCATTTGGGGGGGGGGCACAGCTGTGCAACAACTCCGCTCTTCCTCTCACATTCAGCAACTTCCTCCCGCTGCCCACCCGTATACACTGCACGGCTGCGGACCGGAGAGTGAGCGCCCACCCTGCAGGTAGAACATTGGGATGTGCCGGAGGGGGGGGGGGGAGTCACCTGACCCACACACACACTGAATAAAACACTTTCCCAGACCTTCCCGGGAGAAGAGAGCACCGACTGTGTGTTCTGCTGGGGGTCATCTGAGCAGTGACTGCCAGCTACTCACCAGCGCCCCCTTCATGTGGCACCCATGGCACTTGCTATGTCTGCCATACCCTGGATGCGCCACTGCATGTGGGGAGGTTTGTGCATTGAAGTAACTAAGGCCCCGTTCACACCTATGCAAATTGGTTGCGGCTTAAACCGCATCCAATTCGCATAACATTATAAAATACATTGATTTTAATGAGGCTTGTTCACATATGTGCGATGCATTCGCACTGTGCATTGCCCAAAAAACGTGTGCGTTTTATAGGCATTGCGGTGAGGCTCAGGTGCGAATTCAGGCCCATTATCTTCTATTGGCACGCATCTGATTCGCATATGCATTGCGTTCTGAACAGGCATTTTTTTTCCTATCTTCACTACACCTCCCCCTCTCCCTGCTAATCTAATTCGCACCTACAATGCAGAGGAATGCACTGAACAGCTGCTTCTTCTCTTCGCACAGAGAACGGAGCTGGAATTCGCACCAGACTGGTGTGAACCCAGCCTAAAAGCTCATATAAGGTGGACACGTGGCCCCCTCAGGAGTGTGGCAGCCTTGCAGGAGAACTGAAAGGATGTTGGCGCAAGCAGGCAAGTCATCCCTTTTAGTTATGATGGCAAGAATGACAAGACATGGTGGTGTCGAAACATTTAGTTGGGAGCCATTTATTCCCCCCCCCCCCCCCACTTACCGATGTAGCTTTGTTGATACTTGATGGACTGTTGTTCCATATGAAGCGAAAGATGGTTTGGTGTGTAAATGAGGTGTATCAAGATCCCTTTTCAGTTTTACTTTCCTAAAGCAGGAAAAGGTGCAGTTTCACCTTAAGGCTCGATGCACACTGAAGCTCATAAAAGGCCCATAAACTCCCCTCTATGTTATCCTATGTGGCAATGCACACATGGACATTTTTGGACGTTTAGCAGCAGGGGCATTTATGGGCTGTTGTCTGAACGCCCTAAAATCGCGTTCAGGAGCAGTCCTGAAAATGTCCAGGCACTGGTAAAAGCTGTTAAACGCGGGTTAGTGCTGTAACCAGAGCATTAAGCCTCATCAGGCGTTTCTCTGCCTCTATTCAAAATCAATGGTTCCCTATGGGAGCCCATTGGTTTGAATACAGGTCCTTCTCAAAAAATTAGCATATTGTGATAAAGTTCATTATTTTCTGTAATGTACTGATAAACATTAGACTTTCATATATTTTAGATTCATTACACACGACTGAAGTAGTTCAAGCCTTTTCTTGTTTTAATATTGATGATTTTGGCATACAGCTCATGAAAACCCCAAAATCCTATCTCAAAACATTAGCATATTTCATCCGACCAATAAAAGAAAAGTGTTTTTAATACAAAAAAAAGTCAACCTTCAAATAATTATGTTCAGTTATGCACTCAATACTTGGTCGGGAATCCTTTTGCAGAAATGACTGCTTCAATGCGGTGTGGCATGGAGGCAACCAGCCTGTGGCACTGCTGAGGTGTTATGGAGGCCCAGGATGCTTCGATAGTGGCCTTAAGCTCATCCAGAGTGTTGGGTCTTGCGTCTCTCAACTTTCTCTTCCCAATATCCCACAGATTCTCTATGGGGTTCAGGTCAGGAGAGTTGGCAGGCCAATTGAGCACAGTAATACCATGGTCAGTAAACCATTTACCAGTGGTTTTGGCACTGTGAGCAGGTGCCAGGTCGTGCTGAAAAATGAAATCTTCATCTCCATAAAGCTTTTCAGCAGATGGAAGCATGAAGTGCTCCAAAATCTCCTGATAGCTAGCTGCATTGACCCTGCCCTTGATAAAACACAGTGGACCAACACCAGCAGCTGACATGGCACCCCAGACCATCACTGACTGTGGGTACTTGACACTGGACTTCAGGCATTTTGGCATTTCCCTCTCCCCAGTCTTCCTCCAGACTCTGGCACCTTGATTTCCGAATGACATGCAAAATTTGCTTTCATCCGAAAAAAGTACTTTGGACCACTGAGCAACAGTCCAGTGCTGCTTCTCTGTAGCCCAGGTCAGGCGCTTCTGCCGCTGTTTCTGGTTCAAAAGTGGCTTGACCTGGGGAATGCGGCACCTGTAGCCCATTTCCTGCACACGCCTGTTCACAGTGGCTCTGGATGTTTCTACTCCAGACTCAGTCCACTGCTTCCGCAGGTCCTCCAAGGTCTGGAATCGGTCCTTCTCCACAATCTTCTTCAGGGTCCGGTCACCTCTTCTCGTTGTGCAGCGTTTTCTGCCACACTTTTTCCTTCCCACAGACTTCCCACTGAGGTGCCTTGATACAGCACTCTGGGAACAGCCTATTCGTTCAGAAATTTCTTTCTGTGTCTTACCCTCTTGCTTGAGGGTGTCAATGATGGCCTTCTGGACAGCAGTCAGGTCGGCAGTCTTACCCATGATTGCGGTTTTGAGTAATGAACCAGGCTGGGAGTTTTTAAAAGCCTCAGGAATCTTTTGCAGGTGTTTAGAGTTAATTAGTTGATTCAGATGATTAGGTTAATAGCTCGTTTAGAGAACCTTTTCATGATATGCTAATTTTTTGAGATAGGAATTTTGGGTTGTCATGAGCTGTATGCCAAAATCATCAATATTAAAACAAGAAAAGGCTTGAACTACTTCAGTTGTGTGTAATGAATCTAAAATATATGAAAGTCTAATGTTTATCAGTACATTACAGAAAATAATGAACTTTATCACAATATGCTAATTTTTTGAGAAGGACCTGTAGAAGTCGCACCAGAAGTTGGATCATGATGATCCGACTTGCGGTCCGACTTGTGTGCTGAGCATGAAGGGGAACCCCCGCCAAAATGAAAAAAAAGTTGGCATGGGGTTCTCCCCCTCGGATGATACCAGACCCTTCGGTCTGGTATGAATTTTAAGGGGAACCTTAAAATGGCGTGGGTTCCCCCAGAATCCATACCAAACCCTTTAATGAGCACGCAGCCCGGCAGGTCAGGCTGGGGGGGGGGCGAGCGAGCGCCCCCCCTCCTGGACCATACCAGGCCACATGCCCTCCACATGGGGGGTGGGTGCTTATGCGCCCCCCTACCCCAAAGCACCTTGTCCCCATGTTGATGAGGACAAGGGCCTCTTCCCGACAACCCTTGCCGGTGGTTGTCGGGGTCTGTGGGCGGGGGGCTTATCGGAATATGGAAGCCCCCTTTAACAAAGGGGTCCCCCACCCTATGTGAATGAGTATGGGGTACATTGTACCCCTACCCATTCACCTAAAAAAAAGTGTCAAAAATAAACACAGTACACAGGTTTTTAAAGTATTTTATTAAGACAGCTCCGGCGTCCCTTCCGATTTCTCCTGAATAGAGGCAGAGAAACGCAGCTAAAAGCCTTCCTTATGTGCTTAACCACTTGCCGACCGCCGCACGCACTTATATGTCGACAGAATCACACTCCTGGGCAGAAGAACGTATATATACGTCCCCTTTAAGGAAGCGGCATTGAGGATGCGCGCGGGTCCCGCTGGACTCGATCGCCGCGGGGATACCCACGATCGTCTCACGGTGAGGAAGAACGGGGGGGAGATGCTGATGTAAACAAGCATCTCCCCGCTCTGCCTAGTGACAATGACACTGATCACCGCTTCCTATAATCGGAAGCTGTGATCACTGCCGTGTCACACACAGCCCATCCCCCCTACAGTAAGAATCACTCCCTAGGGCACACTTAACACCTACAGCGCCACCTAGTGGTTAACCCCTTCACTACCAGTGTCATTTTCACAGTATTCAGTGCATTTTTTTAGCACCGATCGCTGTAAAAATGACAATGGTCCCAAAAATGTGTCAAAAGTGTCCGATGTGTCCGCCATAATGTCGCAGTCATGATAAAAATCACTGATCGCCGCCATTACTAGTAAAAAATAAATACAGTATTTATCGGCGTATAACACGCACCGGCGTAAAACACGCACCCTAATTTTAAGAGGGAAGTTTCAGGAAAAAAACTTTCAAGAGCCCCTTTTACATTCCAAAGCCCCCCTGCACATTAGACAGACCAAAGCCCCCCCCCCGGCACATTACACAGATCTCAGGACATTACACAGATCTCAGCACATTACACAGATCTCAGCACATTACACAGATCTCAGCACATTACACAGATCCCAGCATATTACACAGATCCCAGCACATTACACAGATCCCAGCACATTACACAGATCTCAGCACATTACATAGCCCCCCCCCTATACACTACACAGCATTTTCCCCCTGCACAGTACACAGCTCCTTTACATTACACAGCCCCCTTGCACTCCCAGGAGACCCCCCAGTCTCCTGGGACAGCACTGCCAGCGTACTGTAAAGTTTAAAAAAAAGCACTGCCAGTCCCTTCTCATACATACTGTGTTCTTTCCGGCTGGTCACGTGATCGCTCTCCTCTGATGTTTTCATGTGACCGCTCTCCTCCTCCAATCTAAAGCTACACTCGGAGGGGGAGGAGGAGCGAGAAGAGGAGATCGGCCAGAAATAACTGGATGAATGAGGAATTTGCGGCTATGACACTTACTACAACACTTCAAAAGATCTATGTGAAGGGACTCGCAGTTATTTTTTTTATCTTTATAGCACGCCGGCGGGCTGTCCCAGGGCCAGGAGAGGTGGGACGGCCGGCATGACACCCCCGCCCAATCCCCGCCCCCCCATTGGTAAAAGAAAATGATATCGGCGTATAACACGCACCCACGATTTCCCCCTGATTTTAAGGGGAAAAAAATAAATACGGTAAATAATAAAAATGCCATAAATCTATCCCCTATTTTGTAGATGCTATAACTTTTGCACAAACCAATCAATATACGCTTATTGTGATTTTTTTTACCAAAAATATGTAGAAGAATACGTATCGGCCTAAACTGTGAAAAAATTTAGTTTTTTTATATATTTTTTGGGGATATTTATTATAGCAAAAAGTAAAAAATATTGATTTTTTTTTCAAAATTGTCGCTCTATTTTTGTTTATAGCTCAAAAAATAAAAACTGCAGAGGTGATCAAATACCACCAAAAGAAAGCTCTATTTGTGGGGAAAAAAAGGACGTCAATTTTGTTTGGGAGCCAAGTCGCATGACCGCGCAATTGTCAGTTAAAGCGACGCAGTGCCGAATCGCAAAAAGTGCTCTGGTCATTTAGCAGACAAATGGTCCGGGGCTTAAGTGGTTAAAGTGTATGTAAACACTAAAAATAGACTTCTCTTATTTGCCCTTTTTTTTTGGTCTGTTAAATATACCATTGAAAGTATTTTTTTTATATCTGTTTGAGAAGTTAAAAAAAATATCAGACATATGTAGCGGGTACTTGAATTTAGGGGAAGCATCTGGGTGGTAGTGTAACCCAGATGCCTTGAATGTTAGGAAATTCAAGGTTCTCTTTGTGAGTCTTGGAGGACTCTGGTGGTGTGAAGTTCCCGCCGGCTTATAGGTGGCGTTGTTGCCTTGGACCGGGGTTGCGCTCGCACCGCAAGACTGTACCTTTTTGTCCTCCCCTGGAGCTGGTACAGTGGGGCAGGGAACCCACTGTGGCGCGAAGGGAGATGTCATAAAAGGGGCGGACACCCTGATCACGGGGTTAGAGTCCGGAGCCAGAAGATGCAGCCGCACCCAGGCACCTTCAGCCTGGGTGCTGGCGTTCTGGTGTTCCAGGCCTAGGTGCCCTTGACCTAGCCGGAGCGGAGATGGAGTCCATCTCAGGCACCTTTAGCCTGGGGTGAGGTACTATGGCGGATGCCTGGGGCTCAGTACCTTCGACTGAGTTCCGCGAGGGTGAAGGAATCCGAGGGGGCCCTAACTCCTTGGGTGCCCGTGTCTGAGTTCATGAGGACTGGTGTGCAGTAACTTCTCTGAAGAGTCCGGCGCAGCATCGCTGGTGACGGAGAGGCCTCCATTTCTCTCTTGGACGGATTTCTTTCCCTGACAGGGGCAGAGCGAGCGAAGGTAATTCACGTTCTATATCACCTAGTCAGTGGCAGTGACTATTCACCACTGGTGACAGCACAGTGGTCAGCAACAGAAGGGAAAGGATTGTGCCTCGATCTGTCCCCATTTTCCAAAGTAAAGATACTGTTTTATTGCTTGGCAAGAAGAATAAAACTGAGTTGGACCTATTCACTGTGTGGAACTTTGGTTACTAGAAGCAAAGGAGTCAGGGACAAAGTACTGGACTTGACTCTAGGACACCTACACAAAACCCAATTTGCTGGCCTTTACCTCTTATCTATGGAGGACATGGGCCGTGGTGTGTCTTATCCCTCTCTCCCAGGTACCCCTAGACAACAGCCATATAACCGATGAAGAGAGAGAGAGGGGTGAGCCCCGCTACACGTGGGGGCTTGTCCAGGATGTGTATGGTGTCTGAATTCGAACTTTGCTGCCCGGAGTTCCGAGTAGGTCGGCCATATTGGCCAACGCGCCACGAGGCAACCCACAGCTGCGTAGTTTGTGGGCGGGGAAAGGGAAAAGCCCGCAAACAAGTGCAGAAGGTGGGAGGAGTCTGGCCATGTGGACGTACGCACGTGGAGATTCTGGCGCAGGTGGGTCAGTGCGCAATGGAGCAGCAAAGAGAGAGGATGGCTTCAAACGCTCCGTGGATTTCAGTTCCTTCCTTCGCGGATATGTCTTCTCTGGCTGCTCCGATTATGGATACGGGGATAAGACTAAGGCCCCGGGGGCGATTGGCTCTGTACACCTGCAGAGACATGGAGGCCCTCGGTGTGATCTGTCCCGGCTGTTCGGGACTCGTGGTCCAGCTGAAGCCATTCGGGCGCTGTGAGGTCTGCAAAGAATTTCTTTTCGAGGTGGAACCATCCACAGAAAAGCCTCGCGCTTTTCACCTCAACTACCTCACAGGGACTGCCACTCCGGAAGGAGAGATCGATGCTGGTGCGTTCCCCGTGTGCACTGATCGGGGCGAAGTGACTGCCCAAGCGGAGATGAAAAGAGAAAAATCTGAGGATGCTGCCTCGGTCACCAGCAGCTCCCTGCTCCGGCCACCGAAGAGGAAAGTTGGCCTAGTGATGGCCTTGTGTTGTCGTGGAAGAGCTTCGCCCCACCGCTTGCCTGGCCTGGATGGATCCGGTAGAAAAAGTCCTGGACATGCCTGTTCTTCTAAAGGCCCAGGATAGCCAGGGGTTGGGACTGTCTGCGTGGTTACAAGTGGCGGAAGCCCACAGTCGCTAGAGGCCATCAAGGGGGATAGTTCCGTGACTGGGAATTATGTGCCCGCTGAATGATACGACACCTCTGACCTAGATTTGTTGTCTGACAATGGCGATGATGGGGAGATAGACGAAATCTTCCATCAGAAGGGATGGGACAAGATGAAGCTACCCTCGTCCCGTGTCACAAGGGACCTGCCCATGTCTACTGGAGATAGTACACCTCGGGTTGAGGCCTCGGCGCCAAGGGAAGAAGCTGGTCCTCTGTCTGAAGTTCCCCTTCTGGATTCAACATCCATTTCACCCGTTCCTGTTGCGGGAGCGCAACGTCAAGCACTGCGGGCTCCTAGGCCCAGATCTACCGAGGTGGTGAACGCACCTTGCCACCCAGAAGCGATTGTTCCACCTGGAGAAGGAGACCGAGCCACTATGCCACCTTTGTCAAGGCTGCAGCGTTTCTTTGGCCAGAAGGTTGCTCAGGAATATGGGTGGGAATACCCGTATCTGCCTCGGGAACTGCTCTACGAGGTGGAAGTTTTTTGGCAACGATGGTATGATACCTTTGTGTGGGACAAACTTAAAGTACAGCAAGCACGGCGGTACCTTTCCTGTTCACCAACGGTCACCAAGAAGTTCCAGGACTGTAAAGCTAAGTGGATGCTGGGAAGACACATCCATGCGGACAAAGTGGTGATTTGCCGTAAGGAAGGAGGAAGTGTTGGGTACCATGTGGAGGCTTTTGATGACCGTCTGAAGCCTGTGTCGTTGCCTCATCCAAGGTTTTACCTATAAAAGGAAAAAAGAGGGAAAGAGACTCCCGTGTGCTCTTATTTTCCATTCATGGCTGAACTTTCCGGAGTGCCTTTGCCGGAGCACGGGGACTGTGCCCTAGTTTTTTTTTGTATTTAAGCAGTTCTACTCTTTGGAGAAATGGGAGCTGTTCTTTGTTTTGTTCTCCCTCCTTCTCCTTGCACTCAAGAGAAATCAGTGACTCTGGGTTTTAGTTAGTGTAGGGTCACAGAGAAATGATCAAGAGAAAGAAAAAAAAGTTCATCTGGAAGTGATGAGTGTCTTGACCGCGGCACTGTCACCAGGTGGCAGTGTTGCGCAACGATTGTTTGTTTTTTTCGACATTATGCAGCACTCATTGGAGTGAATGGGTTTCTTCTCGGATAGACTCATTCATTCCAAGCAAACACACATATGTTGTTAGGATGTATGTTTCTTTTCTTTCCCTCTGCAGGAGATTCGTCTATCAAGGCTGCTGAGAATGGGTGGTCCTTAGATAGCCAGGGGGAGGGAAGAATGTAAATGTGTGAGATATTTACAGTGTTTTATTGAAAAGTTTTATAGTTATATTGTTTTAACAATTCAGGTCTTGGCACAATTCAGGGCTAAAATGTGTAGTTTGGTTTCTGGGATGAGCTTATGTCACCACCCTTGTGGGGTATGGGTTTGTACCAGACACTGGGGACCAGTGTCAAATCACCAGGGGGAGAGTGTAGTGGGTACTTGAATTTAGGGGAAGCATCTGGGTGGTAGTGTAACCCAGATGCCTTGATTGTTAGGAAATTCAAGGTTCCCTTTGTGAGTCTTGGAGGACTCTGGTGGTGTGAAGTTCCCGCCTGCCTATAGGTGGCGTTGTTGCCTTGGACCGGGGTTGGGCTTGCACCGCAAGACTGTACCTTTTTGTCCTCCCCTGGAGCTGGTACAGCGGGGCGGGGAACCCGCTATGGCGCGAAGGGAGAGGTCATAAAAGGGGCGGACACCCTGATCACGGGGTTAGAGTCCGGAGCCAGAAGATGCGGCCGCACCCAGGCACCTTCAGCCTGGGTGCTGGCGTTCCGGTGTTCCAGGCCTAGGTGCCCTTGACCTAGCCGGAGCGGAGATGGAGTCCATCTCAGGCACCTTTAGCCTGGGGTGAGGTACTATGGCGGATGCCTGGGGCTCAGTACCTTCGACTGAGTTCCGTGAGGGTGGAGGAATCCGAGGGGGCCCTAACTCCTTGGGTGCCCGTGTCTGAGTTCGTGAGGACTGGTGTGCAGTAACTTCTCTGAAGAGTCCGGCGCAGCATCGCTGGTGATGGAGAGGCCTCCATTTCTCTCTTGGACAGATTTCTTTCCCTGACAGGGGCAGAGCGAGCGAAGGTAATTCACGTTCTATATCACCTAGTCAGTGGCAGTGACTATTCACCACTGGTGACAGCACAGTGGTCAGCAGCCGAAGGGAAAGGATTGTGCCTCGATCTGTCCCCATTTTCCAAAGTAAAGAAACTGTTTTATTGCTTGGCAAGAAGAATAAAACTGAGTTGGACCTATTCAGTGTGTGGAACTCTGGTTACTAGAAGCAAAGGAGTCAGGGACTAAGTACTGGACTTGACTCTAGGACACCTACACAAAACCCAATTTGCTGGCCTTCACCTCTTAGCTATGGAGGACATGGGCCATGGTGTGTCTTATCCCTCTCTCCCAGGTACCCCTAGACAACAGCCATATAACCGATGAAGAGAGAGAGAGGGGTGAGCCCCGCTACACATAATTTCAATAAATTGCTCATGTCTTGTACTCTAATGTCATTATTTGCCCTGCCAAGTTCAACTCTGGGGACCACAGAAAACCTCTGTTGTACGTTGAAGGTAGATGAGGACAGGGAAAGGTGTTTTGTAGTCCTAGCACACTTCCTGTTTAAAGTGGTTGTAAACCCACTTTTAAAAAATAAATAAAAAATAACACCTGCAAGAAAAAGACATAATGAGCTAGTATGCTATGCATCGAAGCCTCCGAAGCTCTCCTCGTCCCCCTCCGCCGCCGCCGCCATGTCCGCTCCGACCGTCTTCCTGTTATCGCTGCTCCGGCGCTGTGATTTGCCAGAGCGGCGATGACGTCACACGCATGCACGCGGGGCCGTCATTCTTCATTGAGAAAACCGGCAATGCTCAGTGCACCTGCGCCGTTGTCTACGGCGTGCACGCGCCGTAGACACCGATGCAGGGTTTTCTGAAAATATCTCCTTAACCGTGTAGGTTAAGGAGATATTTCTTGCACCTACAGGTAAGCCTTAATCTAGGCTTACCTGTAGGTGCAAGTTGTGTGGTTGGGTTTACAACCACTATAATGGTGGCAATACTGCTCCCCCATAGACACAGTACAGTGAGGGAATGTTGTCACTTTTGGACAAGAAGTGTGTTACTGACATGATCAGAGGAAACAGAGCCTTAAAAATGACAACTAATGCAGCCAGCATATGTAGTGACTGGTAATCTGCAGTATGTTACTTTTTGATCTTGGGTTTGGTTATTTAGAGAATGGAGTTTAGTAACAGATGTCTTATTTTCTTAAACTCACTTTTTACTGGGTTAATTCCAGGACAGACATCTAAAGGGGGAAATACTATTTTAGAAGTCTTAATTGCTGGAACTGGGAATCAATTGACCAATAAGTCAGTCTCCTGTAGTGTGTAAATTATACAGGAATACCCCACTTTTAAGTACACAATGGGATTTATTTACTAAAGCTGGAAAGCGCAAAATGAGGCTCACTTTTGCATAGAAACCAATGAGCTTCAAGGTTTTATTACCATAGCTTAATTGAACAAGCTGGGGTTAGAAGCTTTTTGGTTTCTATGCAGAAGTGAGCTTGATTTCGCACTTTCGAGCTTTAGTAAATAAACCCCATTGTGTACTTAAAAGTGGGGTATGCCTGTACATGAAGATATAAAAAAACGACAGAGTATAAAATAATCTAACAAATTGGCCCTAGTATCTGTATGTATTAATGGGAGTTAGGGAGCTTAGATTGCAAGCTCCATGAAGGCAGGGACTGATGTGAACATACAGGTCAAGAGATATACATATATATATGCGGCGCAAAAGATGTCAGCACTACATAAGTACCTGTAATAAACAAAGGGTGAGTTCAGAGTCCCGCACTCATGCACATATTATTGAATGCCAGCTTGGGGATGCATGCAACAGCTGTGCCTCCCTGTGCTGGTACAAGACAGCCCTCCATGGGACACACATGTCTTTGTGAATGAGCCCTTACAGGAGTTTTTCAAGTGTATTACAGGCTCTTGCGCATCAAGCTTTAAGGATTTTTCTGGGCTAGGGAAGGGTAGGAGAACGTTTTTAAAGGTGCAGGATTCTTCAGGAGCATAAATATGCACAGAAATGCACGTATCATGCAATTACAGGCATTCTCATTGAAGTCTGCAAGGTCTAAAACTCCTGAATATGCTAAAAAAAAAGCTCATGTACTTTTCTGAGCATAGGGTGTAAAGTGACCGAGTGTACAAGTGTGAACAGGGACAATTAGAAAGAATGAGATTCTGTGTAGTCAGGTATAGTAAGGTATTGACATGGGGGGGGGGGGTTAATTTACTGAAGGCAAATCCACTTTGCACTACAAGTGCACTGCTAATGCACTTGGAAGTGCACTTGGGAGTGTAGTCACTGTAGATCTGAGGGGACATGCAAGGAAAATAAAAAACAGCATTTTTGCTTGCACATGATTGGATAATAGAAATCAGCAGAGCTTCCCCTCATTTCAGATCTACAGTGACTGCACTTCCAATCATGTACAAGCAAAAAGGCTGTTTTTTATTTTCCTTGCATGTCCCCCTCAGATCTACGAGTGTGCAAAATTTGGTGCAGCTGTGCATAGAAACCAATCAGCTTCCAGGTTTTATTGCCAAAGCTTAAGGCTGGGTTCACACTAGTGCGACACGACATCCGTCCTACTTTGGATCCGACTTTGCCCTGTGACATGAAGCCGACATATGTCCGACTTTCAATGAACGGGGATCCGACTTGGATCCCCGCCAATATCAGGCACTGTGTTTGGTATGAATCTTGAGGGGGAACTCCAGGCCAAATTTTAAATAAAAAAAAAACGGCGTGGGTTCCCCTCCAGAGGCATACCAGGCCCTTGGGCCTGGTCTGGATTTGAACGGGCGCCCCTACGCCGAAAAAACGGCGTGGGGGTCCCCCCAAAATCCAAACCAGCCCCTTATCCGAGCACACAACCTGGCCGGCCGCAGGGGAAGAGGGGGGGAGGAGAGAGCGGCCCCCCTCCCTCCTGAACCGTACCAGGCCGCATGCCCTCAACATGGGGGGTTTGGTGCTCTGGGGCAGGGGGGCGACCTGCGGCCCCTTCACCCCATAGCACCCTGCCCCCATGTTGATGAGGACAGGGCCTCTTCCCGACAACCCTGGCCGTTGGTTGTCGGGGTCTGCAGGCGGGGGGCTTATCGGAATCCGGGAGCCCCCTTCAATAAGGGAGCCCCCGGATCCCGGCCCCCCCACCCTATGTGAATGAGTATGGGGTACATCGTACCCCTACCCATTCACCTGGTGGAAAAAAATTGCAATAAAAAAACACTACACAGGTTTTTAAAGTAATTTATTACACAGCTCCGGGGGTCTTCTTCCGACTGGCCTCCGCTAACTTCTTTTTAGCTCTCTTGCTAACAGAGGCCCGATCTTCCCGTTGTCTCGTCCGGCTCTCCGTTGTCCTTCTGCCGGCCCCTCCACGAACTTCTTGGTAGCTCTTTCGCTAGTGGAGGGGTCGGTCTTCCCGTCGTCGCCATCGGCTTCTTCTTCCCTCTTCTCCTTCTCGATGTTGACGCGTCGCTTCCTCCCGCTGTAATACTGGCTCTCCGCTCCGCATTAATATAGGCTTCTCATGACGTCACAGTCACATGTTCCGGGGCACATGGCCCCGAAGCATGTGACTGTGACGTCATGGGAACATGTGACTGTGACGTCATGAGAAGCCTATATTAATGCGGAGCGGAGCGGAGAGCCAGTATTACAGCGGGAGGAAGCGACGCGTCAACAGCGAAAGAGCTACCAAGAAGTTAGTGGAGGGGCCGGCAGAAGGACAACGGAGAGCCGGACGAGACAACGGGAAGATCGGGCCTCTGTTAGCAAGAGAGCTAAAAAGAAGTTAGCGGAGGCCCGGCGGAAGAAAGAACCGGAGAGCGCGGAGACGACACCGGAGACCCCCGAAGTCGGAAAAGACCCCCGGAAGTCGGAAGAAGAGCGCCGGAGTCGGAAGAAGAGCGCCGGAGCTGTGTAATAAATTACTTTAAAAAACCTGTGTAGTGTTTTTTTATTGCAATTTTTTTCCACCAGGTGAATGGGTAGGGGTACGATGTACCCCATACTCATTCACATAGGGTGGGGGGGCCGGGTTCCGGGGGCCCCCTTATTGAAGGGGCTCCCGGATTCCGATAAGCCCCCCGCCCGCAGACCCCGACAACCAACGGCCAGGATTGTCGGGAAGAGGCCCTGTCCTCATCAACATGGGGGCAGGGTGCTCTGGGGTGGGGGGGCCACAGGTCGCCCCCCTGCCCCAGAGCACCAAACCCCCCATGTTGAGGGCATGCGGCCTGGTACGGTTCAGGAGGGAGGGGGGGCCGCTCTCTCGTCCCCCCCCTCTTCCCCTGCGGCCTGCCAGGTTGTGTGCTCGGATAAGAGTCTGGTTTGGATTTTGGGGGGACCCCCCACGCCGTTTTTTCGGCGTAGGGGTGCCCGTTCAAATCCAGACCAGACCCAAGGGCCTGGTATGCTCCTGGAGGGGGAACCCACGCCGGTTTTTTATTTAAAATTTGGCCTGGAGTTCCCCCTCAAGAGCAGTACAGCACAAGTCGCATGCCAAAGTTGGACCATGCAAGACTGCGGTCCGACTTTGATCCGACTTCAATGATAGTCAATGGGCTGAAGTCGGATCAAAGTCGGACCAAAGTAGTACAGGGAGCATTCTCAAAGTCGGACCGACATGTGTCGGACCAGTTAGGACGGCTCCCATAGGGAAACATTGATTTTCACACGTCATGCGACATGAGCTCCCAATGTCGGAGCGTTTGTCGCCCCAGTGTGAACCAGGCCTAATTGTACAAACTGAAGTTAGAAGCTGATTGGCTACCATGCACAGCTGCACCAGATTGTGTGCACCAGTTTTAGTAAATCTTCTCCAGTGACTGCACTTCCAAATGCATTAGCAGTACACTTGGAGGTGGATTTGCCTTTAGTAAATAAACCACAGAGCATCATAAGCAGGACATTGAACATTTGCATCAGGATTGATGGCAGAAAACTAAATGAATTAAAAGGATGGCAATCGCAAAAGGAAATCATAATAACATTTCCCATGTTATAAATGGGAAAAAAAGAAGACCTTAAAGTGATATACATAGGGGTTGATTCTCTCAAACTGGAGAGTGCAAAATCTGGTGAAGCTGTGCATGGTAGGCAATCAGCTTCTAACTTCAGCTTGTTCAACTAAACTTTGACAAAAACACCTGGAAAGTGATTGGTTTCTATGCAGAGCTTCACTAGACTTTGCATGCGCCAGTTTTCGTAAATCGTCCCCATAGTTAATATTTTTTTTAATTACCGGTAAACGCATTGATCCAAAGATAGTACAGAAAGCTTTTATTTATTTTTTGGACCAACACAGTTATTGATAGAAGGTTGAACTTGATGGATGGAGATGTGTCTTTTTCTAAAACCCTAGCTAACTTTGTAACTAAGTTTTGCTTTTATAACTATTAAAACAATAATCTGGTATTGTTTGAACATAGCCAAACCGTGTTTCAATGTATCAATGTATCTGAATACTGCTCATAAACCTTCAGGTGAGCTAGATGCATGGGTCTGTAAAATATCCAAAAAGATAGAAAATTGTAGATTAGGAAAATAATGTATTATGTATTTTTATTATATTTATAGATATGTAGTAGGTAAATTAATATTATCTTCTTTTTAGTTCTACAGATGCTTCATTGCCCTACTTCACTGCAGCAGAGCTCCTCGGAACTCAAGTAATAAAGGCTCCTCCAAAACCACCAAAATCTGCTTGGCAACACGTAGGCTCCCTGAAAACCTGACCTGCAATGCTGCTTCTTTAAAATTTCCTACCTCAGAAGAAGACAAAAACTCCAATGCAGATACAAAGCCAGCTACCTATTGCCAAGAGGAGACAAAAACATTGCATCTCCAACAAAAACCATCTGTCACGTTGGTGGCACATTACACACCCTAATTGTTTTTTCAATTTGGAGGCCAGAGGGACACTAAAGCATAGAAGAAGATTCTTATAGCATGGTTTCCCATCAGGAAAACCTAATATGTCCTAAAAGATTGTTAAAGTGTACTAGCTGTACACATGCAAATCCTTGTCTGGGACCCCTGGTCAGTGTTTTTTTGTTTCCAAAGGGGCTAGTGAACTTGCAAGGATTATTTCATCTGAAAAGCTTTTAAAATATGTTCACTATGAGTAGCAGATTTTAATTAAAAAGAATGTGTTAATTGCTTGGGTATGCCTAATTTGAATTATCAAGATGGATACACCAAAACATATTCAAATGTGTCTGTATCATCTTTACGCATTGCTGAGGTTTCTCAAGCTCCAGACCAGGTGGGCAGAGTAGAGATTGTAATGACAAATCCTAAGGTCCAATGATAAAGGAGAACTCCAGTCAGGGCTGGCATTACAATTAGACATATTTATAATAAGGTTATATTCAGGTGCAGAAGTTCTCATTTTACATTCATTTAACTTACACAGATTTCAAATAACACCATAGTAGTGTTTGGGATGCAGAGGGAAACATAATGACTGGGGTGGAATAAAGATGTTGTCTCCCATATGCATACACTGGCATATAGATATATATAAGTTCTGAATGCGAAAGAGTGCAAAAGATTTGAGCCACCATGCTCTTTAGGCTACTGCCCAAATTGCCCCTCTTTTAAGTTGGCCATACATTTTATAATTTTCTTGTTCCGTTTCCTTTAGATTTACCTTCAACTATGTAGTGCAATGACCTGCCTGATTGCATACAAATTGAAAGTGTTTAGGTTTTATCCCATATTATATGGTTTTGGTAAATCTAAAATTGTACAAGATGTACAATGTATGGCCAGCCTTATAAAACACCACTGCAATCTATAAGACGTAGAGGTGTCCACTGATGGACATTGGATTTTGACTTTGTCAGATTTCTAAAGTTTTTATATGATAAAAAGAGTGAGGGGCATTACTTGCTCTGCCATAAGGTGCATCTAAAATCAAAAAGTAGTCTCAATTACAGTGCCTTGAAAAAGTATTCATACCCCTTTAAATTTTCCACATTTTGGCATGTTACAACCAAAAACGTAAATGTATTTTATTGGGATTTTATGTGATAGACCAACACAAAGTGGCATATAATTGTGACGTGGAAGAAAAATGAGAAATGGTTTTAATTTTTTTTTACAAATAAATATGTGAAAAGTGTGGGGGGCATTTGTATACAGCCCCCTCCCAAGTCAATACTTTGTAGAACCACCTTTCGCTGCAATTACAGCTGCAAGTCTTTTTGGGGATGTCTCTACCAGCTTTGCACATCTAGAGAGTGACATTTTTGCACATTCTTCTTTGCAAAATAGCTCAAGCTCTGTCAGATTGGATAGAGAGCATCTGTGAACAGCCATTTTCAAGTCTTGCCACAGATTCTCAATTGGATTTAGGTCTGGACTTTGACTGGGCCATTCTAACGCATGATGACTGGATCACTCTAACACATGAACATGCTTTGATCAAAACCATTCCATTGTAACTCTGACTGTATGTCTAGGGTCATTATTTTGCTGGAAGGTGAACCTCCGCCCCAGTCTCAAATCTTTTGCAAACTCTAACAGGTTTTCTCTAAAGATTGCCCTGTATTTGGCCCCATTCATCTTCCCATCAACTCTGACCAGCTTCCCTGTCCCTGTTGAAGACCAGCATCCCCATAACATGATGCTGCCACCACCATGTTTAACGGTGGGGGTGGTGTGTTCAGGGTGATGTGCAGTATTAGTATTCCACCACACATAGCGTTTTGCTTTTAGGACAAAAAGTTCAATTTTGGTCTCATATGACCAGAACACCTTCTTCCACATGATTGCTGTGTCCCCCACGTGGCTTCTCGCAAACTGCAAACAGTACTTCTTAAGGATTATTTCAGCAGAGCTTTCTTCTTGCCACTCTTCCATAAAGGCCAGATTTGTGTAGTGCATGACTAATAGTTGTCCTGTGGACAGATTCTCCCACCTGAGCTGTGGATCTCTGCAGCACCTCCAGAGTTACCATTTCCCTTTTGGCTGCTTCTCTCATTAATGCTTTCCTTGCCCAGCCTGTCAGTTTAGGTGGACGGCCATGTCTTGGCAGGTTTGCAATTGTGCCATACTTTTTCCATTTTCGGATGATGGATTGAACAGTGCTCCCTGAGATGTTCAAAGCTTGGGAATTTTTTTTATAACCTAACCCTGCTTAAAACTTCTCCACAACTTTATTCCTGACCTGTCTGGTGTGTTCCTTGAAAGTAAAAGGAAAAAAGAGGGCGCACCGACCTAGTGCATTACCAGTGGCTAGGTTTATTAAAAATATATTAAAAGATTACAAATACTCACAAAGCAAGTATGATAATAGGCACGTATAACATTCCATCAATTGGAATTGCCTCCTGCTGGAACCAGACACCAGAGAGTCCAGATGACAGGTGTAACAGCTACGGCGGACGCGTTGCAAAGGCGAACCCTCTTCCTCAGAGCCAGAAAGAGATAGTGACTGGACCCCCCTCTGGACTCTCTTAAATCCATGTGTAAGTGGGCGTGAGTGGTCATCTGTCTACAGCTCCACCCACCACAGGTCACTCCTCCTCTCACCCAAAAGGGCATGCCCATATGAAGTTAACTTCATATGGGCATGCCCTTTTGGGTGAGAGGAGGAGTGACCTGTGGTGGGTGGAGCTGTAGACAGATGACCACTCACGCCCACTTACACATGGATTTAAGAGAGTCCAGAGGGGGGTCCAGTCACTATCACTTTCTGGCTCTGAGGAAGAGGGTTCGCCTTCGCAACGCGTCAGCCGTAGCTGTAACACCTGTCATCTGGACTCTCTGGTGTCTGGTTCCAGCAGGAGGCAATTCCCATTGATGGAATGTTATACGTGCCTATTATCATACTTGTTTTGTGAGTATTTGTAATCTTTTAATATATTTTTAATAAACCTAGCCACTGGTAATGCACTAGGTCAGTGCGCCCTCTTTTTTCCTTTTACTTTTTAGTCCTAAAGAATACCAATTATTCTGAGGAGGGCAGCAAGATTCCTGGTCATTTCCTTTCTTACGGAACACTCTGGTTGTGTCACTAAGAGACCAAACTTCCAAGCGCAGGAGACTGTTTGTGTGGTGTGTTCCTTGGCCTTCATGATGCTGTTTGTTAACTAAGGTTCTCTGACAAACCTCTGAGGGCTTCACAGAACAGCTGTATTTATACATTTTCCTTCCACTTCACAATTATGTGCCAGGAACATTTGGGGAAGGGATCACCGCTCCAGGTGGATGTGTCGAAATGGCACTCTCCTCAAGGTGGAAGCATCAGGTGCAGGCTAAGCATATAGCAATTAGAAGAGGGAAGGTCTGGACAGCCGCACTCCAATAAAAATGCCTTTATTGTGCAAAATAACAAAAGTACACACCACAGCAGGGTACAGGATAAAAAACTGACGCGTTTCACACTCAACAGTGCTTAGTCATAGCTAAGACTAAGCACTGTTGAGTGTGAAAAGCATCAGATTTTTTATCCTGTACCCTGCTGTGGTGTGTACTTTTGTTATTTTGCACAATAAAGGCGTTTTTATTGGAGTGCGGCTGTCCAGACCTTCCAACTTCTAATTACAATTATGTGCCACTTTGTGTTGGTCTATCACATAAAATCCCAATAAAATACAGTTCCGCTTTTGGTTGTAACATGACAAAGTGTGGAAAATTGCAAGGGGTACGAATACTTTCTCAAGGCACTGTAAATATCACTCATCATATGCATTAATTACATGTATTATTGTAATACATTACAATAAAAATTACAGGTACACTCTAACTATGTATTATAGTTATGTATTTTATTACCAAAAGGAAAAGAGTTGTCTTAATTGAGCCATATACTCATGTAATGTAGAAAACTGGAGTTGATTTGGAATGATCTGAATGTTTTAAAAAGTGATTGGCTGTTGACATGAGATTCACGATAGGGCTGTGCATTTTCACTGTTTTGTGTTCTTTAAAGTTGTTTTGTTTCATTATCCATATGTCTTTGTATAGTATATGTTGATATTGCCTACTATCTGCAAGCATTGTACTAAATGCTGATTATAATTATATGTATAGTGTATGACGGTGTGTGCAAAGTGTGTTTGTATCTTCCATGTGTGTTAAAAAAAATCTCTGTGTGTATTTGTGTATAATGATGTATCTGTCTGGTCATGTGAAATGCTGCTATTAAGAAAAATCTGTATTTTCATGTAGTGAATATTTAAATTATAGCTATCTATAATTAAGCACTCTTTAAGGGGCTATATAGATTAGTACACTAATGAAAGTATATTATAGTGCATTAAACCTTTTAATATGTTATTATTATTATCATAAGTTCACCTTTTACATAAACTAACTCATAAAGACAAGAAACCCAGGTAGTTAAAAATACAGTATAATGTGCCGTTTGTAAAAATATTGTTTATTGCAAATGCCATACCTGTAGGCCTTTCTGTCACCTATGAAGTCCGGCGAAAATACTACAGATGTTTACATTTCTACATCCTGGTTTACGTTGTATTTTTAAGACAGTCATTGAGTACTCACCCCACCATCATGGGAGCGAGCACACTTCCTTATTCAAAAGCTGCTCATGTGCAGTACACTCTTTTCTGTTGCAGCAAAGACTCTCCAGTCGCATATCCTTACCAAGAATCTCTATACCGCCATAGCCGCTTTCCACCTCATATACTGGACTACAACTGAGTGTCCTTTATTGAGGTCAACTAAGGAGATTATCACTTTAGTTGTCATCAAAGAAGAAGAAGGTGCATCAGCCATTTTGCAATAGCCCATATTCTGGAAAAAAAGCCAGGAAGTAGAAATGTAAATATTGCGTGTATTCATTACCAGGATTCATGTTTTGCTTGAAACAATATTTCTAAAAATGGTACAGTGGTGTTGATTTACTAAAATCAGACAGTAAAAAATCTGGTGCAGCTCTGCACAGAAACCAATCTGCTTCCAGGTTTTTTTTTGTCAAAGCTTAATTGAACAATCTGAAGTTGTAAGCTGATTGGCTACCATGTACAGCTGCACCAGATTCTGCGCTCTCCGGTTTTAGTAAATGAACATTAGTGCCATTTAGATTACTACTACCCCTTGTCTGTATGGGCCAGTTTATGTGAAATGCAAACTTACCCTTAAGGCCTCATGCCCACAGACATTTTTACAGCCACGTTTTTGAGCGTTTTTTACAGCTTAAAAACGCCTGTCCATGTTAGTCTATAGCTTCATGCCCACCTAGACGTTTTTGAGCTGCAAATAGCATAGACATTTTTAAGCTGTAAAAAAAACCCAGGACCAGTGCGTTCCTCAGCGTTGGAGTTAGGCAGAAAAAAACGCAGGCATCAAAAAACGCGCTAAAACGCGCACTAACGCGCGGTCGTGTTTTTTAGCTCAGACGTTTTTTTTTTTTTTTCAAAAAATAAATAAAAAAATTTACAATAACATGGACAGGCGTTTTTAAGCTCTAAAAAACGCAGCTGTAAAAACGTCAGTGGGCATGAAGCCTTAAGGATAAGTCCACCCAAAACCGATATTTCCATTTTGGGTAGATGCTAGCACTTTTAGTCCCTCAACAGCTTTTTGTATCTCCAGTGGTGAATTTGCCACACCTAAGCTCTCAGACGTACCTAGTTATTGAAGAAACATTTGTGTTTAAGTTGTTCATGTATTTTAATATGATGACAATACAGGAGGTCTAGTGAGCAGCTTTCAGTAAGAAAATTAGCTTCTACAAAAACAGCTTTTATTGTTCCACACAATTATTGTTTCATGTTCCACACAACTGAATAAATGGCTGCTGAAAAAATATTTATAAAAGTCATATTGATAAAGCAAAAAAGTCAGATTGCCACAATTATATTGAGCAAATGGTTTGATTGTAGCAACTGGTGGTACCTCTGCCATAGTCAATAGTCACAATGCAATTCTTTCTGTAGTTGTTGATCTCCCCACACAGGATTTAGGAGGTGTTTGTGAATTGCACACACATTTGCGCTTTTTTTTTTTTTTTTTTTTGGAGTTGTCATGTTTAAATGTCCTTCTACAGATTTCTCAATGTAAAATGGAACTAGGACTCGGACTTGGCTATTCTAAAATATGGAACTTTTTTATAATTGAATATGCTGCTGATGCCTGCATTTATTCTGAGTTTTAGATCATGACAAATGATTTGGGATTCCATAACAGCAAGATACAGCTTATAATAAATGCAGCCAGAGTCACCAGATCATAATACATTCTCCACTATGCTTTACATTCAAAGCTGAAGTTTAGGTATGCCAATTTTTACATTGGTTCAGCTTGTATGTGCCATACCTCTGGGACTTGGTCCAAACTGGACCAATGTGACTATGTAAAAATCGCCACACCTAAACTTCAGCTTTAAAGTGTTACTAAACCCACAACAGTAAAATCAGCATGCTTGTTATACTCACTGTGGAACTTAAGGGGTTAATGCTTCTGCATTGTGTAAAAAGGCTGTTTTTTTATTTATTATTTATTTTTTATTTTTTATAATTCAACTTTTATTAAAGATTTTGTTTACATAAAAATTTCACAACATTTAACATTTAACATTCCTTATCATACCGGTAATTCATACATTCACTTGCCCTTTGGGGGGGGGGGGGAGGTCACTCCCCCAGCTGCCATTTTGCCTCACCACTCTTTCCCAACGCTATACTTCCAGGAAGAGATAAAGAGAAGAAAAAAAAATAAAAAAACACGCCCCCCCCCTCCTGTGAATTTAGTGTGCTTAACATTCCCCTATTTATTGTGTTACCCGTTCTTCTTAAGTGTATACCATTCTATTTACTTTGTGTTTAATGTATAATGTATTCCCCTCATTAATTGTTCTTTTCCTGTTCTTACACTGTGCTCGACCCTCTCTGTGTATTATTAATTTTCTTTAAAAGGCTATTTTATCCTGTATGCACAGATCCTCCCCCTCCCTGCATGTCTATCTGGGGAAAGACAGCTAACACAGGCAGAGTAGCCAACCGGTACATGCTCAGTTGTGTCTTTTATGCTGGAGAGAACAGTTTCTTGTTCTCAGAGATAGACAGGTCACATGATATTGACATCGCACATGTGGGCGTGTATACAGGCTGCAGTGAAAATCTCCACCTTCCTGAACTCTCAGCACTGGAGAAATTGCAGTTTATGATGTAACCGTGGTATACAGATCATCCAAAAAGGTATATAGTGGCAATATTTTTATGTAAAAAGAGGATTTATATGCTGTGGGCACTGTGGGGGGAGGGGGTTGGGCAGATTAACTATTTTCATATTACTGGGTTTAGTAACACTTTAAGGTAATGTAGCGGTCCCACTCGCTCTCTCCCTTCCTCTTCTCGGCTGGTTTACTCGTCTAGGGGGACCAGGGGGAGGGGTGAGATGCTGCCACCAGCTCGCCCCTCTTATGTGTGTAGAGGTTTGAGCTATGATCTTTACCTTCGGGTCTGTGTCCCTGTCCAGAGATTCCACTTCAAAAATGACCAGTAGATAGGTGAATGTAGAACACTTTGCTCCCAGAAAAGTAAGCCCACACCAGGTGACAGTACAACATCTATATTTATTTCCGCAGAGATAAATATGCCTCTTTGCAAGCAGACAGGTTGATACAAGCACGAACTTGGTGGGGAGAGGGTTCAGAGAAGCTGCTAGGAACTCACAACAAATTTTGGCGCACGGTGGCTGCCACCGACCGTGAGGTTGGTCCCTGCCACAGACCTGGTGAACGATGAGGTCTCTGCCACAGACCTTAGGATAGCCCTCTGCCACCGACCTGATGTAGCTGGGTCTCTGCAAAGACCATAGAACATGAACGACCTTCTAATGTCGACCCCTGTTAGGGAGATGATCCATCCCGGACGGTCCCCAGAGGCCTGCACTGTCACCAGCCAATGCTGTGCTGAGTCTTCAGGCCAGGTCACCTCCCTGGTTCTCCTCGCCCGAGACTCGGGTCCCCTCACTCGGTGGGCCCCCTAGGCATCTTCTCCCATGCGGGACCCAGTCGAAGGTACTGGGCCCCGGGCCTTTGCTAGTACCTCACCCCAGGCTTAAGCTGCCTGGAATGGAACTCGAACTCCCTCGCACCCAGGCCGAGGGCACCTGAGCGCGGACTACAGAACAGCAGCCCCCAGGCTGAAGGTGCCTGGGGCTCAGACCTCGTGCGCAAGATGTCCGCCCCCTTTATACCCTCTCCCAGCAGGCACAGCGGGTTCCCCGCCCCGCCGTACTACTGCCGCGAGAGGACACAAAGGGCACGGCCCTACAATGATGGTTCAACCCCAGCCCAAGGCGACAGCGCCACCAAGGGGCCACAGGGAACTGAGCACCATTATATCCTCCACTAATCAAATTGGCCATAGATTCCTAACAATTAGTGTATCTGGGCCATGCTACCACCCAGATACTCCCCCTAAATGTTAACCCCCGCTACAATAAGAATTATTGTTACTATGCAATATGACTTTTTTATCCTCACATTACATTATGTACATTTGCCAAAAGGTGAACATTGCCTCGTCATCTATTAGTGTAGTGCAACAGAGGTATTTTAACAGTTATTTTGGTTTGATTATATTTGATAAACTTTTTGTGTCAGTTTGGAAGTAAGAGTACATTTATAAAAAATTAAAATAAAAAATCACCTGCGGATTATTTTTTTGAAGGTGATATAAAAACATTGTTATATTTAGTGGAATAGGGAATAGTTAGAAGCTATTCTTGCAATACATTAATACTTATAATAAGGGGATCTGCTTTCACAATATAGAATTCTGCTGATTTTTAAATGTTACTATTTTTTTAAAGAACTGAATGCTATTTTAAAGAAACAGATACAAATGGAGAAATTCCTGCTTACCGCAGGCCTCATACCAGTCAGATAATAAACATCCATAGAGGTCAATTTATGGAGTACATTAAGACATATGTCAGAATTTTATAAACAATCAAAAATTATAAAGCAAACATTTGTAGAAAAAGGTTATAAACAAGTTATTTTGGAAGAAATTAAAAAGATGTCTCAAATAGAATGAAAATAGCTTATAGAATATATAGAGGAAATGATAGAGTTAAAACCCTCATTTGAATTTATTTCTGTTTTGAATTTTACTTCACAAAATAATTTTTTTATTTTTATTTTTTGGGAGCAATGCCCATTTTTATTTAAAGATAGAACCTTAGGATCTTCTGTATATTACCCCATAATCCACAAAATAATCTTTAGGGTGGCTCCATCTTTGAAACATATGAGGAAAAAATTAAGAAATCTGGATAGCCGCACTCCAATCCAACGTGGCTTTTATTGGAAAAATAGCTATGAGTAAGCACGCCTAAGTGTGAAACGCGTTAGCTGTCCCTGTTACCCCATTGCTGTGACATGTAGTGCCTGTTTTATTTTATTTCATTTTTCCAATAAAAGCCACGTTGGATTGGAGTGCGGCTATCCAGATTTCTTCATTTTTTCCTCACTGCCTTGTGCATTGCCAGCACCCTTGGTTCCTGGAGAGGTATTTGTTGTTGGGGTGAGTCTATTTGGAGCGGCAATTTTTGTTTTGTTTTGTATCTTTGAAACATGGGTTGGCATCTTGTTTTATAGATCACTCATAGAAGAAATTAAATTTTTGAATTAGTTTTAATGCCTGTGATACTTATTTGCTACAAAAGTATGCAGGCATCAGTATGGTAATTGAATAAGATTTACAAAAAGAAACAGAGGAAAACATACCAAGAAAGGGTTAAAACTCGCAATAGATTATATTTTATTAATAGTTACAATAATCACCCAAAAGGTTTTATATTGTAGGGCAGGGATATGCAATTAGCGGACCTCCAGCTGTTGCCAAACTACAAGTCCCATCATGCCTCTGCCTCTGGGTGTCATGCTTGATGCTGTCAGAGTCTCACTATGCCTCATGGAACTTGTAGTTTGGCAACAGCTGGAGGTCCGCTAATTGCATATCCCTGTTGTAGGGTAAAAATCAGATAAACATTGAAGGTGTTCAGATTTGAATAGAATCCAGAGGATAAAAAGAAGACGAAAAAAAGAAACCACATTTTGAACCCCAGAGGCATAAAAATGGCATAAGATATTGTTTTATTTTTAATTATTAGTAGCTTAATAATTATTAGATTAGACTTGGGAAATATATAATAGTAGGGTTGGTAAATATTCACATCTATAAGATGTATTTGATAGTAAAATTAATACATTTTAATAAATAATTATAAGTGTAAACCTTTAAGGTTAAAAACAGAGCACTTAGTTGAATACATTTGCTACATTTGCTACATGTGATAGCCACACTGCCACGTCAAAGCACTTCAAGTGTGGTCCCTAAATCTAAACTATCTGAGTTTCCCAAGTATGAGACATATGTAGAAATCCACAGACAGAGACCAGGCTCACCTCGAGACTGCCCCTTCCTCCATAACGTAAAGCAACACACCAGAATCCAAGACATAATTTCTACAAAGCAGCTGAAGACTTATATATTATTGATGTATCAAATTAAGCCCCCGTGGTTTTTGCATATATAATATCTGTTTAACCTTAGAAAGAGAGCTTGGAGGGCAAATGAAGAGTAAGGTTCAGTGAAGTAAAATAACGTGCTGGACTGTCTTTATCATGTGTCCTGAAAGAAGTCTGTGAAAACTTGTAGGGTAAGTTGTTTCACGTGCATCCGGGAGAGAGATTTATAGCTTCCAATCAGAGTTTGAGGTTATTTGCTCAATGGTGTTTTACGCATGCTTGTTTGGTTAGTGTTGTGTATACACTTCACAAATGGGAGCTTGTATTTAACCTTCATACTGATTTTAATAAAGCATTATTGCTTCTGCTCTACTATTACTCCTGGCTTATATACTCTGCATGAAGAATTAATTCTTTTTGGGGGATAAGAGTAGAAGGCCTCAGGGAAATTAATTATAATGCAGTTTGGAAAACATTAAAACCTGTTATGATCTACCTATAACTTGGAGGTCAATATCTTTGGGTAGATCCTTTCAATATAGTACAATACCAGAAAGTTATTTTTTTTTGTTTGTTTTGCACTGATTGGAAGTGAATTATTAAGCCAAGCAAGAAGAATCCCAAATCTTGCTGATACCTTGTTGTATCAGCTATTGTATATTATGTATAGGCACTAATAGGGGAGCACCACCTTTTTTGAGTTATGTTATTTATTGTTTTAGTAGTGTTGTGAACATCTGCATGGGTTTTTGCAAACATGCAGATTTTCTTTTCTCAAGAGCAGTGGTTTATTCATAAGTTTGTTACATCAAAATGGCTCTGGTTTTTGCTGACATAGAGTAGATTAGGATCAATTAATTTTTAGAGCTATTCATGCAGAATTCCAGAAACATATCACATACAGATTATTTTCAGCAAAATGCTAGTTTGAATGCAGTGATTTTCTATGCATAGAGATGTTAGAAACAGTGGCAGCAGAAAAAGACCAAGTGGTTGATGAAAATGTGGTAGACACAGAGCAGCCAATAGGACTCTAGTTTTTTTATGTTTGTTAGAAGTCTTCAAACTGATTTGTTATCTTTGACAGCACTCTTCAAGTTTTTATGCAGGAGGCCCATTGGAGTAAGTTTACTGACTAGAATTTGCGGAATGAGAATGTCTTTATCAACTCCTCATCTGTGTTGAAGTTTTCTTAAATTACATTTTTAATATAATTTAAATTATTAGACGTGTATTGATATGTAAACGCAATATGCAAAGGAGGAACTTGTTCAGTAATAAAAAAAAATAAGCCATATTCGCAGCACTGAAAATTGTGAAAGTTATTTTTAAAACATTAAAAATATAAAAATGTAAATTGAAAATTTTATTTTTAATGTTGTTGACTTGAGTTTTACTGAATTTATTTTTTTTTTGAGCTAAGGGGCCACAAGACTTTCATGAAGATTGTCAATATTCAAATCTTTATTTACAATAAATAAATGGTTTATACGCTCAATGATTATAGTTTATTTATGAATGTACTATTGTAAAATGGCAGGAAGACCCATTGTATTAATGTACTTTTCACTGTATGATAATTATTTGCACTTTTAAAGAGATACTTATATTTGGCAATACAATTATTTTAGGCCTTCCTCCCGAATATTGGAATTCTGTCAGATCACCTCTTTTCCCCTTTTCCAGTAGATGAAGTAAAATTAGAATGGTTGCTATTAATGTGTAAAATCAATTTTTTTCTCCCGTCTCATTACAGCAACTGGTGCATGAGCTCCTTTACTGGCCCTGTTTCATAAAGCTGTTATACCTACCTGTAAAGCATAATTGTGCTATTATATAAAGAAAAATACATTTATTAAAACAAAACAGCAATCAGTGTTACCAACCTTCCAAATGTTTTGGAGAGTTCGTAAAAAAAAAAAAAAAAGCCTATTGCTCCCATAAATGTCTGTGGAAGCAGATGTCTTTAAAAATACCCCCCGAGGATGCCCAAGCAGCCAGTATATTTAATATTGTTATTAGGCCTAGTCAGGGGATGCATATATGGAACATGGATAAGAATCCAAAGTGTATCTTCAAAGAGAAACAACTGGTGCTAGAAAAAAAAAAAACTTTATTGAAAAAAAAAAATCAAATTCAACAATTAGATAAAATTGCACGTCCACCACATTCATTTAAAATTTGACAACGTTGTCAAGATACAGGTAGCTACCCCATTCATTCAACCTTCATACACTCATCCTAAACAACTAGATAGAAATAGATTCATATGATAAAGTTCATATCTGTTATGTTGCAAGAGCGACCGCTCAAACGAATAGGGCACAGCCCAGTATATTATGCGACACAGTCCATCTTAAGTCTTCAGTGTAGGATAGAGAAATGTGATCCAATAATAAACATTTGATCAATCTGAGGTTAGGTTGTTCCCCAGAGCAAAGTCTCTTGGCATTTACCGCAATCAGCAGGTAGTAAATTGGTACAGGCGGTCCCCAGGTTACAAACAAGATAGGGTCTGTAGGTTTGTTCTTAAGTTCAATCTGTTTGTAAGTCGGAACAGGTAAATTTTTTAAGTGTAGCTCCAGCCCAAAAAAATATTTTAAGCTTTTTGGATAGCATAGGGTTAGGGTGAAATTTATTTTTAGGGTGGACCTCCGCTTTAAGTATACAAATACATATGGGTGGTAGTATTCCTTTCCACCAACGAGGGGTACTTCCTAAAACTATGCATCCAATAGTGGAACCCCCTATACAGTATGTTATATAAACTAATGCATAGTACTTGAACAGGACATGCCAGGCTATACTTATGTAGCGCCCTGCTCTTATTGGGTAGGCGCTAGTGTAAATTTAGTTGTCTGAGCTGCAGTTAGATCAGAATAATTGTACCAAATTATGGGTCTCTGTTCCAGTTCAGCTGGGTTGCACATTTTCCACCTGACTGTGGGTGTCGCTGTCACCACAGGTCAGGGTTGGAAATGCAGCAGGCTGAATGTATTGGGTACCTCTTGCCCAGAAGCAGCTCAGTGGGATCGGTCACCCCGCTGTGCATTCTGGGAGAGGGTACTTAAGGGGCAGACACCGTTTTAGTGGGGTCTTCCGATCCTGACCTGACGGCCCTCCTGGCCTCAGGGATGTGTTAGCAGTTGTCTGCCTCAGGGCCTGCCGACCCCCGAGGCTCCATTACTGAGAGTAGGCCCAGGAGTTGCTGGGGCCTACTGATCCAGAGATGGTCCTGTGTTGCCTTGCCTGCGGGAAGGGACCAAGCAATTGAGGACTCAATTGGAGGACGCATCCGGATCAAGAATCTACCTCACAGTGCTGCCGGCCTGGCTGAAAGATCCTGGCACTGTGTGTTGTGTTTCGGGAACTTTACCAAGTGTGTGGTTACACAAGTCTGTGGCAGAGACTTTTTGAACTGGCTGCTAGGTCAGTGAGAGAGGCCTATCCGGTGGTGGCTATATCCAGTGTGGAAGCTGTTGGTCCTCTGGATTAGGAAAATACCCGTGATCCGCAAGCAAGGTACCTGAATCTCCCCTAACCCTCCATCCCTCTGTCTGGAAGTTCTTTAATAAAACCCTTGAGAAAAAGAGACTAAGTGTTTGGTGCAGACATTTGTGAGAAACTCTTCAAGGAAGACCCCTAGGACGGACGTGGTGAACAGTAAGGTAACAGAAGGCCCAAATCTTAAACCAGCGACCCCTGCGGGGGTATTGCTACATGTGGGGGCTCTAGTCCGGGATTTGCCGTTACCGACTGCAACTCAAGCAAGCTGTTCACTGGGGCTTATGCTACAGAGGGTTTGGACTGTGTAGTTTTCTGAAAAAAGGGGTTCATTTGCGGATCACTTCTTAGCCGCGTGAGCTGTGGGTGGAGCCAAGAAAGGAAAAACCCGCAAACTATGTGACTGAAGAGAAAAGTGGGAGGAGTTCCTGCCTGTTTGCTGTGTGAGATGCCACATGTGTGTCCAACACTCAACGGAGAGTCGCAATACCGCCATGTCTCTAGTTCCAGTGATGCAGTCTGCCATGGGGCCCAGGATGTCTCCTGTGGGTACCACTACAAGTGCCATGCTGCCGGGGACTGCACTGACGGACACTGGCATTCGGTTGAAACCGCATGGGTGGTTCGTACTTTATGTGATTGGAGATGTGGAAGCCCTGGGTATGTTGTGCAACAAGTGCGAAAGACTGGCTGTAAACCCCCATCCATTTGTTCGGTGCCTACATTGCGGGGAGTACCTGTTCGCTGTAGAGCAACCCACCATGCCACCCCGTGCCTACTGGATGGACTGGGCCACGGGCATCGCTACCGAAGAGGCTGGGGCCTTTATTTCTGTGGCTAGACCTGTGCTTGTCACATCCGCTACAACAGTCATTCCAGAGGGAGATGGCGCTGTTACTGCCATTGAGGAGTCACCGGCGGACGATGCCACTGTTGTTACCTCCACTACTGCTACCTCCGCTGCATTTGGTCCCGCTGCACCTGTCCAAAGGAAAGTTGGATATGTGAAAGCCTCCCGTGGCCGTGGTCGAGGACTATCCCAAAGACTACCCGGACCAGATCCAAAGGAAAGTCTGATTCCTGAGAAGTCCACATCAGGAACGGGTGAGAGATCTGGGGAAAGTGCACATATGGGGACTGTTTGCAGATGTATGCCCGCGGAGGAGTTACGGGACTCTGAATTTGATTCCTTATTGGACATCTCTGGGGACGATGACTTGTTCGAGATCATGTCTCAAGAGATGCTATGGGCCAATGGAGATGAAGTTGCTTCGGCCTTCACCTTTTCCGAGTGGGCAGCCATGGACTTGGGGAGGACAACACCCAGTGTGGAACACCCCGTTGCTACTAGCGAAGTCCTGCTCAAGGTTACCAGTTTGTTTGGGTCAGGAAAGCTGTCCGTTAATACTCTGGTGCAAAAGTCCCCCACTTCTTGTATACCTCCTGGACTTGGAAGCACCAGATTTCACAATGATTACTGAACAAGCGGGTGGCCACTGAATACCGATTAGAGTTTCCTTACGTTCCCAGGGAAATCATGCAAGAGATTGAGGCCAACAGAGAAAATTGGTACGGTGAAGCTGTTTGGGACTATTTGGCCGTGCCTAAATCGTTCCGGAGAGCAGGTCATTCTCCTGCCATGGATGACCTCTTTAACGGGTGCTTGTTGCACTGGAGCTACGGTAGACACATCCATGCTGACAAAGTGGTCATTTGCAGGCCTGGAAAGGACAGCTATGTGTATTTTATTACCACTTTACACAAACAAGGGAAACCATTGACTCTGCCTGACCCCCGATTTTACTGGTGATCATCTATAGTAACGGTTCTGGTTGTCACTTTGATAAAGAAGAAGATACTTCTTGCTTTTCTATTAAAGGACTGTGGGGCATATAGCTAGTTAGTGTCAGGTAGGGGTGAGCTTCGAGTTCTAGTCGAACCCATGTTCGACTCGAACATCGCCTGTTCGCCGAAATTCGAACATTATGGGGCGTTCGCGGCAAATTCCAGTGGAGCGTCACGGCCCATAATTCACTGCGGCATCGCAGTGCATTGCTGTCTGATGATTGGCCAAGCATGCACTATGACCCGCAGGCTTTGGCCAATCACAGCGCGCTAAAAACGGAGAGCCATAATTGTCCAAAGCCAGGGTGGCTTTGGCCAATTATGTCTCAGGGGGCTTAGTACACGCCCCACACTATATAAGGCCGCCTCCGTGGCGGCCTTGTGTAGTGTGTTGCGGTGGTTAAAGAGAGAGGTTAAAGAGAGAGAGAGACATTGTCATTTATTTTGAGTTAGATAAAGCAGGCAGGCGAGTCAGTTAGCTGCAGTTACAGTGTGTAGAGGATATATATGCATCCTAGGTGTTGTATATATATTTACACACTGCTATTCAGTTTAGCTAGATCCGTTCCTGTTATTCTCTATACTGACAGGCAGGCAGGTGATTGTGCTAGCTGCAGTATTTTCACTTAGTGTACTGTGTCCTTTGCACAGTGTGCACCTAAACGTACCTCAATACAGTTGGTGGTGTTCTCATACTAAAACCCCAGGCAGGGAGCTGCATTAATTTAATTTAGTGTACTTCTGTCCTTTGCACAGAGTGTACCTAAAGGTACCTCAATACAATTAGTGGTGTTCTCATACTAAAACCACAGGCAGGGAGCTGCATTAATTTCATTTAGTGTACTGTGTCCTTTGCACAGCATTCACCTAAGGGAACCTCAATACAATTAGTGGTGTTCTAGTACTAAAACCACAGGCAGGGAGCTGCATTAATTTAAGTGTACTTCTGTCCTTTGCACAGTGTGCACCTAAAAGGTACCTGAATTCAATTGGTGGTGTTCTCAAACTAATACCACAGGCAGGTAGCTGCAAGTATTTTCAATTAGTGTACTGTGTCCTCTGCACAGTGTGCACCTAAAACTAACTGAAGAGATATGCTGCTTCACTCATGCTAATACCACAGCAGGCAGTTGATTGTGCTAGCTGCAGTATAATCACTATAGATCTATATATATACATCCCACCTTTGTGCAGCTACATCTCACTGCAGGCCATTAGTATGTCTGGAAGGCAAACAAGGAGAGGCAGACAGTCACGAGCCAATAAAAGAGGGCAAGCAGGCTCTGTGTCTAGAGGCAACAGTGCTGGTCGTGCATCCTCATCAGCACGTGGCCGTGGGACACGCTTGTCCTTCTTTTCGGCAGCTGGCCATGTTGAGCCGCAACATGCCGGAGACTTGGTAGAGTGGATGACCAAGCCCTCCTCATCCTCCTCATCCTCTCTCACCCAGGCTCAGGGAAATGTGTTTGGCAAAGCAGCTGCCAAAGCGATCTCTTCCCTCGGCTCAATTGCATCAGTCACTCCTTCCCTAGCCCCACTATGTCCTCCTGAGGAGTCCCCCGAACTGTTTGACCACAGTGTTGGGTACATGCTCCAGGAGGATGCCAAGCGTTTTTAAGGCTCTGATGATGGTACCCAGCTAGAGGAAGGCTGTAACGTGAGCTCAGAGAGAAGGGGTGCCCAACAAAGACAGCAATCTGGCAGTCATGTTCCCCCAGCTGCAGCATACTGCCAGATTTGCTCCAGTGATGAGAATGGAGGGGATGATGAGGTCACTGACTCCACGTGGGTGCCTGATAGGAGAGAGGAGGAGGAGGAGGTGACACATCTCCAACGAGGCAGGATGCCCTCCAGGGGCCAGCTTAAGGGCAGCCAACCGACTGCATCACACCGCAGTGTTCCGCATGTTCAGGGCGCTGCTGTCTCTGCGCGTTATTCCAAAAGTTCTTTGGTGTGGGCCTTTTTTGAGACGTGTGCAGCAGATCGCACCGTTGGCATTTGTAACATATGTCTGAAGTGTATCTCGCGTGGCCAAAACATGAGCCACTTGGGCACCACGTGCTTGACCAGACATATGTCGACCTGCCATGCAGTCCGTTGGCAAGCATACAAAAAAGACCCACACCAAAGAACAAAGCAGACCTCTCCTTGCTCCTCATCAGCTGGGATCTCCAACCCCACTATACATTCAGTCCTCTCTGAAACCTGCACTGAGAGGAATGAAGGTGTAGAATTAGGTGTGTCACAGCCAAGTACTTGTGGGCAATCTGCTATCAGTACACCGACGTCAGATTGTACCAGGCAAATTTCCCTGCCCCAGCTGTTGCACCGCCGAAAGAAGTTTGCTCCCAGCCATCCACATGCCCAGCGGTTGAATGCTAGCTTGGCTAAATTTCTAGCACTTCAACTGCTGCCTTTTCAGTTGGTAGACTCTGCCCCCTTCCGTGAGTTTGTGGAATGTGCGGTTCCTCAGTGGCAGGTTCCCAAATGCCACTTTTTCTCACGGAAGGCGATTCCGTCTCTCTACCGGAATGTGGAAGGCAATGTCTTGGCCTCGCTGGACAGGGCGGTCAGCGGTAAGGTGCATATTACCGCTGACTCATGGTCCAGCAGGCATGGACAGGGACATTACCTATCTTTCATGGCGCATTGGGTGACTCTGCTGGCAGCTGGGAAGGATGCAAGACAAGGGGCAATAGTGTTGGAGGTTGTTCCGCCACCACGCATCCAAAATGCTACTACTGGTGATTCTGCCACACCTCTCTCCTCCACCCCCTCCTCTTCTTATTCGTCCATGCCCTCTTCCTGTGCTTTGTCCTCGTACCAGCGGTGCTCTGTAGGCGTTCAAGGGGCTACGCAAGTACGCAGGCAAAAAGATGCCATGCGATGCTTGAGCTGGTGTGCTTGGGGGACAGGAGCCACACTGGGGCAGAGATTCTGTCAGCTCTACAGGGGCAGGCTCAGAGGTGGTTGATGCCACGCCAGCTTAAGCCAGGAAAGGTGGTTTGCGACAATGGCACCAACCTCCTCTCCGCCCTCCGACAGGGACAACTGACCCATGTGCCCTGTTTTGCTCACGTTCTTAACTTGGTGGTGCAGCGGTTCTTGGGCAGGTACCCGGGCTTACAGGAGGTCCTGAAGCAGGCCAGGAAACTCTGAGTGCATTTCCGCCGGTCATATAATGCCAGTGCTCGGCTGGCTGACCTCCAAAAGGAATACAACCTACCCAAGAACCGCCTAATCTGTGACACGCAGCAGAAGGCCATCAATGAGTATCATAATCAGGGATGCATGCACTGTCCTGTCACCATTTGAGGAGGCCACGAGGATGGTGAGCATTGACAGTGCATGCATCAGTGATACTGTCCCTCTTGTCCACCTGTTGGAGCACACGCTGCGTGGAATAATGGACAGGGCACTTGAGGCAGAACAGAGGGAGGAAGAGGAGGTCTTCCTTATCTCTCAAGGCCCCCTTTAACCAGACAGTGTTCCTGCTGGCCCGCCTATCACACAGGAAGAGGAGGAGGAGGAGGATTGTGTCAGCATGGAGGTGGAGCCTAGCACTCAGCATCAGCAGCAGTCTTCAACGGATCAATTACAGTCCCAAGAAACACATGGACTTGTACGTGGCTGGGAGGAGGTGGCTGCGGATCATGTCATCCTCAGTGACCCAGAGGACTCCGCACCGAATGCCTCAGAAAACCTATGCTGCATGGCCTCCCTGATCCTGAAAAGCCTGCGGAAGGATCCTCGTATTTGTGCTATCAAGGAGAGATATCATTACTGGCTGGCAACCCTCCTTGATCCACGTTACAAGGGTAAGGTTGTGGACCTTATTGTGGCGTTGCAGAGGGTGCAGAGGATGAAACATCTTCGGGAGGCCTTGCAGAAAGGTCTGTGCAACGCGTTCCCAGAGACTGGGAGGTTACAAATTTCTGGTCCTGGACAACGTGTTGCTGAGGCTTTGGTCAGTCAAAGAAGGAGCGGTGGAGAAGGTGGCCGTTCAGACCATTTTTTAGTCCACAGCCCCAAGGTATGATCGGTTCCAGCAACCATCGCCAGCGTCTGATTTACATGGTGCAGGAATACCTAGGGGCAAGATCAGACTTGGACACCTTTCCAACCGAAAATCCTCTGGGTTACTGGGTCTTGAGGATGGATCACTGGCCAGAGCTTGCACAGTATGGAATTGAGCTACTGGCCTGTCCTGCATCCAGCGTTGTTTCGGAACGCACATTCAGTGCTGCTGGAGGCTTTGTAACCGATCACCGGGTGCGCCTGTCCACCGACTCGGTCGATCGACTGACCTTCATAAAAATCAATCAGTCTTAGATCACCACCAACTACCAAGCACCTGATGCTGATGTAACAGAATAATTTTCTTTGAAATGTCAGATCCCTTCAAGACTGCCTATGCTGATTCAGAGTGACTATCCTGTTATGCTGAGTGACTATCTTCTTCCTCCTCAATGATCATGCTGATAGCATGTAAGAACATTTTTGTTTCTGGGCACCGCCACCAGTGGCTAAGGCCCAATTTTTCAGCCCCTGTTTAACAGGGGCGTGTAATTGCAATTTTTGATGCAATACTTTGCAGCAGGGCTCATTCCTGCGCTCCAACTAGAGTATCTGTGAGGGGTTGTAGTGTTGTGGGACCAGTGCCTAAGGCACAATTTTTATGCCCCTGTTCAACAGGGGCATGTAATTACAATTCTTGATCTAATAATTCACAGCAGGGCCCATTCCTGCGCCCACCAATAGTAACTTTGAGGACTTACAGTGTTGTGGCACCAGCACCACCACCAAAGACCCAATTTTTCTGCCCCTGTTCAACAGGGGCATGTAATTACAATTCTTGATCTAATATTTCACAGCTGGGCCCATTCCTGCGCCCACCAAGAGTAACTGTGAGGACTTACAGTGTTGTGGCACCAGCACCACCACCAAAGGCCCAATTTTTCCTACCACTGTTCAACAATGGCATGTATATACGGCAGGCCCCTACTTTCAAACATCCAACTTACAAACGACTCCTACTTGCAAACAGAATGAGACAACAGGAAGTGAGAGGAAATCTACTCCTAGGAAGGGAAATTCTCTCCTGTAAGAGTTCATATGGGAAACATCTCTCCACTGATGCTTTATAACCAATCCTTGTTTCAATAAAAAAAAAACATTTTCAAAAAACATTTGTCATTGGGACAGAAAGTGAGGTGAAATGTTCTGAACAGGTGCATAGACAGCAAAACAAATGCTACAGGGGTGATAACCCATTCACTATGTTTTCCAAAAGGCTTAAAAACAGAATTTTTGGCTGGAGCTACACTTTAAAAATGTACCAGTTCAAAATTAGAAAAAGATTCTACGTAACAACAAACCTACAGTCCCTGTCTTGTTTGCACCGCCTGTATACTGCTGTTCAGAGTATATAGGGCCTGGTGGCCCCACGCCTTTCCTTTTTTTAATTTGGATGCGGGGTTCCCCTTAATGTCCATACAAGACCCAAAGGGGCTGGTAATGGACTGGGGGGGTACCCATGACATTTTTCTCAATGATTTTCATCCATATTGCCGGGACCAGACATTATATTAAAGCCGCAAGCAGTTTAAAATGACTTTTTTTCCTTTAGAAATGTCATTTTGTGCAGGGACAGTTCTAAACACGGGGAAACACAAGCCACTTCACAGGCATACAATAGACACCCCCCAGGTACGATATTTAAAATAATATTTCACTTTTTTTTTTCACTTTAAGCATCATTAAAAACACTGCTCCTGAAAAAACGGCCGCTTTTAAAACTTTTTTTTGCATTGATACATGTACCCTGGGGCAGGACCCGGGTCCCCAAACCTTTTTTAGGACAATAACTTACATATTAGCCTTTATAATTAGCACTTTTGATTTCGAACGTTCGAGTCCCATAGACTTTAATAGGGTTCTAAAGTTCGCGCAAACTTTCGGTCCGTTTGCAGGTTCTGGTGCGAACCGAATCAGGGGGTGTTCGGCTCATCCCTAGTGTCAGGTTACCAGAAATTTCGGGATCAAGATTCCACTACCTGGACCAGTACTTGTGTTAAAGGACTCTGTTAGGTTGCTCTTCTGCCACTAGGTGGTGGGAGTATGTTCACACAACTGGACTTTGTTTCTTTTACACTTAGCTACCCACACACAAGAATAGATATGGGGAAAGAAATGCTAATTTCTTCGGAAGTGAGGCTTTGCTTCCTATTGTACATCGTTTTATATGATTGCCTGTGTCTGTTTGTTTTTTTTGTCTTTTAGGTACATGGATCTTCTGTCAAACTTCTGGAGAATGGGTGGTTTAAATAGAGAGAGAGAGATATTGTAAAATACGTTAATGTGACTTTACTGTATGTGTATGTAAATTTTGTATTTCTTTGCTACCTCACCCTTTCCCTACCCCATTCAAGTTTTTGGGATTCAGGTATCGACTCTCAGGAGTGAGAGTCAAGTTTTTTCTCGATGATGAGGACATCATCTATTGCGGTGGGGGAAGTGTGTAGTGCCCTGCTCCTATTGGGTAGGCGCTAGTGTAAATTTAGTTGTCTGATCTGTAGTTAGCTCAGAATAATTGTACCAAATTATAGGTCACTGTTCCAGTTCAGCTGGGTTGCACATTTTCCATCTGCCTGTGGGTGTCGCTGTCACCACAGGTCAGGGTTGGAAATGCAGCAGGCTGAATGTATTGGGTACCTCTTGCCCAGAAGCTCAGTGGGATTGATCACCCCGCTGTGCATTCTGGGAGAGGGTAATTAAGGGGCAGACACCGTTTTGGCGGGGTCTTCCGATCCTGACCTGACGGCCCTCCTGATGTGTTAGCAGTTTTCTGCCTCGGGGCCTGCCGACTCCCGAGGCTCCATTACTGAGAGTAGGCCCAGGAGTTGCTGGGGCCTACTGATCCAGAGATGGTCCTGTGTCGCCTTGCAATTGAGGACTCAATTGGAGGACGCATCCGGATCAAGAATCTACCTCACAGTGCTGCCGGCCTGGCTGAAAGATCCTGGCACTGTGTGTTGTGTTTCGGAACTTTACCAAGTGTGTGGTTACACAAGTCTGTGGCAGAGACTTTTTGAACTAGCTTGCACCGGCTTCTAGGTCAGTAAGAGAGGCCTATCCGGTGGTGGCTATATCCAGTGTGGAAGCTGTTGGTCCTCTGGATTAGGAAAATACCCGTGATCCGCAAGCAAGGTATGAATAAGCACTAGCACAGTGCGAAACATGTCAGCCAAATTTTTTTGACCTGTGTACCGTTGTACAGTGTGTATTTTGGATTCCTTATTTTAAAATAAAGGCTTTTATTTTTGAGTGCTGCAGTCCAGAAGACTTTTTCGTTCCTGTTTGCTGTCAATAGCATTGCTTGCACCTTTGTCTGCTGGGAGGAGGTGATTTGAAGGATTCCCACACCTGAGTGGCTCCCTTTCTCTTGATCCGCAAGCAAGGTACCTGAATCTCCCCTAACCCTGCATCCCTCTGTCTGGAAGTTCTTTAATAAAACCCTTGAGAAAAAGAGACTTATGCCCTGTACACACGATCGGATTTTCGATGGATTTTTTCATCGGAATTCCGATGAAACTGACTTTCATCAGTCTTGCCTACACACCATCATTCCAAATTCCGACCGTCCAAAAACGCTGTGACGTACAACACGTACAATGGCACTATAAAGGGGAAGTTCAAATCCAACGGCGCCACCCTTTGGGCTGCTTTTACTGATTTCGTGTTACCGCGTGTTAGTAAAAGTTTGGTGAGAGCCGATTCGCGCTTTTCAGTCTCCCTGTTTTTTTTTAGATTGTTTTCTGCGTTTCAGTTTGTGCTTGTGGGTTCGTATTTGTCTTTCAGTGCGTGCAATCAGGTCGGTTCTGTTTTGCAGTGCCTTCTTGGCCGCTCGTTACTGTTTTTCAGGTCGTTCTTCACAGGCCTTGCTGTTGCTCGGTGCGTTCTGTTTAAGTTCGTTCTGACCAGCCGACCGGTTTAAAGCCATGTTGGAAGTATGTTCTCATCGTAGAGCTTGTGCTGCGTATGCGCTTGGTGTTGCGGTTAATACTTTGACCCAAGCTCAGTCTATGAACAGGGCGAGGAGGAGTTCATGGACCAAGAATTGGTTGCTCCAGTGGGACCAATTCTGTCATATGCCTCTGCTGCGGGAAATCCAGGAGAATAATCCTGATGACTACAGGAATTATCTCCGGATGACGGACCCCGTTTTTCACCGTCTGTTGGATTTGGTGTCCCCCTATATCACCAGGCATGACACTGTGATGCGCCAGGCCATCACTGCCGAGCAGAGGCTAGTCGCCACCTTGAGATACCTGGTGACTGGGAGAAGCCTGCAGGACCTCAAGTTCATGACAGGCATCTCCCCCCAGGCTCTGGGGGGTCATTATTTCAGAGACCTGTTCTGCCATCATACAAGTTATGCAGAAGGACTATATTAAGGTAATTTTTCTCCTTTAACATCACATTCTATGTATATAATGCTTACTAATGTATTGTATTTCCTTCATCCTTCCCTAATTACCATGATTGTAATATGCTGTGAATGTCCCCTTTGTCCTCATGCATGCTGTACCCTTTTTTTGGCCTACATGCATATTTGCCTTCACTAACCTCTCCAGCATGCTACCCTGGGCCCAAACACCCCTAGCCTAGTCACTTAACAAGATATTTTGACAACTCCATTGTATTGCTTCCCCCCCCCTCCCCCTCCAATGTTGTGTATTTTTTTTTTGTAGGCCCAAACTCAGCTAGAACCCCCCCCCCCCTAAAATGTGTACAAATGTTTTGCTTCTCATTACAATCAGGCAGAGTGGTGTTTTTTTTTTGTAGGCCCAAACTCAGATAGAACCCCTCCCCCCCCCCTAAAATGTGTACAAATGTTTTGCTTCACATTACAATCAGGCAGAGTGGTGTTTTTTTTTTCTTTTCTTTTTTTCTTCTTAAGAAATATACACCCAAAGTGCAGAGGTAATGGATTGAGCTTACCAAATTGAATGGACCTCTTTAATTAAAAAGACGGTCACAGACAGCTTACGCAGGATAGTGCCTGCACACAAAGGATGATTACTGGTAAATGAATGAACCTCCTTCCTCCGGTCTCAGATAAGGAATATGAAACACAAATAGGAAATCTCCATAGTGCTACCCGTTTATTCAGTATACAAAACACAAAGTAAAACTGCGTATAAAAAATGGGCAGGACTCGGATGGGACGCCCCCCTGAAGACGTTACTCCAACGAAACGTACGTCGGAGGCGCAGACTGGTCACGTGTCCAACGTTCTGTGCTCCATCCGAGTCCTGGCTCAGCGAGCAGCTGCTGGAACGCACGCCGCTTTGGAGGTCCCAAGCAATTTGGCTCCATACACGCTACAGTTTGCAGCCCCAGTGCCGGGATGGGCACCTTTTAATCTAAGAGGCCATCTTGGCCATTTTTTATACGCAGTTTTACTTTGTGTTTTGTATACTGAATAAACGGGTTGCACTATGGAGATTTCCTATTTGTGTTTCATATTCCTTATCTGAGACCGGAGGAAGGAGGTTCATTCATTTACCAGTAATCATCCTATGTGTGCAGGCACTATCCTGCGTAAGCCGTCTGTGACCGTCTTTTTAATTAAAGAGGTCCATTCAATTTGGTAAGCGCAATCCATTACCTCTGCACTTTGGGTGTATATTTATTAAGAAGATTTAGTGAAGGAATAAGATTGCACTGTTGTGAAGAAAGAAATACATCACTGTATGAACTTTATTATCAACACTTTTTTTAAGTGTTTCACATATAATATTTGAAGCGATTTATTTTGGATTTTCATTTATATATTTTTTTGACACTTTTTTTCCATTTTCTGTGTGTGGATTCATTTTTCATCACAAATTTGGTAGCACGATCTATGATACAGTTGGGACTTTTTATTGTATATGTTGTAGTAATATAGATATATATTCTATTTCCAATTATTTTTGGCACCGATTTGGATGCCGAATTTAGTTATACCTACAGATATTGTACTATCTATCTGATTGTGGTAGCTTATCGGTGTCTATTCACAGGATTATAAGTATTAGTATTTTTTATTAGATACCACCAGCGCCCCCTATCCTATATAGTAAATTACAATAGAAGCGTTTATCACTTCCACTTTCTAGGGGAGCAGCTTAATTGATTTAGTTAATGCACTGTACATTCCTAAACATTATTATCAATTAATAATTTTTTTTGGCGCGGAATTTATAAAATCACAGTAATATCAGGCATTATATAGTATTTCAAAAATGTGTTGCTGTTGCCTTCATGAGATGGGGTGATGTCACCCCTGAACAAGGCAAATTTGGAAGATGCACACAAATTGTGCGTCAGAATGGGGATTTTCCTCCTGATCCCATGCCAAATGTCAACATGTGCTATCTCCCATCATGGGGGATCAATGGACGTGTTTTGGGGGTGCAAACCCTTCCTCTCACCTACTTGAGTTGCGAGGAAGGGGTTGCACCCTCCAAACACGTCCATTGATTTTCCCTGATGGGAGATAGCACATGTTGACACACTGTGTGCATCTTCCAAATTTTGTTTGTTAAGTCACACAAAAATGTAGAAACTTTTAGGCCAAAATAACTTGAAATGGTGGCAAGAAAAACATCTTTATACTCTCCCCAAAACATCAATCATGTTTTTAACTTGTTGGTCAAAACGATAGAGTTTGTGCGTTATAACCTCGTTTTCTCGACTCATAACCATGAGATCCTGGATTATGATTTGTGTGCTCCCACTGGAGAAAGGAGGAGATTGATCTTCCACAAGCAGCACATCACCTAAAAACAAAAAAAAACGCATGTCTGAAAAATATGCATGCATGCATCTATTCCCTGAATTTGTGGTGTATGGCACTGACCTGTTGTGGTGACAATCTTCCACACTTCCTCCACATCTCCTTTCTCCACCTCTTCTTCCTCCACCTCTCCTTCCTCCACCTCTCCTTCCTCCACATCCTGAGGTTTGGGTTCTCTCTGGTCCCCTTCTTTCTGAGGTTGGGGTTCACTCTGTTCTTTCCGAGGTGTGGGGTTCCTGGCCTCCTCAGAGTGGTGTGCTCCAAGTCTCCGCTCCCCTATGAGAATGAAACAAAAGGTATACTTAGCACACAGATATTTGAGGTCAGAAATAGGAATATGAAACATTGCTTGGAAGTGGGGTACAATTGTCTTTTTTGGCAGAGTTACAAGCTGAAGATATGTTTTAAAATGTATTTCTAAACTGGAATCCTGACCTTTTTTGACCAAGTTACACACATGGAGACAACCCCAAAGTATCCACTCTAGCACCTGTGTGGGACACCCTAAAAAGGTTGTTCTGGGGTCCCACACAGGTGCTCTAGAGTACAGCTGTGGAAGTGTTCTCTCCTTTACACTGAATCAAGTTTGCATTTCACATTCTAGTTCAAAACACATCATCTAGACAACAATGTTTATAAATGTTGTTTTAATATAAATAGGCATGACCAAATGTGGTTTACCTGTATCTGCGCAAAATATCTGGAGGAGGATTGATGTTTACTACGAACGATTATACTTTGGCCACTACCCTGAAAGTGGCCATTTTCAAATATCCAACCAGTCAATCAAAGCACATGGAGCAAAACATGCAAGTATAATAATCAAATTATTAATAACACAGGAGAAATACTTACTTTTTAGTAGCATTCTTTTGATCTTCCTGTACTGCTCCGGCTCCCTCAGCTTCAGGTCAGACCACCTTTTACGGAGCTGCTCCTTGGATCTCTGGACCCCAAATTTATGGTACAGACTCCTCGCCACTTTGCCCATTATTTTGGCATTCCTGAGATTAGGGGTGTTGTATGGCCCATGCTTCCCATCGTAATCTCTCCTCCGCAAGATGTCCACCATCTCAGCAAAGGACATATTACTGGCCTTGTATCTTGTCCTGGATCGGGACGTTTCTGGCTCCGGGCTTTGCTCGTCGGAAGTTAAAACAACCTGCACCTGCTGTGTCACCGCCATGTCGTCTCCCACTGGGCATCGAACAAGAAGGGGCGGGGAATATCCGAGGAATAACGTCAGGGGCAGAAACGTCAGGGGCGGCCGATGTGGGCGGAGTTTCACGCATGCGCAGGGAATATAATGATAACGACATTGTGTGCGCGGAGTAAGGAGGACCGGAAGTTCCGAACGTCACTGACGAAGGTAAAAATTAAAGTTGGGGCATCAGTTGCCTATACTGATTCATGATTTTAAAGGGCTAGATTGGGATAATATTAGGACAGTTTAGGCTGACCTAGTGTTTTTGTCTTGTGTTTTATCTTGCAGCAAAAATGCAGAGTTTCAAGGATCCGGTAATCTTCAGAGCTTTCATAGATAAATATAGAAAGCTCACCAATTTATGGGAGCTTAAAAACCCATTATACCACAATCGTGATGTTAGGAGGGCAACAATTGAGAAATTTGTGGAATATATGAAGACCTGGATCCCAGAGGCAGACTATAACATGATTAACAATAAAATCAATAATATGAGGAACAGCTACAAAAAGCAATACAAAGAGGTCCGCGAATCCCGGAGATCAGGAGCAGCAGCAGACCAAGTACATGTCCGCAAGCTGTGGTATTACAAACATCTGAGATTTCTGGACGACCAGATAGAAGCCAGGGAATCACTTTCCAGCCTTCCCTCCCACCTTCCCTCCACCCTTCCCTCCAGCATTCCCTACACCCTTCCCTCCAGCGTTCCCTCCACCCTTCCCTCCAGCATTCCCTCCACCCTTCCCTCCAGCATTCCCTCCACCCCTGCAGAGGGTGCAGAGGAGCTAGCTGACCTCGAAGAGCCGGATCTTCACATCTTCACATCTATAGTCAGGTATAGTATTTTTCTACAATTTTTTGGGGCATAGAATAATTTTTGGGAACTAGATGTTATTATTCAAAAAAATATAGTGGGCAGAATTGTTTGAGACAAGAATGAAAAATGCTGGGGTCAGAATGATAGTCTTTTCTATTTAGTAACATTTAATTTGCAACAGTCATGAGCTGGAAATTGTGTGTGATTGATGAACCAAAAACTCAAACTATGTCCCTTTTTTATACACAGGATGAGGTCAGCCAGGAGGATGAGGCTCTGGAGTGTGGCACCCAGGAGGAGGCAGGGGTGAGTGGCACCACAGGTGCTTCCCCTCCAGGTGAGACGGAAAAGGCCCAGGAGGATGACTCAGGTGGAGGACGAATCCCTGAAAATAATAAGGGAAGCAGCTGAGATCATGAGGGCCTCCCTCAACCCAGTCGAGTCCTATGGGTGCTATGTGGCCGATAGACTCCTTAAAGTGGAGGAGGGCCAACGTGCCCTCTGTGAGGAGCTGATATCTACGGCCCTTCACAGGGAGGGGAGGGGCCAGCTGACAGAGGCCACACACCTTTGCGATCTGGCCCATCCTTCTCCTCCTTCTCCTGCCACATTTTCACCACCAGAGCCACAGCCTGCAAGGGGACATGGAGGGAGTAGTGGAAGGAACGCTGCAGGGAAGCTGGAGGGAAGGCTACAAGCAAGACCAGAAAGTGATTCCCTGGCTTCAAGCTGCTCTGCCAGAAGATGCAGTTTTTTGGAGTACCACAGCTTGACATCTGCTGCTGCTTCTGATTTCTGCGATTCGGGGACCAGATTGTGATCCCAATTCGAGGGACTCCTCATGTTATTGATTTTATTTGCCTTCATGTCTGCCTTTGGGGTCCAAAGTGGGCATATATTCCACTAATTTCTCAATTGTTGACCTCCATCTTTTTTTCCAGAATAAATGGAAATTTGATTTAATTTAAATAGTTGCCTATGTGTTTTTCTTGTGAGTAGGAAGGTACATTTCATAAATACAATGTGTAATTAACAAGGGACACCAACACCAACCTCCTTGAGGGAAAAAAAAACAAGATAATAATGTTGTTGTTATAACTTGACCATAAAAAAATATGGACATCACTATAAAATATTAAAAGGCCAGAAAAATATTAGGAGATCTTGATTCAAAACAAAAATAAAAAATAAATTATAGAATCCTGCCTTTAAAATAAAATACGAAGATTAATGAGATCTCAAAGAAATAATTTTGTCTGAACTATCTGCAACGATAATTTTTTGGGGGAAAACCGTTTATAGAAAGAAGAAAAGAATGCGCTACATTTAACGATACAAAATTTTGCAGCATGACAAATGTGCTATGTCCATTACGAACGCTAGTTTTACCAGAGGAGCGCTCCCGTTTTGTAATTTAGTCTGAGCATGCATGGATTTTTCTCTGATGGAGTTCCCCACAGACGATTGGAATTTGCTATCGGTTTATTTTTCCATTGGTAAAATTTAAAACAGGTTCTATTTTTTTATACCGATGGAAAAAATACAGATGGGGCCCACACACGATCGGTTTGTCCGATGAAAAAAGTCCATCGGTCTTTTTTCATCAGAAAACCGATCGTGTGTACGCGGCATAAGTGTTTGGTGCAGACATTTGTGAGAAACTCTTCAAGGAAGACCCCTAGGACGGACGTGGTGAACAGTAAGGTAACGGCAGGCCCAAATCTTAAACCAGCGGCCCCTGCGGGGGGAATTGCTATACTTATTATACCTTATCTGCCCAGTAACACAAAGGGGAAGTAGCTAGGCCTTGTTACTAAAAAATATAAAGCAGACGTCTTGCCTCTAGCTTTCATGATACTTCTTAAATTTAACCCTGTCCCTGTCAAGCAAGTAAGCTATATAAGAGTGCCAATATTTTAACCCTTACACTGATTACTTAAAAATAGTATTTGTCATCCTCAAGTAACCATACCAAGGAGGTTGCCTAAACAATACTAAAAGGAGGTGAGAAGCCATCAACTGTGGAACTGCAAGACAAAGCAAGCTCAGTCCAGATCTTAACCAATGAAAGAATCTCACTAAATGAGAAATACCCTGATCCACAAAGATACAAGCCTAATGAATATTCTAGCTGTTTACTAGAAAATGTTGAATTAACTGGCAGAAATACTCCCTGTATTCTGCTGCCAACAATACATATAACACAAGTGTCTGGGTCCATCTTAACACAAAAACAACATTTCTACAGGTGAAAAGGCAGACAAACAAGCTCAGCGGTCCAGAGTGTAGTCAATCTGGTCATTTGGCCTCAGTATTAAATCAGAAAATGAGTCAATGCATAAGGCCTAAGCAGGTTATTGCCCTATGTGGCCTTAAAACATTTTTGTATTTTCACCATGCAATCATGCCATCTAGTAGATTGCTTGAGGTCACTCACTGCCTTTCAAACGTACTTTAGCTACTTTTCTAAGGTTTGCAAGGCCTATTTTAGAATTGACCTGCTTTGGCTAGCTAGACCAATTCTACTTATATATTTGGAAAGAGCATCTATTGAGCAGATTTCTTTATCAGATAATGCCCTGATGTCAGTGACAATCTGACTTCCTGGTAGTACGGAGAGGGATTGGATCTGGCACATGAATAATAATATTTCAGATGGTTCAACTGCCTTGGCAGAAGTTTTTGAAGCATCTATATCATATTTTAAAATCAATAATGCATAAGTTTCTAAAGATGCATTATGGGAAGGGCACAAAGCAGTTATTAGAGGGGCATTGATCTCTCAAGATTCATAGCTGAAGACTTTAGAATTAGCAATTGATCTCAGAGACTCAACAACTTGAGGACAGACATAAAGGTTCTCAATCTTTAGATTTTGAAGGCCACCTAAATGAGTTACGAGAAAAATTGTCAGGCCTTTTAGACCAACAGATACAGAAAAAAAATTAGGTACTCGGCCCAAAAGTGTTACGAACACAGTGATAAGTCAGGAAAATTGCTGGCAAGAGATTTGAGAAAGAGGAAGAAACTGACCTCCCCTGACAGTCAATCTGTCCTTCTGGGATTATTTAATTATTTATTACAGGTACTTATATAGGGATCGCTAAGCAATTTCATGTTTTTTCTTACTGTGTTCTCTATTGTCTTTGGAACATGGGCTCAGGATTAAGAATTACCTGGCAAAGATAAAACACCCTAAATTATCTCTGGAACCAACTGCTCTTTTAGAAAAACTGATCACTTAGGATGAACTGGAGGACATTAACCACTTGCCGACCGCCCTATAGCGGATTGATGGCGGCAAAGTGGTTTTAAAATCCTGACTGGACGTCATATGACGTCCTCAGGATTTTGAGCCGCTGCGCCCCCCCGGGGGCGCGCATCGCGGCGATCGTTGTTGCAGGGTGTCAGTCTGACACCCCGCAACACCGATCTAGGTAAAGAGTCTCCGACGGAGACTTTTTACCACGTGATCAGCCGTGTCCAATCACGGCTGATCACGATGTAAACAGGAAAAGCCGTTCATCTGCTTTTTCTCACTCGCGTCTGTCAGACGCGCCGATCGGCTTCTCCTCTGACAGGGGGGGTTTGTGCTGATCGATTATCAGCGCAGCCCCCCCGAGGATGCCCACACTGGACCACCAGGGATGCCACTGGACCACCAGGGATACCATCAGGGATGCCCACCACCAGGTATGCCTCCCTAGACCACAGGGATGCCATTCTGTGCCCCTAATGGATGCCAATCAGTGCCCACAATGGATGCCAATCAGTGCCCACAATGGGCATCACTGAGTGGCAGGCATTATTGTTTGGCACTGATTGGCATCCATTCGTAACACATTACAGTACAGTGCCACCTATCAGTGCCCATCCATGCCACCTATCAGTGCTCATCCATGCCCATCCGTGCCACCTATCAGTGCCCATCCATGCCGCCTATCAGTGCCCATCTGTGCCCATCCGTACCGCCTATCTGTGCCCATCCGTGCCACCTACCGGTGCCCATCCGTGCCACCTACCGGTGCCCATCCATGCCACCTACCGGTGCCCATCCATGCTGCCTATCAGTGCCCATCCATGCCGCCTATCGGTGCCCATCCATGCTGCCTCATTGGAGCCCATCAGTGCCGCCTTATCAGTGCCTGTCAGTGCAGCCCCATCAGTGCCCATCAGTGAAGGAGAAGGAGAAAACGTACTTATTTACAAAGGTTTGTAGCAGAAAAAAAAAATCGCAGAGGTAATCAAATACCACCAAAAGAAATCTCTATTTGTGGGAACAAAATGATAAAAATTTAGTTTGGGTACAGTGTAGCACAACCGCGCAATTGTCATTCAAAGTGCAACAGCGCAGAAAGCTGAAAATTGGTCTGGGCAGGAAGCTGTATAAGTGCCCAGTATGGAAGTGGTTAAGAACCTTCCTAAGGGGAAGAGCCCTGGCCCTGATGGCTTCAATAGTATATACTATGGTAAATTTTCATCACTTTTCCTTTCCCATATGTGGGACTATTTTGATTCTTTGACTAAACATAATAAATTACCAGAAGCCTTCGTGGCCTATATAACAGTCATTCCTAAGGAGGGAAAAGATCCCAAAATAATGTGCTAACCTAATGGTAGATTTAAAGTAATTTGGTGCTTTGTCAAACTTTTAAATAAATTTCAATAAATCTGAAATCCTGTCGCTATATTTGCACCAGGCTATAGAGGATTCTCTTATACAATCTTTTTCCTTTTCATAGAATAAACAATCTGTTAAAAACATGGGTATTTATTTAATATCAGATCTATCTAGGTTATATAAAAAGAATTGTGTTCCACTGCCTAAAATAATAAAGGGTGGCTTAGAAGGATGAAACAATGCTACCTTTTCCTGGATGGGTAGAATCAATAATATTAAAATTAGTGTATTGCTAAAGGTCTTATTTGAATTGTAGATGGTACCCATTTTGCTTCCAAAGGTATTCTTCACTAACATTCGGCGGATCTTTACAAATTCTGTCTGGTGAAAAGCAAGACCCAGATTGTCCTATCATATTCTTATGAGTGCAAAATCTGAAGGTGGGCTAGGTCTTCTTAATTTTAGGAATTACTATAGAGCAATAGCATTAACCAGAATCCTTAATTGAAGACATCAGGCTACTCAAAAAGTTTGGGTGTCATTGAAGAGAACTTTGGCACGCTGTGATTTTGTAATTTGGCTTATGCTCCTTGGATTCCCCACCCTTACAGAGATCTCTCTGATTCTGCCTTCTTTCTCATCATCCACACCCTGAAACTTTGGGACTATTAATAAACAGGGAGCCCTATCTCCATCAATATCCCCTCTACTTCCGTTAGGTGGCTTCTGCTGTCTTTTAGGTCCTGTTTTTTTTAGGTCTTGGGCATAGAGATACTAGTTGTCTACATTTTTTGCGAGATTGGGAGAATGCGCCCATTGGGGGAACTTAGAGAAGCGTATGGTAGGTTTCCATTTGATGCTTGGAGACACCAGCAATTACTTGACTTTAGTACTACCCATTTGAGGGCCAATAGAGCAGGGGAATCTCTTATGCCGGGTACACACGATCGGTTTTACCGATGAAAACAGTCCAATGGACTTTTCTCATCGGACAAACCGATCGTGTATGGGCCCCATCGGTCTTTTTTCCATCGGTGAGAAAAAATAGAACATGTTTTAAATTTATCCGATGGGAAAAAAAAACTATAGCAAATTCCGATCGTTTGTGTGGAACTCTATCGGACAAAAAACCCACGCGTGCTCAGAAGCATTGAACTTAATTTTTCTCGGCTTGTCGGAGTGTTTTACGTCACAGCGTTTGGGACGGTCGGATTTGTGACTGATGGTGTGTAGGCAAGACTGATGGAAGTCAGCTTCATCGGATTTCTGATGGAAAAATCCATAGGAAATCCGATCGTGTGTACAGGGCTTTACAGGTTTTGAATCCTTATGGCTTAAGCAATCCACAGACAGAGGCTTGATATTGATCTCTTATAAACTCTTGAATCAACATGTTACTCTTACAGATCTTAGATATTTTAGGGAATGGGAGACAGAGCTGGAGTGCTCTTTCACAGACTCTCAGAAACGTAAGATGTTGAGGTTGGTACTTGCCTTTTCTATCTGTACTAGAATACAAGAGACTAATTATAAACTCTTGCCAAGGTGGTATTGAAGGTCTTAAAGATGTTAGCTGCAGTGTAATCTTCAACTTCAGATAGGTGTTGGGGAGGTTGTGGCCTACAAGGATGTCATGTTCATATTTGGTGGGAGTGTCCCAACATTATGTTGTATTGGGCCGAGATTAGGAACGGATATTTGAAATGACCACTGTGCTTATTCTTGATGACCCTGTACAGTGTCTCTTTTGAAAAAGAGATTGTGTAACTGGAAGGGGGAGATTAAATTAGAATTACAGCTAAAGCCTAACTAGTCTTAAAAATGTTCTCTCCACCCTCCTAACACCTATACTAGATAACATAGGCAAAAAAGATGTATAAAATTACCTATTTACAGCCCAGTCTGATCATGTGATCCAACCTGTGTAACCCAGTGGCGGCTGCAGGGGGGAAGAGGGGCCGCCAGCAACAGTTGCACTATTGGCTCTCTCTCTGTTACCTTACAGCCAGTGCTGGCTGACACTGTGGATCACATGACCAGACTGGAGCAGGCTGAAAATAGTTTTCTTATATATTTTATTTTTTCTGGGAATGAAATCTATCTAATTATCTTGTTAATTCATAATTTGATTAGTGATCTTGCATTATTTAGCTTGCAATGTTGCTTTCAGTATCGCATAATCATTTTATCTTTTGAAATAAGCATTGAGCTCCTTTTTCTCCTCAGTGGTAATGTCTCATGTGAGTTATAATGGCCTTTTCCTTCCTGCCTATAATAGGAAATAACAGCATACTATTTCTATTAATTTACCTTAAGAAAACCAGTATAAGGTCAACATATTGTTCAAATATTAAATTTAACACTGTTCTTGATCAAGCAGTATGGTTGTATGCTGAAAAACTCCACTATCACTTAAAGCAGTGTATTTACAGTGTCTACTGCCACAAAGATCTCAAGTGTATATTACATAATGTTTACCGTAATTGTTGTATGTAGGCACAGAATATATACGAGGGGCATTCAAGTCAAACCGGGTCTTTTGAGTTTGTGTATTAAAAGAACAAATTTAAAGGAGTGGAAACTGCATTTATTTTTCAACATACTCCACTGCTACAGTTATACACTTATCCCAGTGTTTAACTAATGCCTGCAAAGCTTAGGCATAGAAAGATTTGTCAGTATGCCTGAACCATCCTAGGACAGCCTGCTTCACTTGGTCATCCGTGCTGAAATGCTGACCTCCGAGGAATTCTTTTAGGGGTCCAAACAGATGGAAATCACTCAAAATGAGGTCCGGGCTGTAAGGGCGATGTAGAAATACCTCCCAGCTGAGTTGCTGTATTGTGCATGTAGCAGCTGAGCAGTATGAGCTTGTGCGCTGTCCTGGAGAAAAGCTGTCTTGGTACCGAGCGAGTGCTAAGTTTCCAAAAATGCTAATATTTGTGAATGATTGTGTTCACCGTTCCCTCAGAAAGATTTGTCTCTTGTGCAATTTCATGGCAGGTTACGCATTGATTATCCAGGATCAGGCATTCCACGTGCTGATTGTTCACACGAATTACTACTGTGGGCTAGGAACCACTACGGTCGGGATCGTCACTGACGGACGTACGGCCATCTTTGAAATGTTTACACCATATAAATGTCTTACTGCAGCTGAGCATCTCATCACCGTACTGTGCTTAAAGTCTTCTATAGATATCCACAGGTCTTACGCCTTAGTGCACAAGTACGGTAACTTCATCACCACACGCTGTTCCATGCACACACTAACACACTGTTGTCTGCCATCTTGATTAACGGTTTCTGGACTGGCCAGCGAGATGTGTGCCACCTATCAGTAACAGGACACACTAGCCACTTACTACTGCATGTAGTACTGCCACGCTAGCATCTCTTTTTATACCTGTAAAAAAGTCCCGGTTGATTTGAACGCCCCATTATATATCTATCGATATATAGATATATCTATCGATATATAGATATATCTATAGATATATACACTGTATATATATATATTTATTTTAAAGAACTCTGCAAATTTAACATCTAAAACATGGAATCAGCCACAACTATACCTAGCATGGTAAAACATTACAACTATACACAGCAATCTTGAGGTTAGATCAAAATGTTACAAAAACAACAGTTAAAATGAAGGTAGAAATATTCAGGTATGGTGATGTTTTGACTACCACTGATGGGGTTGGTGACAGGCACAAACAACTAAACGCTGACCAATGCAGCACATTATGTTTCCAAACACCCAGGAAATCATTTTTTTTTACTATTTTTATTTAGGAGATATTTTTTTCTCCTTTTGATGTTAAATTGTGAACACTGTTTAGAAGCATTATTAAAAAAAACAAGGGACAAAAAGTCTGCAATGTGATGATTTTTTGGGTTTTAACCACTTAAGCCCCGGACCATTTTGTAGCTAAAGGACCAGAGGTGATTTCAGAATTTTGCACTGCGCTGCTTTAACTGTAAATTGTGCGGACATGCAATGTTGTACCCAAACGAAATTTGCGTACTTTTCTTCCCACAAATAGAGCTTTCTTTTAATGGTATTTGATTGCCTCTGCGATTTTTTTTTTTTGCGATATAAACGGAAATAGACTGAAAATTTTGAAAAAAAATTATATTTTCTATTTTTGTTATAATAAAAATCGAATAAACTCAATTTTAGTCATACATTTAGGCCAAAATGTATTCAGCCACATGTCTTTAGTAAAAAAAATGTCAATAAGCGTATATTTATTGGTTTGCGCAAAAGTTATAGCGTCTACAAACTAGGGTACATTTTCTGGAATTTACACAGCTTTTAGTTTATGACTGCCTATCCCATTTCTTGAGGTGCTAAAATGGCAGGGCAGTACAACCCCCCCCCCAAATGACCCCATTTTGGAAAGTAGACATCCCAAGGAAATTGCTGAGAGGCATGTTGAGCCCATTGAATATTTTTTTTTTGTCTCAAGTGATTGAATAATGACAAAAAAAAAAAAAAATTACAAAAAGTTGTCACTAAATGATATATTGCTCACACATGCCATGGTTATATGTGGAATTGCATCCCAAAATACATTTTGCTGCTTCTCCTGAGTACGGGGATACCACATGTGTGGGACTTTTTGGGAGCCTAGCCGTGTACGGGCCCCCGGAAACCAAGCACCGCCTTCAGGATTTCTAAGGGCGCAAATTTTTGATTTCACTCCTCACTACCTATCACAGTTTTGAAGGCCATAAAATGCCAAAATAGCACAAAACCCCCCCAAATAACCCCATTTTAGAAAGTAGACACCCCAAGGAAATTGCTGAGAGGCCTGTTGAGCCCATTGAATTTTTTATTTTTTTGTCCCAAGTGATTGAATAATGACAAAAAAAAATAAAAAATTACAAAAAGTTGTCACTAAATGATATATTCCTCACACATGCCATGGTTATATGTGGAATTACACCCCAAAATACATTTTGCTGCTTCTCCTGAGTACGGGAATACCACATGTGTGGGACTTTTTAGGAGCCTAGCTGCGTACGGGACCCCGAAAACCAAGCACCGCCTTCAGGATTTCTAGGCACAAATTTTTGATTTCACTCCTCACTACCTATCACAGTTTCGAAGGCCATAAAATGCCAAAATAGCACAAAACCCCCCAAATGACCCCATTTTGGAAAGTAGACACCCCAAGCTATTTGCTGAGAGGCATGGTGAGTATTTTACAGCTCTCATTTGTTTTTGAAAATGAAGAAAGAAACTTTTTTTTTTTTTTTTTTCAATTTTCAAAACTTTGTGAAAAAAAGCGAGATCTGCAAAATACTCAATACCTCTCAGCAAATAGCTTGGGGTGTCTACTTTCCAAAATGGGGTCATTTGGGGGGTTTTGTGCCATCTGGGCATTCCATGGCCTCCGAAACTGTGATAGGCAGTGAGAAGTGAAATCAAAAATTTACACCCTTAGAAAGCCTGAAGGCGGTTCTTGGTTTTTGGGGTCCCGTGCGCGGCTAGGCTCCCAAAAAGTCTCACACATGTGGTATCCCCGTACTCAGGAGAAGCAGCAGAATGTATTTTGGGTTGTAATTCCACATATGCCCATGGCATGTTTGAGCAATATATCATTTAGTGACAACTTTGTGCAAAAAAAAAAAAAAAATTGTATTTTTTCTGCAACTTGTGTCAACATATAAAATATTCCATGGACTCGACATGCCTCTCAGTATATAGCTTGGGGTGTCTACTTTCCAAAATGGGGTAATTTGGGGGGGTTTTGAACTGTTCTGGCATTTTATACACAACATTAGGAAGCCTACATCCACTCTTCTAACCACTTGAAGACAAAGCCCTTTTTGACACTTTTTGTTTACATGAAAACATTTTTTTTTTTGCAAGAAAATTATGTTGAACCCCCAAACATTATATATATTTTTAAAGCAAAGGCCCTACAGATTAAAATGGTGGGTGTTGCATTTTTTTTTCTACACAGTATTTGCGCAGCAATTTTTCAAACGCATTTTTTTGGGAAAAAATACACTTTTTTTTATTTTAATGCACTAAAACACACTATATTGCCCAAATGTTTGATGAAATAAAAAAGATGATCTTAGGCCGAGTACATAGATACCAAACACGACATGCTTTAAAATTTCGCACAAACGCGCATTGGCGACAAACTACATACATTTTTAAAAGCCTTTAAAAGCCTTTAAAGGTTACCCCGTTAGATTTACAGAGGAGGTCTACTGCTAAAATGACTGCCCTCGATCTGACCTTTGCGGTGATACCTCACATGCATGGTGCAATTGCTGTTTACATATGACGCCAGACCGACGCTTGCGTTCGCCATTGGGCAAGAGCAGGGCAGGACAGGGGTGCTCTTTTTCATTATTTTTTTTATTATTAATTTTGCTTTTTTATTTTATTTTTAAATTGTTCCTTCCATATTTTTTTATCATTTTTATTGTTATCTCAGGGAATGTAAATATCCCCTATGATAGCAATAGGTAGTGACAGGTACTCTTTTTTGAAAAAACTGGGGTCTTCTAGACCCTAGATCTGCCCTCAAAGCATCTGACCACACCAAGATCAGTGTGATAAAATGCTTTCCCAATTTCCCAATGGCGCTTTTTATATCCGGGGGGGGGGACATTCCCTCCCACTGCTTGTAAAAGCAGTCCAGAGGCTAATTAGCCACTAGGATTGCTTTTACATGAAAGCCGGCCGCTGGCTGAAAAGAATGATACCAAGATGATACCTAAACCCGCAGGCATCATTCGTACGTTGCTGGTCCTTGTTGGACATGTATTGTAATCTTTTTTTTTCATGCAGCCAGTTGGCTGAACGAAAAAAGAGATTGATCGGTGGGTATGCCCACCATTAGAATACCGCCCTTCATCCACCCACTTCTAATGATGGGCATACATGCACCATTTATATATGCCGAAGCATGGGGGCATCCTCCCGCAAAAAAGTTATGCCGCACACACATGGTCGGACTTTTCCACGGGCAAGCCTCCGTCGGAATTTCGACCGTATGTACGCGGCATTAGGAGCAAAATCGCTCCTCCGCTCCTCCGCCCCTGCTGCCCCAATGCTTCGGCATATATGCTTTTTTTTTTTAACTGTGGTGGTGAAATCACCTCCTACAGCACTGGAGTCGCAGGGATCAGGCCTGTCTCTGCGAACGCTGCAGTTATGTGTGTTGTGTTTTGTAAGTGACAGTGATCGATCGATACTGCACTTGGGTGGCCTGGGCTGGACGGAGGGGCAAAACGCAGGTGCTAGCAGGTATCTGGGCTGATCCCGCTAACACTGTGTTTTTGGGAACCCTAAACTGCTGGGGACGCTAGTATAGATCTGATCAGATCAGATATTGATCTGATCAGATACTATACCACTAAGGGGGGTGTATGCTTCACGCGTGGGTGTTAGCGTTACTGGCACTAACCTGACGCTGCCTGGGGTGTGACGCAGACCCTCTCTGACGCTAAAACCTAATTGATATCACCCGCCGGGCGATCAGGGGGTTAAACCTTTATTGGGTTATATATACGGCGGGTGCCCTGACACTATAAAAAGCAAACTAACTAACCAGCGTCACCCGTAACACTTATATGGTGATCACTGGTGAAAGGGTTAACTAGGGGCAATTAGGGGGTTAAAACCTTTATTAGATAATATATGGGGGTACCTGACGCTATAAAAACCTGCGGCGAACCTAAACAAAATTACTGGCTACCGATCTGCATCACCGACACTAAGACAGCGATCAGAAAAACGATCGCTTAGCGACAGTGGTGATAGGGGGTGAAAGGGTTACCTGGGGGGCGATCAAGGGGGTTAAACCTTTATTAGATAATTTATGGGGGTACCTGACGCTATAAAAACCTGCGGCGAACCTAAAAAAAATTACTGGCTACCTGTCAGGTCACCTGTGGCCAGGTGACAGATGCACACCGTAGACGGACAGGAGTGCACCGCAAGGTAGTGAACCCTATGGCTGACTGCTGCGGATAGGAAACTGGGTGGTTGTGGAAAGCGGGACCAGAGGAGCACAACCGGGATCCTATGGGAAGCTAGAGCCAAGATTCCCCAGGGCGCAGAGTCTAAGACCCAGCAGGTCTTCTCCAGAGCCTCTAGTGGTGAGGATGTTATGCTGCAGGCTGGGTCCAGGTCGCGGCCCCTAGAGTCTCCTAGCTCACGCCCCGTAGGATAAGGGGACAAGAGGGGAAGCAGCAGCACGAGATATAAGAGTAACGAATAACAAGCTGAAAGTCAAGGGCCACAAGCAGACAAGGATAACGAAAGACAAGCCGAAGGACAAAGGGTCACGAGCAGACAGGGATAGTCGGGGACAAGCCAATAACGTAACAGAGAGACAGACGTAGCACACGGCAGGCAGGAACCCAAACACACAATGCCTAACAAACACGTTGATCAGCAAAGCAGGCTTGCAGTGCACAGGTTAATATAGTGTTCTGTGATAGGGCCTGGGGTGGAGTCAGGCTGGGAGGAGATTATAAAGGAAGCCAGGTGAAAGGGTTCTGGCCTCTAAGATGAACACATGGGAAGGAAGGTAAGCTGACAGACAAACACTACTGCATATCCATGACAGTACCCTCCCTCTTATGGGCCCTCCCCCGCCTGGGCCCAGGCTTAAAGGGAAATCTCTGATGAAACCTCCTCAACAGATGAGGTGCAGCGACATCAGATGCAGCGATCCAAGACGCCTCCTCAGGACCAAACCTCTCCAATGCACAAGGTACTGAAGAATGCCTCTGCAGAGCCGAGAATCCAGAACTTGTCTAACCTCGTACTTAAGATTATCCTCAGAGACCGAAAACGAGGTAGGGAGATGACAAGAAGATCTATTGAGGACCAAAGGCTCTCTAGGAATAAGCAAGGGCATGAGAGGATCAACAGGAATCTGAGGAGGGTCCCCTAGACCCTTAAAGGGTAACTGGTCATCTTGCACAGGACCATCAGACTGGGCAGATGTCAGTGGAACCCTGAAGTCAGGTTGGTTAGAAGGTGACATGTCGTCAGAGTCAAGCTGAATAGCTGAAGGACAAGCAGAATGTCCTGAACAAGAAAAAGTAGGAGGCTCACTGGGCATGGGCTGGACTGGCATAACTAGTACAGAGGCAGAGTGAATAGCTGAGTCAGGTGTAGCGACTACCTGAATCGCATCGCAAGACGTAGCGACTGCAGGACTTGTAGACAAGCTAGCCTGGCTGTGCGTCCAAGGGTGGTTAGGGACAGAGAAATGTAAATGGTTATGCAACCTGGAATGAATGACCTGCTCAGGTTCACAGGGGGCAACCTTGGGTAGGCAGGACGAGGAACAGGAGGGACCCCAAGCCAGGATCTGTCCAGTAGTCCAGTCCACATGAGGAGAATGGAGCTGTAACCATGGGAGACCCAAAATTATAGGCGTTGAGGCCTTGGGTAAGATAAGGAAGGATATCCACTCCTGGTGGAGTGTCCCTACCGACATCTTAACAGGGAGGGTCTGGAAGCGGATAGGTCCCCCTGGGAGAACAGTACCATCAATCGCCAAGACCACCAATGGCGTAGTGAGGGGCAAAAGATTAAGTCTCATGGATGATGCGATTTCCCAGTCCATGAAATTACCAGCGGCTCCGGAATCCAGATATGCTGAGACCGAATGAGAAGAAGCACCAACATGAAGGAACACAGAAAGCAGAAGAGGAGAAGGGGAAGGTGATATTTCTGGGTCCAATACTCCACTTTCCAGATGAAATGGACCCGAACGTTTTTCTGGACAAAGAGAGCAAGTGTCACGAAAATTACCTTTGCCCCCACAGTAAAGACACAGACCAAGAGTTCTGCGCCTAGCACATTCCTCGGGGGATAGCCTGGTCCGACCCAGCTGCATGGGTTCCTCAGCTGGTAGGAGATGCTCTACGGGTCGAAGAGAGGGGAGCTCAGGCTGACTAAGAACCAAGGAGTGCTGGCGTTGCTTTTCTAAGGTCCTCTCCTGAAAGCGAATATCGATCTGGTTACACAAGGAGATAACGCCGGCCAGATCAGTGGGGATGGTTCTTCCTGCTAATTCATCCTTCACTCTATCAGACAGGCCATGCAAAAAGGTTGCGACTAAGGCCTCATTGTTCCAGCTCAACTCAGCCGACAGTATGCGGAAATGAAGGGCATACTGTCCCACAGAAGCAGACTCTTGGCGGAGACGTAAAAGGGCGCTGGCCGCTGAAGAGACACGAGCCGGTTCTTCGAAGATATTCCGAAAAAGTTTCAAGAAGCCAGACAGGCTAGAAACCACTGGATCATTCAGTTCCCACAGAGGGGCTGCCCAGGCTAAAGCTTCACCAGAGAGGAGGGAAATGATATAGGCTACCTTAGCCCGATCAGACAGGAAGTTTTGGGGCTGGAGCTCAAAATGAGTCGTGCATTGGCTAAAGAACCCCCTGCAAGCCTTGGAGTCCCCAGAGAAACGGGACGGAGCTGGCAGTTGTAGTGAGTGTGTGGCTGCGACTGGTGCAATAGGTGCAGCCGCTGGTTGTATTTGAGGTTGCGGATTCAGGGTTCCCAAGGAGGCCTGAAGCTGCTCGAAGCGAGAAGCCAGATCCTGGAGGAATCACATCACCTGAGTCTGATTCGATTCCTGGGTTTCAAGTCTGCAAACTATGCCCTGCAATGGATCATCCGCGGGGAGCGGGATGTCAGCCGGGTTCATGGCTGATCAAACTGTCAGGTCACCTGTGGCCAGGTGACAGATGCACACTCTAGGGGGACAGGAGTGCACCGCAAGGTAGTGAACCCTATGGCTGACTGCTGCGGATAGGAAACTGGGTGGTTGTGGAAAGCGGGACCAGAGGAGCACAACTGGGATCCTATGGGAAGCTAGAGCCAAGATTCCCCAGGGCCCGGAGTCTAAGACCCAGCAGGTCTTCTCCAGAGCCTCTAGTGGTGAGGATGTTATGCTGCAGGCTGGGTCCAGGTCGCGGCCCCTAGAGTCTCCTAGCTCACGCCCCGTAGGATAAGGGGACAAGAGGGGAAGCAGCAGCATGAGATATAAGAGTAACGAATAACAAGCTGAAAGTCAAGGGCCACAAGCAGACAAGGATAACGAAAGACAAGCCGAAGGTCAAGGGTCACGAGCAGACAGGGATAGTCGGGGACAAGCCAATAACGTAACAGAGAGACAGACGTAGCACACGGCAGGCAGGAACCCAAACACACAATGCCTAACAAACACGTTGATCAGCAAAGCAGGCTTGCAGTGCACAGGTTAATATAGTGTTCTGTGATAGGGCCTGGGGTGGAGTCAGGCTGGGAGGAGATTATAAAGGAAGCCAGGTGAAAGGGTTCTGGCCTCTAAGATGAACACATGGGAAGGAAGGTAAGCTGACAGACAAACACTACTGCATATCCATGACACTACCGATCTGCATCACCGACACTAAGACAGCGATCAGAAAAATGATCACTTAGCGACAGTGGTGATAGGGGGTGAAAGGGTTACCTGGGGGGCAATCAAGGGGTTAAACCTTTATTCGATAATTTATGGGGGTACCTGACGCTATAAAAACCTGCGGCGAACCTAAAAAAAATTACTGGCTACCGATCTGCATCACCGACGCTAAGACAGCGATCAGAAAAATGATCGCTTAGCGACAGTGGTGATAGGGGGTGAAAGGGTTACCTGGGGGGCGATCAAGGGGGTTAAACCTTTATTAGATAATTTATGGGGGTACCCGACGCTATAAAAACCTGCGGCGAAACTAAAAAAAATTACTGGCTACCGATCTGCATCACCGACGCTAAGACAGCGATCAGAAAAATGATCGCTTAGCGACGGCAGTGCTAGGGGGTGAAAGGGTTATCTGGGGGGTGATCAGGGGGTTAAACCTTTATTAGGGGGGGGTTAGGGGGCTACACTGGACCTAAAACTAACTTTAGTGACACTTTTACAGTCACAAATGTCACTGATTGCAGTGATCAGTAAATAAATGGTCACTGCAATCAGTGACACTGTGACTGGGGGCTGGGGGGTGATCTGGGGGGGCGATTTGTGTGCCTATGTGTCCTGGTGTCAGTGTAGTGTTAGTGTACTGACCTGTGTGTCTTCTCTTGTACGGCGCTCGGTATATGTGAGCGCCGCATGAGAGATGACATCACTTCCTCTGCCTGTGTTTACATTACACAGGCAGAGGGAGCATTTCCATTCGCCGGGAGCGATCTCGGGGGGGTGGCCGGAATCGAATGGCCGCCCGCTCATGTCGGATCGCTCCCCAATGAATACCGACCGCTCACTGTATAGGAGGGGGGTCCGATCGGACCCCCCAACTGTACAAAGGCAATCACGTACACTGTACGTGATTGTGCCTGTCGGTGCCATTCTGCCGACGTACATATACAGTGAGCAGTCTTTAAGTGGTTAAAGACCCTGGATGTCTCACCTGTGCTCCAATTAATCAAATGCAATGCAGATCGCACTGCATTTGATTCTTTACCGGCTATACTGGCTGGTGAAATTGAAAGGGAGACCTGGAAGTGATATTAAGAAAAGGGGAGGAGAGCAGATGCATGTCCACTCAACTTCCTCCCCTTTATATGGCAGCACCTACCATGCTGATCCTGGGCCCGCAGATGGGCAAGTGGAGCCCGGTATACAGTACATGGCCAGGCCACACATGCGGGGAAAGCCTGTTACTGGGGGGGTTGGAAGCAATCTGGCAGCTGTGAAGGTGCGGATCTCTTCCATCTGACAGCTAGAAGTCAGCTTGTCAGATATGCACACACTGAGGGTGTGCGTAAAACCCCCTGCTGTCAGGTTTGTATGACATATGGACCTGGCAGCAAAAGGCCTTTTCCCCACTCCCAAACCCCCCCTCCCCCCTATCCTGGTGCCCTGGCCCTGAATCTTTAGGTAGCCCTAATAAGCCCCAATTTTTCCCTCCCCTTCTTCTCTACTTAGCTATTATTTTTCTGCTAAATGATTATGTGTATTTTTCAGCCAATAATATTTAAAGTGTTTTGTTTTTAATCGTTTTTTTTTTTGTTAGTTTTTTGTGTGTTGCCATACAAAATTTACATAATACAATATATATATTTTATTTACAGTAATACTACTTTTTTTTTAAACCAACACTGTTCAAATTAGACAAAAAGTATGTTTTTTATTTCTGTGTAGCTTTTTGGGTTGCCATCAGAACAGTATTAGAGGGGAAATCTTCCAATGGTGACACTAGTTCTGGTGACCCTGGTAACTCCCTGGGATTCCCTCACTTTGGAGGGATTTCCTATTACTTCCTGTTTTGGCTATGAGACAGAAAAAACAAATGGGAGATCTAATCATCCCTTGGTCGTGGTTCACATCTGTGCAGCTCTGCAAGCCACGTTTTGCGCGGGCACAGAAGCCCATTCATTTGAATGGGTTGCTGTGCCTCCATAAACACAGTAAAAGGTCCCTTCACCACTTCTGGAATCGCAGCCCACACAGGAACTGCAAGTGCAGTGGAGTTCCCAGTGCTGGTGCGATTTTCACTGTGTGCATCTTGCTATTAGAATTAATGGCACCCGCACGCATCCAGGGCGTTTTTCCAGTTTAAAGCAGTTTAAAGCTTTGTGGGGACCCTTTAATGCTGTACATGCTTTTACAGAATCACTAAGAGTAATTTTTGAGACTCCCAACAGCGACATTGCATGTTGACCCTGCATATTTAGGTTTATATGTCAATATTTTTTAAATATGCTTGGTTATACACATCAGCTGTACTTCTAAAAACATTGTAAATTAAATCTAGTTTAACCACTTCCCGCCGGGAGGGCGTACATGGACATCCTCCCATTTCAGTGGTTATATCGGGATGATGCCTGCACCCACAGGCATTAACCTGGTATCTTCCTTTTCAGCCAGTGATTCCCTGCACTGTAAGAACAATCATAGCGGCAGTTCAGCCGCTTGATTGTTCTTACAGGTGGAGGGAGGGGACTCCTGCTGCCCTCCGGTGCTTCTACCGGCTCGCCCGTGCGATCGGTGAGCCGCAGATGGAATCCACCAGGTGCCGGAAGTTGACCATAGTGATTTCCGAGGAACCGATGTTCCCCGGTCATCTCTAGAAATTAAAAAAAAATAAACACAAAAAAACGAATAATAAAATGTAAGCGCCCCTGTCCCCGCGAGCTCGCACGCAGAAGCAAACTCATACGTACGTCGCGCCCACATATGTAAACAGCGTTAAATCCACACATGAGAGGTATCGCCGCAAACGTTAGAGCGAGAGCAACACTTCTATCCCAAGATCTCTTCTGTAACTCTGAACAGGTTAAAAAAAAATTGTGAACTTATAGTAAAGAATCTAATCCATGAGCACAGTCTTGTGTAACATCCAGTACTATAGCATCCAGTACTGACTCCTGTCAGTCATTAATCGTGACCAGCATTCATATGTTTTGATTATATAAGAAACAAAATGGATGACACTGGCGAAAGAAAGTTCTGAAAGCAGGTAATGATCCTAGTAGATGTTAATCAGCGTGCACCATACACCAAGCTCCACACTGCATGTTTCACACTCGCCTAGGTGTTCAAACTCACCAGAAATTAATATAACACAAGCCTTGTGAAACTCAAAGGGATGTCATCTAGATAACAGGCATGGTTTAGATCTGCAAATCACTCCATGGGTAGTAGAACATAGAAAGAAAAACTCCACATAGCGTGATCCTGTTTCAGCATTTATTGCAACTCCAACCTTATTTAAAGCGGAGTTCCACCCAAAAATGTAACTTCCACTTTTTGGAACCCTCCCCCCCTCCGGTGTCACATTTGGCATCTTTCAAGGGGGAGGGGGGGAGCAGATACCTGTTTAATCCAGGTATTTGCTCCCACTTCCGGGCATAGATATACGCATTATCTGCGGGTATCTACGCCACGTCCGGGCCTCCTCTGTCCCCCCCCGCTGTCTTCTGGGAGACACACAGGTCCCAGAAGACAGCAGGGACCATTCAGATCGCACGTATGTGCAGTAGGGAACCAGGAAGTGAAGCGGCAAGGCCGCTTCACTTCCTGATTCCCTTACCGAAGATGGAGGCTGTAGCTTCCGAGAGCCGAGGGAGAGATCGGCTTCGGGTGCCAACATCGCGGGCACCCTGGACAGGTAAGTGTCCTTATTTTAAAAGTCAGCAGCTGCAGTATTTGTAGCTGCTGACTTTAAAAAAAAAAATGTTGGCGGACCTCCGCTTTAAAATTGCACTTGAGAAAGGGGATTACTGCTCCAGGTAGATCAGTGGAAATAAACCTCTCCTCAAAGTTGAAGCAACAGGTGCTGGTAATTCATATAGCAATTGGATGAGAGAAAATTCTGGACAGCCACACTCCAAAAATGAGCCTTTATTTGTAGAAAATTCTATCAAAAATACATGCCACAGCAGAACACAGGAGAGTGTAGTAATCATATAAAATAGAAAGCGTTATCACCAATCCATTGAAATGAGGGCAAATCAATATCGGTTAGATCAGCGAACGCCGATTAATCGTGGTTGTCTCTTCCTGGTGGTGACACGCAAGCGTCGCTTACGGGCTCCATAAGGGCATGCCCTGATGTGTTTCGTCATTATGATTTCGTCTGAGGGTGTGCTAATGATAATAAAAAAAAACACGTAAGCCGTGCCCACATACGTAAACAGCGTTACATCCACACACGTGAGGTATCGACGCGAACGTTAGAGCGAGAGCAACAATTCCATCCCAAGACCTCCTCTGTAACTCTAAACAGGTAACAAATTTTAAAAGCATTGCCTATGGAGATTTTTAAGTACCAAAGTTTAGCGCCATTTCACGAGTGTGCACAATTTTCAAGCATGACATGTTAGGTATAAATTTACTCAGCGTAACATCATCTTTCACATTATACAAAAAAATGGGCTAATTTTAGTGTTTTTTTTTAATTCATTAAAAAAAAAAAAACGTGTTTGAAAAATTGCTGCGCAAATACCATGTGACATAAAAAGTTGCAATGACCGCCATTTTATTCCCTAGGGTCTCTAATAAAAAAAATCTATAATGTTTGGGGGTTCTTAGTAATTTTCTAGGAAAGAAAATTATGATTTTTACATGTAGGAGCGAAGTGCCCGATTTGGCCCTGATGGGAAGTAGTTAAGATTGAGGGCCAATTTTCCCCACCCCCTACAACCCCCACACTTACAGCCAGTGTTCTTTTTTTTTGGTCTGCCTGAAAAAGATTTGTTATTCTTAAAGTGGAACTTTACCCAAAATGGGAAGCATTGCTGCGTTAGATCCACTGGGAGTTCTCCTCTCCCTCTCCCTTCCCTCACCTTCTGGGACACATCATAGGTCCTAGAAGGCTTGCATGACTATTCACAAAGTGCAGCACAGCTCAAGCATGCACAGTGGGAAGCCAGCTATCAAGCCGCAAAGAGTCACAGCCGACTGCCCACAATTAACATGCAAACTATGGGGACCGGAAGACTGGTGAAGAACCGGCTTGGTTGAGGACGGCACTGGATCCTTGGACAGGTTAGCGCCTGTTTATCAAAAGTCAGCAGCTGCATTTTTTGTAGCTGCTGACTTTTAATTTTATCAGAGCAGACTGAAACTCCTCTTTAAACCTCCAAAAAAACATTTGCAACAAAAGTCCCCTGCAGAATAATAGCATAATATGCTAGTATGCATCACATTATAGCACATTATGAAAGACTTACCCTAGAATGAAGTCCTCCAGCCGCACGCTATCACTGTTGACAGGGCTTCCATCCTAACCCGGTCTTCCTCCCGTTTTTGCGGGCTTCTGCTGTTTGACTGGTCTGGACGCAATGACGTCACTTATGCGCATGTGCGTGGGAAACATCGCCACGGCACGGCTCTCTCACTGGACGACATACTGTCCATTGAGAACTCAGTGCCCATTCGCTGGTGAAGTCACCGGCTGTTACTATAGTAAATATCTCTTAAACAGCACACGTTTAGGAGATATTTACTGTACCTACAGGTAAGCCTTATTTTAGGCTTACCTAAAGGTACAAGTAAACAAGGTAGGCTTTACTACCATTTTAAGTATTTAATACATAAGAAAAATAGGATGGTCATAAAATAAATGACAGACTCCCTTTATAACTAGGTAGATTGTGTAACTGTAATTTCATGAACACTAAGCTAGCTGTGCCCACCTCCTTTCCTGCCTGGTACTCCAGTAAGCACTGGAGGAGCAAAGTGGAGAGTGGTGACTGAGAGTCATTGCTCACTGCTCTGAGAAGACCAAGAACTGAGTGATCACTGTTCATTTGATTGATCAGTTCTTGGTCTTAGATCTTATGTGGGACAGCTGCCCTATCACACCAATGCTGCAGCAATGATGTGATGCTGCAGCATAGAGATGAATACATATATGTATTTTTTGCAACCCCAAACTTCTCCTTTAACATAGAACTTCAGGAGTACTGTACTTAGAATGCAATGGTGAGGAATATGTCATATACAGCCCAGCCTACAGAGTGCCGTGATTATGAAACACTGTGTTTACAGTGCAGGGTTTAGAGAGCAGGTGTCAGGATTTACAGGCCACTTTTCAGAGTATAACCAAAAGTTACCCCCCTTCCCAGTACAAATCCCATATTCCCAACAGTACTGATCCCCCCTAACATCTCTAAATCGAATATTACAGTTGTTCGGTTTGAGTGTTTATGAATCAAATACAGTGCCTTGAAAAAGTATTACTTCCCCCTGGAAATATTACACATTTTGTCATGTTACAACCAAAAGCGCAAGTGTATTTAATTGGGATTTTATGTGATAGACCAACACAAAGTGGCACATAACTGAAGTGGAAGAAAATTGATAAATGGTTTTCAATTTTTTTTACAAATAAATATCTGTTAAGTGTGGCGTGCATTTGTATTCAGTCCCGTTTACTCTGATACCTCTAACTAAAATCTAGTGGAACCAATTGCCTTCAGAAGTCACCTAATTAGTAAATAGAGTCCCTTAGTGTGTAGTAGTGATGAGCCAAACACCCCCGGGTTCGGTTCGCACCAGAACCCGCGAACGGACCGAAAGTTCGCACGAACATTAGAACCCTATTAAATACAATGGATGCGAACGTTCGGATTCTAAAGTGCTAATTATAACGACTATTATCCATGTTATTGTCCGAAACAGAGTTTGGGAACCCGGGTTCTGCACCAGGGGACATGTATCAATGCAAAAAGAAGTTTTAAAAACGGACGTTTTCCGTGAGCAGTCATTTTAACCTCCCTAGCGGTAATCCCGAGCGTGACTCGGGGTTGTTTTTTTATGCTAGGATCGGTAACCCCGAGTCACGCTCGGGGTAGACATTGCAGAGCTCGCAGCGGAGTTTCCTTACCTTCTCCTGGCGATCCAGCGATGATGTCCTCTGCTGTGATCGCCAGCGAGATCTCCGGCGAGTGTCGGCACTTTCGACCCCATCTGACTTCCTAGTTCCGTTCCCTGCGAGCCGCAGCGGCGCATGGGAGCGGAACTGGGCGGCAAATTCAAAAAGGTAAACACATAGTATACATACAGTATACTGTAATCTTACAGATTACAGTACTGTATGTAATAATTACACACCCCCTTGGTCCCTAGTGGTCTGCCCAGTGTCCTGCATGCACTTTTATATAATAAAAATCGTTCTTTCTGCCTGTAAACTGGGGATTGTCCATAGCAACCAAAAAGTGTCCCTTTATGTCAAAAGTGGTTTTAGACCAACTAGAAAGCAGCGATAATAAAT